>JAFEMH010000690.1:0-658867 GCA_022495995.1 Adenophora triphylla var. japonica
TATGACTACGCAAATACGTCGACGTATTCTCTCGGGAGCGTATCACTGTACTCGCCTCCGTCCTGCTCAACCCCCGGAAGAAGTTTCCGACTCTCGTGTCTCTTTAGGTTCCTCGACAAAGACTCCAAGTTCACACTTGTCAAAACCTCCCTCGACGCCTGGGGCCCGGGTTTTTCCTCTTTTCTTCCCGAAACCTCGCTTAAAGATTTCTTTAATCGTATTGCTTCATTTAGCAAGTGTGTTTCCGCATCTTGTTCAAATGATTCATTATTAACTCGTTGTTAAATTTTGAGTTAATTTAGATCATTTGTTAAGTTGGCAATAAGAGGATACTTCGTAAAGATCCGTCTATTTCATTCAAAATAAGGGGGAAAGATGACATCGATTACATATTCTGATAGTCCTCAGCGTGAGGCCTTCCCTGATTGACCTCAGAGGATCTCCGGAATTAAAAGATTCCTCGACTCGACCGAATAGACGCCATCGACTCGGACCTCTACACTACTTATTGACACTCGAGGGTGTTTCGACAAGGGTTGGACCGGTGATTCTCACTCCTTCTTCCCGTTGCCTCCGGGGAGCAAAGCGCCTTTTGGCTCGCCATTCTTTTAAAGTTGAGACTTCTAAATTGATCAAAATCTTGCCGGAAATCATTGGACGATGTGCCTAAGCATCGGGTGGAAAGATGGTGAGGGAGCTAGAGTAGCTTCGATGTAATCTCTCGGCGAGCTCGCCCGTAACAACCGGACTCACTGACTCAAGAGTCTAGCTCATCTTATCAATGCACCGCCGATAACTCATTTTCTTACCGCATTTTTTTGGGACACTCACGACCTTGCTGCGCATAGCCAACAGTGAGGGTTGGCCCTGATAATGCCGATGAAGTCTTCTTCTCGTAAGGGATCTTAATTCTTCCTTGACCGGCTAAGCTATTATTCAATAGGCTTTCGTGATTCTCGCTTCTAGATCTCGCTAGCTTTCCTTCATTCAATTTCACTATGGCCACAAATTCAGCACTTTCTCGTTTCAAGAGGGATCACCGGTCCATAGGGGTAATCAGCCGGATTGTAAGCTTTGAATGATGGGTTCCGCGGGCTGCTTGGCATAATCCGACGTAGTAATCGAACTTGCCCGAAGGCGTTCCCTAGAGTTTCGACGCTCTTGTCTCCTAGCTTCATACCTTCCTTCCTTTAACTTCTACTCGCGTGGACTTTCTCTTCTTCTTCTTCTTTCTCGAAGGAGTCGTCCTCTATTGATCCATTCTTGATACTCATATTCCGCATTAAGCCTCATGCGCGCATACATCATACTCGATGCTGGGCTTGGGCTGAACCGGGACTGATGCCTCTCCGACTACTGTCATTGGAGACTACCATAAGCCGCTATTTGGACAACTCGGAAAACCGACAAAACCGAGGATTCTCGTGAAGTGTTGTCCGAGAATTCCGCGCTTAACAAGTCGCATTCGAATTCCTGCATGATCTCACCCACTTCTTTCTCGCCGCTGTGGAAGAGCTGATGGGGGGAAAGGCTTAGACTCTGGGTAAGGTGTTTAGGCTCCGAAGGCTTGAGTGGGCAATATGCAAATTAGAAATCTTCCAGCTTTCACTTAAAACAAGTTGTCTTTTATTAATATCGCTATTTCGTTGGAAAAGGGGATCATATGTCTTCTTTTTCGCAGAACTACTCTAGATCCCCTGGATCGTTGGGTTCCGCTACTCACGCCTATAAGCCCCTCGTATTCCACTCCGTATTTCGATCCCAGGGTGGAAGAGCAGCCCCTGGCGAGTGGTCCTATAGGTGGCACGCGGATCCCACCGACCGAGAGTAAAGAACGCTCCTAACGGGTCTAGCGGGTCATGCGACCTTCTAATTCGCACGAGCGATGCGGATTATAGTCAAGGCAATACCGGAAAGTCTCTGTCTTTTCCGCCTTGATAGAATTCTTGGCGTAATTTTGCTTCGAGCCGAATGACGTTTTTTGACTTTCGGTAATGTCCGAGAAGATAATAGGCATGGGTCGGGCGGTAAAGCCGAGTTTGATGACATGTAGTCAGGTCACATACATGAACTTCGGGTTGCATACGCCTGGCGTGAGTCGAATCGAAGTCAATGCCGGGTCAAGATCTTGCCAATTTTTCCTCGTCGGAATTTGGGCAGTAGCTTCGCTTGAGCGAAAGATCTTTTGATTTGTTGGCAAAGTCTCGGTCCTCGACTTTTATCGCATCTCCGTGCGGGTCAAGGTCAAAGTCAATGCCTGAGTCAAGATCCTACCAATTTTTTCCCTTGTTCGGAATTTTGCGTGAGTTCCGCTTGGAGCTTGAAAATCTTCGCTTCCGTTATGAACTAAGGCTACTCGACCTTTGGCCGAGGGTACGCCGTAATCGGGCTATAATGACACCTGGACTCAGACCACCAAAAGTCACGCTTTTGAAACGTGTGACACCTGACCGTGCATTGGGTCGACACCGGCCGCTGGCGCATGTGGAGGTTTGGGATGACTCTTCCGTGCGCCGCCTCGAGCATCGTAAGGTCCGTCTCGGTGGGATCATAGCCTCGGAACCACCCCGGGATCAAGGACGCTGCGTTCAAAGCAGCAGGCCAGATATATCAAAGGCGTAGTGTACTGCCTTCCTAAAAATGTTCCTTTTGAGTTAAAACAGAGATTTTCATGAATGTGTTTTAAAGGAATGATTTTCGGGACGGGGAAAATGCAAGACGTAAGCACATAAATTTTTCGGGAGCCCCGGCCAACCATGGAGCCGAGTAGCCCCAAGCCGCTAGGACTGCCACAGATTAATCCATGATTTTTCCTGGTGGAATTGCCACCGAGGTCGCCCGGCCGAATCCAATGAGGATTGAGCCGTACGACTGCATGGATCAATTTTCCAGGTTCCACTCCTTTGCTATTTTTCGGGTTGTTTCCCGTTCGAAGTATGCACAGATTCTAAGATGCAAATGATGCAATGCAAGGTAAAGAAAGCAAGCACGATTAATGAAATCAGCGACGGGAGTCTAACCCGCTCAAAGGGAAAAGCTTTCTTTTATTTCTTTTCGAAAAGTGATACCGGTACGTGGGATTGTTAAACCACCGGTTATCCCAACTCCCACATCAGGGAGTGTACAGGAAGGGTAAGTGGTTTCCACCTATATACCGAGTATCGATTTTTGTTTTGAAAATAAAAACTTTTCTCCTTTGGTTAATCCCCAGCGGAGTCGCCAAACTGTGAATGTGTGCCCCAAATTTTTGGAATTCACGCGAGTTTGAAGACAACCGGTTTAATTTGAAAAACGGAGTCGCCACGCCATTTTGATTACCTCAAAACTTTGAAAAAAAAAGATTTTATGGGTTCGGAGGTTAAGTTACCCCTTGGGAAGAACGGATCGTCGTTCACCCAAGGTGCCTTGCCGGAGCAAGTCTCCCAAGATTTCATTAATCGTGCTTGCTTGCGTGCTTTCGTGTGTGCATATGTTTGAAAATAGGGGGAGGGAATGTCCCAAGTCGTCTTCCGGACGTACAAACCATTTATTGGTTGTCGCTCGGGATTTCTTGGAATTTATGTATTCGGGATTATTATCCCGTCCTCATCTTGGACTTATGATCATTGCATTTTTAATCTCGGGACTTTGCATGATCGAGAGAATGACTCTCTTTATAGCCAAAGATGAGGTTCTTTAGGAAGGAATGTCCTTAGCCCATCAATCCTACGCTTTAAGACGGTCGAGCTCATATAGATGCTTCATACTCGTCTTAAGCGATAATTGGAGATATAGGGTTCAAGGTTGTCCCTTTCTAAAGAAATCATGAAACCTTTATGGAAGAAACGATGTAAAGATAGGATCTTTTACACCGGTCCGTTCCAATGTTGCTAATGGGGGGGATACATGTAAAAATGACATTTTTAATGAAAAGATGACATTTTTGGGTTGCAAAGGATGCATTTTGATTTAAAGAAATGATCTTTAATTTGCAAAGGATGCAATTTGATTTAAAGAAATGATCTTTAATTTGCAAAGGATGCAATTTGATTTAAAGAAATGATCTTTATTTGCAAAGGATGCATAAAGACATGATTTTTATGCAAATGATGCATTTTTATGAAGAAATTGGGTTTTAAATATGCAAAGGATGCATGAAGATTGCATTTTGAAAAGCATAGGATGCTAATTTAGGATAAAGATATGATCTTTAATGCAAAGGATGCTTGAAAAAGGATTTCATATGCAAAGGATGCATTTTTATCATAAAGATTGGATTTTTATATGCAAATGATGCATAAAGATGATATTTTTATGTAAAAATGGGGTTTTTAGGTGCAAAGGATGCACCTTTGATTCAAAAGATTACATCTTTAATGGCAAGGGATGCCTAATGCATGCAAAGGGGGAAAGGGGGTATAAAGATATAATCTTTAATCTACCAAGTCCCAAACAAGATAATAGCAATATATGAAATGCAATGAGCAATTAGGATCACATAGAGCAATTAGGATGCAAGTTTAGGGTGTGAGAGGTTACCAATGGCTTCTTCTTCTTCTTTGGATGGAGCTAGGTGGGAAGGTTGATCTTGGGATCTTCAAGGAGGAGGGAGGTGGCTTCTTGGCCTTCTTCTTCACCTTCTTGGACTTTCAGCAGCTCTTGGGAGTGTCTTCTTCGTATTATGAGAGTATTATGCCTTTTGTTGGTGATCAAAATGGGTAGAGGAGGGCTCTATTTATAGGCAGTCTGGATAAGGCTAATGAAGCCTGCGGCCAGAGACCCTTGGCTAATGCAGCCGTGCGGCATTATCCACAATGACTCGAAAGATATTTCTGTGAATCATGCAAGGTGGCATATTCTAGATCTTTCCTAATTTAGAAAACGTATTTCTTAATTAGGAAGCTTCCTTCAAATTTCTTTAATTAATTTGGAACGATTAGCCCGAATATTTCCGGAACACTAGGAAGGTTCGGGGAATTACCGGAAAACTTACCGAAATTGTCGGAAAATTTAACCGGAAGGCATGAGCCAGATTTGGGTACTTACAAATGCGTCCCTACGTTTGGGGTTGAGCCGTTAGACGACGACGAATCAGGACTCTCCGAAGTCGAGGACGCGATGCACTACGTGCGGTACCTGCATTCATATGCTCGGGCCGAGGACGGCACCTGCTCCACAGTCACCTATGACAAGGGCTCCAATACCATGGAAATTGTCAAGCTCAACGTCCAAGCATGTGCAGCCTATCCGACAATTGGAAGCAAATCGGTTGACACGACAAAGAATCCTCTCGATCAAGTGATCGACGACGACTTCGTCAACATCATCTATTCCGTATATCCCGATGATACCAAGGATCCGGGTCCTTATCGTCGATTCTCGCAATGCCAAAGTTACCCTCGACGACGCTTGCTCATGGTAAACGAGGCCCCGGCTAACCGAGCTCGAGCTCAAGATCACTTCCGAGTACCACCCCCAGCGGCAATCGGCCCATGCCACTCGCCTCAAGCTTAAAGCCACAAGCGCCGTCAAGGCCAAGGGCAACAGCGAAGGAGACCAAGCTCCTCACCCCGTCACGAATCGAGATCAACCTCGGGAACGCTTCTGCAGCCCACCCCGAAACATCTCGTAAAGGTCTTCCCCCGCAAGACGTAGCCGCCTTCCGACGTGGGAAATGACCACCTCAAAGCATCAACATGCTCCAGCCGATTCTCGCTCCCTGGCCGTCACTGCCACGGATTCAGCATCCCGCCGCCAGATCGCTAGCTCGATAGACTTGGCGATCGAGCGAGATCACGAGATTGTCAACATTGCGTAATTCATCACTCCCTCGTGTTCAATCAAGCGTATATGGGCGAAATTTCTTGGTGACCGAGATCAAGGAAGGCCGCATGGAATGACCAGCCCGACTTCCTTCGTCAACATCATCCAAGTGTTTCCGCCATTCGGAGATTTGGATGTGATCACAGCTCGGACACTAGCCGACGGTGCGTACCTACAGAGACTGCTTTAGCCCTTGCAAGGAAAGCCCTCATGGAACTAGCCGCTCAAGAAAACCGTCTCTCGATGAAAACCAAGCTCGGAAGACCTACAGACCAAGCCCTTAAAGTGTCACAAGCGCCTTCTGCATGTAAAGCTAGAGGCCACTCTAGACCGCCCGACCTCGGGGTTTTGCTCACGGCAACTTCCTCGACTACCGTCCTGTTCTCATCCAACCCCTCTCGTCAATCGAGGGTGGTCAACGGTCCCGATGACCTAGGAGATGGAACGGCACGTCGTAACAAATCCCGCCGCTTACCTCCCCGAGGAAAGCAAGTTCTCTCGTGAAAGCGACGACGAAGACGATGAAACCATTCTCTTCCAAGTCCGGCATGAGGTCAACAAAACCGGAATCCCAAGGGTCCCGGGAGGATGGGGACGGATCATTTCCGCACTCAAACTTAAAGGCCAACTTAGGGAGGAAGGTCTATTTAAAAACAAGAGGAAGATGGAAATTCGCCTCGAGCAACTACTCGTGGAAATTCCACAGATCGCGGCATTCGCTTTACGTAAACGATCAACTCGGGACAAAGCAACCACCACATGGGCAGATGTTCGGGAAGCCGTGTACTCACCTTCCGACATACCCGCCACTCGATAAAATGTAAGGGAAAACTCTCCCCGATGGAGGTTTACCTAGGACTCGCCGCACGCAGCTCAAAGAAGCATTGGCTATTCTCACATGGGAGGAAACGCAGCACTAACTCTCGACGCAGCTCCGCCGCAAGAAAGTTGATCTCGGGCCAAGAGCGGAGGAAAAATAGCAAACCATGAGTATCGCTGCACCCAGCTCCGTAATGCCCCGAGTATGCTCAAGAAGAAGGAAAGGAACGCGATATACCGTGAAGAGATCAAGGAGACTGCTCGCTTGAGCCAGGAACTCTCCAAACTCCCGGAGGGTCGCAACGCACAGCTCAGCCAGTAACCATTGCGCACCGACGTTCGAACAGCCGCGGTAATCCGTAAACTACCTCCCGCGGAGGCACCTGCCAAGCGCATCCCGGGGATGTAATCCGTCAAGCCGCCGAAGCTCCCGGAATACGTCTACAAGCCAATGAGTTGAGGGAAGACATATGGCTCCTATGCTACGAGGAATCCTCCTCTAACTATGGCTCAACTCGAGCGGCCTGTCTCAAAAGGAACCAAACCTCGATGTCGCTGTTCTAACCCGATCGGGTCAAATCCATGCATTACCACCTAAGGCCACTAAAAAGACGCGGAGCCGTAACCGCAACCCGCCTCGCCCGAAGACACAAGTTCCGTGAAAGAGGACCCGATCCTCACTACCAAGCAAACCCAGTGAACATTTCCCTTTGGTCCACCTCGCTTCACATCCTCTTATCCTCATAAGCTCAAGCTAGAGGAAAGCCCGGCCCGTACCATGGTCCCCGTGGACGCAACCCCGCACGAAGTCATTCGTATGATCGGCAACATCCACTATGGCAACATTATCACCTTCACAGCATTTGGACCTTCCAAAATTTGGGGCCGATCACAATGAGCCGCTCTACATCACAAATTCTGGATGAGCGTCTCCTTCCCGCGTGTTGGTAGACGGAGGTTCCTGAATGAATGTCTTACCCGCCAAGATGATGGACTCGCTTGACATCAAGCCTACAGATCTGAAGCCTTCACCACACTCTCAAGGCCTATGACTCTACTTCCCGCATCGTTTCTGGGTTGCTACTCTTAATATTTGGTTCGGCAAGCGGATGATCCCCACCGAATTCCAAGTGTTGGACATTCCAATAACTTTCACAGCCTATCCCGGGGCTTCCCCGGCCGCATCAAATCAATGGCGTGGCATCCACCCTTCATCGTGCCTCTCAAGTTCATGCAAGGCAACGAGCTAACCACGCCTACGGCGACGACACCACCGAGGGGACCAGCACCAACGATATTCCAAAGTTGTTAGAAATCAAGCATAATGACGACATGGCATTAATCGGATTCACTCGAGACCTCCAAGATCCAAATATGCAATGTGGGACCTTCCACTGTCTCACGACAAGATCCCTCTCCGCCACGAAGATGATGAAACTCATGAACTTCATCCTGTGACTCGGGGCTCGCAAAAGGTTACAAGGCCAACACCAAGTCATCGAAGTCAAGGACCACACCACGGTCCAGGTGGGCTTGCCTATGTGCCAACACCACTCGACATCAAGGAAAACAAAAGGCTCGCCCGCACCAAGGCAAAGCAGCTCGCAAAAGGGGAACCTCCGACGGCACACCCAACCTCCGACCTTACAGCTTTGACCTCGCTCATTACTTCACCAAGGGAACCGAACAAGAACCGAGGGGACCGACAGGGAACCAACAAACCGAACCGAGGGGACCGACAGCAGAACCGAGGGGACCGACAAAGAGAACCGATGAAGATGAGAAAGAAGCTGTGGATAGTCGCACAGAGACTACGTAAAGGATGGAACAGCTTAGCACGGACCTCAAGCGTTTCAAAGGACTCAAGGCTAATCCGATTAGGGGAGCGTTCCTCGACATCACGGCTCTACCTCGGGACCAACCGCCACCACACCAAAGACGAATACACATTCAAGAGAATCCTGCACTTGGAGGAGCAACTCAAGGTACTCTCCATGGGAAACAGATCGATTGGATCAGCCGCCGAGGCCACATTCGAGACAAGAATCCAAAGCGTAAGGAACCGTAATTCATAGAAGACGCTCGGGGACTAGCTCTACGCAGTCTTTTTTGAAGAAGTCATGGAGGTGCCAAACCCGATTGACTGGGCTCCGAAACAAAGATGATCGCCATGATCGGGACAGCAGGCCAAGCTGCTCTCGATCCCCGCACCCTCATCAAGCATCCAAGAATGCCACTAAAGAATTGGGTAACTTTCACCGGACCAAGGGCAAGCCAGCGTAACTGAATACAAGCCGGGCTCCGCACCCACATCTCCCTAAACCCGGTCTCAAACCCTCCGAGCCGCCCTGTCGTAGTCCAGCCTCTTCCGAGTCATCCAATGGCCTTACGCCGTAGGACCATGATAATGTAGCCAACCATGTATTTCCGTTCTTGTTTAATGAAAAGTCCGACCTTTCGAGTATCCTCATTGCCACTTTAACAACCGATAAGTTAACAAACAACTTAAAAGACGTTAATAACGAATCAATTGATAAAGAAGCGTACACATTAAACGAACAATACATTAGAGAAGTTCTCAAGCGTGTAGTTGACCGAGAGGACAATCGGGCCCAAGCCGCCAAGAGGTTATGACCAAAGTGAACTCCGGGGTCCGCCGCAAGAGCCTAAAGAGACACAAGGGGCGCTTTTTCGCCGATGCAGTAAAAAAGAAGCCCCTAATAAACCTCCTTCGGGAGTATGTTGACGTGTTCGCCCGGTCATAGCCAGACATGCCGTGACTCGATCCTCGATCGTGGAACATGTAATTCCCCTCGATCCGTAATCCAAGCCTCGTCAAATGTAAGCCGCGCAAGATCAAGCCAGAGTGGTCCTTGCAAGTTAAAGAATAAATTGAGAAAATGCTCCGAGTTGGTTTCATCGTAGTGATTGAGTACCCGACTTGGCTCTCCAATATCGCGACGGTCACCAAGGCCAATGGAAAGGTCGATGTCGTGTGGATTTCCCTGGGATCTCAACAAGGCCAGCCTCTAAAGATGATTTCCCCATCGCCTAACATCGACATGCCGGTCGACACCACGGCAAATTTCAAGTAAAATCCTTCGTGGATGGGTTCGCCGGATACAACCAGATCAAGATGTCCGAGGAGGATCAAGCCAAAATCAAGCCTTCACACTCCGGGGACATATTGCTACACCTGGCCATGTCGTTCGGTCCGAAGAACGTTGGGGCTACTTACTGTGGGTCCGGGCCGCAATGCCCTCTTCCATGACATGATTCACAAGGAAATCGAAGTAATTGTCGACGACATGATCATCCACTCTGCAGGATCGACATGCAAAGATATGACAGATCTCGAGAAAGTTCTTCAAATGTACTCGTAAAACACTCCATGAGATTGAACTCGCAAGTGCACCTTCGGCGTCAAGCGAGGCAAGGTAATCGGGGTACATGATTACGTAAAGGGGTATCAAGCCGATCCCAAGAAAATCAAGGCCATCATCGACACGAAGCCGCCTCAAACCCCGACGTAAGTGAAAAGTTTCATGGGAAGACATCAAGACATCGTCGCTTCATCAACCAGCTGACATCTTCTCTCGCGAGCCCATGTTCAAACCGATGAAGAAGAATGCCGACATCAAATGGGACTCCGAGTGCCAAACAAACTTTTCGAGAAAATCAAGACCTACTGTGAATCCCCCATTTTGTGCCCCCACATGAAGACAAGCCACTACTCCCGTATCCGACAAGAATGTACACATCAATCGGAGCAATGCCGGCACAAGAACGTAAAGAGTCCAAAGTTGAGCATGCAATCTACTTCGTAGTTTTAAGCTTCAAGGAAGTGAACTCAGCCACTCAAAGATCGTAGAGAAAACTTGTACCGCCTGTATGGGTAGTCGGGAAACCGAAATACTACATGCGCCACATTCAGTGCTCCCGTCTCCAAAATGGACCCCGTCCGATATCTCTTTGACAAGCCATACTTGTCAATGCGACTAGCCAAGTGGTCATTCTTCCGGCCGAGTTCGACATCAAGTACATGGTCAAAAATCAACAAAGGGCGTAGTAATGGCGCATCACCGGCCGACTTCCCGAGCAAAGGAACCTAAGGGTCCCGATCCGCAATTTCCTGGGACGACGGAATCTTTTCACTCGACAACAAGAAACCGCCGGCAATTCTTCTTCGATGGGGCAGCCAACAAGAAGGGGAATGGTATTGGAATGCTCCTTGTCGATCCCAAGGACGAAAGCATATTCCCATAGCCATCAAGTAGAATTTTGAAACAACCAACAATGCAGCAGAATACGAAGCCTCGCGCAAAGGCCTAAAGCCGCCTCGAGCGCAACATCTCGTAACCGGATGTATACGGAGACTCAAAGCATTGATCATCAATCAAGTGTCCAACAAATGGAAGACGGTAGATTCTCGGCCTCCCGTAAGTACCACACGTATACGGGAGGAGCTCATTGCTCAGCCCAAGGACATCTCTTTTCATTATTTGCCAAGCAGACAGAACCGCAGACGCCCCGGCAACCCTCGCCTCTCTTGTCGAAATTCCCGATGGGAAATCGCAAGAAACCCCTCGTATCAGGCCGACGGGAAACACCCGCCTATTGCCGTGAGATAAAAATAAAAAAGGAAATGATCAACGAACCCCGGTACAATCAAATTTACCAAGATTCTCCAAAACGGAGAAGCTTCCTTCACAAATGAAGATGGGAAATACAAAGAAGGGATCAAAGCCAAAAACATGATGGCATTAAAATGCCCGGCATCCCATTTCGTCATTCTGGGGGTATGTTGTACAAGAAGCGCCACCAAGGGCCACTCCTTCGGTGTGTAAACAAAGAAAAAGCGCCGAGCTAATGAACGAAGTTCACAACGGAACCTCGCGGTCCGCACATGAACGCCCGAGCATTGACACGCATCATCCTCCCGTATGGGATACTAATCGATATCAATGGAAACAGATCGCATCCAGCTTCGTCCGGCCGAGACAAATGTCAACGGTTCTCCAACCTCAATCACATCCTCCTCACGAACTCTATTGCATGACTACGCCACGGCCTTTCGCCACATGGGGAATCGACATCATCGACAAGATCACTCCACCAGGGAGCAATGGTCACGAGTTCATTCTAGTCGCACGACTACTTCACCAAAAAGGTAGAAGCCGCATCGTCATAAGGTATCGAATTCTAAGAAGGTGGCCGAGTTCATCAAAGAGAACATCATGTGCCGATACGGGAGTGCCCAACGAGATCATATCCGACAATGGGACCCACTTCGAAGGAGATTTGTGACCAACTTCGACCGAACCCGTAGTCACACGTCACAAATCTTCTCCTTACGTACCACAAACCAACGGTGCAAGAGAGGTAGCCAACAAGACTCTCGCCATGATAATCGGAAAGATGACTACCGTAGGTCGGGATCGGCCCGAAAAGCTACATTTAGCCCTCTCGGGATACCGAACATCGCCGAACCGCCACAGGGGAGACTCCGTTCGCGCTTACCTACGAAATGGAAGCAATGTTACCCGTGGAATTAGAAATTCCATCCCTTCGAGTCCTCTTGGAAAACGGGATCAATGAAGTCGAATGGCTACAGAGCCGTCACGACGAACTTGCTCTACTCGACGAGCGTAGATTGAAAGCCATGGAACACACTCGAGCCTACCGTGAGCGTAATGGCCCGAGCATTCGATAAGAAAGTCAAGATCCGAGACATCGAGAAGGCGACTTGGTGCTAAAGGAAAAGCCTCATACGCGCACTCAATCCTCTCGGAAAGTGGGAGCCTACCTCGATAGGACCGTTCGTAGTACAAAGAATCTTCTCCCGAGGAGCCATGAAGTTAGCGTAGACTGATGGGAACCCTTTCGTTAACCCGCGAACGGAAGCAAGCTCCGCCGCAGATACTTCGTTCGAGGAAGAGCACGAGTCAACTCTCCTTCCCCATACACCGTCCCTTCAAGAAATTAAAGATCCAAAAGAGTAATACCCAACCGGATACATTCCCGCTAATGATCTAGGTAAAAATAGGGTCGCACTTCTTTTGTCTTTGTTTTTCTCAAATTCACCTAAAGTGTCGAACTACGGTGACCTCGAGCCCCTTAGTCCAATTGTAAAAGGGGAACGTAGGCAGCCATCATCGGGTTCGGTCTAAAAACAAAAAAAATACAATAAGCATCAATTGCTTGTGTTTCTAAAACTCTTTTTCATTTAACCTACAAATTCATTACGGTTAAAACAATCTTTGATGAGTTCAAGCACGGTCAACTCTTGACTCGCTACACGCTAGCAAAACTACAATAAAACATTAATCGCTTAATGTGTCCGCAATGATAGCCATGGATACTGACGGCAAGGTTAACCTAGTTTCCGTGCATTGGTCCTTCATCCTTCTTTCCCCTTCCCCTTTTCCACGGCGAGTGTTCTTCACCTTCACAGGGAATATTCCGTAGTCCTTCTACCTCGCTCGGGGACCTCTTCCCGACGCCTCCGTCAAGCCTCGGCAATTGCCAACGCAGCTCCCTTTCCCTAGCTCTGTCTCGAGCCGCCTCGCTCGAGCCATCATGACCGTGCTTTGATTGGCCTCGATCGGCATTGGCCTCATAGTCGCCATGTCATTCCCGGCACAATTCCCAGGGTTAGCTCCCGCTTCGGTCCACCTCAAGGTCGAGCTGTCAAGGTAATCAGCACCCAATAGCTCACTCCGTCTCCACAAAATAGACATCTGTGTCTCCCCCATATACTCTTCGTACCAGTCCAGATACTGCGTAGACAGAACAGTGCCCCATCTCCGGTGAAAGAGAACCCTGGCAGAAAAGGATGTGTATTGCCACCACCGTGCGAGCAGCAATAGCGTCGAAGGATCTTCCATCGGTAGAGATCCCACCTCGAAGGTAGCAGCATGACTCAAACCCGTCAATGGCACCTGCTTCAGCCTGTACTGTCGCAGAACCAACGATGGAATGTAGAAAGACGTCTGAGACAGCCCCGGCACTCTGACAACCAATAGACCCTCCTGAGCGGTCCGACAAGTCTGTAACTTCCAATGGGGAACCCACCATCTCAGGTGATGCATGTGTAGTCTGGCCATCCAGAGCTCCAACTCAGCCTGATCGCCCCCTATCACCAGAGGACGTTGAGAGAAGGACCAAGCGTCACAAGACATTGGCACCTCAGGCATCATCTGCAGTCTCTCCCTCAACCACATGGTAAGCATAGCGGGACTCCCTCCCCACATGTATCTGCACGGCCGCCATCCGACCTATGCCCGTGAACGTCTCGCCTAAGACCACCCGCACGATGTCTCCTCCGCTTCCTAAGATCAGCTCACTGTGTCCAAAGACACCGTGATGGCACACACCTGTGGACGTGAACGTGAACAGTAGTGATCGCGCACGCAGCAAACGCGTCCCACGCAAAGACGCTCCCCTCGCCTTCGGCAAATCTATCGGGCGCCCCGAAATGTCGACATAATCGCATTCAATATCGCATCCCGTCCTCCAAATGAGATACCAAGCAAAGACACTAGCTTTCTCAACAAAGGGTCATGCCACCAAAGATACGAAATAACTAGCTGTTCCGCCTCAGTCCTCCTGCACGGCTCTAAATCTTCGAACGTAGGAGTGATTTCGTCAGAGGAAAAGTTGTACACATTCCTCCGTACATCCTGTAAACGAGACGCGGCTCTCAAAAGATCCCAATCCGGCATAAGCTCCTTCAAAGCCCAAATGATTTCATCCCGTAATGTGCCTTCGAAAAACCCCTTGTTTTGCCTCATGTGGTTCCGTACCCATGACTGGAAATTGTCCAAATATCGCTCTTGCATCCGAGATGATAGCTTAGGAAAGGGAGCCATGGAAAATGAAGGAAACCTTAGGAATTTGAGAGAATTCAACTAACTGATCAGAGGTGAATGCGCAGTTCTTAACAAATTGCAAAGCTGAAACTGACCCAGGGACGTGAACGTGAACAGAGTAGCGATCGCGCACAGAGCAAACGCGTCCCACGCAAAGACGCTCCCCTCAGCTCCGGCAAATCTATCTGGGCAAATCCCGAAATGTCGACATACCGCATTCAATATCAAGATCCCGTATGCTTCTCCAAATGGAGATACTAAGCAAAGACACTAGCTTCTCAACAAAGGGCCATGCCACCAAAGATAACGAAATAACTAGCTGCCTGCCTCGTGTCCTCCTGCACGGCCCGGAAATCTTCGAACGTAGAGTGATTTCGTTGTAGGAAAAGTTGTACACATTCCTCCGTACATCCTTAAACGAGACGCGGCTCAAAAAGATTCCACCGGCATAAGCTCCTTCAAAGCCCAAACAGATTTCATCCCGTAACAACCTTCGAAAAACCCCTTGTTTTGCCTCATGTGGTTCCGTACCCACGACTGGAAATTGTCCAAATATCGCTCTTGCATCCGAGATGATAGCTTAGGAAAGGGAGCCATGGAAAATGAAGGAAACCTTAGGAATTTGAGAGAATTCAGCTAACTGATCAGAGGTGAATGCGCAGTTCTTAACAAATTGCAAAGCTGAAACTGCAATTTAAAAGACTCTAGAAATTCATTCTCAGTCCGGCCGACTCCCTCTGCAGTTGACTTGACTTGTCAACTCGCAACACCGCTTCCTAAATTGGAAGCAATTCCAAACAATGCCCTATTCATGCCTTTATGAATCTCGTTGCCGCCCCTAGTTTCATTTAACCAATGTCAATATCCCTTCCGCCGCTCGTGCACAAAGGCAAATAATTAAATATCAGTGCGTATAGGCATAATTTTTTACCCGTTCAATTTTTTATGCATATTTCATTTTATTTATTTTTTGATCAACCTACTTGCTCATTTGCCAAAATAAAAGAAGGTAATCACTAAATAGATGCGCGAAGCATGTGTTCGCCACCTGGCGCCTTTTCAAATACAAGCTTCAAGTCAAATCGTTCCGCACGATACATACATTTTGTATAAAAGCGCAAAGGAGGACTACTTCCGAGTCCCGCTCGTTATCCGAGCACTCGACGCACCGGCCCGCACCACGGATCCGTCGCAAACAAGAAGTCGCTGAATTCCTCCAGGCGGGAATACGCGAAAGGCCTCCTCTTTGCCTGTGAACTCGAGGACTCTCCCCTCTTGTGCCCCGAGTGCGAAGGAGGATGAGCTCCAAACCCAGCCATTCCGCCCGCGAACTGGCCAAATCCCTGTGCAAAGTCCGCTCCACCAGCCGTGGGAGCAGACGAACCTCTCGGCCTAGACGGCCTCGGCTCACGGACATCCACGCTCCTCCGGAACCGCATCTCGAACTCCACGAGCCTCCTAGTGTAGCGGCCCACCCGTCCACCGCCTCATAGCCTCATTGTACGTACGGCCGTACACTCGCGAACCAAGAAAGTCATCAAAAGACGAGCGTAAAGTACAGATGCAACATTTGCAGAATGCTACTATAAAATGCAGAAAATCAAAAGCACTCACCGAAGTGTTGGGGTCCACCATATACCGAGATCTCGGCTCCTCCGGGATCGGGATCACATGTTGCCTGCGCGAACCATCCAGCCCCTCGTACGCCAGCCTAGTGCGTGGGAGCGGGAGATCTCGGGGATATCCAGGGCCCTCGCCCTCCCTGTGCTGCACCTGTGGGCTCCTCAGCCTCATCCTAAAGAAAGTCTCATAGTCGGCCCCCGCTATGATGTACTTGGTATAGAACACGCCCTGTCTATACCTCTCCAACTCCTCCATCAGCATCGACAGAGGATGCTGCAAGTGCAGAGGTGGATCCACCGGCACCATCGAAAGGGACCCCGGGCCATGCTGACGGGTCACCCTCTCCCCCAGATACATAGCGTCGCAATGAAGTCCCACCAGGAGCTTCCACCGCTGCGTAACCTCACTAGCAACCTGAACCGCGACAGCGTGGAACCGACTCCACCAGGTCAGCTGGATCCTCTCAGAGAACTCCCAGCTCAGGGCTTGGGACACCTCCTCGTACGGCAATCGAGTGCCCACTCTCGACAACACCCCCCTCTTCGCCTTCTTCTGCCAGGACAGCACTGCAGGGAACAAGGACCGGTACGCCTCCTTCATCTCCCACCGCTGCGGGCTGAACACCTTATAGCACCAGACCTGCCAAGCAAATGGAAAGTTATGTCAGCTACAAAGCAGATACATACGAGTACAAAAAACGAGACAAGAAAGAGAAAAAGACGTGAACTTACGTCCAAAGCAAGTGAGAAGCAACTCAAGGAGTTCTCCTCTCCCCGTGAGAACCTATCCAGGGAATGGTAGAGCTCGGCCAGTCCAGCCTCCCCCCATGCGAACCCCCTCACGGCATCCAAGTCTGTCAGCGACCCGAGGACGTGTCATGAGTCGGGAACAAAGTCGCTGACAACGCGAACCATATGAACCCTCGAGCCAGGCGCTCCGCGATCATCCTTAAAGATCCAGCCAAATAATCTGCAATACCCGTGCTCAAATGCACCTCCATCGGCCTGTACCGAATACCTAAGCCCCTGGCATCGGTAATCTCGAAACCCAGCAGCTCCGACAACTGCCCGGGAGTATAACCGTCCACCCACACCAGCGCGTTGCCATAGGTCAGCAACCCAGTGATAGCAGCAAAGTCAGTGGGAGTCACCGTCACCTCCCCCCATCTGAAATGAAAAGTGTGGGTCGTATCCCACCAGTACTCACTCAGGGCTACGTACATGGACCTCACCCTCTGTGTCGTAGCCACCGCGGCTACCGCGGTGATGAAACCAGCCAAGCCGGAGTCAACTACAAGCTGCCGTGGACTCCTCTCTCCGCCTCGAGCCTCGTCCGGGAATATCTCCCACAGCGCTCGCACTGCCTCAAAGGCTCCCCGAATCTTCTGGTTGCGGACATCAACCGTCCCTCGCCCCTGCAGGTAAACACAGGGAAATACATCAATATAGAAGCGACATCAACAGAGTGCACGAACGCATGTCAAAATGATGCAATTCAGATGCAGTTCTCATTTCTTTCCTAAAATATTTCCATCCCGGTTGGAGTATTAACGGTCCAAGATTTCAAAGCATTTCGAAAACTCCGTCGAATCCGGAACTTTCAAAGCATTTCGAAAACTCCGTCGAATCCGGAACTTTCAAAACATTTCGAAAACTCCGTCGAATCCGGAACTTTCAAAATCCTTCGAAAAATCCGTCGAATCCGGAACTTTCGAATCCTTTCGAACATTTCGAAAAATTACTCCGTCCCGATTTAAACATACTTTAAATTCGGAAAACATATCTAGACATGGAATTTTGCAACCAAAATTTTTATGTCATCTACCCATGGTGTCAATTGAACTACATCCTAGTCAATTTCGACAAAGGCGCATAGCAATGTCAAAAGCCCCAATTCGGGCACCAAAATCCCTAACTCATTCCTAGTAAAATTTCTAACATTTAAACAATGCACATTCTTAAAATTAATGGAATTTGAAGGAAGTTTACCTGTCTCTCGATCCCTCCTTTGGATTTGTGGTTCTCCCTACCCGGGTAGAACTCCGTCGAATTCAATGGAAAGGTTGTAGTTCGAATGGTCCGAACCAACCGCGCTCTTTCGTCATCGGTCCTTCCATGGCGAGCCATTGGTTCCAAATCACCTTCCATAGCAATTTTCATTCACAAATCTGAGCAAATCTCACAATGTGGGGTGAAAATTTTCTCTCCTTTCTCTCCTCTCTCATCGTAATTAATGGGGGAAAAGGAATGGGTTTGCATCGGACTTGGAGCTGATTTTGAATCTGGTCAAACTCAGTCCAAGTCCGGCCGGACTCTTGCTGCAATTTAAAAGATTCCTTCCAATTCAGCCCCTCAACTTTTGGCAGTTCCAATTTTACCCCTTTTGGCCCCCAAAAGTGTAAAATTTCCCCCAGTTAGACATTTCTAACACCCCATCCCCCGAGGATCAATTCCCAGTTAGTTTTCACTAACGCCTGTCTCCAGACGTTAAATCCCCAGTTGACGTTTGACATTCAAACGCTCAATCATGTCCCCGGACATTTCAATCACAATTCCGTCTCCAGACGTTAAATTCTCAGTTAGTTTTCACTAACGCCCGTCTCCAGACGTTAAATTCCCAGTCGACGTTTGACATTCAAACGCTCGCGTCCGTCTCCAGACGTTAAATTCCCAGTCGACGTTTGACATTCAAACGCTCGCGTCCGTCTCCAGACGTTAAATTCCCAGTCGACGTTTGACATTCAAACGCTCGCGTCCGTCTCCAGACGTTAAATCCCCAGTTGACGTTTGACATTCAAACGCTCAATCATATCCCCGGATATTCCAATCACAATTCCGTCTCCAGACCTTAAATTCTCAGTTAGTTTTCACTAACGCCCGTCTCCAGACGTTAAATTCCCAGTCGACGTTTGACATTCAAACGCTCGCGTCCGTCTCCAGACGTTAAATCCCCAGTTGACGTTTGACATTCAAACGCTCAATCATGTCCCCGGACATTCCAATCACAATTCCGTCTCCAGACGTTAAATTCAATCCTCAGTTGACGTTTGACATTCAAACGCTCAATCATGTCTCTGGACATTCTAGCTACAATTCCGTCTCCCGACGTCAAAAAAAAATTTCTATTGGTTTTTACCAACGTTCATCTCCCTGGCCGCCAGTCGTAAGCCCGATCGTCCCACCGCAGTGGCCATCAAGGTAAGCCCGCACAACAATCCCTCTTCGGCCGGCCGTAAGCCCGAACATTCCTCCCCAGCAGGATCCTAAGACCATTCGTCTACGGAAGAAACGTCAATCAACCCCTTCAGTTCCTAACTGACCCCGTCAGAACCCTGGACACTCTTCCCCAGCGATGTGTCAGTCTCTCCCGAGACCACATCCCGTTCCTAACCCCGTGGTTAGAACGTCAATTCTTCCGTGTTGTTAATAACGCCAGTTTAACACAACCGTTCCCATCATTTGTCACCCCTATCCCCGGCAGATAAACCTGGCAGTCAACGTAACCCCAGCATCCAAGGCACGAACGCCTTCGTCTCAGGATAAACGTATCCTCGTAACTCCGGTTTGAGGCGCCACACGCCCTCGTAAGTATCAGCAACTCCGGTTTGAGGTGCCACACGCCCTCGTAAGTATCAGTAACTCCGGTTTGAGGAGCCACACGCCCTCGTAAGTACGGCATCTCCGGTTTGAGGCGCCACACGCCCTCGTCGCACGCAACTCCGGTTTGAGGCGCCACACGCCTCGTATGATTCAGAAATCCAGTTTGAGGCGCCACACGCCTCGAAGGTTTCGTGAATCCTGTGTCTAGACGCCTCACAATAGTCTCCATTCAGTCCGGGTACTCGCAATGGTCTCATTCAAAGTTTAGACGCTCCCCAACAGCCTCGCTCGTGTCAAGGTCCTCACGCGCGGCTCCTTGCACCTACGAACTACGATCGGCTTGATTCCCGCCGGATACGTAGGAATCCTTTCGCTAAGGGTCCAAACCACCGATCGCCTGTGTCTCTTCCAAAGTAAGGCATCCCGATTTGGATCCTTATCTTTTTTCAACGACCCCACCTCCTTCGGAAGTGACGTCGCTGAGGGGCTAACTGTAAGTACCCAAATCCGGATCGTCAAAATCAGTCAGAAAGTTAACCGAAATCCGTTAACTGGCCCGCTCCAGGTTGACCGAAACTCGTTAACTCCCCGTTGCAAGGCCAACGAGACGTCCCGGGACTGCCCCGAGCATCCCAACGTCGAAGCGTACTTAACACACGTCATCGCACGTAAAAGTACGGCTTTCCCTGAAAAACGCACTTTTCGGCACTTTCCGGGAGCATTTCGGACATTTTTCGGACTGTTATTTTAAAAAGGGACAAAATCGGGACCCGGGAACGAACTCCCACACAAATGGTGAGTCATGGGACACGTGGCAAGCATTCCACCTCCCTCTAGTCACCTTTCAATCAGAAATCAAGGCCAAATGACCAAAATACCCCTGGATTGCAGACCAAGTCCACCGACTCATTTCCGTGTTCTCGAGAAATTGCCAACAAGTCCCTCAAAATTCCAAAATACCATAAAACCCCCTGGATTTCATGATAAGTCTGGCCGGACTCATACTGAAAATTCACCTATAAATAGAAGGGCTGTCAAAGCCAGAAAGAACACAAAAAATTACTCTCCATTTTCACCATAGCCACGGCCCAACTGAGTTTCACCCCTTCCCGAGCTCCCGTTTTGTCTCGATTCGCGTGAAACTTTCGTATTTCGATCAAATACGCCCCTCACCACTCCGAAACACCGTTCCAAACCACTTTTCGTATCCCGTATACACCCTCGAGCCAAAGGAGTCGACCCTAGCCATAGGTATAACTCCCTCTCTCTAATCTCTCATTTCATCTCGGTTTACGCGCCAGTCGCTACAACCGTTTCAAACTACGTTATTGAAATGTAGACGCCTCCGTCTAACGGGGTCCGATACGTTTTAGCCCCTCGATCCTCTTCTATTCCCGTAAGAGAAGTAATCACAGGTTAAAACCGCGTTCCGACCCCATTCCGTTTAAATTTCTGTCATTTACCATTCCGGATCGATCGATCCGTCGATTGTCATTTACTTTTCTGTCATTTAAAACTCTGAGCCATTTTGGCTCGTCGATCGTCATTTACAACTCCGAGCCGTTTTGGCTCGTCGATCGTCATTTACAATTCCGAGCCGTTTTGGCTCGTCGATCGTCATTTACGATTCCGGATCATTCGATTCCGTCGATACCGCATTTAAATACTGTCATTTACAAAGTCCGACCCGTTTGGATCGTGATAGTATTTACTTTTCAAAGTCCGAGTCGCAACCCGATTCGTTGATTGCATGTCATTTAATACGTTTTTTTCCCGTAAAATCGTTAACAATGTAATGCCCGGTTCAAAATCGGAGTTCGTTCTTCGAACTCTCTTTCAAAAGCGCAAAATGACGTTTGGCATCCAAACGCTCATCTTCAAACTTAAAAGCAAACTTTTGACATTCAAAAACATTTAATACGTTTTTTCCGTAAAATCGTTAACAATGTAATGCCCGGTTCAAAACCGGAGTTCGTCCTTCGAACTCTCTTTCAAAAAGCTCAAAATCGACGTTTGCCACGCAAACGCTCATTTCAAACTCAAAATCAACGTTTGCTATGCAAACGCGCATTTCCGTCTCAAAACCGACGTTTGTCATTCAAACGCTCGCCTTTTCAAACAGGTCACCTAATCAACGTTTGACATTCAAACCAAGATTAAGCTTGTCATTCAAGCCCCCATTTCAAAACACACACACACACACACACGATTTCGAGAAAGGTAGAAAGACTCGTCATACGAGGCATTTCGGGTGATCTCGTAATACTCTTCCCGAAACGTAACATGACCTCCGAACCTAACAATCTGTGGTACCAAATAGCTTTTTACTCCTTTTTGCTACCAATAAAAATGATCCCCTGTTTTCAAAGTCTTTTCCTAAGTTTTTGCTACCAATAAAAATGACACCATTTTCACTAAAGCCGTTTCTCAACGTTTGGGCTCGAAATACAAAAACCGCGTGGCGACTCCTCATTCATTCCCATGAAGCGAGGTCTCAGACACCAACACCCCGCGAAAGACAACCGTCCTTTTCGCGCCCCCGCGCGAAAATCCCGGGTAATTTCAGATACGAGTAAGGGAAAGTGTGGAGTACACACTCGTTTGAGCTAATACGTAATCAACCACGATAAAGAAGTAAAGGTTAAGGGGCAACACATTTGACTTTACTGATATTCTCGGCCGAGCAGAGTGCTTTACTCGCCCGAGCATAGCATAGCAGATTGTGAAAGTTTCTGGACAGTCATGCTCGGCTGAGGCATATGCCTTGCTCGGCCGAGCAGAATTATTAACTCGCCCGTGCAAATCTCATGACACGGTCGAGCAGTTGGGTTGCTCGGCCGAGCAAGGCACATGGCTCGGCCGAGCAGTTTCTGAACAGGTGTTATTTCAAACTGAAAAGACACAATGGTTGGCTAAAATCATGACTGTTGATTAACCCCTTTAACTGATACCTTTCCATCTGTTTAAATATAGAGTTTGATCTCTTTTGTATATACAAGAAACACAAGAGAAATACAACAACAACGAAAACACAAAACAATTCTCAAGTTTAAGATTTGTCTTCTTTGCCTAGAAACAAATTGTGTGATTGTCTTATCCCAATAGAGATTTCGTGTAACCCAGGCAATAAGGGTCGAAATACTTTATTCGGAATGTGGATTATACACGATTCAATCATATATTCTGCATCATTATCAACACCAAAACCCTATATTCCCCAACCGTCAAAAGTCAAATGTGGCCAAACAAAATGAGACAGAGAGAGTAGCATACCTCCCCCCCCCTAAGAGAGCACACTCAGATTGTCGGCAACCATCAACAATTCCCTTGATGACCTGCATAAGGAAGGAAATGATTAAGTTCATTTCTTTACCTTTAATGCTTCCTCAATCCATAATAAGTGTCACACCTTGACTTTTTTTTATCAACTTAATTTAACTTTAACCAAAAAATGATGAAAATTGTTATTATCTTCACGAAATTCTAAAAAACTGTTATTGGTGTTCCGTTAAGATTATCAATAACAATGTTTAGAATTTCATGAGAATGATTAAATTTTATTTACTTTTTGGTCAAAGTATAGTTAAGTATTACAAAAAACTCAAGATATGATTTATTATAGGATGGAGGGAATAGTTCTTTAATCCTATGATGCTCGGACTCTTCGTTTTACCACGCTGGACCATTGTCAACTAGACTAAAATATGAGTCTCCGACTTGGATACGGCGGGTTAACCAAAGAATTCAAGCATCACAGCTTTAATCTACACTTATCATCATTTTCCTTAATATTAATAAAAAAAAACTAGGGTAGGGTTATGGTATCATCATATACTACATTATATTTGACACCTAAAAACGAGCTGAGTTGAGTTGAGCTCATTCACGAACAAATCAACAAGATATGAATATATTTAGAAGCAACTTCAAACATAACCGAGTCAAAGCTAATTACGAACCCTAAAGTACTTCACACAACACAAATGTAAATGCATGAAAGCGGAAATGTTGAAGTCATGGTTCACACGAAAATACTTCTACTGGTGACTCAATATTGTTGTAATATTCATGTATATTCTTCTATATGATTGATACAAATTAGTCCCTATAATTAGGCAGTAAATATTGTGATAGAATATTAGAATAGGCAGTGATTATCTACTTCCCTAGAATAGCTATTTGTAATTATTCTATTTAACTAAGTCAATCAACAAGAGCCCAAAGGAAGTTGGGTCTTCTTCTCTATCCTGTCGTGTTCTTCTCTCTATTCTCTGCGTGTGTGTTTATTTCTTCTATCTTCTTCATTCTCATTTTCCTTGCAGGTGATTAGTTTCTTTATGGTATCAGAGCATCACAATAGCCATGGGTGATGCAGAAATCGTTCCTACTAAGACCACCATCGCTATCGATCCCGAGCAAGCTAGTAACTCTCATAATAAACATGGCCTCCCAACTCTATTCACTGTACAGTCATACATGGGTCACTGCAGATTGACAAACGAAAACTATCAGAACTGGAGTTCGCTTTCCTTTCAATGCTAGAGATGCACTGCCTAAATCATGTTATTACTGATAATTCCCCACCTCCCAAAACCTTATCGGACGGAAAAACAAGTAATCCGGATTACAAAGCTTTCTACTACACCTCCCGCTTCGTTCTTGGCTGGATTAAAGCCACTGTAACCTCGGATGTGCAACCTCATGTGAACCCATGTTCCACTGCCCCCGAAGCTTGGAATCTTCTAGAAAAAGAATTTGGGGTTGTCTCTTCTATCCACATCCAAAAGCTTCAAGAGGAGCTGCATGACCTTTCCCTCACCCCAGGTATGTCAATTCAAGATTACATCCTTAAAGCACATGGGGATTTGGCCTGCTGGCTAGAGCTCATGGCTTCCAACCTGGAGGTCATGGGTTCGATCCCCCCAGAAGTTAGAGGGAAGTATTTCTCTCCCTAGGATTTATCTTCTAGGCCCTTCTGTGCGTGCATGTGTGTGTGTGTGTGTGTGTGTGTGTGTGTGTGTGTGAGTAGTGAAAAAAAAAAAGATTACATCCTTAAAGCTAAAACCCTATCTCACTCCCTATCCCGAGCTGGTGAAGCCGTTTCAAACCAAACCCTCCGCTCTCGCATCCTTGGTGAACTAGGCTATACCTACAAGGAATTTATAACAACCCAAAACTCCAAGGGTGCCACAAATATTGATGACCTCAAGGATCTCCTACTCCAAGAGGAGGCACTACAAAAGAAATTTTCTAACCACACCCAATCTACCATAACCGCCCTTGCAGCCTCTACTCAACCCACCAAGACCGCTACCACTCCTCCTCCTACAGCCACATCTAACAATAATAACCATGGGGGGTTCGGCCAAACATATCTACCTATCCAGGCAGATTCTTTTTCTTTCCCAATTTAAGTCGTGGTGGTGGGCGTAAGAATCAAAACCGAAACCGTCGTAATCATGGACGAGGCATTCTTCCGCTGCCTTGTCATTTCCAACCTAACCCTATGCCCCCATCCACTCGACCTTCTGTCCCTACCCCCACCATACCATATACTCCACCTAACCCTTTCATGATTCAAGATCCACACAACATAGCCTGCCAGATTTGCAAGAAACATGGGCATGAGGCTACAACTTGTTATCAGCGGGGAAACTTCGCCTACAGTGCTCAATACTATCCGAACGGCGGTTCAACGTATGACGGTTATTCACCCATGGCTCCCGTCTCTTTTGTCCTTGATTCCGGAGTAACTAATCACATGGCATCCTCTCCGGATGTCCTGCAACAGTATTCCCCGTATTCAGGTAATGATTCTATCATGGTAGCTATGGTGCATCTATTCCTATAACTAACATTGGTTCCACGAAATTTCTTGCAAATAATCATTCCTTCGTTATGAATATTGTACTTCATGTGCCTAAGATTAGTCGTTCTTTACTTTTGATCCGAAAATTTTGTCTTGATAATAATTGTTTCTTTCACTACTACATTTCTGACCTAATGTAACGCCAATTTTCGTTGCATTAGGGCCCAAAAACCGTTACATTAGGCCTAATGTAACGCCAAATGGCCGTTGCATTCTCTTGCGTTGCATTAGGTCTAATGCAACGACATAGTAAGCTAATGTAACGCCAGAGCTTTGGCGTTGCATCAGGTAGATACCTGATGCAACGCCAATTTTAAAACTATATGAACACCTAATGTAACGCCAAAAAGAACCTAATGCAACGCCAATTTAAAAAGTGGTTGAATACCTAATGTAACGCCAAAAATTAGACGAGTCCCTAAAATTTATTACATAATTTCACAATTTTATTAATTTTTTTAATTTTCTTTTTTAATATATATATATATATATATATATATATATATATATATATATATATATATATATATATATATATATATATATATATATATATATATATATATATATATATATATATATATATATATATATATATTTATTCTCAAATCAATCCCTTAACTTTTTTTTTCTCAAATCAGTCCCTTAATGTTTTTTATTCTCAAATTAGTCCCTTCACTTTTTTTATATTCAAAACAATTCTTGCATTTTTCAAAAGTAACACTTTGCTCCACCACCATCCACCACCATCCACCACCGTCCACCACCGTCCACAACCATCCACAACCATCCACAAATCAAACAAAAGTTTGTACAAATCGAAATAAAACACAAAATACAACAACAAATCGAAAGGAAACCCATGGAATATGTTAGGGCTCGTCGGAATCCATGGAATAAGTTTGGATTCGTCGGAATCCATGTAGATCTAGTGGTTGAGCCTCGTCGGAGACGATGAAGGGGAGAGAAGAAGACGGCGTTGCGGGAGAGAGAGAAGAAGACGGAGCCTCGCCGGAGACGATGAAGAATGAGAGAGAAGAATGAGACGGCGGCGATGGAATATGCGACGGCGGATCTAGTGGTTGAGCCTCGTTACCGGCGCCATCACAACTCCGGTGGCAAAAAGAACAACGGCAATTGGAGACATTGAAGGAGAGAAATGGAGAGAGAACTGGGAAATGGGGAGGCTGTTTGATTTTGTTTAAGGATAGGGAGAGAAACGGAGAGAGAACTGGAAAATGGGGAGGCTGATTGAGGGAGAGAAATGGAGAGAGAACTGGAAATGGAGGCTGTTTCATTTTGTTTGAGTGAGAGAAATGGAGAGAGAACCGAGAAAGAGAGAGAAATGAAGTGGTTTTGTTTGAATCAGTATCAACCGTTGGATCGAATGTATTGAACGGTTAGATGTTGTTTTATTCATGATCCGCGTGAAATTTTTGGATCCTATCAAAAAATTGCGCAACACATATTTATATTTGTTTCACACTATACTATATGCTAACTAAAATATTTATGCCTAATATCAAGAATAATAATATTTATTATCAATATTTATTATTAATGAATTATTAATTATATAATTGATTAATTAATTAATATTAATATTAATTATATAAACAGTATAATATTAATAATATTACTAATAATGATGCTATTGTTAATTATTCAATCATATAATTGAATATATTAATAATTATAATTATATAATTAATAATAATACTTAATAATAATATTAAAATAACTAGTAATAATACATAATATCAAAAATAATAATGTTATTAATTAATAATAATACTCATTAATTTAATCATTTTAAATTTATTAATAATAATACTTAATAATAATATTAATAATAACTAGTAATAATACATAATATCAAAAAAGTAAACATTTTTATATTATATACTTAAGAAATAATTGAATATATTAATAATTATTATTATATAATTAATAATAATAATTTTATTAATTAATAATAATACTCATTAATTTAATAATTTAAACTTTTAAGAAATATTAATATACCTAAGTAATAATTGATAGAAATATTTAGTTAATTTCTAACTTAATTTATATTTTTTTTTTAAAAAAAACTTTCTTACCAAAAAATGTCTAAAATATTTATCTCAATTCAAAAATAAATTTAAATAAAATAAGGGTATAGGGTATACCCTATACCATATGCCATATGCTCTATACCTTATACCCTATACCCTATAGGGTATATCCTATACCATATGCCCTATGCCCTATACCTTATACCCTATACCCTATATCCTATAGGGTATACCCTATACCCTATAGGGTATACCCTATACCATATGTCCTATACCCTATGTCATATACCTTATACCCTATACCCTATACCCTATAGGGTATACCCTATACCCTATAGGGTATACCCTATACCATATGTCCTATACCTAATACCCTATACCCTATAGGGTATACCCTATACCCTATACCCTATACCCTATACCCTATAGGGTATACCCTATACCCTATACCCTATACCCTATACCCTATAGGGTATACCCTATACCCTATAGGGTATACCCTATACCATATGCCCTATGCCCTATACCTTACACCCTATACCCTATAGGGTATACCCTATACCATATGCCCTATGCCCTATACCTTATACCCTATACCCTATAGGGTATACCCTATACCATATGCCCTATGCCCTATACCTTATACCCTATACCATATAGGGTATAGGGTACAGGGTTTACCCTATAGGGTATAAGGATGTAGGATATACCATATACCCTATAGGGTATACCCTATACCATATGCCCTATACCTTATACCCTATACCCTATAGGGTATACCCTATACCCTATAGGGTATACTCTATACCATATGCCCTATACCTTATACCCTATACCCTATAGGGTATACCCTATACCCTATACCTTATAGGGTATACCCTATACCCTATAGGGTATACCCTATACCATATGCCCTATATCTTATACCCTATAGGGTATACCCTATACCATATGCCTTATGCCCTATGCCCTATACCTTATACCCTATACCCTATATCCTATACCCTATATCCTATAGGGTATACCCTATACCCTATAGGGTATACCCTATACCATATGCCCTATACCTTATACCCTATACCCTATAGGGTATACCCTATACCCTATAGGGTATACCCTATACCCTATAGGGTATACCCTATACCCTATAGGGTATACCCTATACCATATGCCATATGCCCTATACCTTATACCCTATACCCTATAGGGTATACCCTATACCATATGCCCTATACCTTATACCCTATACCCTATATCCTATATCCTATAGGGTATACCCTATACCATATGCCCTATACCCTATGCCCTATACCTTATACCCTATACCCTATACCCTATATCCTATAGGGTATACCCTATATCCTATAGGGTATACCCTATACCCTATAGGGTATACCCTATACCATATGCCCTATACCCTATAAGATATAGGTTATAGGGTATAGTGTATAGGGCATAGGGTATAGGGTATATGATATAGGGTATACGGTATAGGATATAGGGTATAGTGTATAGGGTATAGGGTATAAGGTATAGGGTATAGGGTATAGGATATAGGATATAGGTTTAAGGTTTAGGATTTTGGCGTTGCATTAGTAATTTAGGCGTTACATTAGGATTTTGGCGTTGCATTAGACTCGTTACATTAGCTCTGGCGTTGCATTAGATGCGTTACATTAGCTCTGGCATTGCATTAGCCGTTACATTAGCTCTGGCGTTGCATTAGATGCGTTACATTAGCTCTGGCGTTGCATTAGATGCGTTACATTAGCTCGTGGCGTTACATTAGATGCGTTACATTAGGTCAGAAATGTAGTAGTGTTTGAATTAACTGCTTTTGGGTTTTGCGTGAAGGACAACCACACCAAGAGGACTATTCTTTCTGGCAGTAATGAGGGAGACCTCTGCACGTTGTCATTCGTCCCCAGTTCTCGTGTAAACTCCTTGGCGTTGATTGGGGAACGTGCTTCCTCTTCTACATGGCATGCCCGTCTAGGACATCCTTCTTCCCAAATTTTTCATTGCTTAGTTAATAAAATTCAGATTCCGGTTAGCGGCTCCGTTAAAAATAAAGAGATGTGTCATATTTTCCCTCAAGGCAAATCTTGTAATCTCCCTTTTCCCATTAGGTCCTTTAATTCTCCAAAACCTTTAGATTTGTTACATCTTGATGTATGGGGTCCTTCAAATGTTCCCTCTGTCTCTGGATTTAGATATTATATATCTATTGTTGATGATTTCTCCCGTTTTGTGTGGTTAATTGTTTCCCCCATTCCATAAATCTGATGTCTTTACGGTTTTCTCTGATTTTAAAGTTCTTATTGAAAATCAGTTATCTCGTAAATTTTTCGCAATTCATACTATAAAGACTATTCAAATAGATGGAGGAGGGAAATTCATAAATCGGCAAATGGCAAATTTTTTGGTTAAACATGGTATTGGTCATCACACTTCTTGCCCTTATACACCACAACAAAATGGTGTTGTAGAGCGAAAACATAGACACATTGTTGAAATGGGACTTTGTCTTCTTGCTCAGTCTAAAGTTCCCATGTCGTTTTGGCTTGAGGCATTTACAATCGCTATTTTTATTATAAATAGGCTACCCATGAAACAATTGAGGTATATATCTCCGTATGAAAAACTATGGAAACGGACTCCCGATTATCGGTTTCTTAAAACATTTGGATGTACGTGTTTTCCAAATCTTGTCCCGTACAATCAACATAAGTTAATGCTTAAGTCCACCCCTTGTGTGTTCTTAGGCTATGACTCAATGCGGAAAGGGTATAGATGTTATAATCAGGAGACGGGCAGAATATACATTTCTAGGTATGTTTAATTTGATGAAAATTGCTATTACTATATTGCCAAGTCTTTTGCAGCTGCTCTTCCAGGACAAAATCATCCATCACAGCCATACTCAGTGGGTCAAATGACTGCATCTTCTTCTGGGTCCACGCCTACAACAGCAATTCCATTTGCTCCTCTTCTTCCCACCGACCCAAATTCAAGCTCTGGCTCACCAGCCCCACGCATGACTCTGGATGCGATCAGTCCACATCTTTTTCCTGGACCAGATACGGCAATGCCATCTCCCCATCCTGGGCCATCGCTTGCTGCCTTACCTAGGCCCAATAACTCTCTCACTCCGGTCCCCATCTTACTGGATCCACCCACATCTGGGCCTGGACCTGTTCCACCCCAGTCTGATTCCAGCCCGTGAATCTCCATTGGGCAGACCAGTGCGCCGGATTTATCCTCACAAGTTCAGCCTCCAGCCCATACTCATTGTTGGGCAATGCAGCGGAAGCAATTGACAATAACAATAAAAGCAATTGGGAATCGAAAGAGAAAGAGATCGAAATTTGGGTTATGAATTTCGGCCGCTTTTCTTATTCTCTGTACAATAATCTTGTATTGTTTACATAGGTTTCAATCATATAAATATGAAACAAACCCTAGCCCAACAACTAAGATAAACGAAAATAGAAAAGCCTGCAAAACTGCTTCAGCCCGCTGGCCTTGAGGCACCCGCCTCGGATGATCCCAGGCGCCCGCCTGGTAAGTCCCTAAGCCACGGCCAATCCTCTGCTCTCCAGGCGCCCGCCTCGATCGGCCTCTACCATGCGGCTGCCTTAAAGCCTCAACCCACGGCCCCAACTTCCGCCTTCTAGGCTCCCGCCTCGGCCTGGGTGAGGCGCCCGCCTCAAACCTGCTGAAGCTCCACGTTTTGCAGAGACATTGAGCCATTACATCCAATACTCATGGTACACATCACATGACTACAAGAGCTAAGGCGGGCATATTCCGCCCCAAGCACCAGTTTGCTTTAAGTGCTACATCAACAGATTCTCAACTCTTTGAGCCATGCACTTTCCGTCAAGCTGCTCCGTTGGTCCATTGGCAAAAAGCCATGAATGAAGAACTCGCAGCTCTTCACAAGAATGGTACATGGTCCCTTATTCTGCCTCCCTCATCTCATAATATAGAACGGAGGGAATAATAATACTTAAAATATAGGGGTGTAAATGGTTCGGTTTGTTTCGGTTTCGGGGAATTTATGAACCGAATCACTAGTTATCGGTTCGGGAAAATTTCAAACCGAATCGAACCATGAAAATGGTGCGATTGCAAGTTTAGATCTGCAAAAATTACTCGTATATTGAAATTGCGTTATTTAATGAGGCTTTGACCAATTAGTCCCTCACCCAAATAAAAACTACCTTTAAGGACTAACATTATCAAAACAGCCAAAAAGTCCCTCAATTTTTTCTAGACCAAATTGCCCCTCAAACCCCTCTCTCTCTCTCTCACGCACGGACGGATCGTTCCTTTCTCTCTCTCTCTCTCTCTCTCTCTCTCTCTCTCTCTCTCTCTCTTCTTTTCTTTTTTTTTTTTTTTTTTACGTTTCTTCTTATTTTTTTTCTCTTTTCCTTTTTTTTTTGACTTTACTTTTCTCTCTCTCTCTCTTCCTTTTTTTTTTCCTCTTAAATTTTTAAAATGCAATATCTCAAAATCTAAAAGTCGAAAAAATAATTTGAAACCACTGTTTTAATCACATCGCCAAGACGAATCAAACAAGTTTACTCATCATATATTTCAAAATTTATAAATAAAATAATTATTTTTCACTTGTAAAAATCTAAAAAAATCATTTATCATTTGTTCACACATGAGTATAACTGTACAATGATTTTCACATTTATAAACTAAGAAGTCTATTTCACAGTTTTGATGAAAATAACTGTATAAATAAATGTGAAATTGACCTCAACAATCATAACTGAGAAATTGACCTCACAGTTGTGCACAAACAATCATCAACAACTGATAAATAATGGGTAAACCACAGATACTAAGTAGCAAAATAACTGTGAAATTGACCTCACAGTTCTCAATTTATAAAGGTCAAAAACCAAACCATTTCACATTCATAAATAACTGTGAAACCGACCTCACGCTTTTAGTAGCAAAATAATCGTGAAATGGAATTCACAGCTATGCATAATAACCGTGAAAATCATTACACAATTATTTACATCAAACCCAACAACCGTGAAACTTGTTCTACAGCTTGTCCTAAAGGAATGACACAAAAATAACACTCATAACTATAACTGAGAAATTGACCTCACAGTTGTGCACAAACATAATTCTCAGCTTGGAAATGTGCAAATCATTACACAGTTATGCACAATAACTGTGAAAATCATTACACAGTTATTTACATCAAACCTAACAACCGTGAAATAGACCTCACTGTTGTGCACAAACAATCATAATAACTGTGAAATAGACCTCACTATTGTGCACAAACAATCATAATAACTGTGAAATAGACCTCACTGTTATGCACAATAACTGAGAAAGTGACCTCAACAATCATAACTGAGAAATTGACCTCACAGTTGTGCACAAACAATCATCAACAACTGATAAATAACGGGTAAACCATTTCACATTCATAAATAACTGTGAAACTGACCTCACAGTTTTAAAAGTGTGAAAAATATTTCACAGTTATTCACATCTCAATCAACAACTGTGAAATAGACCTCACTGTTGTGCACAAACAATCATAATAACTGAGAAATTGACCTCACAGTTGTGCACAAACAATCAACAACTGATAAATAACGGATAATTTTGCCCACACAGACTGGGATGAAAATTGGCCTAGGAAATGAGATCCTAACATTACTCGGATGTAAGCAGAAAAAAGCAAAAGAGTGACTGAGGGGTGATGGATGGAGTGTAACAAGAACCATTTTGCATTGAAGTAGTTCATAGCATAGTGTTGCACAAGCTGCAAGAGACCAAACTAGCCGCTAAACACAAATTCATCTCAAGTAGTCAGACATAGGATGAAAAAAGCACAAATACCATGATATTGAAACTAAACTTTATTAGATAAATTACATACTAAAAACTCTCCAAACCACCAAGGACGATTTATTACCTCAAAGAATGAGATCCCTGTTGGACAACCTGAATCCGGACAATGTGTGCAGCCAGAAAAAAGCAAGTGAAGCAAAAGCAAATGCAAATATCAAAAGAATATAAATAACACAAACAGTTAAGCATCCCAAAATACAAGCAAGTAGACAATGAAATTTATTCATCAAAACAAAACAATTGACCACAACCTTTGCTGTAAATTAAAAATTATGGCTGTCTATAAATTAAGAATTATGGTTGTCTGCTACTCTTCTCTTTTACTAATATCTTGTTGTTATTCTTGCTAGATTCCCATCACCCTACTTTAACACTTCAAGATAAATACAGTTTGTTGATTTGATAATAATACAACTCACGAATGCATCATTTCAGTCAACACATGTAACAAACATCGGTCCCATTGAAACTAAACTTAAACTCAACGCAAGTAAACTTACTCTAGACTGATCCGAATCTAATGCAGAAAAACTCGTCCTTAAGTTCACCATCGGAGTAATCAGCAGCATGCCACACACATGTTTAAGCTTGTGCTTCATCCTATCAGTCCATTCCGGTGATGAGTCAGACCAAGGCCCATTCCACTCAACCTCATTAGCCCAAGGATTTCGGATCTGAACAAGCATGTGGCCATCTACTTCTCTTACCTAAAGGTAATTTAAAAAGGTAAAAATTATCAATTGACTGACAACTCATTCCTCCAGTGAATGATACTTGGATCACTGTCTCAAATAAGCATACCTGCAATAACGAGTAAGCATGTCCTTGAACAATCCCACTGGACGATACATGCACATCTGATCATGATGGACTTCCAGCACCCAGTAGGAAGCCCTCTTGTTTGAAACGCAACAGCTGAGACCAGAGTCTTCCACTAGCAAGATCAATCTGAGCCTGGGCACTTCTCATGGAAGGGAGAGAGTAAAAAACAAGAATTCCAGACATCAACACACTCACACGCAATTTTGGAACAGATTGAGGGATAAGAACTTAAGCGTCATCAATAAATTTTGCTGCGACCATTACACAGGTGATTAGAAGCCTATGAACAATAAATTTTATCTCACTTGCAGTATTCCAAATTATCACCAATTCACCAACAAAATAGAAAATCAGTAGCATTTCTATACTCCATCAACCAAACGAGAAATCAATTGAGGAAACAATCAATATATAGAATTTCCGGCTCAAAAGCTCACCTGCGTTGAAATCGAGGGTGATTCGTCGGTGAAACACTACCGGCAAGTTCACGGACATTTTTTACGGTGAAGAACGGTATTTGCTTGCCAATCAATTTCAGAAACCCTAAATTCTTCAACGGCGCAATTTTAATCGCACCTTGGAACTCGCCGGTGGAAGTCGTCGCCGTTGCGGATAGATTGCGGATAGAGAGAGGGATAGATTGCGGATAGAGAGAGAGAAACAGATTGCGGATAGAGAGAGAAACGAATTGCCAAGAGGATGAGTGAGCAGGGCACTTTTGGCAATTTAAATTATTATAAATAGGGTGAGGGACTCTACGGTAGTTTTGATTTTCACTCTTGGATCCCAAGATAAAATTTAAAATGTAATGTTTTTATTGATAAATTCCCCCATATTTGAAGGTCTTATTGGTAAAAATCCCTTATTTAATTGATTAAAATATAAGAATACTCTGATTCACTCCAGCACAATACGAGTTTCTAGCAATTACAAGTTTAGATCTGCAAAAATTACTCGTATATCTTAAGGTATAAAAGTATTTTTTTTTCACCATTTGAAGGTTACAAAAAGACTCTTATTCCTAGGTATAAAAGTAATTCTAGTCTTATACCTTTATTTATAGGAGCAGATTTTATTATTTTTTTACAAAAATGTGGAAAATATTGAAAAAAAATACTTTTATAACTAGATATAAGAGTATTTCTAGTCTCATACATTTAGGTATAAGATCGAATTGTTTAATAAAATATGATATTTTATTATTAATTTTAAGAAAAAAATGAAAAATTTTGGAAAAAAAAATATAAATTAATTTTAGTCTTATACTTTTAAACCCCTCAAATTTTTTTAATATGTCTCCACTTAATTTAAGCCACCCTCCCCAAAATGTCTAGTTTCGTCCTTGCATATCGCAGTCGGAGGAGCAAATCTATTTTTGTACCAACTCTTTAACCATTTCTTTTAGCTTTAATCTCATTATACTATTATTATGAGGTAAATTTTTGAGTAACAACATGCTAAGGCAAGCACAGGGGCGGCTTTCGCGCAAATATCGATCGAAACTTGAACTAGCGTATTTCGGGTGCTTGAGGGATCCGCTAGAAAGCATAGAATTCAGAATTACACTAAGAAATACTAAAAGCTCGCGAAGAGATTTGACCTCTCACTACAAGAAAACTGCCAAATAGCGACAGAAATATGCGACGGACCAAATTCTGTCGCTATTAGCAACGGAATAACGACAGAAGCAAAATAAAACAAAAAAATCAGCTACCGACGGATTTAGCGACGGATTAGCGATGGATTTTAGCGACAGACATGAATCTGTCACTAATCCGTCGCAATAGTGGTGCCAAAAAAGTCCGCCCATTTTAGCGACGGATTTAGCGACGAAATAACGACGGATTACAAAAATTTTTAACGACGGATTTTTTCTGTCGCTATATAAATAAAAAATAAATAAATATTTTTTCTTTTTAAAATTAGAGACGGATTTTACAAAAATAAATTACCGACGGATATATTCTGTCGCTAAATAATAAAAATAAAAAAAATATTTTCTTCTGTTAATACCGACGGATTTTACAAAATTAAATTACCGACATATATATTTTGTCGTTAAATAATAAAAAATAAAAAATATTTCTCTTTTTATAATACCAACGGATTTAGCGATGGATTTTACAAACAAATTTACCGACGGATATATTTTGTCGCTAAATAATAAAAAATAAACAAATCTTTTTAAAATATCGACGGATTTAGCGATAGAAATTGTTTTTTTCTAAAAAATAAACTTTTTTATATAAATTTTTGAAAAAAAATTCAATACTAAAAAATGTCCAAAATATTTATTTCTATATATAAAAAATAAAAAAAATTATACATTTATAAATAAAAATTAAAGGATTTTACCCGTCTCTGATTTCTTTATTATACTTTCATTTGTTTAGTTTTTCTCTAACTTTTTTTATATAACTTTTTGAAAAAAAAACTTCAATACTAAAAAATGTCCAAAATATTTATTTATATTCATAAAAAATAAAAAAACTATACATTTATAAATAAAAATTAAAGAATTTTACCCGTCCCTTATTTCTTTATTATACTTCCATTTGTTTGTTTTTTTCTAACTTTTTTTATATAACTTTTTGAAAAAAACTTCAATACTAAAAAAGTGACAATACTTCATTGGACACACAAATATTCACTTTGATCACTAGCCTAAAACAATATATTCACCATTAAATATATTAAATCCAAAGGTCCAAATTCATGCCCTAAAAATAAAACTACACTTTCCTTTGATTGGCTCATTAATGTTCACATAGATTATCAATAAATCAATCTATACCATTAATCTCACACTCAAATTCAATGGTCCTAATTCACCATTTTATATATATATATATATATATATATATATATATATATATATATATATATATATATATATATATATATATATATATATTAGACGTGTCCATTTTATAAACCGAACCGGTCAATCGGGCAATTGAAAACCGGTCAAAATCGGGTCAAACCGGTCAACGGCGGTTAACCGGAACCGGCTAACCGAAACCGGTAATTGGCCGGTTCGATTAAGGTTGGGAATTTTGAAAAACTGGTCAACCGCCGGTTTTTGACTTGCTCGGCTGAGTCATATGAGTTGCTCGGCCGAGCAGAACCTTCCAGTGTGTTAATTTCCAATAACGGTCATGCTCGGCCGAGTCATATGAGTTGCTCGGCCGAGCATAACGCCAGAACATGTTCCAACGGCTACTTTTTCAAAAACTAGCCGTTATTTCTAAAAACTAGCCGTTAATCTTTAACTTGGGCAGTCAAAAATTTAAAAAAAAATGTTTTTTTTTGGTTTTCCATAAATCCTCAGGAGGTAATTGATGAGTGGACCAAATCACGTGTCATCTTGGATCAAATTTTAGAATCACAAATGGCAAGTGGTGATAATGAAGGCCTAGGATTTCAAACTGGTGAAAAGTTGAAGTGTGCATCCTGTTGTGAAAAGGATGAGGAATTTTCTAAAGAAACTCAAGAAATTCTTATGGAAAAGCATTCCATTTTGAAGGGTAAAGGACAGGAACCAAAGGCTAAACTTAACTTCCATTATGTCTACTCTAAGAAACATTTTGGGAAAAATTCTCAAATGAAAAGAAAAGAATCTGAGGTTGAAACCACAGAGGAGGTTCAAATTGCGGCTGACCGCACATCTACTTCAACCGCACATTATGGAGTAGGCTGTGCAGCTGACCGCATGGCTGACCGCCATTCTTCTTCGACCGCACCTCCTACTTTCAAAGGCAAGGGGAGCGTTCCTAGAAAAACTGATGTCAAACCAAAAATGACCACCTTTGTGAAGGCCAAAACCTCAGTTCCCAAAAAGAATGCAAATCCTAAGAATAGTAAGGAGTTTGTAAAACCTCATGCAAATCCTACAGTTGAATTCATATATCATGGATTTTAAGTAACAAAGTTTTCTACAACGCAAATGTTTATAGTGTAAAGGATATTGAAACAGGCATTATACAGGCCACCCTACCTGCCAGGAGAAGAAGGCGGTGAACTTTTCCAATTCAGCTCCTCACGCTGAACAAGCCATGTTAACCTTAGATTGTGTCTTAGTCTGCAGTCCAGCTCTGCTCAATGATCTCACGTACTTTTCTGTTATACTCGCGCTTGTTCTCACTAAACATCCGTGCTGCTTCAGAATTTGCAGGGGAATTCGGGTTTGGATCACAGAGCAGTGACTGCAGTGAAAGAGAGAGAGAGAAAATAAACAATGAGTGCGTCTGGGGAGAAACGCGTTTCTCCATCGCGTATGGAGAAACGGGGCTTATTATGTCGCGCGACATAAGTAGCCAGTTTCTGGATATCCTTTACAAAAGCTTCTGGATATCCAGAAGCTTTGAAATGGATAGCCAGAAGCTTTGTAAAGGATATCCAGAAACCAAGTATTTTTCTGGATATCCTTTACAAAGCTTCGATATCCGAAGCTTTGAAATGGATATCCGAAGCTTTGTAAAGGATATCCAGAAAAATATTTGGTTTCTGGATATCCTTTTCAAAGCTTCTCGGCTATCCTTTTCAAAGCTTCTGATATCCTTTCCAAAGCTTCGGATATCCGAAGGCGTGAAGTGATATCCAGTTTTTGTGGCTAGGTATGTCGCACGACATAACAAGCCCCGTTTCTCCATAAGCGACGGAGAAACGCGTTTCTCCCCAGATTTTGTGATAAACAATTAACATCCAGAATGCCATACTCCCTCCCCGTCCCATAATAAATGTCACATTGAACTTGTCAACGTGTTGTGCATTGCTTGTACAATGGTGAAATTGCACCAAGTCACTTTTCTTATTTAAAAATGCGACATTTGTTTTGGGATGTACCAAAAAGGAATGGCGACATTTATTATGGGACGGAGGGAGTAGCTTTCAACTCCATGCAATAAACATAAGTGCACCATGCCCATACATGAATAACCGATAGTTTAACTAACTATATCTGACATGTGAAATAAAAGTTCTATTTTCTTCACTCGTTCCCTTGGAAGTTTGATTTGATTCAATTCAATATAATACTCCCTCCGTCCCACCCGAATTTGGACAAAGTTACTTTACACGGAGATTAAGGAAAAGGTAAATGTTGTGAGTGTAATTTAAAAATAGGAGAGAGAATGAGTGGAGGGAATAGTAAATTATAATGGTGTTGTGAGTATTAAAATAATGTAGGAGAGAGAATGAGTGGAGAGAATAGTGATTTAAGGTTTCCATTTTGGGCTGTCCAAATTCGGATGGAACGCCCAAAAAGGAAATTTGTCCAAATTCGGGTGGGACGGAGGGAGTATACTTAACGATGACAAAGATTAATGCATCGAGATAAGATCACCATTCCCCACCTTATGACAGGTTCTATCAAGCATTCATGGTGAGGAAATCAAGAACCAAACAACAACAAAAACAACAAAGCCTTAGTCTCAAAATAATTTGGGATCCGCTAACATAAATCCTCATATGTAATCGTGAAAAAAAAATTAAAAAATCAAGAAATTCTTATGGAAAAGCATTCTGATCATCAAAATCCAAATATTCAACAAAGGTGGTCATTTTTGGTTTGAGCAAGTCCGTTGTTGGTTCTTCCACCCCCAACGATGATTTTGATCATCAAAATCCAAATATTCAACAAAATGAGGAAGAAGAACAAGTTGAAATTGAAAGTGGTAATGCTAGGAGTGGTAGGGGCAGCCGAGCTAGGGGAGGTGGTCGGGTCGTGGACAACGACAATCCCTGTAGAAAGAGAGCCGCAATCCGATACCTTCGCCATCCATTTCACCAAAAGAAAAATTACTGCCGAGGATGATTATAATTTTCGAGCATGTTGCAACTATTGTAATGCGACTTACGCATTCAAAAGAGGCGGAGGGCATGGGATGCTCAACGGGCATTTGGCGGCAAAACATCCCGAGAAACTTGGCATTTCCGCTTCGCAAACTCAATTACAATTTCAACGTAGTTCGGGTTTGGGTGCACAAGGTTCGTCTTCCCCTTCTTCCGTCCTTTTTAAATTTGACAAGTGGGTTTATAGGGATGAACTAGCCAAATTTATTTGCGTTAAAGGCCTTCCTTTTAATTTTGCGGATTGTGATTTTTATGAATATTTTGCTCGCCTTTCTTTGAACCCCGCCGCCACGAGAGTACCACGTACGAATCTCGTACGTGATATTACTAGAGTGGTTGAAAGATATAAAAAAGATTTAATTGGTGTTAAAAATGGTTAATAAAAATGGTTAATAAAAATAGCGACGAAAATATTGGTCGCTAAATCCGTCGCTAAATTTGTCGTTTGAAAGAAAAAAATGACGCCTATTTTTCAAAATTAGCGACGGAATATTTTGACTTGTCGACGGAATAATCCGTCGTTACTTTAACGACAGCCCAAAAATCTGTCGTTAATATTTAGCGACAAGGGTTTTAGCGACAGATTTTTCCCGTCACTAATCCGTCGGTAAAGCAATTTAGCGACGGAATTTTACTATTTAGCGACAGATTTTTCCGTCGCTAAAAGACAGTTTTCTTGTAGTGTCTTTCTGTTGTGACAGAAGAGGCCAACTTCGATGGAACTTTTTACCTACTATTCCCCAACCAACAGGGGACATTGATCAAGCTAGGGTGGATTTACCACAGTCAGATGCTATCGACTGCATTGTAATCTGACAACAAAAACTCAACCTTGGAAACCCAATGATAACCATACGTGACAACTCATTAACAGAACTTTGATTCACCAATATATATTAGAGTCATTTCTATTTTACAACAAATAATCAAGGATTTCAAAAACTAAACTGAAGTTACAAGATAAATAAAGCCGCCCTGTCATACCAGTTCACAGTAAACGGAAGAAAAAAATACTGACGAGGAGATTCATGCAAATATGTTATTGGTAGCTCACTCCATCACCACTTACCACCTCACCTACGCGGTATGCGATGTGGGTAATCTGTAAGCGTGGATTCCTATGTAATTATATATCTCGTCTGAGCTTTTATGGTTTTGTTATTTTGCCCAAGAATCCTAAAACCCATGACCCTAATTTCAACAAGAACAACAACATGTTAGTTTCAATTAATTTGGATTCAACTTAAATAAATCATCATATGAACTTGTAAATGAAAAGGACGTTCCGTTCAACTAAGATAAGCAATGCGCCGAAGGAGATTTTCATTTAGGGGGTTATTTTATTCCTTTGGATATGGAGTACCATTTTAAATACTAATAAGAAGGACAAATTTGTACGTTATGCATAACGTTAAAACCTAAACACCAAAGGCACGAGACAACTCATCTCGTCGTAACATCTTAAAATTAAAATTCCACAAAAACCGCTATAAAAGAGAACAAATTAGCCTATTGTTGATAATCAACTTCAAAGGCAAAAAAAATAGACGTTAACAAGAACCAAAACACACTTATAGTGACCAATTAGGCATACTACATCTCAAATCAATTCGGGAGTAATCCACCATTATCATGAATTAAATTTCTATAACCAAACAAGTTGTCACAAGTGGCCAAAGTGCTCTAACTCAAGCGGTATTAGGTGTACCTTTGGTTAGGGTTCCGTTTCCACATATGATAAATTTAACTCTTCAAGTACCTCTACTATAATGCATTAAGTTATTAATGAATAAAAAAACAATTTGAAAAGAAAGGTGAAGCAACTAAGATTTTCAAACTTTAGGCGACCTATATAAAATAAATCCAAACTATAGGGTGCTAAGTGCAAGTTCCTAGTTTTGTAGTTTCCTTGCAACTACACAACACATGACATGCGAATTCATGGGGGCAATGGGCAGTCCCTAAACAGAGTGGTTTGGGGGAAAAGCCATTGGCATATGACTCATTATTCATGACCCAAATTGGATGGTTACCTCTTTCTATGGCTTTGACAATAATTCCAAGAAAATAAAGAAAAAAGAAAGATTTTTTTTTTCTTTCCCTTTTGTTAGTTTTCCATCTCATTCTGTCTTCAATATTGGACATGTTGCAAAAGGTCCACACAATGAACAGAGTCTTAGCCAAATCTTGTTACCACTTTCCAACAGGGGCGGATCCAGGGGGGGGGGCAGGTGGGGGCACTCGCCCCCCCCCCCAGCGGCGGAAATGCAGTGGAATTTTTTTTTTTTTGCCCCCACCATATTTTTGTTATGAATGTATATATATAATTAACTTCAAGATTAACACAAGTGAGTGGTGTGGTTCAGCGGTAGAAGGGGTGAAGTTAAAGCCTTTGGTGATTCCTTTCAAATCCATGTTCGAACCCTGCTACCTACATTTTCAATTAATTTTGTCTTCCATCTTTGCTATTCTTTCTCTTAACAGTTTTGTTTTTCTCTTTCTCCTAATTTCCTCACATTTTTTCAATCTTAATTAATTCGTTAGGCTTTTCCCATTTTTTTTGTTTTTGGTCTTTCTTCCTATTATCTCAAGTTTAATTAGCAAATTTGAATTTCTTTTTTGTACGAGTAATATATTTTAATAAATTGTTTGCGTTAAATACTTCAATATTATTTCAATCGTTCTTTGAATTATTTACTTTTATCATTTTTGTTAACTAAAATACATTGTATTTCATGGATCCGACCCATTTTTTACTTTTCCGACCCGAAAAAAATTTTTCGGGGGCGCTGCCCCCGAACCCCCGTGTAATCTTGCCCCCCCCTCGGCCAATTCCTGGCTCCGCCCCTGCTTTCCAATGAAACAGAAAAGAGTGAAACAGAGAAAGAAGGCAATGAAACAAGCCGAGCCCCAGAGGACAGTCCGCTACCTAAACACCACACACCAGCCGGCCACTTGCTCCTCGATGGTCATCTCGTCTTTGAGCCAAAGGTCATGCATGGATGATTTGATACGGTTTTTCCGTATGGCTCCCTCAGTTTTGTACAAGTATCACGGCCACCTATGTTCTCATGGCCCCATTTTTGTTTACTTTATTTAAATAAAATGACTATTTTACCCTAACTTCTTCGTTAGAGCGACCAATTTAGTTTTTGAACTTAGCATTGAAGAAAATTAGGGGGCAAAATAATTTCCACTAAGGAACAAATATGATTGCAATGACTATACATGTCTTAATGCTTTCATATTAAATTCAGTAGTATATCTTAGCCTATCTATGATTGAAATTTCAATGATTTTTCTTATAAAGCTATCTACACTTATCATCATTTCCTTAATATTAATAAAAACAAGGGTAGGGTTATGGTACCATCATATACTACATTATAATTGACACCTAAAAACGAGCCGAGAGCTGAGTTGAGTTGAGCTCATTCACGAGCAAATCAATATGATATGAAAATATTTAGAAGCAACTTCAAACATAACCCAGTCAAAGCTCATTAAGAAAGTTTTGAATCACACGGGCCAAGTCGTCCTCCTTGTACATGGATTCCGCAAATCGAGCCAAATTAACCAACGTCGCCAACACAGGCAATGGAAATGGCGGATTGAGCCATTCATCAATTATATCCTTCCATGCATCTGAAATCATCTCGTACAGTTTATCAACGGCCTCCTTTCTTGAAACCCCGTACTGCTTCATGTAGCATTGCACGGCAGTAGCTTTTGGCTCAAACTACATTTAATTTTGTTGATAATTAACCATAAATTATAATGATTTTTAACACGATATTAATTAATGATATAACGTGATATTGATTAGTTACCTCAGTGCTTTGAATATCATCTAGTAGACGACCATGGACTTCTATACCTACAAGAAGCTTCGGTTGTTTCATTAACCATTCATAAGCCTCCTTGCTTGCTTCTTCCAACCCGATAAACATTGTGGTTATGAGGGATGCACAACTGCTCGATATCTTTGCACCTTCCATATACTCGTCGAATGATGGTATGTATCCTTTTTCGAACACCTTCGCTTCTTGGAAGTTGGCATGGCACAATTCTGCAAACTGTTCATTTTTTACATATAATCAATGTCTAGAAATCAAGAACAAGTTTTACGTATATAATCTTGTATGTATATCGATAATACATTTTCAAAAATAGGCTTGAAAGAGATCCAAAATGAAATTAAATGCTCAAATCCGAAGCTTTTTCATTTAAATTGCTTCTTTGAATTAATTTACCGGATGCATTTATAAGGGGAGGGAAAAAAACGCGTTTTACTTAAAAAGTTGTTTTCTAGGAAGTGAAATTTTCCTTAGGCAACATACAGCTTCTTGCGAAATGAGAATACGATAGGAAAATTCTCCATCCTTCGCCACTTGATTGTTAAGATCTATAAAGAGTTCAACAAGTGCTTTGTAGAAGGGCTTAATGTAAGCGGGGAGCAGATCCAAACACCTTAAATCCCACCTAATCAAGGATTTAACGGAAAACTCACGTTAGTTATAAAGTTTAACGACTTTTATCACTAAAACTTACTAAATCAAAGTATTTTCCGGAACTAGATTGAGCACTGAATAAAATTACAAACTTGTCAATCGCGTCTGTGTAGAGCTGCAGTTCTTCAATCGTGCCATATCCATCATACAAATCATCAGAAACAAGTAACAATGTTAGCAATTTCGTTAGCGCCACCCTTGCAAAGGAGTAACAAGGCTCGCAATGTAATCCCAACGCGAAATAATAGCTTTCCACCAATCTATCTCTAACATGCTTATTATACGGATGCATCTTCATAAAATCAATTTCCTTCCACCACCTACAAAATGATATAGCTTCAATTATCATCAGTGTGTGTTTGTGTGTGCACGCAAATACACGTTTTCTTATATAATCTCACGAATTTTACTTGGTACAAAAGCTTAGTTCTTGTTGGTGCAATAGTTGGTTCAAATTGTAGTCCAACTTTGCAAACTTGAGCAAAAACTCATCCCGGGACTCATCTTCCTCGTACAAAGATATGTAAAACCTTGTCTCTAACACCGGAAAACCCTTGTAGAACGGCTGCAACAAAGATCTAGTCACTTGTTTCTGAAGATGAGGGCTAATTTGGGACGATTCCACATTCTTGAGGTGAGTTTTTGTAAATGCTAGTGCTTCTTCTAGCACATCTTCTCCTCGCATCCTTATATGTGAAGCTTCGTACAAGCTTAGCATGCCTTTTACGTCAGGAGCAAGCGATTCCTTGAAACTGCCTGTGCTAGTGTCTTTGAACTTGTTGAATACGTCTGCGCATTCAAAACAAGTAATGTGCTATGTTACAGAAACCATTTTTGTCAACATACTGCTTTTATTGAAAAGTGGAGCGGTAATAGCAGTTCAAACCGATTAATCTGGTATTATGTCGTTTTTGACAACATATTGTTTTAATTGAAAAGTAGAGCGGTAATTGCAGTTCAAACCAAGTAATGTGCTATGTTAAAAATCACTTGTCGTTTTTGAAAAGTAGAGCGGTAATAGCAGTACTCTATAAGTTCTTAGTATAGACGAAAAGACTCACCGGGTGACATCTTAAAGCCATGATGTCTGAAAACTCGAAACAAAAGGGAAGTAGTATAAATATCATACTCCTCTTTATCATCTTCAGTATTGAGATTCTTGAACATTTTTTCTAATTCCCCAAAAATGATCTCTTTCTCAAAGTGGTACGAGAGACCAAGGCGATCGAGAGTGTATATGAAACCTATTTTTTCTGAAACCGGCTTGTTGGTGGCGCCATCAACGAGCATTTCACGTACTTGTTGCTTGAAGCCTTCAATCTCTTTCGTTTTTTCTTCGATAACCTTAGTATCCCAAAAACATATACAGTATATATATATTATTTATACATCGAAATTGTATCAAAATGTAATCATAGTAAAGGAAATTGATGTAGTTATGTACCGAGTTTTCGACAGAAAAAGAAGAGAAAAAATCACCCCAGATGCAAGGCAAGTGATTTTCAGTATGGCGATATTCAGAGTCGACTACTTGGCCGTTGGCTTGAACATTCATAGAAGTTGACATTTGAACTAAAGAAAAGTGGTAATACTTGGTTTTGTTGTATATTTCTCCCTAACAAATGCCAGGGGTATTTATAAGGAAAAAAACTAAGGTTAAGTCCGTTTATATTAATGTCTTTTTTTTTTTTTCATACGATAAAACATCGGGAATGGACAAACTTTTCTTATAACTGTTGGGGATATAGGGTCTCTAGGTTGATAACAAGCACTATCAGAAACTGATGCTTTAGCGACGAAATCAATAGCGACGTAAGCATTCCGTCGCTATTTAGCGACAGAAATTATGCTATAGCGACAGAATGATTTGGCGTCAACTTTACCGACAGAATTGAATTCCGTCGCATACTTCCATCGCTAAAAACAAATATTGCTCGAATATTCGTTTCTTTACCGCCACTAAATTGGCGCCTGATTTACCGACGGAATATTCCGTCGCTAGTTCTTTCTCAGCGACGGAATTATTCCGTCGGTGAAAAGTTATTATTTTTTTATTTTTTTATTTATCAGCGAGGGAATTATTCCGTCGGTGATCATAATATTTAATTTTTAATTATTTTTAATTAATCAGTGACAAAATAATTCCGTCGGTAAAAATTAAATATTTTTTTATTTTTTTTAAATAAATCAGCGACGGAATATTTTCGTCGGTGATAAATTAATTTTTTTTTAATTTATCAGCGACGAAATTATTCCGTCGGTGATTATAATATTTAATTTTTAATTATTTTTAATTAATCAGTGACGAAATAATTCCGTCGGTAAAAATTAAATATTTTTTAATTTTTTTTTAAATTAACCAGCGACGGAATATTTCCGTCGGTGATTAATTAATTTTTTTTAATTTATCAGCGACGGATATAATCCGTCGGTGATAAATAATTTTTGTTTTTTTTTAATTTATCAGCGACGGAAATATTTCGTCGGTGATTATAAAATTTAATTTTTAATTATTTTTAGAACTAATTAACAAAATAACTAACTGAAAACATTAAAAATTTTAAATGAAACGTTAGAAAATTGACTGAAATTTCAAAATAACTAACTGGAATTTTAAATGATATAGTATATAGAGTATAGGGTATAGGGTATATAGTATATGGTATAGGGTATATAGTGTATGGTATAGGGTATAGGGTAAATTATCTCAGCGACGAAAATTTTCGTCGTTGTATTAATTAATTTTAATTAAATTTTTATTTCACCGGCGAAAATTTTCGTCGCTGAAATAAAAATTTAATTAAATTAAATTAATTCAGCGACGAAAATTTTCGTCGCTGATATCAAAAGATCACTGACGGAATTTAATTCTGTCGGTAAAATCAAAAGAATACCGACGGAATTTGGTCCGTCGGACCACTGCGGCGGGATCTTAGCGGCGGACCACCGACGGAATTTTTCCGTCGTTGATTAACTTTAGCGACGGAATTTTGATTTTAGCGGCGGAAATTTCTGTTGCTAAAACATGTTTTTCTGGTAGTGAAGGCTGGATATATGATTGAATCGTGTATAATCCACTTTCCGAATAAAGTATTTCGACCCTTATTGCCTGGGTTACACGAAATCTCTATTGGGATAAAACAATCACACAATTTGTTTCTAGGCAAAGAAGACAAATCTAAACTTGAGAATTGCTTTGTGTTTTCGTTGTTGTTGTATCACTCTTATGTTTTCTTGTATGTACAAAGGAGATCAAACTCTGTATATATACAGATAGAAAGGTATCAGTTAAAGGGTATAATCAATAGCCATGACTTTAGCCAACCATTGTGTCTTTTCAGTTTGAAATGACACCAGTTCAGAAACTGCTCGGCCGAGTCAAGGGACTCGCTCGGCCGAGCAAAGATGTCCAAAGACTTTTTGCCCAGCTGCACGACCATGTTATTTGAACTGCACGGTCGTGTCAATCATTCTGCTCGGCCGAGCAAGGCATATGCCACGGCCGAGCATGACTGTCCAAAAACTTTGACAATCTGCTAGGCTATGCTCGGGCGAGTCAAGGCTCTGCTCGGCCGAGCACATCAGCAAAATCAAATGTGCTATCCTTTAACCTTTACTTCTTTATTCGAGGTTGATTTCATTTGAGCTCAAACGAGTGTGTACTCCACACTTTCCCTTGCTCATATCCGAGTCTAATACGAATCACATTGATCTCTAGTAAATCACCATTACAATAAAATAGTTGATGACACTAAAATCACCAACAAATCCCCTCCATTTTAGTGTAATCTTTTGATTTACTAATCTTTATAATTAACGAAACAAACGAATGCATAAATGAAAATGTCTTACGATTGAATTTTCATCTTAGTATAATACACATTTCAAATACTCGAGAATTGGGGTGTCCCAACGATTGAACCCGTCAACTCATATGAATACCTGAAGATACTATATACATAAGTTTCGAACAATTCTCTTTGTTTATTCTTGACACTATTACAATCCATGTGTCCATATCCAATAGTGAACATATAAGAAGCCAAGTCCTAGCTTCTTGAAGCGACAAAATTTCATGTCCACATAGGTAGTTTCTTTAATCTTGCACTTGCAGTTGCAATTTTCCAAAGGAACTATTAAGAAGATATTCTTCAACCTAACAAATACTTGCAGGTCTGAACACATACCTTGGGAAAGATAATAACATGTGTTCCAATCTCCAACTGCGAGCTTTCCACATTGAATTCAAGCTTCTAACGTTGTATTAGAAGGGAATTGGGTATCTCACAATTAGAGGATTAAAAGGACTTTAATCGCATCCCCATTATAGACTTATTTACAAAGTCTCTTGCTAACCCCTTCGTCAAGTGGTCAGCCAAATTTTGTTGCGACCGAACAAACTCAACTGAAATCACACCATTCATGATCAATTCACGAATCATACTATGTCTGACACCTAAGTGTCTAGACTTCCCATTATACATTTGACTATAAGCCCTAGCCAACGTAGCTGCACTATCACAATGGATAGAAATTGGTGATATCGGTTTTGGCCATAATGGAATCTCATATATCAAGTTTCGAAGTCACTCTGCTTCTTTTCCAGCAGCAGCCAATGCTACAAACTCAGATTCCATTGTAGAATGTGTAATACATGTCTGCTTTTTGGAAGCCCAAGAAATGGCACCTCCTCCAAGCAAGAACACCCAACCACTAGTAGAAAATGAATCTTCTTGGTTGATCCAACTAGCATCTGTGTAACCTTCTAATATAGAAGGATGTCCATAATAACACAAACCATAATCCATAGTACCTTTTAAGTACTTGAATACCCTTGTTATTGCATGCCAATGCTGTCTAATAGGATTACTAGTGAACCTGCTCAATCTTCCAACTGCATAAGCAATATCAGGTCGAGTGCCCGTCATAGCATACATCAAACTGCCAATGGCTTTTGAGTATTCGAGCTGTGATACAGGTTTACCAGTGTTAGACACAAGTTTCTCAGTTGGATCCATGGGAGTACTAACTTTAGAACAATCATCACAATTAAACCTCTTGAGAATTTTCTCAATATAATGAGATTGTGTAATTGCAATTCCCTTGTTCATCCGTTTAATCTTTATACCAAGAATTACGTCGACTTCTCCCATGTCCTTCATAGAAAACTTTGATGACAAAAACTTCTTAGTTTTATCAACTATATTTTGATCTGTGCCAAAAATCAACATGTCATCTACATATAGGCAGATGATTACACCATTGCCGGATTCATCAAATCTTCTATATACACATTTGTCTGACTGATTTAATACAAAACCATTCGACAAAACAACCTCATCAAAATTTTGATGCCATTGTTTAGGTGCTTGCTTCAGCCCATATAATGACTTAAATAACTTGCATACCTTATGCTCATTACCTGGCATAACAAATCCTTCAGGTTGTTTCATATACACTTCTTCTTCCAAATCACCATTTAAAAATGTTGTTTTGACATCCATTTGATGGATCAATAGATTCTGAATAGCTGCCAAAGATATCAGTAATCTAATAGTAGTGATACGAGCAACTGGTGGATAGGTATCGAAGTAATTGATTCCTTGCTTTTGTCTATAGCCTTGGATTACCAATCGAGCTTTGAACTTGTCAATTGTTCCATCGACTTTCATCTTCTTTTTGAAGATCCATTTGCACCCTAAAGGTTTACAGCCTGGTGGTAAATCAGACAAGACCCACGTATTATTTTCCATAATAGAACTAATCTCATCATCGATTGCTTCTTTCCAAAAACCAGCATCTCAAGATTTTATTGCTTCATCATAGGTTCTTGGATCCTCCTCTATACTATAACAGTAAGAGTATTGAGATTCAATTTGATCTCTTGATCCCATAACTAAATATAGTTGAAAATCAGAACCATATGATTTAGCTTTTCTTGCTCTTTTACTTTTACGAGGTTCGGGCGTCTCACTTGGTACATCAATTGAATGATCATCCATTTGAGATTCAGCCGACATTGGTATAATATCCTTTGGTCTAGGTATTGAAGAGAAATGATTCTCATCAAAGATTGCATCTCTTGATTCTATAATTGTGTTAATAGAAATGAAATCATTAGGTTCTATAACATAAAACATATATGCCATGGAATGCTCAGCATATTCAACAAAGATGCAGTCAATACCTTTTTCTCCCAACTTTTTCCTTTTAGGGTCCGAAAGTCTAGCCACGGCCCTACACCCCCAAACTCGCAAAAATGTCAAGTTTGGTCGTTTCTTATACCAAAGCTCATATGGGGTAATTTTGTTCCTTTTATTAGGAACTCTATTCAATAAATGACAAGTCGTTAACATGGCTTCTCCCCAAAACCCATCACTCAATCCCGAGTAAGATAACATGGCATTAACCATTTCTTCAAGAGTTCTATTTTTCCTTTCAGCCACACCATTTTGTTATGGTACATAAGGAGCCGTAGTTTCATGAATTATCCCTACGGTTTGGAAATATTTAGGATCATAATATTCACCACCTCTATCCGTACGTAAGGTTTTAATCAAGCCATTTAGTTGAAGTTTAACTTCGGTTTTATAAATTTTAAATTTATCTAGGGCTTCATCTTTTGCATGTAGCAAATAAATATAGCAAAACCTAGAAGCATCATCTATAAAAGTGACAATATACTTTTTATTGCCTAAAGATGGAGTTGCATGAAAATCACATAGATCACTATGTATTAATTCAAGTTTTACAGATTTCCTTGTAACACTTTTAAAAGGTTTTCTAGTGATTTTTGTCAACATGCAAGTATTACACTTTTCAGTATTATTATCAATAGCAGGAATCAAACCATCTTTGGACATTTCAAGCATTCTTTTATAGTGCACATGTCCTAACCGAGCATGCCATAATGAGGAATTGATAACAACAGAGGAAGTCATATAAACAGAACTAGAGTTAACAGGAATTTTATTTAAATTCAACATAAACATCCCATTATTATAATAATCAAATCCTATAAATACACCAGACTTCGATAAGATATACTTATCGAATTCATACACTTGTTTGTATCCACACTTGTTCAATACAGGACCAGAAATTAAATTCTTGCGAAGTTTTGGTACATACAATACATTAAACAAAGAAATAGTTTTTCCCGAACTGAATTTCAACACCACACTTCCTTTTCCTTGAATAGGAGCGGAATGGTCATCACCCATGTAGAGGACAGATCCGTCTTCCATTGGTTCATATGTCTTAAACCAACAACGATCTTTACAAACATGAGTTGTGGCACCGGAATCAATTCACCACGCAATAGCATCATCCTGCACATAAAATTCTTCAGAAATTAGTGAAACAGAATTTTTAATAAATCTGTTCCAACTATGTATTAAATTCTGACCTTGGTCTTGAGAATGGTCCTTAGACCCCTTTCTCGAACCACTGGTGCTTGTGCCATTCTTGTTGTTTTCAACACGACAATCCTTCTTAAAGTGCCCAGTTTTGCCACACTTCCAACATGCCAATTTAGGCTTCTTGTTGGGACCAGAACCATTGTCTTTGAAACTACGTTTCTTTCCTTTGTTTTTATTGTTTTCACCCTCATCAATCATATTTACCGAGGGTCCAGCAACTTCTTTTCCTTTGCCTTTGTCATTCTCTTGCGCCCTAATAGATTCCTCTATGCGCAAGTGACTACCAAGTTGAACCAAAGACAGATCGTCTTTACCATGTTTCAAAGTGTGTTTGAAATCCTTCCAGGAAGGAGGCAACTTTTCAATCACACTTGAAACAGATATTGACTCATCTATCTTCAACCCATGTTGTGTATATTGTCCAAGGATTCTAAGGAGTTCATTGAATTGTTCCATGACAGGTCTTGAATCGACCATCTTGTAATTATTAAAATTACTTACAATGAACTTCTTACTAGAATCATCCTCTGCCATGTACTTGGATTCAAGATAATCCCATAACTCTTTTGCAGATTCCTCATTTTGATAAATGTCAAACAAAGAATCAGACATACCGTTTAATATGTGTCCTCTGCAGATGTAGTCATCGTTTTCCCACTTCGATCTGCGTCTGACTGCTTCCAAGTTATCATCTTCCAGCAATTCTGGAACAGGGGTAGATAGAACATATACCACTTTTAACGTTGTCAAGAGGAAGTGCATCTTCTTCTGCCAATTCCTAAAATCTTGTCCTTCAAATTTGTCCAGCTTCCCAAATTTAGTCGTCATCTCCCTCACAGTACTTCCTCCAGCCATGAGTATCACCAAATACTTTATTCGTTTGTTGGGGATATAGGGTCTCTATGTTGATAACAAGGCTGGATATATGATTGAATCGTGTATAATTCACTTTTCGAATAAAGTATTTCGACCCTTATTGCCTGGGTTACACGAAATCTCTATTGGGATAAGACAATCACACAATTTGTTTCTAGGCAAAGAAGACAAATCTAAACTTGAGAATTGCTTTGTGTTTTCGTTGTTGTTGTATCACTCTTATGTTTTCTTGTTTGTACAAAGGATATCAAATTCTGTATATATACAGATGGAAAGGTATCAGTTAAAGGGTATAATCAATAGACATGACTTTAGCCAACCATTGTGTCTTTTCAGTTTTAAATGACACCAGTTCAGGAACTGCTCGGCCTAGTCAAGGGACTCGCTCGGCCGAGCAAAGATGTCCAAAGACTTTTTACCCAGCTGCACGACCGTGTCATTTGAACTGCACGGCCGTGTCAATCATTCTGCTCGGCCGAGCAAAGCATATGCCTCGGCCGAGCATGACTGTCTAGAAACTTTGACAATCTGCTAAGCTATGCTCGGGCGAGTCAAGGCTCTGCTTGGCCGAGCACATCAGCAAAATCAAATGTGCTATCCTTTAACCTTTACTTCTTTATTCAAGGTTGATTTCGTTTTAGCTCAAACGAGTGTGTACTCCACACTTTCCCTTACTCGTATCTGAGTCTAATACAAATCACATTGATCTCTAGTAAATCACCATTACAATAAAATAGTTGATGACACTAAAATCACCAACAATAACATGTAAAGATCTTGTATCACTCTAGCACCAATTGGTTTTAATTCGAAACCTCTGACTTTAAAATGGTATCAGAGAAGGTTCGTAATACGTGAATAGCCAACAGCTGACGATGTTGCTTCACACCACCTAATTAATAAGTCCACATTGTATGTATGACAAAACTCATTGCGGGGCTCGTTAGTTCGTTAGTGCTTCCTGTTAATATTAGTTTAATTTAGAGTATGTCTCAAATATATTAAATTAATCTTAGATTATTATCTTTTCACCAAGATGTGACCACCCTAGGCGCACTCGTGGGGAAGCTCGTTGGAGGAGCAAAGCCAATTCTTTTTGCAATAAGTGTATTGCTAGTGGTTCAGCTCCTACACCAGCAGCAGGAAGTGTACCTAGAAGTACTGTCACCACTTCTAATATGATTAGCAAAATAGTGCTTCTTCAGTTCCTTCAGAAGCATATGCCTACTGTTGAAAACAATATTAATGGCTGGCTTGAAGCCCAAACTGTTATTGTGAATTTCATTTCTCAGATTTCTTCACAAATAGGGAGAGCAGATGGTGCTACTACAAGTGTTGCCGAAGGTGCTGGGACTGATCATTCTCAGGGAATCCAAGCTGAGGAAGAGGGGGAGGAAGCTGAGGAAGAGGAAGAAGATGAATACTGATCTGACATTGGATTTACCACCGTTTGTTGGTGGATGGTGTATCCTTGAAACAATTTTTTTATGGTGGCGTCAAAAACAATTTAATTTATGTTTTAAATTTGGTATGTAGTTGTTAACTTTGACAATGCTTTGGTTTTTTGGTTTTTGGTTTATGTTTTAAACTTGGGATTATTTTTTGGTAGTTTAGATTAAACTTTTTAAAACTAGTTGTTAAAATTTGATTTTGTTCAAATTTTGGTTTGCTTGGTTAAGTTTTAAAAGTTTTGATTTTTTTGTAGTTAGCTTCCTTATTATGGGGGAGTTAAATGTGTTTGAAATGGATATTGTGCTAACAAATTGTTGCAGGTACAAGCACCTTGATGTTTGTAAAGAAATGCAAGAAATGTACAACTATGGGGGAGTTTGTAAGTGCAGCTTGATGGTGTTACTACAAGTGCTGCCAACACTCTCAAGTGTTATCAGACGTAGGTGTTATCAGAAGTAGTGATAGCACTTTTTAGGTGTTACCCAACACGTCTGACTGTTTTAGTTGTGACATTTTTTTCATAGGTTATAATATGTTTATGTATAATCTATAGTTGCAAAATGTATATTTGTTGTTAGTATAATGTACAGGTAACAGCCAAGAGAAGATTAAGCTACAAAGGTGGAAGATCGTGATTTATGGAGAGTTATGCATAAATGGATATTGATGTGTAACTTGTAAATAACCAAACAAGCGCGTGGGAGACTTGTTCAACAACTGAGATTGAATGACAAACAAGAGAGTACAACTCAGGAGAGCTCATGGGTACAAAGAGCTAATGTTAGGACTTGGGCACTAAGCAAAGGCGGTTGCTACAAACAAGGAAATTGACCAAGTCTTTAGCTCAACAAGCTCAACCACTTATCCACTCCATCCGATCCAAATCCAAGGTTGTTAACAAGAGTAGCCTCCAAGTATTTGAAGGCTATAAATAGCAAGGGTGTAGACAAGAGCAATATGTCGAGCATCACACACACACTTGCACAAGAAAGAGATCAATTACTCCTCGGCTTTTTAAGTTCTTCCGTTCACAAATTATTCCACATTCAACGTCTTGGGACTTGATTGTGTCGTGGAGGATAGAACTTTGTGATTGATTTTAGTTCCTAGTTCATACATTGATATATAGATATGGAACAACCTTCGGCTTTGTAATCATTTCATATATTGAATATAAAGTCTTCGCCTAAGGGCATCCTCAAGTTATATATTTATATAACTTGAGAAAAATTATTTCTTGTGTTTACTCTTTACTTCCGCTGCAAAATATTTCCGGAAAACATCTTCATTTTTCGGAAAAACATCTTCATTTTCCGAAAAATATTTTACAGGAAATCATTTTCCGAAAAACATTTTACGTTGAAACAAATGGTGTCTAATATATAATATTATATGCAGTTTTATAGAAATAGCAGTATTATATTGGCTTATATGTTAATATAATGTAACAAAACTGTTGCCATCTCAGCCGTGGCCCTGTGAGGGAGCAATTCCACCCAACAATGGATAGGGTTGTAAATGAGCCGAGCTTAGCCGAGCTTTTGATGTTTCGAGCTCGAGCTCGTTAACTTTTAAACGAGCTCGAGCTTTTCTCGAGCTCAAGCTCGAGCCCAGAATTCCTGTTCGAGCTCGGCTCGAATCAAGTTTCGAGCTTTTTGCGAGCCGTCTCGCGAGCATTTCGCGAGCTGCTCGAACTCGAGTATTAACGAGCCGAGCCTGAGCTTCGACTTATTTTTTAAAAAAAAATCTGAAATCAAACGAGCTTTATCGAGCCCTAATTCGAGTTGTAATTGAACTCGAGCCTAAACGAGCTTATATATATATATATATATATATATATATATATATATATATATATATATATATATATATATATATATATATATATATACTAAAATTCATTCGAGATTTTAATGAGCCGAGCTCGAGTCGATCTCGAACAGAGCTCGTCGAACATACGAGCCGAACACGAGTCGAGCTCGAAAAAAATGACGAGCTTAAAAATTGGTTTGAGCTCGAGCTCGAGTTCAACTCGAGCCCACTCGAACTCGAGCTTTTTTCGAGCCGAGCCGAGCCCGAGCCGAGCTCGAGCAGGCTCGTTTCGTGTAACAACCCTAACAATGGACCAATCAAATTTATATACTACTATTATTTTCTAATTAATATTAAAAATATTTCAAATTTTCTTTTAATATAGAACGGAGGAAATAATAATACTTAAAATATAGGGGTGTAAATGGTTCGGTTTGTTTCGATTTGGGGGAATTTATGAACCGAATCACTAGTTATCGGTTCGGGAAAATTTCAAACCGAATCGAACCATGAAAAAATTCAAACCGAACCAAACCAAATCGCTATGGTTTGGTTCGGTTTGGTTCAAACCGCGGTTCAATAATGTGGTTCAAACCGTGGATCAAACCATGATTTGGATTGTTCAAATCAAGATTCAGACCAAAACTTATTTTTATATTGTTTAAATTTTTTCTGATCTCGGAGGAAGAGCGCGAAAAATGTGGGCGTTAAGAGGAAAGTTAGACGAAGAGAGAGAATAGAGGAAGAAAGAGGCCGAATAAAGAAAAACACTTTACAATCTTTGATGGTGGAAGGGAACTTAGTTATTTATGTGTAGCAATGACGATAACAAATGATAAAATTAATGTTAAATAAGATACAAAACGGGGGTTAGGATTAGTCTATTTAATGTAGATTTTTTTTATTAATCTAACAGTAAACTTTAATAATAAATATACGAAAATATTAAATAAGATACAAAACGAGGGTTAGGACTTAGGATTAGTTTATGTAACGTGGTTTGGTTTGGTGTTTCGGTTTTAAACCGCGATTTGATTTGGTTTGGTTCGGTTCGGTTCGGTTCGATTTGGTTTGGTCTGAAAGGATCAGATCACAAAGAAAATCGAACCATGTGGTTTGCCAAAATTTGAGACCGAATCGAAAAATATTTATAATTGAAAACCAAACCAAATTGAATTGTTTGATTTGGTTCGATTTGAAACGAACCGGTTACACACCTATTAAAATAAGGACAATGGACCACTGCTATACATTCTTAGACCATGTGCAATGCAAACTGAATTTGGGGTTGAAAAAAAAAAGTTAGTTAACTGAATGGCTACAATGGAGAACTGAAACTTAGAGGGATTAAAGTGAAAACTGAAAAAATTGAGTTGACTGAAAACTGAAAAAAGCTTTTTTTTTTTTTCTTGAATTTTGTTGCGCCACGTTTTGCAATAGGATTGGTCCATGGGATTTTCGGATTTCCTTTTTATCCCAAATTATTTTAGCTGAATTATCACCAAGCAAATTAATTATTATTTTTAATTTTTTTTCACCAAAATTCATAATTTTTTTCAATACATAGATGCAAGTTTCATTTGATTTGGACTCCGAAAAAAAAACTTTCTTTTCTCAATTATCCTTTTTTAACCTTTAATTAACTCGTCATTTCTCGTATTTATTTAATTACAATTACAAAAAATTAAGTGTGTAGTATTTTTTTAATTATAAATAATAATAATTATTATTATTATTATTTTACTAATCATAAAAATAAAGAATAGAAATAAAATAAGAGTGATGAGATATAAAATAATGAGTTGGAAAAAGAAGAATTTAATTTTAAACCTTGCATTGTGAAAGGGTTAAATGAATAGGTCTTTAAATTATTAGACGGATGAGATAGAAGATGAGATGAAATGATAAAGTAATCTTGAATTTATTTTTGCATTCACATGGTCTTAGGCTAGAGAGATTCCTCAAGTTATTTATATGTACGTGGCCCTCTTTCCTGCCACTCCATTTATATTGTCAATAATTCTTTTGTTGATTTTTATATCTTAATAATATTGATAAAGTTGGACACCGGTACTATGTGGGTAGAATATTAGAGGAGAAAGAATGTAAAAATTAAATGTAGAATAGAAAACAGTAATTAATGATTGGTTTTTTTGTAAGTGGGTAGAAAATTAGAGGAAAGGAAATGTAAAAATTAAATATGGGATATGAAATAGTAGTTAATGATTGATTTTTTTTGTATTTATAAGTGTAGGATGTAGAATTCATCCTTGTATAGGAAGTTGTGTAGGAGGGAGATTATAATCCTAGTTAGATTATAACTTCCCACAATTCTTGTTGTTGTATGATTATATAAACTTTCTGTACGTATGCCTAAAAGGCTTGTTACTCGGCATATCATGTTGATCGATATGTGTGAATGCCGAGTAAAAGGAGAGTAAGGGTAGGGAAGCCATTCCCCTTGTCTTGATGTCGACCGAGAAGGCGATGGTCGACCTTTGTTGATGCCTTAGTCGGCATATGAAAATGCCTTTCTCGGCATATATTCTCATTGTTGCCTTAGTTATTGTGTTCGCTCTACTCGGTGTATGTCGAAATAGGGGAAAATGACGAGAATGCATGACGAGGATAGGTAGGGAAGCCCATTCCCTATGTCGTATTTGAGATTTATATGGATTTTACTTTGGGCTCAATCCATTGGGCCTTACTCAGTTTATGAGCCAAGATCGTACTTGATTTATATTGTTCAAATTTAAAAATAAACCTAAAATAATTATGAAAAATTGTCACATGAATATATAGATTCCTAACCTTGGAACATGTAGTTTCGGAGAGTATTTGTAGCCTTGGAACATGCATCTAGTTCCGTCTGGTAAAGAGATTTATTTGTGTTTCACGTCAATTTAGATAAGATTAATAGATTATACGTACTAATGTATGATGTATTACGGTACCTGTATTTTACTTTGTGCCCAATCCATTGGGCCCAGTTTATGATCCAAGATCGTACTTGATTTATACTGTTCAAATTTAAAAATAAAACCTAAAATAAGTATGAAAAATTGTCACATGAATATATAGATTCCTAACCTTGGAACATGTGTAGTTTCGAAGAGTATTTGTAGCCTTGGAACATGCATTCAGTTCCGTCTGGTAAAGAGATATTATTTGTGTTTCACGACAATTTAGATAAGATTAATAGATTATACGTACTAATGTATGTTGTATTACGGTACCTGCATTTTACTTTGTGCCCAATCCAATGGGCCCAGTTTATGATCCAAGATCGTACTTGATTTATACTGTTCAACTTTAAAAATAAAACCTAAAATAATTATGAAAAATTGTCACATGAATATATAGATTCCTAACCTTGGAACATGTGTAGTTTCGGAGAGTATTTGTAGTCTTGGAACATGCATCCAGTTTCGTCTGATAAAGAGATATTATTTGTGTTTCACGTCAATTTAGATAAGATTAATAGATTATAAGTACTAATGTATGATGTATTACGGTACCTGCATTTTACTTTGTGCCAAATCCATTGGGCTCAGTTTATGATCCAAGATCGTACTTGATTTATACTGTTCAAATTTAAAAATAAAACCTAAAATAATTTTGAAAAATTGTCACATGAATATATAGATTCCTAACCTTGGAACATGTGTAGTTTCGGAGAGTATTTGTAGCCTTGGAACATGCATCCAGTTCCGTCTGGTAAAGAGATATTATTTGTGTTTCACGTCAATTTAGATAAGATTAATAGTTTATACGTACTAATGTATGAAGTATAACGGTGCCTAAATTTTACTTTGTGCCCAATCCATTGGGCCAGTTTATGATCCAAGATCGTACTTGATTTATACTATTCAACTTTAAAAATAAAAGCTAAAATAATTATGAAAAATTGTCACATGAATATATAGATTCCTAACCTTGGAACATGTTTCGGAGAGTATTTGTAGCCTTGGAACATGCATCCAGTTCCGTCTGGTAAAGAGATATTATTTTTGTTTCACGTCAATTTAGATAAGATTAATAGATTATACGTACTAATGTATGATGTATTACGGTACCTGCAATTTACTTTATGCCCAATCCATTGGGCCCAGTTTATGATCCAAGATCGTACTTGATTTATAATGTTCAAATTTAAAAATAAAACCTAAAATAATTATGAAAAATTGTCACATGAATATATAGATTCCTAACCTTGGAACATGTGTAGTTTCAGAGAGTATTTGTAGCCTAAGAACATGCATCCAGTTCCGTTTGGTAAAGAGATATTATTTGTGTTTCACGTCAATTTAGATAAGATTAATAGTTTATACGTACTAATGTATGAAGTATAACGGTGCCTAAATTTTACTTTGTGCCCAATCCATTGGGCCAGTTTATGATCCAAGATCATACTTGATTTATATTGTTCAACTTTAAAAATAAAACCTAAAATAATTATGAAAAACTATCACATGAATATATAGATTCCTAACCTTGGAACATGTGTAGTTTCGGAGAGTATTTGTAGCCTTGGAATGTGCATCCAGTTCCATCTTGTGAAGAGATATTATTTGTGTTTCACGTCAATTTAGATAAGATTAATAGATTATACGTACTAATGTATGATGTATTACGGTACCTGCATTTTACTTTGTGCCCAATCCATTGGGCCCAGTTTATGATCCAAGATCGTACTTGATTTATACTGTTCAACTTTAAAAATAAAATCTAAAATAATTATGAAATATTATTACATGAATATATAGATTCCTAACCTTGGAACATGTGTAGTTTCGGAGAGTATTTTTAGCCCTGGAACGTGCATCCAGTTCCGTCTGGTGAAGAGATATTATTTGTGTTTCACGTCAATTTAGATAATATTAATAGATTATACGTACTAATGTATGATGTATTACGGTACCTGCATTTTACTTTGTTCCAAATCCATTGGGCCCAGTTTATGATCCAAGATCGTACTTGATTTATACTGTTCAACTTTAAAAATAAAACCTAAAATAATTATGAAAAATTGTCACACGAATATATAGATTCCTAACCTTGGAACATGTGTAGTTTCGGAGAGTATTTGTAGCCTTGGAACATGCATCCAGTTCCGTCTGGTAAAGAGATATTATTTGTGTTTCACGTCAATTTAGATAAGATTAATAGATTATACGTACTAATGTATGATGTATTATGGTACTTGCATTTTACTTTGTGCCCAATCCATTGGGCCCAGTGTATGATCCAAGATCGTACTTGATTTATACTATTCAACTTTAAAAATAAAACCTAAAATAATTATGAAAAATTGTCACATGAATATATAGATTCCTAACCTTGGAACATATGTAGTTTCGGAGAGTATTTGTAGCCTTGGATCATGCATCCAGTTTCGTCCGGTAAAGATATATTATTTGTGTTTCACGTCAATTTAGATAAGATTAGTAGATTATACGTACTAATGTATGATGTATTACGGTACCTGCAATTTACTTTGTGCCCAATCCATTGGGCCCAGTTTATGATCCAAGATCGTACTTGATTTATATTGTTCAAATTTAAAAATAAAACCTAAAATAATTATGAAAAATTGTCACATGAATATATAGATTCCTAACCTTGGAACATGTGTAGTTTCGGAGAGTATTTGTATCCTTAGAACATGCATCCAGTTTCGTATTGTAACGAGATATTATTTGTGTTTCACGTCAATTTAGATAAGATTAATAGATTATACATGCTAATGTATGATGTATTACGGTACCTGCATTTTATTTTGTGCCCAATCCTTTGGGCCCAATTTATGATCCAAGATCGTACTTGATTTATACTGTTCAACTTTAAAAATAAAACCTAAAATAATTATGAAAAATTATCACATGAATATATAGATTCCTAACCTTGGAACATGTGTAGTTTCGGAGAGTATTTGTAGACTTGAAACGTGCATCCAATTCCGTCTGGTGAAGAGATATTATTTGTATTTCACGTCAATTTAGATAAGATTAATAGATCAGAAAATTTTGGGGGAAACTAGTTTCCCCAAATATTATAAAAAGACTTGTTTTTTATTTAAAAAAAAATTGTAAGTGTCTTTGTTTCGGTTTTTAAAACAAGACTTTTTATAATATTAGGGAGAAACTAGTTTTCCCCAAAACCTACTCTTAATAGATTATACGTACTAATGTATGATGTATTACGGTACCTGCATTTTACTTTGTGCCCAATCCATTGGGCCCAGTTTATGATCCAAGATCGTACTTGATTTATACAGTTCAACTTTAAAAATAAAACCTAAAATAAGTATGAAAAATTGTCACATGAATATATAGATTCCTAACCTTTGAACATGTGTAGTTTCGGAGAGTATTTGTAGCCTTGGAACATGCATCCAGTTTCGTCTGATAAAGAGATATTATTTGTGTTTCACGTCAATTTAGATAAGATTAATAGATTATACTTACTAATGTATGATGTATTACGGTACCTGCATTTTACTTTGTGCCCAATCCATTGGGCCCAGTTTATGATCCAAGATCGTACTTGATTTATACTGTTCAAATTTAAAAGTAAAACCTAAAATAATTATGAAAATTTGTCACATGAATATATAGATTCCTAACCTTGGAACATGTGTAGTTTCGGAGAGTATTTGTAGCCTTGGAACATGCATCCAGTTCCGTCTGGTAAAGAGATATTATTTGTGTTTCACGTCAATTTAGATTAGATTAATAGATTATACGTACTAATGTATGATGTATTACGGTACCTGCATTTTACTTTGTGCCTAATCCATTGGGCCCAGTTTATGATCCAAGATCGTACTTGATTTATACAGTTCAACTTTAAAAATAAAACCTAAAATAATTATGAAAAATTGTCACATGAATATATAGATTCCTAACCTTGGAGCATGTGTAGTTTCGGAGAGTATTTGTAGCCTTGGAACATGCGTCCAGTTTCGTCTGGTAAAGAGATATTATTTGTGTTTCACGTCAATTTAGATAAGATTAATAGATTATACGTACTAATGTATTATGTATTACGATGCCTGTATTTTACTTTGTGCCCAATCCATTGGGCCTAGTTTATGATCCAAGATCGTACTTGATTTATACTGGTCAAATTTAAAATCCTAAAATAATTATGAAAAATTGTCACATGAATATATAGATTCCTAACCTTGGAACATGTGTAGTTTCAAAGAGTATTTGTAGCCTTGGAACATGCATCCAGTTCCGTATGGTAAAGAGATATTATTTATGTTTCACGTCAATTTAGATAAGATTAATAGATTATACGTACTAATGTATGATATATTACGGTACCTGCATTTTACCAAACAATTCTTAATTTGATTATACAGGATTATTAAAAAAATATATATAAGTATTAAAAGTAAAACAAAATATAAAAAGTTGGTAAAAGAATATTAAGTTAGTTGTTATTGTAAATGTATCAAATGAATCAAATTATTCATTTTAAAAATAAAGTATACTCCCTCCGTCTCACTGCAACCTTTTCAGTCAATGTTTAAACATTAATTAAGAAAAAGTGTAGTGAAGTAGGTGTTGTGAGTTTGAAAAGTGAGGTAAGAGAGAGAAATTGGGGTAGAAAATAATAATTGAATTGTTGTTATAAATATGACATGTGGGTCACATTAATATAAAAGTATAAAACATTTTTATTTTAACAATTGTGTATTTTGTAATGGGACATCTAATAATGAGAAATGTGTATAATTTATAATGAGACGGAAAAAGTTAAGTAAGGGGCAAAAGAAGTACTATATCCGTAATGCTTAACCAATAAGTTTCTTTCCTTTTCGGTTTCTTCCAACTTTCAAAATAAGTGTTATATTTTTTAACGAGAAATAATTTAGTATAATTTTATTATTGTATAAACAATTTTCAAATTGATAAAATATATTTTTTTAAAAATATGACGAATTAATGACACTTATTATGAGATATATTGAATATTTAACAAACAAACTATATACCACTCGTCAACATGTGCATCTCCAAAAAAATATTGGGACCACCTTTTTTTGGTAGATAAATACTACTCCCTCAGTCTCAGACCAAGGGTCCTGGGGTTGGATTTCAAGTTTCTTAAGAAAATTTTTAAAAAATGAATAAAGAAATGTAAGTGGGTAAAAGATTAGAGGATAGTGAATGTAAAAGTTAAATGTGGGATAGAAAATAGTAGTTAATAATTGATTTTTTGTATTTATAAGTGTAGGATGTAGAGTTCATCCTTGTATAGGAAGTTGTGTGGGAGGAGGATTATAATCCTAGTTGAATTATAGCTTCCCACAATCCTTGTTGTTATATGATTATATAAACTTTCTTTATGTATGCCTAAAAGGCTTGTTACTCGGCATATCATGTTGGTCGATATGTGTGAATGCCGAGTAAAAGGAGAGTATGGGGAGGGAAGCCATTCCCCTTATTTTGATGTCGACCGAGAAGGCGATGGTCGGCCTTTGTTGATGCCTTGGTCGGCATATGAGGATGTCTTGCTCTGCATATATTCTCATTGTTGCCTTAGTTATTGTGTTCGCTCTACTCTGTGTATGTCGACATAGGGAAAAATGACGAGAAGGCATGACAAACATAGGTAGGGAAGCCCATTCCCTATATCGTATTTGAGATTTATATGGATTTTACTTTGGACTCAATCTATTGGGCCTTACTCAGTTTATGACCCAAAATCGTACCTGATTTATATTGTTCAAATTTAAAAATAAACCTAAAATAAATACTCCCTCTGTCCCCTAATACCTTACCCGGTTAATACGAACTCAGTTCAACCAAATTCAACTTTGACCAAACTTTAATATCAATTTACTTATCATAATAAAAATTTAAAAATTGTTATCCATAAAATAACCAAATGATTTATTAATAGGAATTATTAAAATTTCATTAGAATGAATAGATTGATATTAAAGTTTGGTCAAAGTTGAACTCGGTTGACTTGCTACTATTCATACTGGGGAAGCTTTTATGTGACGGAGGGAATATGAAAAATTGTCACATGAATATATAGATTCCTAACCTTGGAACATGTAGTTTCGGGAGTATTTGTAGCCTTAGAACATGCATTCAGTTCCGTCTGGTAAAGAGATATTATTTGTGTTTCACGTCAATTTAGATAAAATTAGACGTACTAATATATGATGTATTACGGTACCTGCATTTTACCAAACAATTCTTAATTTGATTATACATGATTATTAAAAAAATTATAAGTATTAAAAGTAAAATAAAATATAAAAAGTTGGTAAAAGAATACTCCCTCCGTCCCAGGAAATCCGTCACTTTTTACTCAAAATGGCGTCCCGTTTGAAGTGTCACATTTCCTAAAATGAAAATGTTTTATTAATATTCTATTACACCCACTCACTATTTTCTCCACTCATTCTCTCTCCTAAAACACTATTACACTCACAACACTTTTTAAATTTACTATTTTCTCCACTAATTCTCTCTCCGATTTTCAAATTACCCTCACAACATTTTTTCTTCCCACCTATTTCCTTAATTTGCGTGTCGAGCTAAAAATGGTGACGCTTTTTCTGAGACGGAGGGAGTATTAAATTAGTTGTTATTGTAAATGTAAGCAAATGAATCAAATTTATTCATTTTAAAAATAAATTTAAAAATAAAGTATACTCCCTCCGTCTCACTCTGCAACCTTTTCGGTCAATGTTTACACAATAATTAAGAAAAAATCAATATTTACACAATAATTAAGAAAAAGTGTAGTGAAGTAGGTGTTGTGAGTTTGAAAAGTGAGGTAAGAGAGAGAAATTGGGGTAGAAAATAATAATTGAATTGTTGTTATAAGTATGACATGTGTGTCACATTAATATAAAAGTATAAAACATTTTTATTTTAGCAAGTGTATATTTTGTAATGGAACACCTAATAATGATAAATGTGTATAATTTATAATGAGACGGAAAAAGTAAAGGACAAAAGAAGTACTATATACTCCCTCCGTCCCACGTGAATGCAAACTTATTTCTATTTTTGTCCGTTTCACGTGAATGCAAACTTCCCAAAATGGCAAAGAATATTCACTATTCCACCCACTCATTCTCTCTCCTACTTCACTTTTACACTCACAACATTCTCTCTCCTCACTATTCCTCCCACTCATTCTCTCTCCTATTTAATTTTTCATACTCACAACATTTAACTTTTTCTCTTTCTTACATCACTTTTTCTTAATTCCCACACCCAAAAAGTTAGTCCACGTGCACGTGGGACGGAGGGAGTATATCGGTAATGCTTAACCAATAAGTTTCTTTCCTTTTCGGTTTCTTCCAACTTTCAAAATAAAAATAAGTGTTATACTCCCTCCATCCCAATATAGTCCCAATATAATAGGCACTTTTTTGGGTGCTGCGGGAATTAAGGAGAAAAGTGAAAAAGGTGATGTGTTGTGAGTATAGATGGTTGGGTAGGAGAGAGAAAATGGAATAAGTGGGTAATAGTTGTAAGTAGAGAGAAGTGGGTGCCATTTCTATTTTGGGAAAGTGCAGATTATTGTGGGACGTCCAAAAAGGGTCTTTTTGCAGATTATCATGGGACGGATGGAGTGTTTTTTAACGAGAAATAATTTAGTATAATTTTATTATTGTATAAACAATTTTCAAATTGATAAAATGTAGTATTTTTAAAAAATATGACGAATTAATGACACTTATTATGAGACATTATGAGACAGATCGAATATTTAACAAACTACTCCCTCCGTTCCACAATTCTACGCACTTTTTGTGTCGGTGCGAGAATTAAGATAAAAGGTGATAAATGTAATGTGTTGTGAGTGTAAAAATAAAATAGGAGAGAGAATGAGTAGAGAGAATAGTAAATTTGAAAAGTGTTGTGAATAGAGAGAAGTGGGTCTCATTTCCATTTTGAAAAAGTGCAGATTATTGTGAGACGCCCAAAAGAGGTCATTATTTTAAGGATTATTGTGGGACGGAGGGAGTATATACCACTCATCAACATGTGCATCTCCAAAAAAAATACTGGGATAACCTTTTTTTTGGGTAGATAAATACTACTCCCTCCGTCCCGGATCAATGGTTCTGGGTTGGATTTCATGTTTTTATGTTTTTTAAGAAAATTTTTAAAAAATGAATAAAGAATTGTAAATGGATAAAAAATTAGAGAAGAGTGAATGTAAATGTTAAATATGGGATGGGAAATACTCCCTCCGTCCCACTATACTTGACACTTCTTTCCATTTTGGACCGTCCCACTATACTTGACACCTTCCAAAAATAATCAAGTTTTTATATTTTTATATTCACTCTACCCCACCACTCATTCTCTCTCTTCATTTTCTACCACATACTCCCTCCGTCCCTAAATGTTTGTCCCATTTTCCCTTTTCCTTTGTCCCAAAAAGTTAGTCCCATTTCCAAAATTAAAGCTTCAAAATCACTAAATTTTCAAAACTTGTAACATTTAGGGATGGGGTATTACATAACGGCGGTATATATTATCAATAATTTTCAAAGCGTTAGTAAAAATAATCAAAATTAAAGCTTCAAAATCACTAAATTAAAATGTTTGAAAAGTCAAATAGGATAAACATTTAGGGACGGAGGGAGTATTTATTCAACCAACACTACTATTTACCCCACTCATTCTCTCTCTTCATTTTTCACCACACATTTTTTTTATTTTATTCTTTTTCCTTGGTTTTTGAACCCACCCCTTGGGTGTCAACTATAGTGGGACGGAGGGAGTAGTAGTTAATAATTGAAAATTTTTTTTAAGTGGATAGAAAATTAGAGGAGAGAGAATGTAAAAGTTAAATGTGGAATAGAAAATAGTAGTTAATGATTGATTTTTTTGTAAATATGTTAACATTATAATGGTATAATGAATGGTTTTTTTATAAATATATTTAAATTATAAGGCTATAAAACTTGTCATTTATGAAAGAGATTCTTGAAGTGGGACAAATCAAAAAGAACCAAAAAGAACCAAAAAGAAAAGTAGAATTTTTGAATGTGACGAAAATGAAACGACCAAAAAAGAAAAACAGAAAAGTAGAATTCTTAAAAAAAAAAAAAAAAAAAGTGGGACGAAGGGAGTAATAATTTGGTTCCAATAATTTGCGCTAAAGCAAACCACTGGTACTATGTTGTCCCTTTTATCATTGTTTTTTTCTAGGGGACAATGACTCATCCACTGGTACTATGTACTATGGTATCCTTTGTATCATTGTATTCCCTCCGTCTCAAATTTATGTGTTCATTTGATATTTTGGCGTGAGTATTAAAGAAAGTGAATAATGAAGAAAGTGTTGTGAATATAAAAGTAAAATAGGAGAAAGAATGAGTGAAGAAAATAGTAAAATTGATTGGTGTTATGAGTATAAAAGTAAAATAGAAGAGAGAATAAGTGAAGGAAATAGTAAAAAATTTTTATCATTTTAGAAAAAGAGCACATAGATTTGGAACGCCTAAAAATGGCAAAATGGGCACGTAAATTTGGGAGGAAGAAGTATTTTTCTAGGGGACAATGACTTGTCCACTGGTACTGTGTTGTCCCTTTTATCTAGACATGGGCAAACCGGAACCGGAACCGGAACCGGGCGGAACCGGAGAACCGAACCGGAACCGGAACCGGCAGAACCGGAACCGGCGAGAACCGGAACCGGCGAAAACCGAAACCGGCCGGTTCACGGTTCAGTCTCGGTTCCTCTTTTCAGAAAACCGTGAACCGGCGGTTTTGGAACCGAAACCGGAACCGGGGAACCGGAACCGGAGAACCGGCGGTTCGAAACCGGAGAACCGGCGGTTCTTGCAGTGACGGAGCGTTCTGTCATAAAAAAAAATTTATATTGTCTTGAAGTTATATCTTGAGAAAGGCGGTGTTTTACTTGTACGAGTTTATAACATCGATACTTGATGGCTTTCTAGAAATTTTTCTTAAGAGAGTTGCTGAGTGATTCAGTAAAAATGTAGGTTTGACCGTTAAACATGGTTCATACTACTGTAATAAATAATGCTAGTTTATGTTTAGCAACTTGGATATCATGATTAACCCTCAAAGAGTGTCTGATTGATGGTTTCTTATTTTTATTGTTTTGCTTAATTGAAGTGCATGGCCTTGATTTCTTCCTTAAAAGGATTCTGGAGTTTGGTCATTTCATATAATTTTTGTAAATCTAAGAATATCTTTTTTCTGAACAGATTCCAGATGATGCAAGGAGTAATGCTTGGGTCTCTTTTGATGGGAAGAGAAGACAACAACTATCAAGAGGAGATTCTGTGAGAATACATATGAGCCAGCATCCACTTTCAACAGTCAACAAGTTTGATCAAACGGGTGATTGGTTTCGCAGCTTGATCCGCTGTCTGAATTGGAATGAGAGAAAAGATCAGAAGGCTCTTTAATCCAACTTGGTCTGGGGTTGCTTGAATTTGGCTATGGGCGGTCGCCCACCTCTCTTGGGCGGTCGCCCACCTGGACAATTTTCAAAAAAAAAAAAAAAAAAAAAGACAAAAAAGGAATCGGGAAACCGTGGAACCGGAACCGGAACCGGCATCAAGGAACCGGAACCGGGAACCGGATTTTAGCGGTTCCGTCTCGGTTCCCCCCTTCCCCGGAACCGGAACCGACGGTTCGGAACCGGAACCGGAACCGGGAACCGGATGCCCATGCCTACTTTTATCATTGTTTTTATCTAGGGGACAATGACTTGTCCCTTTAATCTTTTTTTTTTTTTTTTTTTTTTTCTTTACGATTACCCGGGTTCCGGCCGCCGATTAATTACGGACCAGCAGTCTAGGTCCTCCGGTATCTTGGCGGAGGTAAATCGCGGGATGTGCGCTATGCGGCCAGGGTGGCGGCACCCTTATACTCCGAGCCCCGAGGAGCCCTCCTACAAGTCAATTACTTGTCGCTCCACAACACCAATGAATTGGGCTGCTCCACATCACCAAACCTGCTCCACAACACCAATAGATTGGCTGCTCCACATCACCAAGAAACTGCCAAGATTTGAACTCCCCACACTGAGGGTACAAGCCCAGCAGGATGTGCCTTATGCAGCCAGGGTGGCAGCACCCCTTATACTCCAGAGCCCCAAGGGAGCCCTCCTACAAGACAATTACTTAGCTGCTCCACAACACCAATGAATTGGCTGCTCCACATCACCAAACGGCTGCTCCACAACACCAATAGATTGGCTGCTCCACATCACCAAGAAACTGCCAAGATTTGAACTCCCCACACCGAGGGTACAAGCCCGAATGCCGTCTTTAACTGCACGGATGTGCCCCGGGGGACTCCAAGGCTCCTGAAACCCAAGGAAATAATTAAACCACAGGATTCCCCTTGGGGGGAATCGAACTGGTGACCTTCCCTACGGAAAGTCACCCAAGATACCATTAGGCCAGGAGACCATTGGTCCCTTTAATCTCATTATACTGTTATTATGGTAAATTTTTTAGTAACAACATGCTGAGGCAAGCACGGGGCAGGTTTCGCGCAAATATCGATCGAAACTTGAACTGGTGTATTTCGGGTGCTTGAGGGCTCCGCTAGAAAGCATAGAATTCAGAATAATACTAAGAAATACTAAAAGCTCGCGAAGAGAATTGACCTCTCTTTATGTTGTGATAGAAGTGGCCAACTTCGATGGAACTTGCAACTAGCAGTGATAGAAGTGGCCAACTTCGATGGAACTTGCAACTAGCAGTAGCGAGTTTAGGAAGAAAATAGTAAACTCACTACCACTAGTAGCGAGTTTCACCTAACTAGCTAATAGGAAATTCAAGTTTTTGCGATAAAAAGTATAAGCTCGCTTGGCACAAACAAATACTAACAAATAAGAACATTTTTATAGGATAAGGGGTTATGACTATCATTTGGGACATGTTTCAAATTTCTTCCTTTACTACCATGGGATTTATATAATGTACTATTGCATACCCTGGGATTTATATAATGTACAATTGCATACCCTGGGATTTATATAATGTACAATTGCATACCCTGGGATTTATATATTGTATTATTGGAGGCTATAGTTTCACTTTCCTCCCTACAAGACAGTGAAAAAAAAAAAAAAGTAAAATTGCATGGTTAGGAAGTTCATGCCTAAATCACAATGACCCTGAAATTTTTATAAAGTAGTTTAAAATACTGCATGCAGTATTATAAAAATAATACATGCAATATTATATTCACTTTTATGCAAATATAATATTGCATGCATGTGATTATAATATTATTAGAAATAAAATAACATGTGAAAAAAACTTCTCGGACACTTTAATATTTTTTAGAATTTTCAGTCAGTCTCCTATGTTTATTTTTTCAAATTGGACCCAATGGGCTCAAATGTGAGCTTCCAGGACCATAGACTTGTTGGATTTTTTATATATGTGGTATGAAGTTCATAGCATATGACATTGGAGCGTCATTGGGCTTGAACTGAATTTGGGCAAGGGTAAAATCACGTCGCAATTTCTGCCAAGGAGGGCGACCGCGCTGAAGCCTAGGACGGCCGCGCTGGTGAGCCGAGATCTCACCATAAGTTACTGTCGACTAGCGCGGTCGCGCATGCTTCCAGAGCGGCCGCGCTCGTGACGGGCTTAGTGACTTCCTGGGCCGAATTGCTGTGACAAAACCCTAAAATTACCACATGTATTTAAGGTCTTCTTCCTCCCGCCGTGAATGATACGAGAGATTGAAGAGAAACACTATTCTCTTGCTGTCTTTCACTATTCGATTACTCCCGGTTCATAGAGATTAGTTCGTGAGATTCAAGGCGACTGAGATAGGACCGCCGGTGATTACCTACCTGTGTGCTGATTTGTGGTACGTAATCCGTGATCGTTTTATCCTCGGAGAAATTTGCCTGTACCTGAGTTGCACCAATTGGGGGCAATATTTTCTCTTAGGACAGTCTTCCTAAGGCGACTCGATCAAATCACGATAAGTTTTCTAATCGTTTGTTTTATTGTTTCTGTCTGTTTTTCCTGATCATGTTCCTTGCTTTCTGTTTTGCTATTGGCTTATTGGTACATTCTTGACTTGATCAATAAATCCCCTACTGTTGATTAAATTGTCTGTTTAATCTGTGGTGCTATAATTTAATTTCCAACAGTCTAAGAGAAAATAGTGTTATTTGATCATGTCTGGTAGTTCCTCTAGCTCTCCCTTTAAGTCCCTAGTTGACACCTCAGATCTTCCGGAGAAGTTCGGTGGTAAGAACTTCAAGCGTTGGTCTGAACGCATGAAGATCTGGATGTCAAATTAAGAGCGTATGCGGTATCTTTGTCATCCAAAATGTCCCGGCTACGGCCGAGTAGATCCGATTAGTGTGGGCTACTGTTAAATTGGGGAAGGAGCGGGGACGATGTTGTTCGAGATGCATTGCAGTCGGCTTCGTCGAATGCACTCTTTGATGTCTATTGCTCTGCTCCTCTCACTGCTGCGTCACTGTGGGAATCGCTTTCCACGAAGTACAGCACCGATGACTCCGGTGTGGAAAAGTACCAAGTGGTTAAGTTCCTGAATTATCGTACGAGTGAGGGAAAGTCGGTTACCGACCAAGTGCACGAACTCCAAATCATTTTGCAATCACTCAAGGATGCTGACATGGGACTTCCTGATAAGTTCGCTGTCATGGCTATTATTGAGAAGTTTCCTCGATCTTGGGGAGAATTCGGTATGACCCTCGAAGCATCGTCTTTGGAAGCTTGACACTCAATGAGTTGATGAATGCAATTGCGATTCAGGAGGTGCATAATGGTAACCAACCTAGCGTACCTGTGGAGGCTGCTGCTAATATGGTAACTGGTAAAAGCAAGTTTAAAGGAAAAGGTGTGAAAATTCTCTCTAAGGATAAAGAAAACCATGATAAACTTAAAGTTAAGAAAAATAACTTTAGAAAGCCAAAAGCAAACAGGCTGCTGGAATTGTGGAGAAGGTGGACACTTTTCTAGGGGCTGCCCGTCTAAGAAAGGAAAAGGACCACGAGAGCTCTGCGATGACCATCCCTGCTGTCAACATGGTGTTGGGTCAGAAGGATTATGATGATCGACTCGACGCACCCGGAGTTGACGCTCGACCTCGCAATGTTACAAAGTATGTAACCTCTTATCCCGAAATCTTTGCGTCTATGAACCCAAGCGAGTGGCTAGTTGACACCGGGGCAAATGTGCACGTTTGTCTTTGATAAATTGCTATTTGTGTCTTACCGGCTGAGCGTGGTAGATCGGTGACGATGGGAAACTCTAGTCTTTGCAGGTGCTTGGGACTGGACGCGTGGACCTGAAGTTTCCTAATGGGCGCATTCTTACCTTGCATCGAGTGTATCACGTTCCTGATATTTGTCGCAACATTATTAGTGGTTCTAGTCTAGTTAGAGAAGGATTTGAAATTTCGTTTAAATGTAATAAGGTCATAATTTTGAATTCTGGTAGTTTTGTGGGGAAAGGTTATTCCTCGGATGGTTTATTTAAAATTAGAGTTGAAACTGATGTTTGTTCGCACAATAATTTTAGTTCTATTGATTATCCTGTTTCTTATCCCATTGAATCTTCAAATGTTTGGCATGGTCGTTTAGGACATATTAACTATGATTCTGTGAAAAGAATGATGAATTTAGATATTATTCCTAAACATGCTATTGATAAAAATTCTAAGTGTCATGTATGTGTTGAAGCTAAATCTACAAAAGGTCCGTTTAAGTCGGTTGTGAGACATTCTGAAATTCTAGATTTAGTTCATACTGATATTTGTGAATTTAATGGCGTGTTGACCAAAGACAAAAAGAAATACTTTCTCACCTTTATTGATGATGCTAGTAAATACTGTTATGTCTATCTGCTTAATTCTAAGGATGAAGCATTAGATAAATTCATTATATTTAAGAATGAAGCAGAAACACAAACTGGCAAGAAACTTAAACGGTTAAGGTCTGATAGAGGAGGTGAATATGAGTCTAACCCCTTCATGTATTATTGCCAAGAAAACGGAATAGTACATGAAGAGACTCCTCCCTACACCCCTCAATCAAATGGTGTTGCTGAACGTAAGAATAGAACCCTTACTGATATGATTAACAGGTTTACTCATAAGTTACGATTGCCCAAATATATGTGGGGAGAGGCTTTGAATACGGCTTGCCATATTCTGAATAGAGTCCCTCCTAAACATAGAAAGGAAAGTCCGTTTGAACTTTGGAGAGGTCGACAGGCAAGCTTGAAACACATAAAAGTGTGGGGGTGCCTTGCAAAGGTACTTGCACCCGCACACAAAAGGAAAAAGCTTGGACCTAAAACTGTTGATGCTATCTTTATAGGTTATTCTGAAACAAGTTATGCATTGAGATTTCTTATTATAAAATCAGAAATTTCTGGAATAGATGTGAACTTTATAGTTGAGTTACGTGATGCAACATTTTTTGAGGATGTGTTTCCTATGAAGGACGGACTTCCTAAGGAATCTAACCCAACCACTAATTCCATTCCTGCTCAAGTAGAGGAGCTGACAAATGTGGGGGTTGATTCCAGTGCAACTCATTCTGACGATGAGATTGAACCAAGAAGGAGCAAAAGGGCAAGGACCACCAAGGATTTTGGGAGTGATTTCATCACTTACATTGTCGAGGGTGATCCTCTAACCTTCAAAGCTGCTATGGCTACTTCTGATGCCAAGCAGTGGAAGGATGCTGTTAAGAGCGAGATGGATTCTATTGTCTCTAATGGGACATGGGAATTGGTCGATCTCCCTCCTGGTTGTAGCACGATAGGATGTAAGTGGGTCTTCAAAAGAAAACTGAAACCAGATGGAACCATTGACAAGTTTAAGGCTAGGTTAGTGGCTAAGGGATTCAAGCAAATGGAAGGAATAGACTATTTCGATACCTATTCGCCAGTTGCTAGAATGACTACAATCCGAATGCTTATAGCATTTGCCTCTGTATATGATCTTCCTATCCATCAGATGGATGTTAAGACCGCTTTCTTGCATGGCGATCTAGAGGAAGAAATTTATATGGATCAACCTGAAGGTTTTGAGGCCTCTGGCAATGAGAAAAAGGTTTGTAAACTTGTTAAGTCCTTATATGGACTCAAACAAGCCCCTAAGCAGTGGCATGAGAAATTTGATAAAATTGTCTCATCGTTTGGCTTTGTTACTAATGGAGTTTGATAAGTGTGTTTATAGCAAATGTATTGGTGATAGTAGTATTGTCTTATGTCTGTATGTCGATGATATTCTGTTGTTTGGAACAGATATGAGGATAATTAATACTACTAAGGAATTCTTGAAAAGTAAGTTTGAGATGAAGGATATGGGAGTAGCTAGTGTGATTCTTGGCCTTAAGTTGACTCGTTCAACTAGTGGCATAACCATATCGCAATCTCATTATACCGAAAGTGTAATTGAGAAATTTGGTTATAAGAATTGCAAAGTAGCTAAGACTCCATATGATCCTTCAGCTGCACTTACTAAGAATGAAAGTGGAGTACCGATGGCTCAGTTGAGATATTCTCAAATTATTGGAAGTTTGATGTATCTTGCCAATTGTACTAGACCGGATATATCCTACTCGGTTACTAGGTTGGCTAGATATACTCAATGTCCAAATAAAGCACATTGGGAAGCTCTTGATAGAGTTCTCAAGTACTTAAAGGGAACGATTTCCCTTGGGCTGCATTACGGTAGATACCCTTCTGTTCTTGAAGGATATAGTGATGCAAGCTGGATTGCCTATAACTCCGAGAGTTATGGCGGTACGGGGTATGTTTTCACCTTAGGCGGAGCTGCAGTCGCCTGGAGGTCGACCAAACAAACTCTGTTGTCTAGGTCTACGTTTGAGGCCGAATTAGTTGCCCTTGACACTCTTGGATTGGAAGGCCGAATGGCTTCGAGAACTTATGTGCGAGTTGCCCATGGTCGGTAAGCCCGTACACATTGTCTCTGTACATTGTGACAACACGCCACATTGAGAAAGCGAAAAGTGTCAAGTACAATCTGTTGTAAAACTAGGAGACACATCCAAATTAGATTAAAATCTATAAGGGATCTAGTGTCTCGGAAGGTGATAGTTGTTGATTATGTTGGTACCAAGGATAACACGCGTGATCCTTTAACCAAAGGGCTAGAATTTGCTCTAGTTCAAAAATCTAGGTTGGGGATGGGTGCGAACCCCGTCTCGATTCATACGCAGTAGCAACCCAATCTACCCGAGCGGAGATCCCACAAAGGAGATTCAATGTGGTAATAACAATTTGTGGGGTGAGTCGGAGCACCTAATAATAGATTGACATGTTACATGTATGAGTCTATCCCCTGAATAGCCTAGAGGTGCTCGTTCTTTGCTAATAAAGTAAAAGTTTGGAACTTTGAATGGGATCAAGTCTTTTAGACAAGATATTAGCGATACATCTTACGAGATGCCCAACTAAGTGAGTGTTGTTGTTGGCGCAACTAGAGAAATTTGGGTTATTCCTTGAAAGCACTCATGATAGAGGATCGGGACGTATGGCTTATAAGCGTCGAAGTGTTCGATAGAGGGCCTATCATAGCTTTTGTCGTGTTTGTTACCAAAGAAAGGCCTCTACATCCAAAGGCATCGGATTCAAGACACCCGTTCATCCGGTCCCGTGGAGGTTTGCGTTGGATAACATAGGTAGTGGTTCAGCGGAAGGTACCATTATCGAAAGCATTACAATGGACAACTCGTACACGTCATATTTCTATGAACTTGTGGGGGATTGTTGGATTTTTGATATATGTGGTATGAAGTTCATAGCATATGACCTTGGAGCGTCATTGGGCTTCGAAGCGAGATTTGGGCAAGGGTAAAATCACGTCGCAATTTACGCCAAGGAGGGCGGCCGCGGCTGAGCCTTAAGGCGGCGCGGCCGCAGTGGCCGAGATCTCACCATAAGTTACTTGTCGACTAGCGCGGTCGCGCATGCTTCCCGGGCGCCGCCGCGCGTGGCGGGCTTAGTGACTTCCCTGGGGCCGAATTGCATGTGACAAACCCTAAAATTACCACATGTATTTAAGGTCTTCTTCCTCCAGCCGTGAATGATACGAGAGATTGAAGAGAAACACTATTCTCTTGTTGTCTTTCACTATTCGATTACTCCCGGTTCATAGAGATTAGTTCGTGAGATTCAAGGCGACTGAGATAGGACCGCCGGTGATCACCTACCTGTGTGCTGATTTGTGGTACGTAATCCGTGATCGTTTTATCCTCGGAGAAATTTGCCTGTACCTGAGTTGCACCAATTGGGGGCAATATTTTCTCTTAGGACAGTCTTCCTAAGGCGACTCGATCAAATCACGATAAGTTTTCTAATCGTTTGTTTTATTGTTTCTGTCTGTTTTTCCTGATCCTGTTCCTTGCTTTCTGTTTTGCTATTGGCTTATTGGTACATTCTTGACTTGATCAATAAATCCCCTACTGTTGATTAAATTGTCTGTTTAATCTGTGGTGCTATAATTTAATTTCCAACAAGACTCTGGAAAATCTCTACTAGAGATGACATAAAAGAAGTTTACAATGCAATGGATCATCTTTGGGTGGTCGTGTAGGGTCCGGCCCATGGCCGGTACCACAACGACCTAAAAATAAAGATGTCAGGGTACGATCGTTTTTTACCTACCATTCCCCAACCAACAGGGGTCATTGATCAAGCTAGGGTGGATTCCCCACCGTCAGATGCTGCTGTCAACTTTTTACCTGCTATTCCCCCAACCAACTCCCAAGTGACCAACAGGGGTCATTGATCAAGCTAGGGTGGATTTCCCACCGTCAGATGCTATCGACTGCATTGTAATCTGACAACAAAAACCGAACCTTGGAAACCCATACACCCAACCAACTCCAACTGACCAACAGGGGTCATTGATCAAGCTAGGGTGGATTTCCCACCGTCAGATGCTATCGACTGCATTGTAATCTGACAACAAAAACCCAACCTTGGAAACCCATATGTGACAACTCATTAACAGAACTTTGATTCACCAATATATATATTAGAGCCGTTTCTATTTTACAACAAAAAATCAAGGATTTCAAAAACTAAACTGAAGTTGCAAGATAAATAAAGCCGCCCCATCATACCAGTTCATCTCATATCACAGTAAACGGAAGAAAAAAAATACTGACCGGGAGATTCATGCGAATATGTTATTGGTAGCTCACTCCATCACCACTTACCACCTCACCTATGCGGTATGCGATGTGGGTCTCATTTCCATCGCCAAGAATTCTATCTGCCGCCTCCTTGGTAACAACCAGAACCATTCCAATTCCCATGTTGAAAGTCCTCATCATTTCCGCTTCTTCAACTCTTCCAGCCTGGATAGGATATGGCCACAGGAGAAGGGTTATCAATGAAAAAATGTACAAAAAAATGTACTCCCTCCGTCACACAACAAGTGACACACTTTGCCATTTTGGGCGTCCCACTGATAAGTCACACTTCCTAAAATGGAAACTTTTTAATACTTCTTTATTCATGGGACCCACTTGTCATATTCACAACACTTTTCAAATTTACTATTCTCTCCACTCATTCTCTCTCCTACTCAACTATCTACACTCACAACACATCAACCTTTTCACTTTTACCTTAATTCCCGTGCGGAACAGTAACTGTGTCACTTGTTGTGGGATGGAGGGAGTATGTTGCCAATGACTGCTGTGACATGTATCCATAACTCAACCCAGATTTGGACCAGAAGCAGAGACAGAATCACCCAACTCAGAGTGGGTGCATGTGCACCCAATTACTTCCCACATATAATAGAAAAAATCATTTTAAATATAAAGAGAGAGATAGATAAATGGATATATAGTGCACTCATGTATTACATAGATTTGGGTCATGTACAATCGGATTACGTAGCAGTTTAAATGTTTTTATTTTTTTGTTACAAATCAGTTTAAATTGGATGTAATTCATCTTATCATATAATGTAAGTCATGTTACTATCACCGTATCACGTCACTATATGATCTAACTCGTGTTAATAAAAAATGTAAGTTATTTTTACTCTCCGTGATAAAATGTACACACGTACTTGTCACTATAAAATGTAACTCCAGGCCCCGGATGCGTATTACATAACTTGACTAGCGCAGTGGGTTAGATGTAAGGTTTTTAACTTTGCAGTCTTGGATCAAGTACCACGTTGACATTATTTTTTTAGTGTAATTTGTGCACCCAATCTGAATAACTCCAGGGTTCCCCACTGACCAGAAGCATGAAAATCGAGTTTCAATTATGAGACAAACGATGTTAAGTTGGAAAGGGAAAGAGATATTTACCTCTTGGATCCATTTAAAAACTGGAGGAACTACCCAAGAGTCCTTATAAATAAGAGCTCCAAGTCCTTCTGGGAAAACTCGAGGTATGTTGTCTGTGAAACCCCCACCTGTAATGTGGGCTATTCCTTTCACGCCTCCCTTGCTAATTATATCAAGCACCTGTTTAACAAAATTAAAAGACGGAAACTTTAATGCTTTATTAGCAAGAAACTAATGTAAAAGACGTGAAAGACTGACCTGCTTAACATATATAACGGTTGGAGCCATCAAAGCTTCACCTAATTTGATAGATTCTCCCGGAAGTTGGTCTTTCAAGGAGAGACCACTTCGAGCAAGAACCCTATAACAATATGTCAGAGTTGTCAGTAAGGTAATAGCAATGGAAAAACTGTAAGAAAGATCATCACCATGAATATGAATGATTTGAAACGCAAACATTTTATGCCCTCCGTCGCACAATAAATGTCGAATCTTGATAAAAAAAAAAATTGTCAACTCGATTGATTGAACATTGACCAATGATCAATGAAATTTTAATAATTTTCGTTAAATTCTAAAAGTTGTTTTTGATGGTTCATCAAAAATACTATCAATAACAATTTTTAGAATTTCATGAAAATTATTAGATTTTAGTAATTTTTTGGTCGAAGTACAATTAAGTTGACCAAAAAGGTCAATACGCCATTTATTATGGGACGGAGGGAGTTTAAGAAAGAAAAGATAATTCTTGTTAAAGCAATAGGGTCAACCTTCTAACGAGAGAGAAACCATTTGAGTGAACTCCACTAGATGGAAGACCAATGAGCACATCTCCAACCGTGATGTTCTTCCCGTTAATTACTGAATCTTGTTTTACTACGCCTACAGCAAAACCACTAAGATCATACTCGCCATCTGCATAAAAATCTGGCATCTCTGCAGTCTGAAAAAGACAAATGTCTATCCGAGTTCAAAGCGAGGCAAGAGTACTGCATACTTCTATAAACATATCAAAGCACACACAAAAAAAAAACAAAATACTCCCACCGTCCCATTTTGTTTGGCCACATTTAACTTCTGACGGTCAACGCAAGTGAATTTTGAACATTAATGTCATTTTAATCTTCCTAATAAATTTATAAAAACTGTTACTATTAAATCACTTGGTGATTTATCACTAATAATTTTTAGAATTACTAGGATGATTAAATTGCCATTAATGTTTGGTCAAAATACACTTGCGTTGACCGTCAAAAGTCAAATGTGGCCAAACAAAATGAGACATAGGGAGTAGCATACCTCCCCCCCTAAGAGAGCACACTCAGATTGCCGGCAACCATCAACAATTCCCTTGATTACCTGCATAAGGAGAGAAATGATTTAGTTCATTTCTTTACCTTTAATACTTCCTCAATCCATAATAAGTGTCACACCTTGACTTTTTTTATCAACTTAATTTAACTTTAACCAAAAAATGATGAAAATTGTTATTATCTTCACGAAATTCTAAAAAACTGTTATTGGTGTTCCGTTAAGATTATCAATAACAATGTACAGAATTTCACGAGAATGATTAAATTTCATTAACTTTTTGGTCAGAGTACAGTTAAGTATTACAAAAAAATCAAGATATGATTTATTATGGGATGGAGGGAGTAGTTCTTTAATCATATGATGCTCGGACTCTTCGGTTTACCACGCTGGACCGTTGTCAACTACACTAAAATATGAGTGTCCGACTCGGGTACGGCGGGTTAACCAAAGAATCCGAGCATCACAGCTTTAATCTGTAAAATCAACTAGTCGGTTGCAGTTCTGAACCTTTTCAGCAAGATCAACATCTAGGTGGCTAGTAGCAAAGTAGTCGAGGAAAAATAAAGGCTTAGCTCCAGAAGTAACAATGTCATTGACACTCATTGCAACCTACAAAAAATGTGTACATATAATTTAATAGAAAATTATGTATTCATCCGTACGCCTCATAGGAAAAGTTACACATACACAGAGATGCAAAATTTTTCTTTACCAGATCAATTCCAATAGTATCATGGATTCCAGTTTCGAATGCCAGCTTGAGTTTGGTTCCAACACCATCTGTGCCGGCCACAAGATACGAATCCCCTGTTTGGTGAAAGAGAAGTCCAATCATAATAAGATAGAGAGGTAGATTCCAAGAAAAAGACTGAAGTTAGAGATATTAGACTTCTAGCCAAAGAGAAAATGCTCTAGTGACACCAATGCAGCATTTTCTTAGGAAAGGTCAGAAATTCAAATCCCCCTTCCCATGTGTTGAAATCCCTTCAACCATGTTGAATTTCCCCTCCCTTAAGGGAATCCCATCATAATAGACTGAGCAATTAATCATACGTGAAAAATAATACTCCTAATAAAAATAGGTTTCAGGGGAGAATTGTTACCAAATGAAAAGAGAACAAAGTTATATGGGAGAAAGTAAAAAAAAAATAGAGACAACAATATTACTCTTTTATGGAGATAATTTTGTGCTAGTTATGTCAATAGCACACAACCATCATCTCAAAGATAAATGGCGATAACATATGACCGTGGATAACTAAATCTTGTGATTAAGGTTCGGAGATAGAGAGTGTGAGAGAGAGAGAGAGAGACGATCACCAACAGGTAGAAATGGATTAATTAACAGAGAATTTCCAACTTATGGAAACTTTATCCTCATCAATGTGATGATACATTTGGGATGATTGGGTCTTATAAATACTACAGGCCTAACAACCAAAAGCTGAGATACCAAAGTTCTTTCCGCTAGAGCATGTCAGAATAAATCTCAATCACATTAATCATGTAACACTAGTAGAGAGCTTAATTTGTAAAATACACAAGTTACAAAGTGGAGAAGAAAAATTCAGAAATGAAAAATAATTAGATGCAACGTAAAAAAACAAAAAATTATAATAACCTCAGATTTGACAATCATTCTCAAAACAAGTACATCGCCACAGAAATATGCATAATTTCAATGAGCATCAGAACAAGATTAAAACATCTTAGTGCAAGTAATATTAAAGAAGCATGTAATTAAGCAATAAATTGCAACATCTACCAAACCATACCAAAGGGAAATAGCCCTCCAAAGCCTCCAATCCCAGGTGCCATCTTTGCAATCCTCCTAACAAGCTCTGTCCCGGCATCAATGTCAACACCAGCATCCTTGTACGTAAGTCCCTCACCCGAACTTTTACCTTGACTGCTGCTGCTTCCGGAAGCAACACGAATTGACCTTTTTGGTTCAAATTCTCTAGAAGAAGCAACTAAGCTTTTACAACCCTTCAACAACTTGGGGACCATCACATTGTGAGAGGTGATATTTTGCTTCTTACAAGAATGTCTAATGGGAGCTATGTTGCATTGTGACAGCTCTATATTCGCTCCGAAAGCTGTGGTCATTGTTCAAACAAGTAGATGCTGGTACGCGATAAAGATACAAAAGTTAGACTCATTTTATCAATGAAATTAGTATATTATAGCAACAAATTGCATTAACAAGTCAAGTAAAAGCCATGTTTTTTAAAGAATGTGGAAATAATTGGGAACCAAAAACACAGTAACTGAAGAAAAATTGTGGTGTTGGTATGATGCATCATAAAGGGGCAAATAATCAAGCCTGTTTATCTAAATTGATTAAATGAATCAAATTATATCTGCTAAGAACGACCATGGAAATACAGCTGATTAAATAAAAGAAAGCTAAAACTCGGGTCAGGGAATTTATAGTAATCAAGTAAACATTTTTTATTTTGAAAATCGTAGTCAAAGAAGAAGAGACTGAGAGAGAGAGAGAGAGAGAGAGGAAGAGTAAGCGGGGAGAAGGTGGAATGGAGGATACCTTCGAATTCTCAGGAGGGAGCTGTGGGGGTGGCTCCGGCGAGAGAGACGCGGACGACGGCGTATGTGAAGCGGCTAGGGCGCTTCTTCCCCTTTGAGACTTTTGAAAAAGCGCACCTGAATACTTGTTACTCTCTCTCTCTCTCTCTCTCTCTCTACCAAAGGTTGTTTTGAGTTTTGATTTATTAATATTTTTTATAAACATGATAAATTATTTATCTTAATAAAAATTTAAAAATAATTATAAATAATGTTTATATTATATCAATAACTATTTTCAAAATAGTATTAAGATAATTAAATTTTCGGCAAAAATCATATTTTCATCACTGAGTTTTAATCTTTTTTAAAATGCTCTTACTGAACTATTTTTTTTCAAAATATTCTTACTAAACTTCCATATTTTTCAAAATGTGCTCACTCTATCAATAAATTTGCTAAAAAAATAACAAAATTTAACAAATTGACCTCACATAACTAATTAAATACAATCTGGTAAAACGTTTATTTGAGAAATTAATTTGTAATATTTTCTATAAATTATGTGATAATTTACATTAATTAATTTGTAGTCTTAATCATACATATCAACAACACTAATATATTGGTTGAAAACTTAACGAATATTAGTAACGTTAAGTCTAAGTCATGCGGGTAATTTTTTTTAGAATTTTAGCGAATTTGTTAACGGGGTGATCACATTTTGAAAATTGTAAAAGTTTAGTGAAAACATTTAAAAAAAAATAGTTCAGTGAGAACATTTTTAAAAAGACTAAGTTTAGTAACACAGATATAGTTTTTGCCTTAAATTTTCATAACTTTTAGTTCATCAAAGCGGACACTTACTTTGAGATGGAGGGTGTAATAATTTTCTTTTTGAACTTTCCAATATAAAGTATATGTATTGAAAATAACTTTTAGTTGATCAAAAGCGGACACTTACTTACTTTGAGATGGAGGGAGTACTAGTTTTCTTTTTGAACGTTCCAATATAAAGTATATGTATTGAAAATAGATAATGAGGTACACTTGTAATACTCACAACAAACTGTCTACCCACTTTCTCTGGAACTTTTTTTCAAAATGACACTGTTTCAAAAAGTATTTTTCAAAATGTCACACTTTTAAAAGTATTGACCAGAATAGCCTAGTTTTTAGAATTCGCGGTAGACAACTGCGTTATCAAAGTTTCAACACATAAATGGCATGTCAAAATTTCAACACATAATAGAATGTTTTCACATCACAAAAATTACAACTACAGAGAGATATTCAAGAAATTAATCTTCCCCCATGAAATTTACCCAACTATAAAATGCAACAATCTCATATTGTACAAACACCTCTTTTGTAATTTTACATAAAAAGAGCTCTTCGAGATCTCTCTCGAAGCATTCTCTTTCAAACTTCTAACTCGAAGACAAACCAAGTCTTCCTACTCGAGACACGAGCACTGGTTCACTCCTCGGAGTTTTATTAGCAGAAACTTCTTCTAAACGTTTCCATATGGCTTCCCGTCTAGCTTTGACTTGGTCTTCCTTTCCTTCGTCTTCTTCAAACTTCAACAGGCAGTCATTAAACAGTTCACTGTCGAGATCAAAGAAGAACTTGCGAACGTTTAGTGTTAAACCATGAACGGCTTGATTCCAATGCTTTCTACCGTTTCTTTCAAGTGCAGGAAAAACTATGGGGAGAATAACCTTTCGGTTTTGCCTGATTAAGTTCTGGATGTGATCGTTGTTCCATAAGAATAAAGCTCTCTCTGCTACCTGAATGGGTTAGAAGTCATGGTTACAAAAAAGTGTTCAAAATTACTTCTTTTTTCTTTTTCAATATCTAGATTTTATTTATTTTTTTATTTTATTTTTTTGCGTATAAGGTGAAAATGAGCATACCACACATTTGTACAAACTAGCACGGGGATTAGCAACAGCTAGCATATAATGTCACATCCGTTTGTTTCCCGTTATCTGGCAAGAAAATGATTTCCAGAGGTCTAATATGTTGAGATAATTTTCATGTGGAAGTACATTATATTCTTATGTTTGACGAAAGCAAAGAAAATTGGCCCAAAATTTTGCATTTGTACAGAAGCATACAAAGAAAATACTCCCTCCGTCCCAAAACGAATGTCCAAAAAAATGTTCAAATTTGCTCTTGATCAAGAGCAAATTCAAACATTTTTTGGACATTCATTTTGGGACGGAGAGAGTATCATTCAATGGAGGTTAAGTGGAGACAAAAATGAGAAAGAGAGCGGGTTGGGGATGGACCTCACTTTCCTGAAAATAGCTTAATAATGAGCAACTTTTGCTTGACTTGTAAATTTTGACCCATTTCTTGAAACAACCAAAAACATGATTCTTCGGTAAAATAAACAGAGAGCTGCAACTGTGGAAAATCAAACCAACTTGCATGACTAATTCTTCTAACAAAAATCCAACAAATCCTCGTACAAATAATTTCAAGAAAGAATAGCTATAATGGAGAAGATTCATTTTAAGTTTGGGAAAGAAATCATCACTAAACTATAGTTGTGGTACGTGCTACAATCCGAGCATTCTGACATGAAAAAAAAAAAAAAAGTAAATCGTCACAGCATAAGTACCTACAGCAAAGGATACAGAAGGAAACTTTACGCCTCTCCCTAGAGAGAAAGTACCATAACAGAGGTAAAACTGAATGAGCACTAACCGACACTCCTAACTCCCCATACTTGGTAGTACCCTCCTTGGACAAAAGGTCAATGAAGAAAACGCGTGGTTGCAATCAGACCTAAGATGTAAAAGATCAATCGTTTTATTTTTAATAGGTGCCCTAACCTCTAGAATGACACGCCACTGAATTATTTAGGTAATTATCGTCCTACGCAACCATCCAGTTTGGCAACTAGCTAACAACAATCTTTTTTTATTGAGAAAATTACCTCATAATCCTTGGGTAAAACTGAATCTACGTCCTAAGACAACACATTATCTAATTTACATCCTGGTCTCACAAAACATTTTATCTAACCATATATTCCTTCACCATTTTAAATGAGATAATTATACCCCTCTCCACCAGCCACAAACACACACACAATCTCTCTCTCTCTCACACACACTTTCTCTTTCTAAGTTTCTCTCTCTATCCCTGTCAGATGCGCTTGTCCTACTCCAAACCAGACCGACAATGGCATCAGGTACCCCCTTACCTACCTCGTCACCTGGGACGAAACCATTTCTTCCATCGCTTCCACCTTTGGGCTTCCCGACTCCCCACTTCCGGCGAACTCCTATCCTCCGGCCACCAGTCCCCCCCCCAACTCCGGCAACCCCTCCCCTCCCTCTCTGGAATCCCTCTCCCCTCTCACATCTGTCTGGCTTCCTCCTTCCCCCGGTCAACCTCTACAACTCCGACCACCTCATTTCTCCCTCTTTTCGACCAGATCCGACTCTCCTTTCCCCACACCTCCGGCCTAGATCCAACAAGGCTGCCTTTCTCTCTCTCTCTCTCCGAATGCTCATTGTTGATGCTTTTGCTGTTCAAATCAATTTTTGAAATCAAGTAAGAAGAATTTGGTTTAACCAAAATATTTGAGATACTGTTTCATTTTTTAATGAGCCACTGACTTTAGTCATCCCAGAAATTTGTGTGGCTATCCTTATGTTGATTGAAAAGTCTGTAAATAGATTTGGATCATTTGGATGTTAGCAAGCCACGAAAAATTTGCAGAAGATGTAAAATAATTAACTTGAGTTGAGGTTAGGATTTAGTCCCGCAAATGGGTGAAACAGTTTTATCATTCAAATTATTTTTCTTTTTGATTCGTAATAAATTTTGCATTTTTTCCTTTTTTCAATATAAACATTGTCTCTTAAAATGAAATTTGAATATTCATTTAAATCATTTTTTCTTTTTTATTCAATAAACTCACTTGAGGAGTTCTCAGACTCAATTGTTGGTCGCCCGAAGATTGGTTGCCTTCACAGTTGACAATATGAGAAGTTCTCAGTTGTTAGTCGCCGAAGTTGATCGCCGATCGAAGTTGGTCAACTTCTTAGTTGACAACTGAGAAGTTTCAATTGATCAATCAACAACTGAGAACAATTGAGAAGTTCTCAGGTGTTGGTCGCTAATCGGAGTTAGTGATCGTCAGATTTGATCGTGTTCTTATTAGTTTAGTTGACAACTGAGAACTTAGTGATAAGTTCTCAGTTGTTTAGTCGTCATAGTTGATAGTTGTCGAAGATGATCGTGTTCTTAATAGTTTAGTTGTGAGAACTTACTGATAATTTCTCAGTTGTTTGATCGCCAGAGTTGGTGGTCGCCAGAGTTGGTGGTCGCCGAAGTTGATTGTGTTATTAGTAATTTAGTTGACAACTGCGAACTTACTAATAAGTTCTCACTTGTTTGGTCGTCGGAGTTGGTGATCCCCGGAGTTAATCGTGTTCTTATTATTAGTTTAGTTGATATCTGAGAACTTACTGATAAGTTAAGTTCTCATTTGTTTGGTAGCTGTAGAGGTCGACGGAGTTGGTGGTCGCCGAAGTTGATCGTTTTCTTAGTAGTTTAGTTGACAATTGAGCACTTACTGATAAGTTCTCAGTTGTTTAGTCGCTGAAGTTGGTGATCGTCGGATTTGATCGTGTTTTTATTAGTTTAGTTGATAACTGAGAACTCACTGATAAGTTAAGTTCTCAGTTGTTTGGTCGCCGGAGTTAGTGATCGTCGGAGTTGATCGTGTTATTGGTAGTTTAGTTGACAACTGAGAAACTACTAATAAGTTTTTAGTTGTTTAATCGCCGGAGTTGATCGTGTTTTTAGTAGTTTAGTTGACAACTGATAACTTACTTGGTCGCCGAACAAGTCGCCGGAGTTGATCGTGATTTTAGTAGTTTAGTTGACAACTGAGAAATTACTGATAAGTTAAGTTCTCAGTTGTTTGGTCGCCGGGGATGTCGCCGGAGTTGGTGGTCGCCAGAGTTAATCGTGTGTTATTAGTAGTTTAGTTGACAACTGAGAACTTACTGATAAGTTAAGTTCTCAGTTGTTTGGTCGCCGGAGAGGTCGCCGGCGTAAAATAAAAAATATGTCGCCAGAGTTGGTCGATGGAGTTGATGGTTGCCGGAGATGTTGACCGGAGAAGATGGGGAGGGGGTGACCTAACATGATGGTGGTTGGAGAGAAAGTAAATTGATAAAGAGTGTGAACTTAATAAAATGATGGGAGGGTGTACTTATTAAGTTAGGGATTATATGGTTAGATGAAATATTGCTTGTCTTGTGAGGTAAAATTGATAAGTTTGAGGGATTATATGGTAAATCCCCCTTTTTTATTCCTCCAAATATACCGATCAACGAAACTAAATCTGAATGGTATATAACTGCTTCAGTCTCTCTCAGTTATTCTAAGTGATCTGAGCCTGCCTCGAGCAAGCCTAAACCTGCCTTTCTCAGGGAATATCATAAGGGAGCATACTCACTGTTTTATGACTGATCCTAATTAGTAATTCAGTACTCCCTCCAATGAATGTCCAAATTTCACTTTGAGGGACATTTGCAAGAAGCTAAACTTGAACATTTTTAGTAGCATTTAAGTACATAAAAAACCTCGATAATCTCACTATATTACATTGCGAGTCTAAGTGAATTAGAACTTGTTGCATGATGAGGGAGGATCTAGTAACTTCCAAAAAAATGGACATCAATTTTGTGACAAAAATTACGGAAATTTAGACATTCATTTAGGGACGGGAGTGCTAGAAAGCTCGATAAGATCGTGAAGTCTTGATTCTAAGTGTACCCCCTGACCTAGCATGAACTGCTTCAACAGCTCCATTTTACCATCATAAGTTATAACGTTAGTGATTACAGCAATTTGGCATATGGCCCATTCCTACCACTTAAGTTGACACTACGACAACTTCAGCAGTGTGATCTTTAACAAGATAAAAGTGTCAATGGTAATGACCGTATTTCTCATAAAAAAGTAAGGTTGTAATAGATATTTCTTTAGTAAATGCATAAATATCAACATAAAAAGGGTAAAATTGTGCGTAAACAAAAAACATCGTACCTGGAAGTGCAAACTCTGCAGGCAACGAGCAATTTGTTTAAACATAGGCACCATGCATCGCTGGAACTCCGGTTGCTGAGTTGCTTCTAGAACTTCTTCCAATTCACTAAGGAACAAAATTTCCTTCGAACTATTGGTAATAGGCCAATACTTCAGTAAACTCCTTATCACAGTATCAGAAAGCTTGCCATCTTTCTCAACAAATTGTGTGATACAATACGACAACTGCTGATGATACATTGCTAAACACTTCGGTTTGTGCAAAGGAATTAGTGCCCGAACAAGAAAAAGTTTGTGTTCTTCTTTCAAAGGCAAGGCAAAACCGTTAATTATACTGCCCAAAATCTCAAGAAGCTCAGCAATCCCGTTATGCTTTTCCGTCTCGAAAACAAAACGGTAAAAAATGTTGTTGATACATTTTCTGATGAAAGGACGGTGGACCATAAATTTACCATAAACCCGATGTAGTATTGTCTTTAGGTATTCCCGTTCTCTGGGGTCTTCTGAATCAAACAAATCTAAAAGCTTGAGAACAAAGAAGTGATCAATGTGCTTTTTTGCTGATTTTGCATCAATTTCAGAAGATGCGATTAACCTGAGAAGGAACTCATAAACAATTTGCAAGTGGGGCCAGGCGGGGTCCATTGAGGGTTCATCGTCTTCCAAATCATAGGATTCTAAGACTTTGTTCTCTCGTGGTTGAGGAGTGAGTTCCCTAAACAAATTAGCAGATATCATCTTCACAATTTCTTGCATTATGGTATCTGAAAATTTCACGTTAGCAGAAGTCACGTAATCAACTAATTCTAACAACATTTGCCGCTTGATTTCCTTTTCTTTAAGGTTCTTTGTTGGATCACTGAAGTCAAACACCACGCAGCACATGCTCAACTTTCTAACGAACAAGATCTGCTTCTCACTGCTCGGAACATCCTTAAAACTGGGCAATGCTTCGTAAACTGCAATTCCCGAACTACCATTATGAAAATCCTTTCCTCTTGGTTTGTATCCGTTATTTGAGACTGAATAAGGGGCTGAAATATCTTCATTAACAAGATTTTTCGAGACTGCCGCATCACTTTTCCTTGAACCAGAAGAAGGACTTAGATTGGGGGTCGGGGTTTCAGAAAATTCCTGGCTTTTTGAAGACTTGGAATGTTTCCGGGGAAGCTTACCGAATATCTTCTTTATCATATCTTAAATTTCAAAGTAATCAAACACAACCCTCCTCCGAAAACTCCAAAACCAAAATCCCAACTATTTACCTGATCCACTTAATTCCTCAATCCAATGGCATCCAAAACCCCGAATCATCAAACGCATACAAATCGAACTGATATTGCAAGTTTCACTCTAGCTTAGCCAGACAAAAATCACAAACCCTTAAATTGGAAAGATTGAAATCTAAGCCTATCAACAAAAACCCCTAATTCTGAGCTAAACCCATGTCTGAATTAAACTAAACAGAAACCCCAGTTCACCATAATCATGCCCATCTCCAATTTCCACATTAAGTGTCGATTTTTCGATCAAAGATTCGATCTTTTGACCTAAAACTCAAAACCCATTTGCAACAATCCACTCCCAAGTCGAGATCATCAAACAAATTTCAACGTCAACATAAAAAGCACCCACTTTTTCCCACTCATTTTCCACTTTCCCTCAAACACAAACAAAGAAAAGCCACTACCCACTTATCCAAACACTCTCAAATATCCTCCAAACGAATCAAACAGATAAATGCAAGCATATTACTAAAACAAAAATCAAGATTATACATAAACACACATAAAAATCCAATCTTTTTATATCAACTAAGAATCCTAGAGAGAGAGAGAGAAACGAGGATGGTGATGATGATGCTTACAAAAAAGAAAGATGAACAGGGAGGGGATTCTCTACTCAAGCCGCCCAGCTCTCGCCCAAACGATCCTTGTTTTTCTTTCTTCCTTCCCTTCCCTTCCCTTGTTGTTTGTTGACTCATAGAAAAAATCTCAACTTTTTTTGGGACCCACCCAGTGATTTTATTTGTTTACACTTAAACCTAATTACCTAGTCCCCATTTTTGGAATAAAAGTCAACACTTTCCACATGGAAGCATCGTTGAATAATTTTGCCAAATTAAAGACTCATTTTCTTCTAGAAGTGATTTTACATTCTAAATTTTAGGTTATGGTCTGTTAGTATAGATGATTTGTTTTTCTAGTTTTCACTTTTTTTAAAACAAAAATAGATATTTATTTTGGTACGGAAAAAATATAATAATTATAATTATATGTAGCTATTTCATACTCCCTCTGTCCCACTTCAAGGGTTTTATGATAGTATTTCACGCTTTTTAAGAAAAAATTTAAAAAAATGAATAAAAAATTGCAAGGGATAGAAGATTAGAGAAGAGAGAATGTAAAAGTTAAAAAATTTATGATAAAACCTCTTTTTGATTGATTTTTTTTTTTAAATATGTTAACATTATAAGATCATAATGAATGATTTTTTTTGTAAATATATTTACATTATAGGGTATAAATGTCTGAAACAATATTCAAAATTTGCCAATGGAATAAAACTCTTAGTCTGGAACGAATTAAAAGGAAAAGTATTACTCTTTGTTTGAAGTGGGACAGAGGGAGGGAGTATTAAATTTTAGATTTGAAATTGGAGAGAATATCATTATACTTAAGTATAAATATTAAACAAATCCCATTTATAACTTATGATGAAATATTAATTCCTTCTACCCACAATAAATAAATGTCTCATTTTTCTTTTTACTTCAACTCAAAATAAATGTCATACTTCTAAAAAAAAACGTCTCAATGACTAAAACACATTTTAAAGACATTAACAAGTCAACGAAAAAAAATCCATTGTATTCACTTCCTCCCGAATGGATTTCAAACTTCCTCGGATTCTTATTGTAGCGCTCGCTCCACTCGACTACCATGATTGTATCACCCTGACCTGCCTTGATGCTCGATAGACAAAATATGTTGAGCTCGGTGAGGCCCACAAATTTTGAAAGCATTCTCGACCACACCAAAAATGAATGAGCTGAGATAATCAAATCCGAGTCGTAGGGTGGAGCGTCGGGAAAAAAAAAATTGCAGCATACCCATGTCCCTACCAAACCAACTCCCTTACTATATGAATAAAGATTTTGCTTTCAACCAAACATGTAGAGCCAAACAACTGAATTACTCTACAATTCCAACACCTTGCAGATTAATTGATAAACAGTCCTTTCTTTTTCTTTTTTGCCTAAAAGATACTAGAAAGTGATGATACTTTAATTAGGAGCGGATCTAGGCTTATTTGAGGTGGGTGGCTGCCCACCTCAAACTTCAGAATTTTCAAAAAAAAAAAAAAAATTACGTCACCAACTATAAGCCCACGCGGTTCCAAAATTCTGGATTCGTGTGTCTGACTTTAATATTTCCTACTTGGTCCAAATTTTGCAAAGGGCTCGATCAGAATCTTCCATGATGTAGAAGAAATGCATAACTAGCAAGAGGAACCTTTGCCGTCGATAAATGCTTCACTTCCCAGAAAATCTGACAGCACCTCAATAGAATCATCCTCCGATCCTCCCGGAGCCAATATCTGTTAATCACAAAAACAAAAAATATATGATTTTAAGACATGTTATCTATCTATCTATCTGCATATATATATATATATATATATATATATATATATATATATATATATATATATATATATATATATATATATATATATATATATATATATATATGTGTGTGTTGAAAACCAGCACAGCCGAGGTGATTCGTATTCACCCAAGTAATCACTTTCACGTATGAATTAAACATGCAAGGCAGCTGTATGAGTTGATACACAGTGTGGCGGGTAGAACAATAACCACGTACCTTTAAGTACTAGTTAGTCAATTTTACTATTCAAAAATATCAATTTTACTGTAGCAATACATGTATTCCGTAGTTTAGTTTTATATATATATATATATATATATATATATATATATAATAAATGGATTCTCAATTCAATGATATATGCTTCCACCACAAAAGTATATCTCCATATAAATTCTGAATAGTCAGAAAGGCTAACAAAGTGCTTCCTCCATTTCAAGAAAATAGTCCCTTTGTACATTGCACTCATTTTAAGGATTGTGCTTCACTTGCTTGAACATTGGTAAAATTGCACTAATATTATTGTCTTAATAGAAATAGGACGATTTTTGGGACGGACGGAGTATACAGCTGTCTTAGAAGTCTGGACTATGTTGTAATTGTAACCTAACAATCAGCAAACTCAATCAAAACATTGAGATGTATGTGTGTGTATATATATATATAAGTGTTTGAGAGAGAGAGAAAGGGTGTGTTTGGTAATCAATTTAAGCTCTTAATTTAGAACATTTTAAGAGATTATAAAATTAAGCTTGTTTAGTAAGGAAATATCAAATCACTTAAACAATTAAGAATGTCTTAAAAATAGCTATTAATTTAAGAATAAGTTTTAGGGAAAACCTGTTTCTCCATAAGTTATAAAAAGCCCACTTTTCATCCTTAAAAATATCGAGTTTAGACCTTAAAACATTGAGTTTAGGCCTTAAAATACCTAGAAAATAAAATAGTGAGTTTAGGCGTTAAAACAGTGAGTTTAAGCTAGAAAATAAAATAGCGAGTTTAGGCCTTAAAACAGTGAGTTTAGGCTTTAAAACACCAAGTCGATATATTTAAAAACAGGACTTTTTATAACTTATGGAGAAACAGGTTTCCCCCAAAATTTTCTGTTAATTTTAAGCCAGGAATGAGTGTCTTAACAAGGTAAGAGGGGGAAGAGAAAAAAAAGGAATGAGTTCAAATCCATCTATCAACATATTTTATATTTTATATTTTGCTATACCTAAAACTTTCTTTTGTTGTGATATTTTATTCTCTCATATAAACTATATTTAAAGTTTTTTTCGGATATATATTTCCATTTGTAGGTCATGATTAAAATACTTGTTTTCTTTATTTTTTTTCTAATAAAGCTTACTCAAGTTGAGTAAAAAAATCAAATTAACATTGGACTAATGAAGTATCAATAAGAAATATTTAAATACTATTTTGCTTGTCCTAAATAAAATAGTTTTAATATAGTTTGATAATTAAACTCATAATATTTATTTTATAAATGATAATTTATTTATTTGTATTTTTTTAACTATTGAAATATAATTTTTGTTATTTAAAAAAATAAGACTATTTATTTGAAAATATATGGAGAAAAATATAAGTGGGAAGAAAATGATTCAAACAAAATTCTTGAGTGTTAGTTGAAATGTTGATTAAATTCAGATATATGTGACTTGTCATTATCAAACAAATATAAACTCTTAAAATTCAGCAACTTAATGATTTCAGCTTTTCTTTTTCACCTCTTATTTTTCAGCTCTATTTTTTCAGAGCTTAATTTTCAGTTTTACCAATCAGGCCCAAAGAGAGCAACAACTTGTCATGAAAATAGGAAGGGATTTCTTTCTTTTTCCAGATTAAAGGAGGATGAACTTTCCGGCAAGTGGCAACAACCAATAAAAAGGAATCACCATGACCAATTATGATGATTGTACCTTAGAATGTTTCCAGAAACAAATTCAATAACAAAACAATGCACCCATTAACATACTCAGTATGTCCCTATCAACCTTGCAAATCATGAGGAAAAAAAAAAACAGAAACAAAGAACGAGAAAAGGAGACGATCACTCTAAGTATGATCCTAAATCTTTATTCAATTACATGACTGGAAACAAGCTAGTAGCTATATAAGCTTTATTCATTGACATTCAACCAAGCATGGTCAAACCCTAATTAAATTTTCAAGATCCAAAACAGGTTTTTCCATCCATAATAACAAACCCTTAATCACTTTTGTTGTTTATTCTTTCCAAGGTTCTTCATCCATTGGAGGCTAAGTATTTTCTTCGCAAACTTTCCCTTGCCATCCTTCCCCTTCTTCTTGTCTTTATCACGGGATTCCCCTGGCAAGGGTTCTGGGTCCCACTGATCAGCCCAGGAATTTCCTTCCGAGTTGAAGACATCCATTGCCTTTCTTCTTTACCCGGTGGCTTTTGCTCAGAGAAAATTCTTGTGAAAACTTTGATTCAATATTCAAATCTTCATATCAAGACCTATTGTTCTCTTGGTTCCTAACTAACTCCAACCCTAATTTGGTCATTTTCTGGTATTATCAGAGGTTCACATTCATTCTAGGTGACAAACAATGTCCTTATATGACCTCGTTTGACTTGGTCGTAATGGATTCAAATGGTCGTCACTAGTCAAACTTCAGGATCTAAAATCATGTCAGACCTCATATATTTGTACTAATATGTACCATTCATCTCTAATAGATATTGGTTATCGCTGCCTTAATGAGGTTAAAAGTATGAAACTAAAATAACAACTTCACGAGTAATAATTGATAAAAAGTAGAATTAATTAAAAAAGGCATGGAATTAACCAAGAAAATAAATAATGCATATACTAGTTTCAAGGTCAGAAATTGAAGAGGGAAATGTTTAAATTACTCACTAGAAAAATTCGGTGTTCCCTGCAATCTCCCGACACAGCATTTTAGCTTCAGCAGCCAACTTTATGCTCTTATGAATTACAAAACCTGTCAGCCTATGTGTTGATGATGGCTCGTATGACTTTACAGCATCCTCCATTCCAAGCACCAAAGCTTGCCGAGCTGTGATTACATTTTCCCACCAAAATTCTCGCAAAATCCCATGGATCAAATTCCAATACTCGGGTTCTCTATAAACACGAAATATGGTGCTCCCATTTGGTGTCCAACAATACAAATCGACCCAATCTCTGCCCATTATTTCCATTTGACCCTGCACCTGAGGCATGTAATAGAAGGGTACAGTCGTCCAGGGAGAACCCTTCTCAGGTTTTCCTTTATTGTAAGGACACTTCACTTCTAGAATCCCTCCTTCAGGAAAACACCCAAGAAGCCCATCTGGGGAAGCACCAATCCAATCATATCTCTCCTCCGAGTGAGTCGCAAATCCTAACAAACTCACATCACGACCCGTAATGCTTTTGTACCGTTCGATCGCTGCTGCTTCGTTGAGAACACCCCATTGCATTGCATCGGTTCTACCAAGTTCGACTGACTCCTCTTCTGATGGGTATACTTTCTTGTGCCATAGCTCGTATCTACGCTTACCTTTGAATAAGCCTAAAGCAGTACTGAAAGTACTTGTAGTTAACTTATCCCTTCGAAGGGCAAACCACTCGTCAGACCGTTGTTGTGGAGCAACTGAGGGGGTGAGCTGCGCTGTCGCAACTATGAAAGGGAATGTTGGAGAAATTGATGGTGATGCTGAAGTATAGAAGTTTCTAAGAAGAACGAATTGAGATTCCCTTTTCTTGGGAAAGAGTACAGGAATTGGTACTTTATGGTGAACGCTACGGAAACGACTGACGCAGGGATTGGTCATTGCTGCAACAACCGAGTCGTTGAAGCAAGTGCAGTTGGTTGCAGGATCCTACAAACGGCATAAACAAATAGAGTTAAAGCAAACTTCTATGAAAAATTGTGAGAAATAGGAAACATATTGCCAATTCAAGATTAGAACCATTCAGGCATATATACTCCCTCCGTCCCGAAAAAATAGTATTTCTTTCCTTTTTGGTTTGTCCCCAAAAAGTTATCCCCATTTCTAAGAAAAAGCAGATATTTTAGTGCAATTTCAAGAAGGTAAAAGCAAATAAAGCTACATCCTCAAAAGTTTGATTTGTAAACCGGTCGTTTATTTTGAGATGAAGGAAGTATAATAGAGTATTTCGCTGACGTCATAGGCTAATAGTGCATGACTTCAAACTTTACCAGGTAACCAAATAGCACTTACCCAAGTGGTTCTACGTCCCCTATGGCGACAATATCATTAAACAGCATGAAAATCGACAACCATGAATAGGAAACACATACAAATTATTCTTCAACATTTAAACTAGTTTTGAACATGCTTCTTTAAATGTAAGTTTAAATGCTAATTCGGCTCCAGTTAAGACATGTTCATGGGAGCCCTAAAATATCTGCAGATTCCAATCAAGAAATGGACATGGGTAACAGGCTAACAGCTCCACAGAAATAAAAGAGGAGCAGGACTCGATATAAGTCCAATATTCAGCCAATTGAACCACACAAACCATTTTCAGCTGGAACATTCAGTTTGGAATCTCATCAAACAACTAGTGTGCGAGGCAAAGAATTTACAAACACAGCACAAATTTACAATGTCTGGCATAACCAAAAATTCCCCACTTCCCCAAAACACACACACACACACAACCCAGTTAAACCAACTTTAAGAAAGAAATATTACAGAAATGAAGGGTGTTTGAATGAAAATAAATGGAAGAACATACAGCGAAAGGAGCGAGTGCCGGTGGCTGCTGCAGCTGCCAAGTTGAGCTGGTTTGCCGGCGGCGAGGATGTAAATTGAGGAAGATTACCGTTGATTACACTTTAAAAACGTGAAATTTATGGTTCAAGGAGAAGAATCCATACAATAATCATACACAGTATATTACCCTAATTGACAGGGGAACAAGAACGTAGGTGATGAAGAATTACCAAGGGGCAAGAAGAACCCCACCCCTGATCTTTGGCCATTTACGTAGAGCCCCCTATGGTTTGAGAAATAGGCAATACCACTATGTCATTTTCTTGTAGCCTAATTTCATTTTCAACCATTTTGGGAGATACTTACCCTATGGTTTTAAGTTTTAACTTAGGCTCCGTTTGTTTGGGTGAAAACATTTTCCGAAAAATATTTTTCCAATTTTTCTGTGATTACAAAAATATTTTTCGAAAAATGTTTTTCCCATTTTCCGTTGTTTGGTAAACACCGAAAAATGAAGTCAACGGAAAACATTTTTCGGGTCAATGAAAAATGAGTTTGATTTCTAAGGAAAATGACTTCCTTACCTCTACCTAAGGAAGTTGTTTTCCGAAAATCATTTTCCTCATTTTCCTTTATTTTTATTGATTTTACCTTTAGAAAGTTACTTTATAGAAATTACCAAATATCGGAAAATGTTTTCTTAAGATTCACCAAACATCAAAAAATGTGTTCTGAAAAGTATTTTCATTTTCCAAAAAATATTTTTCAAAAAATTATTTTCCGAAAGTTATTTTTCGTGAAATAAACGGAGCCTTTTAGAGTTGGATAAAATCTTAACTCTCTATTATTGTCTTCATCAATAAACCTTTAAAATTGTCAATACCCTTGAAAGCCACCGAATAATGTGTATACTCCTCCTTTTCTTATCGGTCGAACGAAGCTTCACATTTTACTTAAAATAATGATGTTCCATTAGAAATTTCACTTATCTTACAATAATAAGAATTGTGAATCCCAATTGTCAATTTCACTCACTTTTTCATCTCACATACTCCATCTGTCCCTCTACAAATTACACTTTCCTCGTATCGTATGACATCTCATTACAAACTACACACTCTCTAAAATTGAATGTTTTATTATTTTTATATATTAACGAGGCCTACATGTCATACTTACAACAATTCAATTACTATCTCCGTCCCAGTCGAAGTGTCCCAACTTTCCTTTTTTGGTGTCCCATTTAAAATGTCCCAACCCAAAAAAGGAATTTTTTTATTACTTTTTTATTTATGGGACCCACTTGTCATACTCACAATAAATATCCCCTAACTATTCCCTACCTCACTTTCTCTTTTCTACATCACTTTTCATACTCACAACATTTATTTCACTATACATTTTTGCAATATATATATTTATTCTTTAATTTCCGTGCATGATTGATTTTGAAACACTTCGGCTAGGACGGAGGGAGTATTATTTTCTACCTCACATTCTCTCTCCTAAGTTACTATTTATACTCATAACAACAACTTGCACTAATATTTTTCCTAAATTTTCATGCAAATAGTGTGTAGTGGACGGAGTGAAGGGAGTACTAAAATTGTGGATCCTATTTGTCAATCTCACTCACTATTTTTTTACGCATATTTAAATTATGGGACACACTTGTCAATTTCACTCACTTTCTTTGCTCACAACTTGATGACCCCACGACCCGGGGTGACAAGGGTTGCAGAAAACACGTCGCACTTCGGGCAAGAAGATCTGCAAAATATTTTGCAGATCTTACCCGAGGTGCGACGCATTTTCTGCAACATTTGCCACCCCGAATCGTGGCGTCATCAATACTGATGAACCCTGACTTTTTGAATATATTTATACATACACATATGCACAGCCGAATATACCACATACATACATATATCAAGTACATACGGTGGGACCCACATAAAGTGCCGCCTAGACACTTTCTCCCTTATATAAACTATAACCCTCCTCATAGTGAAGGTACTCTCTCTCTCTCTCTCTCTCTCTCTCTCTCCCTCTCTCTCTCTCTCTCTCCATACACATGTTTACTCAAATAAACACATACTTACTCTTACACCCGAGAAATATAGCAGGGCATTCCTGCACCCCTAACAGTACTATATTTTGCATATCTTGTCCGAGATGCAACTTGTTTTCTACGACCTTTGTCACCCCGGGTTGCGTCATCACAACTCAATTCCTTTAATTATTTTTCTTAATTTTCGTGTTTACAAAAATGGAGAAACGAATAGAGGGAGTACTTTTCTATTCTCTTTAACCAGATAATTAAGACATTTAATTATAATGGAGTACTGCATTCATGTTCATTCCTATATAAACTTATAAATCTCGTTTGCCAATCATCATATTTTATTCGCAGTCTCTATCATATTGTGAAATAATCAATGGAATTTATGTATATATATATATGTTGCTGTAAAATAAATGTTTAAAATAATTAAAATAAATTTTATAGTACTAATAACTTGTTATATGAAATGCAATATCAAAATCTACAGATCCGTGGCGCAATGGTAGCGCGTCTGACTCCAGATCAGAAGTTTGCGTGTTCGATTGATTCACGTCAGGTACGCAATGGTAGCACGTCTGACTCCAGATCAGAAGGTTGCGTGTTCATCTGACTCCAGATCAGAAGTTTGCATGTTCGATTGATTCACGTCGGGTACGCAATGGTAGCACGACTGACTCCAGATCAGAAGGTTGGGTGTTTGATTCCATTCAAACCAACTGTGTGAATCAATGATTCACAACATATCCTAATCGACCATACAAATCGTAAACAAACAGGCAAGAAAATCGGTCTACTCTTCATCCCATTCACCATTCTTGTAAGAAACCAAAGTATCAACCTTGTGTATCTGCAAGCGAAAACCAAAATTATCCATCCAATAAGCCAACTTTATCTTAAAATTCTTCAAAGACATTTCAGCTTATTAGCTAATAATCCCTCCGTCTTTTTTATCTGTTCATCTTTTGACCAAATCATGAGTTTTTTTGTGAGTGTCGTGATTATAAGGAGGGAAGTAATTGGAGCGGAGGGATTGTGAGTAGGATAGTTGTTGTTCGAACGACAAGTGGGCTCCATTGAATAAAGAATAATACAAACTTTCATTTTTCTGGTGTGAATAATCAAATGGGACACTTATAACGACAAAAAGTGAACGTATAAAAAAGGAGTATACGTTACCTTAGTATCAAATGAATGCAATTTCACCATCTGGGGATTCTCGATCAGTTTAGGCTCACTCTCGATCCAAGTGAATAGGACTGCAACATCAGTATCAGTATATGCTAACACATCAAACAAACCTGCGGTTTGAACAAACCAAAGAAAAAAAACATAAGTTCTGTGTAAACTAAAGATGCCCCCCTACATTATTTGGAATTTGATTGATCAATGTTGATGAGATCATTACAGGGTTCGTCGAAGCATGGCAAATAAGTAATGCTGGATGCTAACTGTCTCACGATTGCTTGAATCTCTATCATGATTTCTTTATCACTCTTCTCTCTTGAGTCTTGACACACTGAAAATCAAATCAAGACAAACAGTAGAATTAGGTAACAACTAGTACAACACCCGTGCGTTAAACGCACGACAAAAAACTTTGTCAAAATAGACTCTAAATTGGTGAAGTATTATGTACCTATTGCATATCCAATATGGCTTGATTCCTTTGTCTTCAATGCAGTGAGGGTACATCCAATCTTTATTTGCTCTTACTTCCTCAAAGAATCATTAATAAACATTACAACTGCTATACCTCGACCTGGAATCGTTGCAGAAGCTAAGATTTTGTCCAAGTACTTCTAGTTATGTAAAACATGCACTAATGAATGTTCTTATGGTAATAAGATATCAATCAGAAAGACAAAATATAAATAGAATGGAGGGCCCTCTCTCACCCCACTTCCATACCCAGTCTTGTTTAATACAACTGCCTGTTCCGCTTAAAAACACAGGAATCCACCTCTCTATCCTATGATTAATCAAGTCAACCCGACCGACAAGAAGATGCTGCTGTAAACTCCTAGCCACACCAACACTACCGTTGCTATACATAAAACCAAGTAGAAAACGCAAAAACCCACAGCAAAACTGATGAACCCGACCCCACATCAGCCAGGTGGTGGGGGGTAAAACAGATAACCTATGAAAAATCGCATAAAAAATACCCTTTCCTCTCCCCCCATGGCCCCATCAAGCATGCAGACCATTTCCGTTGGTGTAAATGCCATCAAATGGTACGTTGACACCTCTATTTGTATTTCCGTATCGGTGTGGTGATCCTGCTGATGTTCCATTGCTAAATACATTTGCTTTTGGGACACCCTTTTTCAATAGGGTATCCAATTGCCCACTGGCTGCTGCTACAAGACCTGTTTTCATCAAATGATACATATAAATAGGTTGTTCAGAGTATCATATTTTCATTGGCATGTGAGCAGTGGCGAACCCAGAAACTTATTGGAAGGGGTTTAAAATTATAATACTAATGGTATGCTTTCCAAAATTAAAAGGGGGGTCAAATTGCAAAAATTAATGTTTTTGATCATAACATGTTATTTTTCTGAAAATGCATAGTAAATATCTTAAACAATTGTTCAATTTAAGTATAGTCCACCCAAGAAAGAAATGCTAAATAAGTACCTAAGAAAAGAGCAGACGGTTTTCCTGGTCTAGACTTGAATTCAGGATGGAACTGGACACCGACGAAATATGGATGACGAGGCAATTCAATAATCTGTAGATGACCAAAAAGTAAACTCAAAACCAACAAAACTATGTAATATCAAAGTACCAAAGCGAAATACGGATGGCACGTCAATTCAATATAAAGACAACCTACCTCCATCCGCTGGCCACTTTCACCTTTGCCAGTGAACAAAAGACCGGCTTTTTCAAGCTGTGAAACTATATCTGGGTTCACCTCGAGAATATTAAATTATTCTTTAGCCAAAATACCATTTCACGAGGCACTTTTATTCGATAAATTATATGGAACACAAAACTGTCACGGAGTATACAAGAAATATATCCAGTAGCAGGCATACACGTATAAGATAATGATCATGCTAGTTAAAGATACCTCATATCTGTGCCGGTGTCTCTCGTCAATGTAGCTCCTATCACCATATCTGGTACAACACATAATTCATCATGTTAGTCCGGTAAGGTAAGAACAGCTATACTGTTCAAAGAATTTGAATTATTGAATACAGCCCATAAGTTCATATTGACGCCATCAACAAATAAAAATAACAATAATTTTCCATGATTGCATCTTGTTCAACACATATTAATGACTAATAAATTCGTAAACGTGGAGAACATTTATAAATACTACTCACAGTTTTGCAGATTTGCAGACTGTAACCTGAAAAAATGACCTCCTAGAACCCAAACGCATGGTACCACCCATATGAGTTTTTGAACCCTGTAACAACAAATATTGTTCATCATTCCCGAAAGATTGATGCAAGAAAATAACTGGGTGATGATAAAAGGGCAAATCTTTTAAATAAGAGAAAATTAAAGCCAAACCTCTGGCATAAATACACAAGGATTTTGAGTGTTGCGATCAAACTCAGTGCTGTTTGCATCTTGCAGTCCAAGAACAGATCAAGCATACTCGATGACAGCAGTTTGCATTCCTAGACAGATTCTAAGGTAAGGAATTTTGTTTTCACGAGCATATTTTGCAGCAATTATTTTCCCTTCAACTCCTCTGTCACCAATGAAAAAAGTGAGACTATCTTTTTGGGACGGAGGGTGTATGAATTTGGCCACTGAGTTGTGAAGGACAATAGATTAAGACAAACCTCTATATATTGCTATCCCAGTTGGAACCTTCTTTCTCTACTTTAGGCACAAAGAACTATATGCATTAAAATAAATACATTAGAAAATTCAAATAAAAGCATATACTTGTCTAAATAGACTCTAAATTGGTGAAGTATTATGTACCTATTGCATATCCAATATGGCCTGATTCCTTTGTCTTCAATGCAGTGAGGGCACATCCAATCTTTATTTGCTCTTACTTCCTCCATTGGGAGTCAAAGAAATTTCCTCCATCTCAGCATGAAGAGTCTGCTTGAGATTAGCAGTTTAAGGATACAATTAGAGCTGGTGTAGATAATTATAATAAGCAATATTATCAACTATAGTGAAAAAAAAATGAAAAACTGAAACAGTAGCAGACAGAGAAAACAGATAATAATGTCACTCACAGCCCCACCCGTTCTGTCCTTAACATTGATAAAATCACAACACATCATTTAATCTTCAAATATGACTAACCCTGTTTGTAATTATGACCGAACTTGCTACCGAAAAAGAGCTCACACTAAAACAGCACTTTGACTACTATTAGACCCAAAAAGAAGATATATAGATGAAAACTCACCTTAAGGGTTGCATTTTGAGCAAGAAACTGCTCATATAATCCCAGATAGAGTCACACAAAACTGACAGATATAGAATAAGAAATGAGCAATTCTAGGGTAACAAAAACATCTTACACTTCCTTCTCTGTCTTTTAATCAAACCATTATGAAGTGCAACTTCATAATGGTTTCTTAATAAAAGCAATTTAGTCAAAGTGGCAATGGAAGTGCAACACATCTGCAAAATCATGTTACAGGTTTCGATCAAGAGGAAGAAACTTAGCACTATAGTAGTATGTTCTGTACAGCAACCAATAACGTTGAAAGCAAGAGCCCCGTTGGTTAAAGTCAGGGAATATATCTATCTCTCCCTTCAGCTGATCTATCACTATCTTCAGCTACTATTCCTATATATTGCTCTATCCAATCCGTGAGATGTGAACAGTTTTTGTTTTGACACCTACTGAAACATTCATTTCGTTGGACGACACATATAATCCCAGATAGAGTCACACAAAACTGACAGATATAGAATAAGAAATGAGCAATTCTAGGGTTACAAAAACATCTTACACAATTTTGGTTTCAAACACAGTTGGCTATGAATGATAAAATATTTAATTAATGAACAATGGGGTCTACAAATACAAAATTCAACATTTAATGCCAACAGAGTTTGTAACCAAAATTTTGTAAGATTTTTTTTACAAGCTCACATACTTGCCTAGCCTTTTCTGAAAGTCCACTTCCTTCACTATCCAATACCAAACAAATTTTTGAATCTATCAAATGAATTTGCAAGCTCACATAGAAGCCGAGATACTCGCTTCAATGCTTCTTTATTGTTCGGATGACCAGCAAGAACTTTCATTCGATTTACCTCAATGAGAGCATCTAGATGGGCCCAATTTCTGAAAACTATATGAACTTGAAAGGAAACTCTACAACTGACTCAGATTGCTTTATCGTTGAACAGGTTACAGCAGCCCGGAAGCAGAAATAATCCACCCTGTCATTAGTAAATTCAAGAGAAATCATCGAGGTCGAAAATAGCTACCCATCCAAAGGCCTTTGCTGATCTAAGTAAGGTGCCAAGGTTAAAAGGGTCCTGCAAATAACATATTTTTAAAAAATGTAGTAATAATCCAGGTGCCCAAGAAAAAAAAAGGAAATCATTTACCCATTGAGAAATAATACTCCCTTCTCTTTTCAATTCATCTCATCATCACCCAGTAACTATAAGAAAAGAAAGAGATTGTACCATAGGCTCCATTTCATAAGCAAGTTTGTTAAGGTGAATAGTTGCAGCTACAAATTCTACATAGTCAATTGTCCCAATGTTGTCAACGACAGCCTGAAAGAAATTATATTGACACTGATCAATGAGAAAAAAGCTATCACTTTCCAAATTAGATTAATGTCCACCTTATTCTCAAGTCAAAACTTTCTGAAAGGGCAAAGGGTTGGGAGATTAGTATTACACTATTACTACTCTCTCTGCTCGGAATAAAACAGTCATTATTCCAGCCAAATGCAGCAAATATGCCCGCGCTACCCCCTCCCCCAACACACATGCAAACATAGATCTTGACAATCTTGTTGACATGAATTCTACTAATGACATTCAATTCAGTTTTAACATCTAGAAGTATGCAGCGGAGATGGAAAGAAACAAAACAAAACAAAACCCAAACCAACACCAATAAAAGACAGAAAGAACGGAGGTCAAGGGAGTGTACTTGGTTGAAATACAGTACGCAATCAATAGAAAGGAAATAAACGATTACCTTAATGCCCAGATTTCTATGCTAGAACTGGCAGTCAATAGCTCCTCCGGCCATAGGGATTGATTTCAATTTTCTTTACAGATTGTGATGCTGTGAGTTAAAAATAATAATGTGTTATATTTCACAAGTGAACATAATGAAAACGGAAAACTATGTATATCTCCTTTTCGAGAAAGTCCTCTAACTCCGACTTAGCAATCTACAATTGTAGTCCAACTGCCATCTCAAGTTGGTAAGTGTGGCACAAAGGGAAACAACACGAAACCATAGGTTGGAAGATGAAAATGCAAATAATGATGGCATTCTAAGCGCAAATTTCACTATGTCTACTTTTACCACTCCAAGCATACTGATCTTGCACACCCTACACACACACACACAAAATAGATCTCATACTTGTAAAAGCAATAAAGAAAATGAGAAAAAAATCTCTTAATTACCTTCTGATAAATTCCTTCACCTCGAGAAAGTGGCAGAACCTTCAGAGACTTGAAGAATGCAGATGTCACTGGATTAGAGAAACATCGATCAGTTGCACACATGGTCCATCTCAAGTTATTAGCATCCAACATAACACTTGGGGGAAGGAGCGAGGCAATAACTAATGGATCATCTACTGATGCAACATGATTGCTCACCTACAATTGGCATAATGGACATTAACAGAAAGATAAGATGGAAGTGCGTGAATACCAACCAACGTAAGAACAAAAAAGACCGCGGAAAAAAATATACTCTGTAAGAGAAAATAAAGTTGAGATGCAAAGCATCTGCTTGCCGTAATTAAAGGCTGGTTCTTTGGTCTATTAACAGACAGATAAAATGCACTGTGTAGTCTTCTATTTGATCAAGATTAGGGAACACATGAGTTGTTGAAAAATAAAATGATGTACATTTCAGGAGATAGACATACTCCAAGAGGAATGAACTTCAACCCGGTAAATGATGTACATTTCAAGCGACCATAGGAATGAACTTCAACCTGGTAAAGGCTGTGAAATCTAATTCTTTACCCTACTGCTCTCATTTAGGTGATTTCAAGTCATGTCATACATCTATAAACTGTGTTGCTATCCAAGGTTATGATAACAGCTTATTTGAGATATATTTTCATGCGAAATTCGTGTACTGATGGGCATTCAGGTTGTTATATTTCAACAACAAAAGCAAAGTTAATGAATCAATTTACCATCTTGTTCATTAGTTATGTACTTGTTACAGGCAACACGATGAAATGTCCAATGAGAAGCATCAGCAACCTACGACAAAGAAAGGAAAAACCAAGAAATATTATAATGAGTCATACCCCTACAACAATTGGAAGCCATTTAAGCTAATTTAGCTTTATCAACAACTTGTTAGCAAACATTGCAGACCTCTAGCACCTCCTTTCCATTAAGGTATCGGTTTAAAATATATAGTGTTGTTCTGCTCAAAGGCTACGACCCTAACATATAGGGTGTGAGACCTGAAGGGCGACCTTAATACCATTCAGCCACAGGACAATTAGTCCAGGTATAAAAACAATTAAGGAAACCAAATGAATTCACATTTTGGTATAATTTGATTTGTAATTCTTTCAAACCTTTGTTTTCGCACCTACTTTTAATTTCTTCATATGTGTCTATCCAACCTCCTAGTGGATAAATAAGCAGTAAATCAAGCAAACACGCGAAAGAAGAGCAGATTAAGAAATAATTCAAGTAATACTACGGTAATAAAAAGTGTAAAGATTATAAGCATACAGATAACTAAAATTCACTGATTACAAGAGACTGAAGTTGAAAATATTACCGATTTAGCATGGCAAATCTCCTTAGCCTTAGCAATAACTCTAGCAGCAATCTTCTTCAAATCGGAGTCCACATGAGGCAATACATCAGCAGCTCCTGCAGTTTACAAAAACAGTAAGGAACAATCACAACAAAAATAACACAAACGCGAATTACGAAAACAAAATTAATTAGTACCGGGACCGGCGAAGCCGATGGCGGAAACAGCAGTAGGTTTGGAGTGAACGACGACGAGCTTGAACGGCGAAGAGGGAAGGATGAAGTGATCGAGAGTCCATTCGAGAGCAAAGAACGGGGTTTTTGGGGAAGAAGGGTTTTTGGATTAACGATGAAAGGGAGTAGAGAGAGAGAGAGAGAACGGGGTTTTTGGGGAAGAAGGGGTTTTGGATTAAGGATGAAAGGAAAGAGAGAGATTGAAGAAGAAGATTAGCGGCCGGAATACAAAAGGTTTAGCTTACTCAGTACGCTATGGCAGGGGAGAGTTTCAAGAATGTTTCAATTTTGAGCGGGAAAACGAAAATCCTTATTCACTTCAGCCATTATATAGTTATAGATAAATTTCATAAGAAAATGTTCAGAAACCCTACAAGGATTGAGAAGGATTGATGTGAATTTACCCTTTCGCGGTCAATTTCTATACGCAATTCCATCTCTCCAGGACTTCATTGGTGGACTTGCTCATTATTACCAAAAACACCCTCTGTAACTTCCCAGCTTCAAGCCACTCAATGCAAAGTAAAATTAAAGACACCAAGTAAACAAACACCAAGCAAAAACCTACCCAAACTCAAAAGCCAAAACACCATTATTCATAAAGCATAACATTTTTAGTGATCCATAAGCACTAATCACCAACCAACGTAAAGAAACCGAGAGAAGACAAAATCCTCAAGAGCTTACATATCATATAAAATTAGGGCACATAATTCATTATCCAAGGAATCATCAAAATGAAAAAAAAGGCAACTAAGACAAAAAAACAGAAATATCTAGTCTTGCAACCGAACACATCTAGGCAGTTTGTTTAAGAGCAAAGAGAAACAGAAGAAACTAATCCCCCTTCTTCCTGAAAGAGCATCCTTCGGTAAGTCTGGCACGTCCTCCGGTTGGCTGGCACAACACCGTCTGGCAATTTCCGCACACCACAACAGTCTGAGAGTGGCTGAATACAGTTGTTCTGTATTGACAAACAGAATTTAGCATCGAAACAGTAACATATTTTCTTAAATTAATAATCCATAACATCAAAACTTACATGTTAAAGCAGCCCTGGCACTTAACATCCTGCAGAAAAAGAGATTAAACATCAACAATTAATAGCATGCGTATGAACTAAGATTGTTCAAAGTGGAAGGAAAACGAGCCAGATTAATGAAAAACGTATATACCATGAAGAAGGAGTTTGGAGATTGGACCAAACGCTTGAGCTTGTGCTTCCTTTTCTCGAGATCGGCCGGTGGGTTCAACAAATCAACATCGTTCGGGAGAACCTGAATTCACACAATTAATCATACAGACGGAGGCGAGGAGAAAATTAGATCATTAATCCAAAATTAAAATCTTGCTTGGGGATCTAAACTCACCATCTTCGCTTCGTAAGAGAGCCGGACGATCAACGGAGGCAGGAGAAGCGCCGGTAGCTGTAAACCCTAGGTTGCTGGTTAAGAATAGGGTTTCGATCGATGTTGAATCCCTATATAGTCGGGTTATATATGTTATTTGGGCTGGACTTCATCAAATATTGGGCTGATTAATATTTGGGTCAATTTTCTATAATTTTTAACCTTTTTATTTATTTTTTTTCACTACTCACCCACACACACAGAGAAGCGCCTAAAAAATTTTAGGAAGAGAAAGCCTTCCCTCTAACTTCTGGGGGGGATCGAACCCATGACCTCCAGGTTGAAAGCCATGAGCTCTGGCCACCAGGCCAAAGCCTGATGGTTTATAATTTTTAACATTTGTGTATACTAAGGTGAGAAGCTGAGTGACCTACAATGTCGTCTGCATCTGTTCGACCTGTTTTAACTCGATTTGGTTGTTGGCTTACCTCTTGGTTACGCATAGGCCTTTTCTGTCTTCTACCATCTTGCAAACTCGCGCCATCAGCCACACTGTTGAAGTGAGATGCCCTCCTAGTGGATGTCCATGCGGGGGAGGAGGCAAGTTTGCAGTTCGATTTCCGGTACCTTCATCTATGTTTCTCCCCACATTCTCGAGCATTGGCTCACTGGAAGAAGTAGGAGTACGTCCATCGGATGCCATGCTTACGATTGTGTGAGGTTTCGAGGTATAGCGTTATCGTTCCCCTACAATGTAACCAAACTGATGACGAAGGAAACGATCCAAATCAGCATTAATTAATCAGGCAATAAGTTGATTCCTAGCAAATGTGACCTGAAACCACAAAAAAACAACTAGTCGGGTTAGTATCCGGCTAATACCCTCTGGCGTAATAATGAGATGTTGTGTTATGAGTTTATATAAAATTGTATTGAACGACATAATCTCCAAATAGCCAAGAAGACATTACCTTTTAACGTTGGATGTTGTCTGGTATATATAGTAGTGATGTAGGATTGTATCGAATCCCTTAAATCGTGTAGACAATGTAGGCGTAACGATCTTCGTGATTGTAGAAGACGGTTACGGATTGGGTCGTAGATAGACGCACGTGTCTGTAGATCGAGGTCGCCTGAGTATTCGAGGTCATCCTGACTTTGTGCCTTAGCCGGATAGAAATTGTAAAAGTAGATAATCGTATGTCGGACGAAGCTAGGTCGGGACCAAGGATGGTCTGACAATGAGCTATGTCGACTGATCTTTGTTGCTTGGCCGTTGGTGTTGTAGCAATTGGATTGGCCAATTCTATGGTATTGTCTTTGTAACGTCTGAAATGTTGAGCTTTATTCGTTGTGTCTGGCTCGTCACTTTTATTCCATTCAAATTTTATTTTAATTAATATCTTGACCCCCGCCCCACTTCACTTTGATACCGTAACGTTCCGAGCACTAAGTTCATTCCTCTTATTTCATGGTTGCTTATAATTGTGTTACTATTATTAATATGGATAACAAATCATATGTTGTAGTTGTACCATGCATGTGTACCGATTGTGATTTAACGGCTACGCATCAACTTATCATCATCACGATGTCAGTTCTAATAATTTATAACCGTTTAATTTATAACCGTTGAATTTCTATTGATATACAATATGATAAAAAAGATTTTGCCCAAAAATCGGATCATTGCAGTTCTTTGTTGGAGACTGATCTTAGGAGGGAGGGAAGAAAGGGCAAGAATATTGTTCACTTGTTCATCCATAAGTCAAAGGTGCATCAATGACTCAATTTTTATTAGTACTTGCTCAATGTTACATCAATGTTACATTGGATAATATTTAGAGAAAAAATATATTCCCTCCTTCTCAATTTAATCTTCCTACTTTCTTTTTTTGTCTGTCTCACACTACCAGAAAAAGGTCATTTAGCGACGGAAATTTTCGCCGCTAAAATTAAATTTCCGTCGCTAAAATAAATCACCGACGGAAAAATTCCGTCGGTGGTCCGCCGCTACCAGCTCGTCGCAGTGCTCCGACGGGTCAATTTTCGCCGCTATTTTTTTCTTTTACCGACGGAATTTAATTCCGCCGGTGAATTAATGGTTTCAGTGACGGAAAATTCCGCTGCTATATTAATTTAATTTAATTAAATTTTCATTTAAGCGGCGGAAATTTCCGTCGCTGTAATAAAAATTAATTTAATTAAATTAATTTCAGCGGCGGAAATTTCCGTCGCTGTAATAAAATTTAAATTAAAATTAAATTATTTCAGCGGCGGAAATTACCGTCGCTGAAATTATTTAATTTTAATTTAAATTTTATTACAAATACGGAAATTTCCGCCGCTGAAATCAAAAATTAAATAAAAATTAAATGATTATAGCGGCGGAAATTCCGTCGCTGAAATTAATTTATTTAATTAATTTTTATTTCAGCATTAATTTCAGCGACGGAAAATTCCGTCGCTGATTATGAAATAAATTTTTAAAAAATAATTTAAAATATCAATAAACCAAAATTTTTTGTACCTGATATAACATTTCAATTTATAAAACTAAAACTATAAAAACTAAAATTCAAATATCAGCGTACCAAATAAAAACTAAATACCACCGTACCAATTCGGGAGGGGGAGAGGGGTGGAGCGGGGGGAGAGGCGGGGAGGGGCTCCCGCGGGTACCAAATGTCTCAAATGTTTACAAACAAGTATAATTTAATACAAAAATGTCTAAAAAAATCCGCAATCAACCTGGGGGACGCTGGAAATTACCCTGGGAGTCCTGGCCGAGATGAGCCATCAACAGCGCCAATTGTCTTTGAGTCTCTGCATGTTGTCTTTGAATCTCTGCATGACGTCGATCGTTCTCCTCCCGCATCCGCGTCTCGAACCGCCAAAGCATCCGCAAGCGTTGCGCGCTCGCGTTTCTCCTCCTCCAACGCAGCCTCCAGAGTGTCGACCCTCGGATCATGAAACGTGGGTCAAGGCTACATTTCGCCGACGGCCGGTCGACGTCGACGGGCATTGCCGCCCGTAATCCCCCATCCCTAACACTCGGGCTCCTCTCCTTGAATGTCCCTGAGAGGTGACCTCGTGCCAAACATCAGGCACGAAGGGGACGGGCTCGCCGGGAGGCGTTCCTTCGGGAACAACGGCGGCTTGATATGCAGCCTGAAAAATAAAACAAACAATTATAATCATATACACAATGTAAGGTACATAAATAAATTTACATATTCAAAATCAAGTCATTTAATGATAGTTTACTTACAAAGGCATTAGCAGATCGATCGTCAACCCATCATGAGGTTGATCGGGCGCCGTAGAATTCCGAATATGGGTGCTAGCGTAAACATCCACAAACCGATATTCGGACCATACTCCCTTTCCTACAAATAAAATAAGCGAGATTATTACTTTGAAATTGTATATATAAATGCAACATTTAAACCGATTTAAAAGCATGCATACACTACATTTACACTAAAACTATGGATTTCATAGCATCAACATTGGCTCCCGGCTAACATACGTACATAAACCTATTTAAAAGCATCCATACACTACTATATTTAAATTAACATACATACCATGCGGTTGTGATGCTCGCGATCGTGAGCGTCCCCCGCATGCAACGCCGCCGACCCCGAGGAGCTCGCTCTATTGGCCTTGGCCTGTTCGGATATAGCCTTCGCCGCAGGCGACCCCCAATATTCGCAAAATTGACCAAATACCTCATCGGTCATAAAAGTAGGACACAAGGGCTGTTCTCCCGCCGCGAGCCGAGTAGTATAATAATTTTTCTTCGTGGTACCTATAAAAAATATGAATATCTCGTAAACATATAATGATGACATTATAAAATTAAAAGAGTATAATCATTGTTAATTAAACTAATTAAGGATAGATAAATATGTTACAAATAAAATCCGTAAATAGCTTGTGAGCCTCAACATCGAAAACATATCTAGCCGTCGCCTCGCCGTGTACGGCGCCCAATAATATTTAGCCTACAACATATAATGATAACATTACAAAACTAAAAGAGTATAATCATTATTAATTATAAAATTTTAATAACAAACTAACATTTAAGTTTTAAATAAAAACCATTAACACATTACCTTAAACTCATCCCACGCATCGTCCTTTCCGCCTCTCGTGGCAATTTTTTTCCAGCTTGGGCCAAAACTCGGTCATTTTTCGAGACCGCCAGTATTGCCCGATCTTAGTCCCTGTGGTGGGGTATCCACCTACAAACCGCCAAGTATATTTATACAATAACATTTTAACTTAAATAATGAATTATATATAAAGCAAAAAGGAACCAACTTATATCAAATTAATGAAGAGTTACTTACTTGGTCATAAAGTGATGATATCCTGACAAATATCCTCCCCTCGGAATCGACGGTAGTCCGAGTACCGGCCCCGAGGCGGAGCTAGTACTCTTTGCGTGAAGGGTCGACATCATCGCTAAGGATCGGGACGATTAAGCGTCCCGAGTAATCAATGTGTAAATAGGCTTAGTCTTCTTACCCTTGCCCTTTCTACTAGAACTCATATCTCAGATTACAGTAGAAAATATTAAAATATACAACTTTAACAATAGGAAACAATATATTCACAATACATCTAAAACTTTAAAGTTCTAATAATCTAAAGCATTCACAATACATATAAAACTTTAAACTATTAATAATATAAAGCATTCACAATACATATAAAACTTTAAAGTTCTAATAATCTAAAGCATTCACAATATATATAAAACGACGGATATTAAAAATAATCTAAAGCATTCACAATACATATGAAACTTTAAAGTTCTAATAATCTAAAGCATTCACAATACATATAAAACTTTAAAGTTCTAATAATCTAAAGCATTCACAATACAATTTTAAACTTTAAACTATTATTAATCTTCGTCCCCATCATCATCATTTGGACTCGAATTACTACAAAACTCGAGTTCTTCATCTTCGTCTTCTGGACTACGATGAATCAAACTCGGTTCTTCTTCCTCTTCCTCTTCCTCTTCCTCTTCCTCTTCCTCTTCCTCTTCCTCTTCCTCTTCCTCTTCCCTCTTCCTCTTCCTCTGATTCATCAATATCAATGTGCGCGAGATGACACAGACGAGGCGGCGGGGGAGTTGGCAAATTCACTTTGGTAAGATATCCTCCTCGGGTTCATCAACATTTTGAGGAATATGAGTGACATCATCTAATGGATGATTAGGCTGATGAAACGTTAGGTGCACCTTTGGCATTTCATCCTCTTGATAGGGTGTTTCTAATGACGACTCTGTAGTTGTCGACGAGGGTAGGTTGTCAATCATGCTCCTAGCCTTGGTCATCCAAACGACCCACAATCCGTCAGGGTCGCGGACGAGGGTAGAGTCATGTATACTGTTGTGCTTGAGATGCTAAGATGAAGGCGTCGTCGCCATTATGTCTCGGGACGAGTCCTTTACATCGACGAGGTCAAATATGGGGTGCTTCTTAACACCTCGCACGACATCCCGCCAATCACAATTGAACAAGACAACATTGTTTCTACCCAAATACTCCACCTCGACTACTTCTTTCGGGACGCCATAATAATCATTCCCTATAAGCTTCACACCGCTATTCCACGTCAATTTAGAGCCCCGTAAGCTTTGGTATGAAACACATAGCCATTCACGAAATAACCGTTGTATAAATGAACGTTCAAGTACGGAGATGATGCTAAATGTCTTAACCTCGCGGCTTGGCATCACCAGGATGTTCGGCTATCTATAAGACAATATTGTAACCAATTTAATACAATTTTAAGATTGAATGTTTAAAGAAGTGTATAGAATAAATTTGAATGAAACGAAATATTTACATATTTCCTTAGCCGGTTTGGAAATTCTCTTTCTGTCATAGTTGCGATGAGTTACGGAGATAAATCTGAGCTAAATCTTCAAACATTACGCAATAGGGTTAAACAAGGCATTTCATATGCGAGGTAATTAAACATGCATAATTTAATCGACGAGGCGTAAACATAACATCAATGACTTACTTGATATATTCCCCAACCTCGTCGCAGTTAAGAAGAACATACGTTTCGACCGCGGCAAACTCTTTAGCGGTTAACGTACGCGTACCAACCCGTTTGCCGAGCAACCGACCGGGGGATGAAAATACGAGAGATGTTTCCCTTAGACGGAAAACCACCATCGTAATTGCGGCCAACCCTAGTCAATCTCGTATCAACATCGGGAGGAAAATATGTTCCGACAAAGGCAACAATCTCATCTATGATAACGGCCTGCGAAATTGAGGCCTCGACCATGGCCCTATTGCTCATCTTCCTTTTCAATTGGCCTAGATACCTAAAAGTCATTCGTAGATTAAAACATAAATAATGTTAAAGAAGGTATATTGTTAACGCTCAAATTATTTAGAAATAGAATAAATTCAATTACCTCTCAAATGGATACATCCATACGTATTGAACTGGACCACCGAGCTCTAGCTTCGTATGCCAAGTGGACCGGTAAATGCTCCATAGAATCAAAGAATGAAGGAGGAAATATCTTCTCAAGTTTGCACAAAGTCACTACGATGCTCTCCTCAAGCTTTTTCATGTGATCAACACGCAGTGTGGTCGATGTTAACGCTCGGAAAAACTCACTTAACTCTGTTAACGCCACCCGGATATTGTCGGGCAAGAGACCCCTGAGAGCAATCGGAAGTAGCCTATCCAGAAAACGTGGCAATCGTGACTCTTGAGCCACTGCACTTTCCTCCTCTACATTGACACAGTTACCAATGTTAGACGCGTAACCATCTGGAAGCCTTAAATCCTTGAGCCATTTCAGGAGGAGGAGCTTCTTTTCCTTTGTAAGCACGTATTGAGCCATCGGTCTAACTGGTTTACCATTGACGTATACCAAGTCTAAGGCCGGCTGCTTACAGATTTCCTTAAGGTCCTTTCGAGCTTTTTCGTTGTCTTTAGTTGTTCTCTTGAAATCCATCAACGTGTTAAAAACATTATCGAATACAATCTTCTCAATGTGCATCACGTCAAGGTTATGTCGAATGAGATTTGTTTTCCAGTATGGCAGCTCCCAAAATATACTCCTCTTGATCCAGTTATGGGTAGTCCCAAACCACTTGTATTTTGGTCTTCGAAAACTTTTCCCCCACCGAGGATCGGGCAATCTAGATACCTCCTCATAGGCCAGTGTCACCACTTAAACGAATCGGGGCCTCATCATGGTCAATCTTGTTCTTTTTAAACGCATTCTTGGGTCTGAATGGGTGGTCCTCCGGAAGAAATTGTCTATGGCAATCGAACCCAACATGGTTTTCGAGTGCGTGAGCGTGAAAGACTTTGTGTCACTCATACAATACGGACGAGCCCAACTTCCCGTGGGTGCTCCAACCCGATAACATCCCATATGCGGGAAGTCATTAGCTGTCCACATCAACGCAGCCTTCATCTTTGAAATTCTCTCGCTTGAAAGCATCCCACGTTTTGACCCCATCCTCCCAAGGCTGCTTCAATTCGTCCATCAAGGTCGGAGATAGACGTCAATGTTCCTCCCGAGTACATTTGGGCCGGGGATGAATAACGACAAGAACATGTAGGGATCACTCATACACAACCGGGCGGAAGATTGTAGACGGTGGCTATAACCTGGCCAACAAGAGTAAGATTTTGCCCCAGGACCAAACGGATTGAAACCATCGGAAGCGGATGCATGCTTACCGTATATTTCTTGCTTCGGACGCAAAGTCGGGATAAGTCTCATCAAAGTGTTTCCATGCCTCCCCATCAGCTGGGATGAATCAACACACCCTCTTCACGCAAACTTTCCTTATGCCAACGCATTGCCTCTGCAAAGTAGATTTAGACGCGTAGAGGCGTTGCGATCTTGGAATCAACGGCATGTAACGCATTTGCTTATGTGGTCTGTTTTCTTGTGTTTTGAACTCCCCCTCCGATTTGGCTTATATCTACTTTGTCCATAAATTGAACACTCGTGTCTTACGTGAATCTTCCTTGTAGAATAGCATGCGAGTCATTCTTACACGCATCAATCTTTTCATAATATAGCCCAATCGCCCAACCAACTTCTTTGTCTCATAAAAGTTTGTAACCATCTTATTCTCTTTCGGCAACATCCGCTTAATTGCTTTCATGATACGATTATAAAGCGGTGGCTAATATTGCAATCGGCCTTTATGTTAAGGAGCTCGGCCACGCGGCCTCCAACACACGATCTCGCAACTGGATAGACCTTCTCTTTTGCGAGTCCATAGCATCAATAAATTTCTTGGGCTGCGGGGTTGGTTCTTCTTTGTTGGTTCTCTGACCAATCGAAGGAAGGACCATTTGCATCCCTAACCATATCTTCCATATTCAAAGGTGGTTCTTCATTGTCTGAATAATAGGTTCGGGTTCGGGAGGTACATGAATATTCTCGGGGATTATTCGCAACATTTGTGCGCAATCTCGGCTCACCATGACGGGTCCACCGTTTGTACCCAACTTCAAACCCGTTACGCAAAGATGTTTCGAGTCTCGATCAAGCTTAGATACTTGACATTACAACACTTGTCGCATGGACACCTAATCTTACCATCCTTATCCATGTGACCGGTTTTATTTAATTGAGCAAATTCAACAAACCCCTTGACCCTCTATAAAACTCGGGATTGATACCGCGTTGATTCGGCAACTTTCGCTTATACATCCAACTACGATCATCGTTAACGAGACATCACTCTGCATTGCAATCTATATATTATACGTACACTTAATTTAATCGACGGATGAAACAAAATTGGGATGTTAATAATTATTGGATTTCATAATATATTAACGGTTTAGAAGTAATTAACGTATTATCATTTCCTAAATTTGAATTACAAACTTAAAAGCAACACGAGATCTTCTTAAAATAAATATAAAGCTTCTAACTCATATTTAACAATATATTAACGAGGTCTTCTTAAAGTGTCTAGGAACTCGTTCCCGCTCCCGAACTCGAATCTCTACTCTTCCTCCGCCTCGGTCCACAGGAGGTCTTTGGTCTAGGTATGTTGAAAAAGTCGGTCGGACCTCGTCTGGCTCGGGTATCGTGTGAGCGGGTGGATCAATCGGTCTGGTAGCTCTCGGTACTACTCTTTCTGCCTCAAGACCTCCTGCGAGCTATCACTTCGGGATCATTTCTCAAAAGCGGCTCTACGAATCTCCCGTCTCTCATGTCTATTTGCAATGTCGCCGGTGATTTCATCGGGGTTGCTCTTGGCCTCCATTGCCTCTTAATGTCCATTTGGAAGAATAGTACGCCCCAAAACACTCTCGGCGTCGAGCCTCTATCATCAGTTGTACGGGACCTTCTTGCTCCTCGTACCATGTCGGATACTCGGTGGTCGAAATGTGCTACCTCTGAGTCGACGGAGTAGTGGTCGTATCGGAAGAAAGCCCTCTAGAAATGCTCGCAAAGAAATGTGTAGTACGAGGCTCGGTCATAATCATCGGCATTGTATTAGTCGTCAGCTGCTCTCTCAAAGTCCGAGATAGTGCTGCTGCGGGTATCCGTACTTGTCTGCTCACTAGAGATGGAATGCAAAAGGATGATACATGTAGTCAGGAAGTCGGACAATAAGCGGCTCGTCTGAATATCTCTCATAGTACGCAATCCCCATGCGGAATCCAATAGTACGGGTTTGCGGTCTCATATCGGGCAGAGCCCGACCTCCTATGCCAACTCTCGGTAGCGGCATCCCTCAATATCTGCGTTGTCCGGTCACCCAAGGTAATGCGGAGTCGCCCCTCCGGCGGTGGCGAGATCAGCGAAATCTCTCATACGGCCACAATGATAGTAATGCAGGGGTGCTGAACCATGTACTCGGATCCTCAGGCTAATCTATCAATGCCGTGGTATGTCTCCGCTAGCAACGGTGGAATGATGTCCATCGCTCCTGTCCATTGAATATGCCGGATGTCAACTCCTCGATCACCTCTCATTTGCTGATGATCTCTAACGGCGTATTTGGACACACTCGACGATGTAGCCGCGAAGTAGTGCGCGAGACGGAATGAGCAACATGAATATATCTAAGGAAGTGGATAGATCAAAGCAGTCATTTGGTCGACTCAATACGGCTATATGAGTCAAGTCTATGAATCTATCGTCAACGACAATGCACGATACCCGGTCTGGCGATAATCCCAAGAATTCGAGATAGTTGCTCCGTAAGCGATCGTCTGTCTCGAGGAAATGCCACGAGTCCTCGACTCGGCCACACCGATCGGTGCTCGAAAATCCTCCATCGTTGGCATCGGATCGTTGTACGATAGGGTGAGACACGTAATAAGCTCACGAATCCCAAAAGCACGAAGCGGCTCGGAGCGGATCCCAATCAATCTTCCAATCTTTTAGAGACCGGATGCATGGCATGCTATACCTCCTGTCAATAAGTTTCCGGTGTTGTTTTTGGTGAAAGCGCGTGAGTTCAAGAAGGTCTTGTTGAAATTGAAACTCGCGGGAAACAATTTCTCCATTGTAATGCTCCATCTTTGCCTTAAATTGGGGAGTTTCTTTGGGACTTTTTACCTATTAATATTGTGAATAATTGTATCAACAAATCTTGAGCTCTAGTTCAAACTAAACTAAAGGATAATGGTGTCCCTACCTAACCACCTACTACTGTCCTTTAAGTGCATGTTTGATAAACCTATCCCATCCCGAAATGCATGATTATATGAAATGCAAATATCACTTTGCCTACTTGCTTTATAATCGAAAATAAAGAAATTTCCGCTTTTGCATAGACCGAAATTATGACTATTGTGAATAATTTTAAATATTAATATTTAATTCTTTGTTGTAAAATATATAATTTTACAATGATGAATTAAATTAACATTTATAAACAAGATGAGAGTCGTTATCATCCACAACTATCAAAACCCTATCTCGGCTTAGACCAAGAAAGATAGAGCAAATAAGTTCTTGTCGGTTTGAGCGAAAGGATTTTTGTTTAATATAGGTTTTCAGTTTATTGTCCTCCTCTCTAAGAATCTCAAACATCGCGGCCATTGTCTTGACGGTGCACATTTTACTCTTCACGGTGATATACGGTCACAAGTAAAAACAAGGTAACGAGTATAACACCGAGTGAAGAGAAAAACGAGAATTTCCTCCAATTTTTTCAATCTCCACCTTCCATTTACCCCGAGATCACGATTGCGGGAATCTTCCTCGCTGAGCTGACAGGCTGGCGGTGTTGCCTCAATCTCACGGTTGCACATGCGAAGCAACCGTGAGATTGAGGGCAACACCGCCATTTCAAGCTCATGAGGAAGATTCGCAATCAGGATCTCGTGTAAATGGAAGGTGAAGATTAAAAAAATTGGAGGAAAGTTCTGTTTTCTCTTCACTGGTGTTATATCTACCTTGTTTTTACTTGTGACCGTATAACACCTGAAGAGTAAAACAGACACCGACAAGAACATGGCTGTGATGTTTGAGATCCTTAGAGAGAAGAGAACAAATGGCTGGAAAAACTCTTATTAAACAGAAAATCCTTTGCTCAAACTGACAAGAACTTATTTGCTCTATCTTTCTTGATCAAAGATGGACGGATTTTGATAGCTGTGGGTGAGAAAGGCTCTCATCTTATTTATATTTTAAGATGTTAACCACCAACCACAATACCCTAAGGTGCATCTAGGGTGCCAGGATTGATATCAGGCGCTCAAACGTAGGCGATATTACATCACCGTCCGCGATGCCGTCAATCGCCCCAACAACGGATTTTGATAGTTGTGGGTGAGAAAGGCTCTCATCTTATTTGTTTGTAATTGAAGCAAATAATACTAAGTTTACACCTTGTCTAATTCCTCCCATTAGTGTTACCTCTGAACAGAAATCATACTCCATTAAGTACTATGCTATGCTTGCCAAGGTTGGAGTCCGCTTGACGGAAGTAAGTTAATTTGATGAGCCTAATTAGTTCCATGTGATTGTTATTTTTTGGTGAGATCATTATTTTTGGTGAATGAACCCCTGTTAGCTTAGTAGGGCTTCGCCACTGACCATACACGTGACAATAATTACTCCTTGACTGTGTTCACACGGTATTAACATATGATATAGATCTCCTCTCGTACATGGAACAATTATAGGAAAGAAATGTGATTCACTTACATGCATGCTATACTTAAATATCATGGACAGAAATGGCCATTGTCGTCTAGAACTACTCTTGCTCTTTAATTCTTTCTTTCTTTCCTTCTATCTTCCTCATAATATACTTGATTTCTCATATTATGTGACACATTAAGTAATAAAGACAAGTAATGCTATAATAAATAGGGACAACTTAGCAACAAAAAATGAGTTAAGCAGCTAGATTGATGATGCTAGTTCACGGGCTTTAAGCAAAATTTATGATTTCAATAAGAGAAGAGATGTAAAAAAGCAAGTATAACTTGTTGTTCCTAAACTATTTCATCCACAGGTTTTCTTACTTATTTGTTTGTAAGCTGAAAGCAAATAATACTAAGTTTACCTTGTCTAATTCCTCCAATTAGTGTTACCTACGAGCAATCATACTCCATTTAGAAAGCAGTGATATACATTACTTACATCCCAGCGTGTTCTTTACGGGAAAATAAATTTCGGCTAACGCATAACTCGTAACTACGCCACATCAACCTTTTTCTTTGACTAGTGCGGTTTAAATCACATCGCACAAAGCTACGAGAGAACAAGCTGTTAGGTTTGAAACCCAAATATCCTAAAATCATTTCTAGCACAATCTATGTCCCAAAAACAAAGTAACAATTGTCTAAGAAGCAAATGGTTCGAAATTGCCTAATAATCTTAATTGCACCTAAAACATTTCATTTCAAACTAGGTGTCAAATTTGAAATTCAAACTAGGCAGGACAGATGTTGGCATACACAATTGGTTGTAAAAAAAAAAAGATAATCCATAAAGTAAATGTTAGATATGGGACAGACGTTAAAAGAATACCCACATCTTCTATTAATTAGATCCGAGGAGTATAACTTTATAACATCAAACAACAATAGCCCAAACGAAAACAAGAGTTTTTCTGATTAAAACAAGCTTACAACAAAATCAAAAAAAGATAAATGGAGCACAGAAACCAAATCCTGAAAACTTGAACGTCTTTCGACTTCTAGGATTCAATTAGGTCACGAAAAACATGAGTAACCACAAGATCATCAAGTATTCATGCTAAGCACTCAAAGAGGGGGTCATATACTCTACATAACATGTCATTATTAACTGAACCAAATCCAATGTCTAATTTTAACTCAATTAATCAAATAAACGAGATGGTTGTAATCATCTTTAGCATAAATTCCCTCTTAATTAATAAAGAGAATTCAACTCGGATCTAATTTTAACCTAAAAATATGTAAGAATTTGAGCACATTATAAGTTCACGAGGCAGATTAAAAAAAAAACTTTGAGCACATTATAAGTTCAAATAGAGTAAAATCCACTTGCGAGCAAGAATTTGAGCAAGAATTTGACAAAGAAATAGTAGTTTAGGGATTATCAAACACGGATTCAAAAAAAAAATCACGAGCAGATTCACGAAACCGAAATAGGTCACGCCAAAATCGGAAAAATTCAATTAACGACAAATTCATATTCACAACAAATTAACACCCTATCCTCGAATTAGAACTACTTATTTGAAAGAAATCGAAACACTTACCTTGATTTGATTAGAGCGAGAGAGAAACACGGTGGAGAGGCGGCGGACGGATCCAGACGGCGTGAGAGCTCGAGCGGACGGTGGAGAGGTTGAGAGGTGGGACGGCGACGGACGGCGACGGCGGCGGCGGTGGAGAGGTGGACGGACGGCGGCGTCAGCTTCTTCTTCTTCTTCTTCGAGGTCGCACAGAGAGATAGCGGGAAGAGAGAGAAAGCGGGAAGAGAGAGGGAAATTTGTGGCGTAATTGATATACGAGGGATAAAATGAGTATTTATAATTTTCACGGCGACGGAATATTCCGCCGCTAAATATTAATTATAGCGGCGGAAATTAAATTCCGAGCTATAATTAATATATAGCGACGGAATATTCCGTCGGCCATCCGGCAGCTAAACTATACGTACGCTCACTGGATCGATGACATGTCACTCTCACCGACGGAAATTTCCGGCGATTTTAAATTCGGCGACGGAAATTTCCGCCATATTATTAATAAATATAATTGTTTTTATTATATTTTTGAAAAAATATTTATGATATTTTTGAAAAAATAAATAAATCATAAATATTTATTAATTTTAATTTTATAATGCCATTATTTTTATTTATATAAAATATGAAAGTTATTTTAAATTACTCTCAAAAAAATAAATATGAGTCAATAAATATTATTTTTGAAAAAATAAATAAATTATAAACCCTAAACCTAATACCCTATATACTATACCCTATACCCTATACCACTACACCCTACACCACTACACCCTACACCCTATACCACTATACCCTATACCCTATGCCCCCATACCACATATCCTATACCACTATACCACATACCATGCCACATACCTGTACCACCCATGCCACATACCCATACCTACACTATACTACACATACCCTACACTTTATACCCTACACCCTATACCTATACCACATGCCACATACCCTATGCCACAAACCACTATACCCTATACCACATACCATATCTGTTATACCTATGCCACATGCCTATACCCTATGCCACACATACCACATGCCACATGCCTATACCACATACACTATACACCTATACCACTATACACATACCCTATACCACTATACCACATACCTAAACCTATACCTATACCACTATACCTATGCCCACATACCTATACCTATACCACTATACCTATACATACCACATACCCTATACCCTATACACTATAGGGGTTAGGGTTTAGGGGGGGCTTAGGGTTTGTGGGGTTAGGGTTAGGGTTTAGGGTTTAGGGTTTAGGGTTAGGGGGTTAGAGGTTAGGGGTTAGGGTTTAGGGTTAGGGTTGGGGTTTAGGTTAGGGTTTAGGTTAGGGTTTAGGGTTTAGGGATAGGGGTTAGAGATATAAGAATTGCAAGGGTTCTTGTAGCTATTCCCAAATTGGTAAATTGAATACAATTTTAAATTTTTTTATCCAAAATAAAACAAAAACAAGATTAGTCCAAAACAAGGAACTAACCAACTATTAGACAACACTCTGGAGATTATTGTCTCATAAGTCATAACTAAGATATCCGTAAAACAAAGACCCACATCATTCTTTGCTGAGCACACTGCACTCTCTCGGCCCCATGCAGGTGCGTGTCATCATCTACATCGTAAGCTTCAATGTTGACATCGTGAAGGGTTGTCTCCTCGCACTCATCATCAAGCTCCATATCTGTCATCTGCGATGAAGGCTTAGGAGCGACACACCCTCTAGGGCCTTGCATTGTTCGGAAGTCAAGGAATGCAGGAAGTCGAACCCGGATTCGGACCCGGACGGGAAGGGAGAGAATTGAAATGTGGAATTACCCGAAATTAAAGATGAAATAGCACCGGGGTAAGAGCGGCTCAATATTTGTTTTTTCAAATTCAATTGCAGGAGAGAGAGAGAGAGAGAGAGAGAGGATGGGAGAGAGGGATTTAGAGGTGTCTGATTAATTTGGTTTGAAAGTTTGAATTGGATTATCTGCTTGTTGTTCGTTCGAAAATTTTGAAATTTTAAACGAGCGCCAACTTGGCGCGCCGTTTATTGTGAAATTAATCCATCCGATCCGGTCCGGCTTTTGTAGATCTGAAATTGAAAAGAAGAGATTTTGCATTTGACTCCCTTGGAATTTAGGTAAACGATATTTAGCCCCTAACAAATATGTCATCACCCTTTCGCTTGAACTTTGGGTGCTCTTTCTGTTGTAGTACAAAGACTATGTCTCCAGTAAGAGTGTCAGGAGCTTCATCGGCTTCTCCTGGGAATGTAATTTTCTGTCCATTTTGCATACCCTTCTCCACAACCACTTCCAAGACCTTCTTCTCCTGTACAACCTTTTCGCCCTTGCATTGTGGGCAGCGGTCCTTGTCATTGATAGGGCATATGGTATAGGGTATAGGGTATATGGTATAGGGTATAGGGTATAGTGTATAGGGTATAGTGTATAGGGTATAGGGTATAGGGTATAGGGTATAGGGTATAAGTATAAGTATAAGTATAGGAAAGTATAAGTATAAGTATAGGGTATAAGTATAAGTATAGGGTATAGGGTATAGGGTATAGGGTATAGGGTATAGGGTATAGAGTATAGGGTATAGGGTATAGGGTATAGGTTATAGAGTATAGGGTATAGGATATAGGGTATATATGGTATAGGGTATAGGGTATAGGGTATAGGGTATAGGGTGTAGGGTATAGTGTATAGTATATAGGGTATTAGGTTTAGGGTTTATAATTTATTTATTTTTTCAAAAATAATATTTATTGACTCATATTTATTTTTTTGAGAGTAATTTAAAATAACTTTCATATTTTATATAAATAAAAATAATGGCATTATAAAATTAAAATTAATAAATATTTATGATTTATTTATTTTTTCAAAAATATCATAAATATTTATGATATTTTAATGTTTTTTAGTTTGTTATTTTGTTAATTAGTTCTAAAAATAAACAAAAATTACATTTTATTATCAGCAACGGAATATTTCCGTCGCTGATAAATAAAAAAATATTAAATTATCAGCGGCGGAAATATTCCGTCGGTGTTTAATAAAAAAAAAAAAAACATTTAATTTCACCGTCGAAAATATTCCGTCGGTGTAATATTTCAAAAAGAAAAATAAAAAATATTTTAATTTCACCGTCGGAATATTTCCGACGCTGATAAATAAAAAAATAAAAAAATGATATATTTTCACCGGCGGAATAATTCTGTCGCTGATAAAGATTTAGCGGCGGAATATTCCGTCGGTAAATCAACCGCCAAATTAGCGGCGGAAATAAACGAATATTCGAGGAATATTCGTTTTAGCGGCGGAATTTAGCGGCGGAATTAAATTTCGTCGCTAAATTTGACGCCAAAATAATTCCGACGCTAAAGTCTATATTCCGCCGCTATTTAGCGACGGAATATGTCCGTCGCTGTTAATTCCGTCGCTAAATGACCTTTTTCTGGTAGTGTCAATTTAAGGTTTCCACTTGCTTTATCCCTAAAATGGCAAATAATTTTTACTATTCTCTTCACTCATTCTCTTTTCTAATTTACTTTTATACTCACAATACCAATCAACTTACTGTTCCTCCCACTCATTCTATCTCTTATTTAATTTTTCATACTTACAATACTTTCACCACCTTCACCTTTTTATTAATCTCCGCATAAAGTTCACTAGGAACGTTAAATCGAAACGGTGGGAGTATCAAATAGATGCAAACATCTTCAAATCCGTGGGTAGCACGTCTAACTCGCGATTGGAAGGATGCGTGTTCTGCTCATGTCGGTTTCATTTTAATTTCCCATGAACGATTTTAAACTTTCAATAAAAGCTAAAAATGAAAAACAAACGAAGCGATAGATGACCTCTATTTCGGCTTGAATATGAGTTCTTGCTTAGAGTCCGTCCTTGTCACATCTCTTTCACTATATATGAAGAAGGCTTACATAAACCATGATTGAGAAAACTAGATTACCAATTATGTCTTTATCTTGATATTAAAAAGCAGGTTACATATTATAATCTGCAGGGGCAGATCTTACTGTGTGCCATATGGTGCACCGGCACCTAAAAAAAAATTATTTTTTACAAAACGACGTCGTTTTTGCTTAGAAAAAAAATGATTAATAGATAATTTGGAATGCTGAAGAAGCGAGCGACCGCCGGTAGCAACTGGGCGACCGCCCGCAAAGGAATCTCAAATAACCACAAGTTGCTGTACGAGTGGGCGACCGCCGGGGAGAAATGGACACCACCAATAGCTTAGGTGTAGATCCGCCACTGATTATAATCACAAGTTGTCAGGAAAAAAAGAATAATCTCTTACAACTTCTGATTATAATATGTAATCTAGTTTTAGTATTAAGATTAAGAGTGTAATAATTTTCATGTTGATGAGGAAATACAAACATAGGATCTGTGGCGCAATGGTAGCGCATCTGACTCCAGATCAGAAGGTTGCGTGTTCGATTCACGTCAGGTTCAATCCTTTTTAAACTTTTTTTTTTTTCGCAAACGTAAGTTGCAGGTTTTCAAGAAGAGAGTCAGGATTGCAGGTTTTGGAGAAGCTGACAACCAATGCAAGAAGAGAGTTCCTATCGTAGAACACGAAGATATCAACCCGTATATTCAACGTGTTGCCTGTGCTGAGCCTTCCCATCTCATCTGTGTTCGACCCATCACGTAAGTCTATGCCAGGTACGTATGTCTATGGATTATCATATAGTAGTTTCTTGGCAGGAAATTGATTATCTTCATAAATTTTCGTGTGCATGCAGCTCGGGTACTTCAGGTGGACAGCCGAAATTGATCCCCTCCACTGTTGAGGGCACAGAAAGAAGGTCTTTTGTAATAAACCTTGCTGGCGCGGTCATCAACAAGTGAGATCGTTTAGAACATCTTCGTTAGCAGCTGCATATGTAGAGTAGAGGGTACGTGATTCTGATTTTGTATGCATGCATCTTTGGTATTTTGAGGGTGCAGCCCAAGGAAAAGCTATGTCTATTGTCCTCCTCAAACCAGTAATCATAACTCCGTCTGGCTTGGTGGCTGGATCAGTTTTAACCAGCGTCTACAAAACTAATCAGATCCATTCATGCAACACGCTGATGGTGGTGTTTCATGTGAACAATTCGTAGATTTAGTGGACGTGCAAGTTGGTCACTGCTATGAACTCTTGATCACAACGTTTATGGGTGAGTTATATACTAAACGACTACACTAGCTACGCAGACACATCCTCAATCCCGGTTCGGTATGTAGGGTTCTGGAAACTGGAGATCAAGAATGGCGGTGATGGAGGGGGGCAAGTGGAGGTGGATCGAGTGGTGATGGAGGAATGTTGCTCCAAGGTGGAGGAAATGCTGGATTTGTGGTATAGGAAGTTCAGAAATAAGGATAAATTGATCGGAACGTTGGAGATTAGAGTCGTGAAACAAGAAAGGTTCGATGAACTGATGGATTTCTATGTAGCTAAGGGAGGCTCAGCTCAAAACCAATGAAGATATCAAATTTGGAGAAGAACTCAAATAATTACTGCATTAGTTCTCCTTGATCGCTAAAATTGAATCACAGTAAGACATTAGCAAGAAGAGGGACAAGTCGAGCAACCAAGAACGGAACGGAAGTCAGTCTTTGAGAGCGGCACAGTCTTCGTCGATTCTCATTTTTTTATTAAGTTCTAGGGAATTCCTCTGGGGCTGCCCTTGCCTCTGGGAATCAAACTGTCCTTAGGAAGGTCTGTTTCTGAATCCATATCTTGTTCTGGTGGCTTTGAGGGATTTCCCTCTGTAGTCCCTTCTTTGCTTGATATTGGTGAAGCTTCACTCGTATGACTTAAAAGCTTCTTTCCTTTCTTTGGCGGTGTAATCTAAATAGTCTGATTCACCCAGTTATGATGAGTCAGAGATGCCTGAATGTAGTTCAATCTTCCTATAGCATGGACTACCTTAAGTGCTAGCAGATAGAGTAAATGACTTTGCTTTTGGCATCCCTCGTTGATCCGATGGTCTTTATATTACCTTCGATGTCTCTTAGATCCACTACTTTGAACTCGCCTCCCCGTTCTTCTCTTATTTCCTAGACTAGAGCTTACCTAAAAGCATGTTCTTAAATATAATTTATTCATCCCACCCCTGGGAACCTCTACTTTCTACTTTCTCGATTGAATGGGAGTCGACTTTTAGTCGAGGAAATTCTGACTCTCTTCGGCTATGCCACTCACGGATTGACTCTCGAGAATATTCTTTCTAGAATACCCTAAAAATGAAATACGGTCACTAAGAATCAACTGAAATATCTACATTAGCAGCACTACGAACTTTAATAGTTTAGCCTTGGCTTGCATAATCTTAGTAAGATTCCTCTGGCTAATTTGGCTCTTTCTTTATAGTCGAATCTCATTAACAACCCGTGTATTGAGATGGATGATTTCTTCCATTACTTGTGAGCATCGAGTCGTTCCACTCATCTTTAACCGCAGGAAATGAGTCAAGTCGAGGGGACTAGCGTCAGTCTCCCACCTGTTCTAGTTCGTACTCTTACTCTAGTTGGATGCCTTTAGAGAGCGCTTCATGTTCTTGGAATTCAAGTTCAAGGTAGCCAAGAGTCATTGCTACCCTGCCCTAACCTAATCGTTCAAAATTCAACCTTTTAGCAGTGTATATAAACCAGAAGTAGTTCTAGATGCAGACGATAACTTATCGTCTTATCTTCATTTTATTAGAAGACCTTGTAGGGGTGTTATAAGAATTTAGATACAATGACTCTATCCTTCCCTTGCTTGGAAAAAGTCCTCATCTTCTGGGGGCCAAGCCTTCCCTGAAGAAGCCATCAATCCCTTGAAGATGTTATCCATCTATTGCGACTCTTTAAATCCTAGGTCTATCCTTAATGAAAGTAAAGACAATAAGGCATCCGAGGACTTCTGTGGCTAAGCCTAGCTATCAAGGCGCCTAGGGTTAGGGGCTAGGGGCTAGAAGGAGGGAATCCTTACTTCTAGAATATTCGGGACCAGAATCTTGTATGCTTCCTTGCTTAGGGCATCATTGGTAGGGAATGAAGCCTTTCGGAAGAAGAAAAGAATTCCGGAAGAAGAGGACAACTCGCAGTAGGAAAAAGAGTGCCAGTAACAAAGTGGAAAGACAGGCTTATCATGGAGGTGGCCCAGAAAAGCCTCGACACTAGCACACTAGATCTAGATAACTTCGCCATCATTCCGTTAAAGAAGAAGAAAGAAGCAAGGAATATGGCAAGGCAGGATTTTTTTGCTATCTTCATAATGAAGAGGAAAGTCTCAGGCAAAGGAAAATGTTCCCGGACGAGACCTCATCCTGGGTATACCAGTAAAAAAGGGAGCACTTGCTCGACTACGCAACCTGGTCAATGGTAACTAAGATGAGAAAGTGGGACGAAGATCTCAGTTCGGATCAGGAAGAAATAGTATATATCGAGACTAGATTCAAGCAATTTCAACTCAAGCTATTTCAAGAGGATGAACCAGTTCGCGATCCATTAAGCGGACCGTTATACGCAGAAAGACTCCGCAACCAAGACCCACAACTCGATCAACTCCTAACGGATTCAGAATCTTGGAAAAGTTTGTAAATCCTAGATATAAAAATATGATGTTGCACATAGATCGATGGGTCAAATCGCGATGACAATGAAGAAGAATGGGGTGAATGTTCATATATTCAAGCAACAACGGTAGTCTGGCGTCACAGTTATTCATGGCCAAGACACGACCGAGCATGGCCAAACAAAAACATCACAAATCCACCCAGGCATGGCACGACCGAGCGCCTTAAGTGACCCAACCGATCGTTTCTTCTGCTAGTTGTTGTTTCATAATTTATTTCGCAGGAAGTCTGTTTTGAGTTTATTTCTTTTCCTTTTTCTTTTCTTGTTTGTTTCCTTTCCATGCTAGATTTCTATTTGTTATTTCCTAGCCTAAAAGTACTCTCATGCTTCTATTCTGTAAGGAGATTTTCTATCAATTAATTTCTTTGCTAGTTTACAAAAACTTACACCTTGTTTTTTTTTTCTAAGTCATTAATTTTGAAAGTTTCGTGTAGCTAGGAAGTTTCAAACAACTCAACAGTTCACGGATGTGAGTACAGATGTGTCACACAACCACAAATAATGCAGCGGAATAAAACAATAACACAAGAGTTATATACGTTCACTGGTTTTGATCCCAGCAAACTAGGCTTACATCCAAAAACTTTTCACTATTAAAAACTTTGTTGTTTACCAAAAAGTGAAAACTAAAATACGAAAATACTAAACAAGTTCTAATCACCTTCTATGACAAGAACATACTCTCTTTCCCAAGTAGACTATATTCCAATCAGAAGTAAAACAAAGAACTTGACAAAAACCTAGATGTGAGTTCAGGCATATGTCACAACCTTTACTCACAACCTAAAATAACAATAATGAACCGTGAAAAACAAAGTATTTTTCTCTCTTAAAAATCGTGTCTTCTCTTGTGCTGATCTCTTTGTATTTATATGCACCTTGAGAAGATCTTCACGAATCCAACACCTTCCTTATGTGAGTTTCCAAATTCTACAAGGAAACATAAAGCACACTCACAAAGAAAGAGATTTTATTAGTAGGTTAGTCCTAATATAAATCTATGTACATAAATTAAAGATATTTACAATATTAACAAAGTCCTTTTTCAAAATAGGACAATATAAATCTTTTCATGAAAGTCCCAAAATCAACTTACCAAATATGATATTGATTCGAAATAAGAAAACACATTATTTCCTAAAAACTCACTCTTTCAAATTTGGCTTGCAAATTAATCTTTTAGGAAGTTATTGTTTTAAGGAATTGCGATTTCTTGCAGAATAATTGGTTTAGATCATTCTTGCTTATCTATTCCGTTGCATTTTACATCAAAACATGTGAAACTTTTTTATGAAAGGATCTCAAAAAGAAAAAAAGAAAAAAGAAAGAATAGGATAGACGTAAATCAATAGGCCGAAATAAGAGGAGCCTATGAGATAGATATACAGAATCCTCTTCGATCGATAATATTCCCTCCGTTTTCTCCGAAAAGACACAAATTTCCTTTTTAGGTGTCCCATTTAAAAAGACACAATCTAAAAATGGAATTTTTTTTATTACTTCCTCCGTCCCTAAAAGATTGTCTTGTTGTACATTTTACAATTATTAAGAAAGAGCTTTACCTTCTTGTACCTTGGTAAATTTGCACTAACATTCATGTTTAAATTTAAAAATGAGACATACTTTTTGAGACAAGTCAAAATAGCAAATAGGACAATCTTTCAGAAACGAAAGGAGATACCTTTTATTTATGAGACTCATTTATCATATTCAAAATAACTACTATTCACTAACTATTTCATAGCCAACTTTCTCTCTTCCAACTCACTTTTCATACTAACATTTACTAGTCAGTAACCCGTCGGTACCCGACGGTGAATAATTTTTTTTATTAAGTAAATAATTATTTATGTGTTTTAATTGATTTTTAAGTAACAATATAAATCGAAATTGATAATCAATGTAGCGGATATTAGGAGTATAATTAATACAGAAAAAAGATGTTGACACATGATGTAGCGTGGAAAGCTCTTGAGACAACTATCTCGCCGGCACAAAAAGTGTATGCCTAAGTGTCAACATAATCTCTTCCATCTCCTATATATTTAAAGAAAAACAAAATAAAAACAAAGAAAATAATAAGAAATTTCAATACTTTTGTTTAACCACAAATTGTGCGACATAAATTATCAGAGTCTCTCGAAAACTTCCTTGTAGACTACATTCAGCGTCTTGTCATATGTTTGAGCATCTGAATCACAAATAATAACTTTAAGTCCTCTCTTGCTGGTTACTCTGGAAAATACTACATAAAGTTATCCGTGACTGAAAACAGGTTGTGAAAGATATAGTCCTACATGGGAAAGAGATTGTCCCTGACTCTTGTTGATTGTCATAGCAAAAGAAACGGCAAGTGGAAATTGCCTTCTTTGGAATCTTACCGGAAATTTTGTCACATCTGACGGAGACCTTATCATTCTAGGAATAAGCACCTTCATGCCAGCATTCTTTCCCGAAAGCATCTTGGCTTCGACTACGTGCTTACCTACATATATGTAACAAAATTAAGTATTAAATTATATGTATATAAAAAATAAAAAATTACTGTATTTACCTAATTGAGTGACAATCATTATGGTGTCGTTACACAATTCAGTAGCTTGATCAAGATTTCTCAAAAGTATTACTATGCATCCAACCTTCAGCTTAATAATGTGATTTGTCAATTCAGAACACTTGATAGTGTAAATTCAGGTGAGAATATATCTTCAGCACCATTTTCATCATCCTCATCCTTACAAATGGCATCAGAACTCATATATTCAACTTCGTCTCCCGAAAAGAGTGACATAACATAATCATTTATGTTATCGACAATCTCATTTGTTGGAGCAAGCACAGCTCTAGTCTGGAAGAATCCTTCGACATTCATATTTTGCAATAAGTCAGGATATATAGATTTGACTATTTTTGCAATAGGATCTGAAGCCTCACGAATCAATATATCATCAGGAAGGTTAATGTCAATTTCCCCGTCACTCAAGAGCCACTGAGCGAAATCTCTTATCTCTTCGGAATTATGAGAAGTAGAATCACCCTACATTAAGTTAAATATATACAAATTACTTAAGTTGAAATAAAAATATTTAAGTAGATGAATAAAGGTTATTTAAGAATTACCTGCAATCTCATATTATGCGTCAATTTGAGAACCTCACAGTCATTCCATATTTTGGATGAACAGAGTGCAGCATGCACAATATCATGCCTACTCCCTTTAGGAACAACAGGTAAAATCTGTCTGAAGTCACCACCGAATACAATAACTAAACCACCAAATGGTTTATTGGAATATCTCCCCTCGAGTGTACGAATAATATCTCGGAGGCTACGATCGAGAGCCTCAAAACAATGTTTATGAGCCATTGGAGCTTCGTTTCATATAATTAGTTTGGTTTTCTGTAGAAGTGCTGCCTCATCCGTACCCGACTTTAGTTTACTGCAAGTTGAGCTCTTGTTTACCTGTATCGGATATCGAACCTAGAATGCGCGGTCCTACCTTTCGGAAGGAGCAATGAAGCTATGCCACTGGAAGCAACAGGAAGAACAATATATCTCCTGCTCCTTAATGCAGAACACAGTGTTTTCCATAAGAAGGTCTTTCCCATACCACCATAATCATAGAGGAAAAACACACCACCGTTTCCTCGATCAACAGCCGACATAATCTTATCATAAACACTCTTTTGCTCGGCTGTTAACTGAGGATGTAATCTGAAGTGCTCAGCTTTCATCTCATCAATATCATAAGATGTCTCATCTAGAATGAGCTTATTTATCGCATCACCAATGACATTGCCCACCGGTTTAGGCATGTCTTTAAATTTATGGAGACTGCTGCAATTCTTGATCAGTAACTTCTCAATTTCCGCCAAAGCAAGATTCTGGACCTGTTCATTAATTAATTTCAAACCTGAAATTATAAATATATATATATATATATATATATATATATATATATATATATATATATATATATATATATATATATATATATATATATATATATTAATATAGATAAATATATAGAATCATATTGTATAACTGTAAAGTAGAAATAAAATCATAATTGATATTTATTGTAAAACAAATATGTAAACATGGGACAGAATACCCGGATTATCGTGCATCCTCCGATACTTGTACTCTATATCATCAAATAATAAGTGCCAAGTCTTCTCCCATACCTCTCTCGGATTTGACATACTATTAGATAGTAGCAACATAGAAAATAGTCTTCTCAGACTATCGGGCAACATCCAATGACTCGCTTCTATAATTCCATCAACATATTCCTTGTCATCATCTAATAATCCCAGAGCGTAACATGCAGATTTGAAATCGGGATGAACAACGTGATTTACAGTTCTCAAATCCTTGAATTTCATGGGACCTGCTACATGATTCAACATTATCCTGAGGTAATACAATTCTTCGTAATTCATTGGAACATGATAAATACGCCCCAGTGCAAAACGTTTATCTTTTCTCGGACGCCATTCACGTTTAGTTTTATCCCATACGAAATGATGAGGAAATTCATAGTATTTATATTTTCGAGCCTCTGAATGAATACTGTTATACTCCATCCACTTCATAAATTGAGATTCTTTAACTGTCGCTTTATCAAAAACATCAGGAAGAAAGTCTCCGTCCTTGAAGGGGATACTATGGCCACCCTCCAAGTGAAAAGCCAAGCGCTCAACGGGAGGGGTCCAATAATGTATGTCGAATCCGAAAATCCTCCACATAGCTTCACACGCAGAGACATATCGACAATCAATTTGCCTTTTCACCTCATCATTTTCGATTGCAAGGCATATCTTGTCGGTTCCCTTGTTTATATACTTGAACAAATACTTGATTGCCTTGCTCTGATTGCAGTACTCGACATTTATGTGAGCTTCGTACTTTAGCAAAAGATATGGATTGAATGGGACAACTGAACAATTGTCGAGAGCAACTCCACCCTTATCAATTATGAAACCCGTGTCTCTTCGCCTATATACATGATACCCATTCTCGTCTACACGAGTGCGATCATTGAATGATTTAGGAAATTTCTTTGAGCACCTGTTGTGATCCATACATGGAGATTTAGGATTAGCAGCACCACATGGTCCATGCAACATATATTCAACAACTGCCTCGTATAATCTAGGATATTTCTCCTTGTCAGGAATCTCAGCAATAATCCACTTGTCAATATCTTCAGGATTATGACCCTCATCCTGGCGGTTAAGAAAGAGAAGAATATGAGCATGCGGAAGGCCCCTCTTTTGAAACTCCACCGTTTATATAACTGCATGAATCAATTAACAAAATAAGAGGAACATGCTAATAAAAAAAATATAAATGACAAAACAAAAAGAGAAAAACAAATAATATTTAAAGATTTACTTACTTGCTTTTGGGGTGTCAAATACTTTGCCTTCCTTGAAATCTGCAATCGTCTGATTAAGCTTCATTCTAAATACCCTATTTAATACATCAGGCCTATCCTCAGGCCTAATGCCATATTTTTTACAGAATCTCGTAATCTTCGGCCATTTAGGATTACACGTAAATGTTATGAAAAGTGACGGATACCCAGTCCATTTACATATAGCGAGAGAATCCTGGTAATTTTGAGTCATCCACCGCTGCCCGCCGGTATAAGAGGATGTCAATATAACTCGTCTCCCAGATGCTTCGCCGGTATCTCCTCTTACCGATGCATTCGACAGATTTTTATAAGTTTCCATCCGAAGAGTAGGTTGATTATAATGTATCCATTGAAGCCTCTGTGTATCCATCATAACATATGCATCAACCATAAATTGCTTTGCAAAGAACCGACCGCTTCTCATAAGTCAGTGATCCTTCTCTTATCCTCTCCTGAAGTCGAAAAGATAAAAACTCTTTTATTGACAAACTTGATCTTTTTCCCTAGAGGTTTATTTCTCGAAATGTACGTGAAATATCCATCTTCACCATATACAAATAACGAGAGGATAATGTAGAGGAAGGTAAGATTTATCAAATTCATGAATATGTTTCGTGAGCCCCATTCTCGCTTTTCAATAACAATGTCCCCGACATCACCCGAATTATCAATATCACCTTCAATTATAGCGGTGACCTCGAGGTCAGTCGGCATATTAAACGGTTTTCCATCTCTACCCCGCTTTCCTATAAGCCTCAATTTAATATCTTTCTTCATTCCGGTATGTGCTCGCCATTCTCAGACGCTCGTGCATAAGGGTTATGCACATCTATCATATTTTTCAAATCGGCAACAATTGACTCATCGAATGGAGAAGGCTTATCTTTATCTTTCACCTTGTGTGAAAGAATCGAGACATATAAATAGAAGATAGTCATACAATATATGTAATATACATTATAATTCTCGAATAATTAAATAAAAACGTACTGAAAGCATTAATTCTATTTTTAACTTCATTATCCGTATCATAGATATAAAGCCGAGAAAAATGGGGGGGGATGGCCGTCATTAGGCAATAAAGAACCTATCATATGATCATTCTTTCCTTTCAATTTAAACGAATAAGGACCACGGCCATTGTTTATGCCATGGTCAATCGCACCTATTCATTGAAGTAAATGCGAACATAGAATTGTACGCTCGAATATTGTCTTTATAATTTTTACTCTTTTCATGCTTGTTCTCTAAGAGATCACTCAATAACTTAGGTGGCTGCACTAATGGGTCAATCTGAACTTTTCCATTCATGCAGCATAATGAAAATTTAGGCTGTGTTGATGCTTGCGTACTTTTAACCTTTCATCATACCAGAACATTGCACCACATTTCGCACATTCGTACTCCGGATCGCCTATATCCCCATAAACTACAATATATTGATAAATATTTAAATTATGTTAGTAATTCATTGGCTATACAGAGAAAATAATAATATAATATATACTTGAGAAAAAAAGTAATAATAAACACATGTATTATATTGTTCTTCCGAATCTTTTTGCTTTTTACCGACGTGCGCTTTCTTGGATTTTTCCTTCTGATTTATTAACGACTCACTTGTTGTCGCATGCATGCGAGAATTATTTATTAACGCGGATTCTGTATACAAATGAAATATATGACTTAGTATTAATGAAATATTTTATCATAAACTATTGAATAATAATTTGTAATAATAAATAGTTTTATTTAAAAATCGAATGTTGAATAATTAAAAAAAACCATTACCTAAATTCACAGTAGGAGATAATAATGTTGTATTATTTGCTACTGTTACATTATATGTTCCTACAATGTCAAAAGAATGTTGAGAATGATTAATATATTTATTTTAGCTTTTTAAAATATATAGTTGACTAATAAATCAAACATATAACTTACCAGATATAGGACTGTTTTTCATTAATTCAACTTCAATTGCAGAACTGAAAATCCATCAACATCCAAATTTATCTTTGAAGATTCCAAAATAGAAACAGCTACCTTTCTTGGTCTCTCGATTTTTCTTTTCTCACCGCCTTTTAACAAATTTGTCGTAATAGAATCCAAAGAAGAAGAAATAGTTTTTCTCGGTCGTCCAATTTTTTTTTGGCTAGAGGAGCGTGCCGTGGAAAGTGTTATGTACACTTGATGCTATGCTCGTAAATTTAGCTGAATAAAAAAATAATTATTCTTTAATAAAAGATTATTAAGAAATTAAAAATAAAAATAAAATAGGAAAAATATTGTAAATTAACAAAGAAAATCATACATATAGATCCACGGTCGTGACTTGAATTAGGAGTAAGATTTTCGTTTGTACGGTTCACACCAATACCTGTATATCAAGTATTATTATCTTAGATCTAAATTAATTAACAAATTTCTATAAAAAAATCACATTATATATATATATATATATATATATAAACAAATATTTTTTTTAGAATTTGTCTTTATAATGAAAATACTTCAAAATTGACAAAATTCAATAACATATTACCTTGAGCCGTAATACAACTTTGATGATTACTCGGTGAAATCAAATGACTACCCGATGATAATAAGTCCACTAAAAATAAAAATAAATTCATTTAAAATGATAGTAAAAAAATAAATATATAATCATGCATTCTTATAATTTAATTTTATACACATGATATTAATGGATATGCTAAAATAATAATAAAGTAAATAATAAAATTACCATTAGAAATATCCGTCAATGGTAATTGTTGAGAAGATCGTTGCGATAAATTAATGGAATCGTTGTCCACATCAGTAAGATGCGTTTTTCTTTTCATAGATGATCTATACATTTGTATAATCTAAAAAAACTCAAATATTAATGAACATATATTTAGATAATGTTAATAATTTAACAACGGTCTAAAAATAAATAAAAATAAAATAACAAATCATATACTCCCTCCGTTCCAGCTCAGTGGAGACTTATTTTCTTTTTGATTTGTCCCAGCTCAGTGGAGACTACCCAAAATGGAAAGGAATCTTCACTATTCCCCCCACTCAGTCTCTCTCCAACTCCATCTACTCCATTTTTTTACACTCACAACACCAATCAAATCACTATTCCTCCCACTCGTCATCTCTCCTATTTAATATATCCTACTAACAACACTTTCATTATTCCTTAATCGGTATGCCCAATTTTTTGGTCTCCACTGAGCTGAAACGGAGGGAGTATAATATATAGAAAAATAAGTTATAAATTTTATTTATTAAACAAATTTAAGACGAAATTTTACATTGTATAAATATAACTTTTGCAAGTTTGAATTTTATCCTTAACCGATAATACATTGTCAAATTATCTCTTATCAGTTTTTAAGATAGATGAATTTAAAATCATCACTTATCCATCCAAGTTTGAATTTTAGATAGAAGTTAAATGAATAATACTTTTTATTTTCAAATAATTCGATTTTCTATTGATTTCTAGAAACTGTATACGAAATTTATGGTAAAATTGTAATTTATTCTGGCATCTCTTTTAAATTTCGAAAATTACTAATTATTTTAAATTTCGATTTTCTATTGATTTCTAGGAACTGTATACGAAATTTATGGTTAAATTGAAATTTATTCTGGCATGTCTTTTAAATTTCGAAAATTACTAATTATTTTAAATTGAAATTTATGGTTAAATTGAAATTTAGTCTGGTTATCTATTTTTAATTTCAAAAATTACTAATTATTTTAAATTTCAAAAATTACTAATAATTATATCTCCACAATTATCACCTAAAGAGTTTGAATTATTTAAAAATTGTGCTTAAATTTAGGTAACCATTAGTTTTCAAAATTTCAAAACTGATTAAATCAATCAACTTCTAATTAAGAGGGAATTTTTATTTTAAATTGCAAATTAACTTTAACTAATAATATTACAATAATGCCCTTAATCAATCAACTTCTAGTACACCGAATGTACAAAAATGCGACTTTTATAGTACATGAATTACATTTTTAGTAATATGAGTCGCATCTTATAGCACTCATGTTGCATTCTTTTTGGACACATATGCAGTCCGACAACACATGCCCCAAATCCGTTCCAGTTCATTCACTAAAGTAGCTAAGGAGAAAACCTATGAGACTCACCCGTTATGGTCAACATCAAACATCTTGAATGCTACAGAAAAGCTTGATTCCGGGATGCTCAGCAGGGTAACGAAAAAGATGTACCTATTCTCAGTAAGATTTGATCATCAAGATGCTAGGACTAATGATATGAAGCAGAATTTGCAATGAAACCGAAAGAAACTCACTCTGCAAATGAAATAAGACCGTCGTTGTTTGTATCAAATAGCATAAAGAATTCTGATGGTGCACAGCTTAACTCACAGGGAACCCACTCCCCTTTCAAAGATCCGCCTCTAACTCGGCTACTTGTTTCGGAGGGAGGAAAGACAGGAACACAATCGCCCTCATCAAGTCTTCAGGCAGCATAAATACCTCACCATCAGGAGAATGGTATGACGCAAAGTACTCGAATACCTGAAAACCGATGATCAGTTGCAGATTCAACCATGGATATGGATCAAGAAAAAAATCAGTATAATGAAAGCGAAAATGCTTACCTTTTCGGGTGGACTTTGTGTTCTTATACGTTTCTCATACTTGAAGAATACCTTTTTCCTGTATGCATCTGCAATTATGAATAAATGAGTTACGAACACGAATAATTTGTTTATAGGCAATTAGGGAGCGATTGACAACAAATTGTACCATTATAAATTGACAGTCATCCATATTCCATAAACTACTTGATCATATCAATCTGCAATCACTCATGCATTCTAACTGTTTGATTTTATGCCCATATGAATATTTACCTCCAAAGATGAACTTTGTTTTCTTTTCGGGCTCAGTAGTTTGAGCTTGATCAGAATCAGCAAACGCAAGACGAGAATTCGACTGATCATGGAGAGATGACGAATATCAGAGTCCGAGGCTCAATCCTAGAACATAAAGACTCGACCATAACGATTCCTTAACATATTCACTCTTTGTATTATCCTCATTAGAACTCGAGCCACCATTTGATCTCAACTTCGTTAAAGAAGATGATGGTGGATTATTCGACTGCGTAGCAATCAGACAAAGATTAAACCTTTGAGCTCCTGCGAGGATTGGATTTATGAAAAATTACTCAGATGATTTATGAAAAAAAAAATATTGTAAAAAATTACTCATTTTTTTTCGGATTTATGAAAAAAAAAAACACTTAGATATAATCTAGAAATTTAAAGTTATATTATCCGAAATATATATAACTGGAAATGATTTGTTATGCTCAGATGACATCTTAGTTATATTTCAAAAATTTGAGATTTATCGGAATATATTATCCACATTTGAAAAATTGTTACAGTTAAATATAATCTAGAAATTTAAAGTTAGATATATCTTATCAAAATTTTAAATTTTATCTAAATTTCAATTGCATTATCAGAATTTTAGAGGGAATTGATATAATCTAAAAATTTAAAGTTATATTATCCGAAAAATTACTCAGATGATTTATGAAAAAAAAATTACTGTAAAAAATTACTCAATTTTTTTCGGATTTATGAAAAAAAAAACACTTAGATATAATCTAGAAATTTAAAGTTATATTATCCGAAATATATATAGCTGAAAATGATTTGTTATGATCAGATGACATCTTAGTTATATTTCAAAAATTTGAGATTTATCGGAATATATTATCCACATTTGAAAAATTGTTACAGTTAAATATAATCTAGAAATTTAAAGTTAGATAGGAGTATATCTTATCAAAATTATAAATTTTATCTAAATTTCAATTGCATTATCAGAATTTTAGAGGGAATTTTTATTTTAAAGCCTATATTTTTTTAACTAAAATCTGGAATAAAAATGAGTTGAAAATTGTTGCTGACGTGGCCTTTGACGTGACCTATTCTGGAGGCTCTAAATAGTTTTGATTTATATATTATATATGATATAATTTCCAAAATAACTCCAATCACGCGCGGTTGATTATAACATAGTTTTGAATATTTCCAATCACGCGCGGTTGATTATAACATAGTTTTGACTACCCAATATATTTAACCATTAAATTAGAGTAGGTCTATTTTTAGCTAAACATATTTCTGCTTCAAAAACTGCCACTAAATTCATTCCAAAAGGCAGTAAATGCTAAAACGCAAATAAAAGATAGATAAAAGCATATTACAAAGTTTCATAAAAACAGTTTTACGTTGCAACCGCCATGTCATCTTCTACTACATCCACCGTCCGATCATTACCCACTTCATCAATCTGATGAACATCACCTAATTCATGAATCTCAACATTATCCACTGGATCTTGGTCCATCCATTCATCTATGGGCGCGCACTCCACCTTATGGTGCAACCTCCAGTCATGCGCCTGACACCTACGTGAACAATAGTTCACCTTCCCACAACCCGAACACCTCCTATATTCATTCATCCGGGTTTCGGGTCTCCCACAGCTTCGACTTGAGCACATCCTCAACCCGTTGCCCGGTTCATCTCCCTTTGACCCGAACCAATCTACCAAAAACTTGTTCGCTGGATGGACCTCTCGGGCAGGCAAGTCACACCCGAAATCGCTCCACAACCCATACTCTCCATACCTGAGTAAATTGCATCCGTAACCGAATCCGGTTGGTCTGGATTATGCCACGTGGACGATGACGTTGGGGATGTCAATGAATTAAGTGTGAACAAAACCGACGCTAGCTCCCGCGCGTTCGCCTGCACGAGTAATCGGCGACCTTCAGCAACGTTCTTCCGTACGCCGTAACCGTCTTGGAGACAGTGCCCAAGCTCCCGAAGATCGTCGATATGGCCGAGGAAAGCAGCTCTGGCACACAGAGCCACTCCGGCCCTCAGGTCTTTGTCAATTTTCAAACCACCGCTGCCGTTAAACTGAATCAAAGCCAGAGAGTATAACGCCGGCGCGTGAGATCTAATCGCCGCCTTCGCCATCAGTGACGCACCGCTCCCTCGGTTCTTTAAACAATAAAAACGGATGCGTAGATAAAACAAACCACGATCTAATTTAATAAAAATACAAATTCATTTCCATAATAACGACAATTTCTATAAATATAATTAAAAATACTAACCATTCCAAGGAAATAAGAAACCTCGGTATTACCGGCGGCAACGCATAGCTTCAAAAACCGGTGAGCGTCGTAGGACCAGTTCTTAGCCGGGAAGGCAAGAGTTTTGGGGCCTATTTTGGATAATACCAAAGGATTTACGGCCAACCGGTTGAGCCTTTTACAACTATTTTCCAGAAAAAAAAATGTAAATAAATAATTTCTCTCAAATCAAAACACTGATTCAGATGCATGTATATAAACATAAGAACAAATACTTACGTAATGAGAATACTGATGAATTCCGAAGAAGCGGAGGCGGTAGCACTGAGTTTACAAAGTATGGAAATAACAATATCGTCGGGTAAACCATCAAAGAAATCGGATCTTTCAGTGTTTATCTCAAAAAATTTGAAGAACTGTATTTATCTCAATAGGGTTGCAAAATAAGTTTGTTAATTTTGTTTTTATCAAAAATTATAACAAATATCCTCTACATTATCTTATCTTTTAATGAAATAAAAATGATATATAATTGAAAAAGATTTATCCAAATTTTAATCCGTAGAAAGCCTATTTTCACCACTTAACAAACAGAGTTATTAATTTTCATTCAAGGTTAGTAACATTTGTTCTTCAATTATCTTTGATTAATTATTTTTAATTAATAAGTGTTTTTAGCTCGCAGTTATGATTTTTTTTTTAAATATAGCTTTTTAAAAATTTATATATCAAAATAACATTTTCAAAAACTTAAGTACCAAACTAGCACTTTTGACTTGAAATCCGGAATTGGTAATTCCGGATTATGAAATCCGGAATTACCAATTCCGGATTTGAATTTTTTATTTTTTTTTTGTTTTCCAAAATTGAATTTCCGAAAATAATAATTCCGTAAATAGGGGGCGATCGCGCCCTAAAATAGAGCGATCGCTCATGTGTACTCCGGCGGTACCAATTCCGGATTCTATTTTTATTTTTATTTTTTTTCCAAAAAAGATTAAATGAGGAAAATAATATTTTCTGGAATAAATAGAGAGTGATCGCACGTATGTGGGGGCGATCGCTCTTAGTGTAATCCGGAACTGATAACTCCGGATTTTAATTTTTTTTTTTTTTTAAATACTAAATATATCTGAATTGAATTAAGTAATGTTTTTTTTAAAAAAATTCAAATCCGAAAATGCTAATTCCGGATTTGCTTTACAAAACCCATCTTCCTCGGCAAATCTGTAAAGAAATCTGGCATAATAAAAATTCATTGAAGAAGAAGGAGAAAAGAAGAAAGAAGAAGAAAGTAGGTGAATTTTTTCCAAAAAATATTGAAAATTCAAGAAGTTGATTAAGAAGTTCAAGAAGAAGAGGTGATTAAGAAGGTACATTTAATCCTCTTATTTTTTGTTCGAAATTTAAATTTAGTATTTATTTAAATTTTTTTGTGAATGTAGTGATATTGTTAAATTAGATTTTTTATAATTTATTTTTCAATTTCTAGGAATAAATATGGCTGGAGTTCCACTTGTTTTCATGTGTTATTGGGGAGGAAATGATGAACACCCGTTTGAAGGTGAACATTTTGAAAGGGGACCAAAATGTGCACTTAGGGCTAAAACTCGGTGGAGTTACAAGAAGTTGATTAAAAAGTTAGCTAAGAAAATTGGGGTAGATCGAGCTGTTGTTCAGTTGCAAGTTATATGTAGATATCCTCATCTTGTTGCTCCCGGGATTGCAAACTACATTCCATTTGTAATCGACAATGATATGGGTATGGAAGTCATGTTTGATGTTTTCGCTCGGTTTGGTGGGTTGAGTAGCTTACAATTGTATGTTAAGATAAATTTAGTTGATAATGTGAATGTTGAGGAGTTTGAAACCTATGAGGAGCCATTACAAAATCAGTATGTTAATGACATGGATACCTTCCAGATGGGTTCTTTAAGCTACTATAGTCAGATGGATGCTGGAACAAGTACACAAACATATGTGGAAGAGGAAGAGGAAGAGGAAGAGGAAGAGGAAGAGGAAGAGGAAGAGGGGGAGGAAGAGAGCGAGGAAGAGGGAGGGGGTGAGGGTGAGGAATTGTATAATGATGATGATAATGATTCAGATTATGAAGAAAATATTGAGTTGCTTCTAAATGAAGATCGTGACGATGGATATGATGATTGCAGTAGCCCTACCGATGTTAGCGAGAATGAGGGAGAAGATTTGGCGTTACATTTGGTTGCTTACGAAGAACCACAACATCATGTGCATGACAGAGTCGGGTATCAATTTTATCGTGATATTGGAGAAGGATCGGTGATATATGATGATAACCAATATGACTTTGCTGAATGGAATGTAGAACATCATGACATTGCCAAAGGTATTCGCTTTTCAAAGAAGACAGATGTGCAGTATAAAATGAAGTTGTTTCATATTAAGAAAAATCTGCGCTTCAAGGTAAAACGAAGCACAACCCGAAAGTGGACTATTGAGTGTTTGATGAAAGATTTTCCGTGCAATTTTTATGTGAATGTGAGTTTGAAGAATGCCGGGTATTGGGAAATTACCAAATACAAGGGTCCTTATTCTTGTTTGGCAACTGAAATTAACCAAAATCATCGAAACATGGATGCTAAGTTCATAGGGCAGGAAGTTTTGGAGCTGGTTAAGGCTGATCCCGAGTTGAAGATTGTACTAGTGAAGGCGGAAATAAAAAAAGCCTATGGAAAGGAAGTTTCATATAGAAAGGCATGGTGTGGCAAACAAAAAGCTATTGCAGAGGCATATGGAGACTGGGAGGAATCTTACATAAGGCGCCACGTTTGTTAGGCCGCCATCCAAAAGTAGAACCACGGAACCATTGTGGAGCATTCGATCCTCCTCCTCCCGGTGCTTTAGGTATGTTTGATCGTGTGTTACGGGCATTTGTCACTTGTGTGGAAGCATTCACTCATTGTCGTCCCGTTATTTACGTTGATGGCACAGTCCTGCATGGAAGATATAGAGGGGTTATTCTTATTGCCATGGGTGTCGACGCAAATGATAGTCTACTTCCTCTCGCATTCGCTATTGTTGAAAAAGAGGACTATCGAAGCGGGTGTTGGTTTACGCATCTTCTATGCAAACATATTGTTAAGGATCGTGAAGTTTGCTTGATATCGATCGGCATAATGGCATCCTTTGCACGGTTGGAGACATTGCCGGTGGCCACGAAATGTTATCCACGGATGGTGCATGTTGCACTTGCGAGCTAATTTTCTTAAAGCTCACAAGGGCGTTGGATTGAAAGATCTTTTTGGCGTCTTTGTTAGCACCACCCAAGATAGAAAGCTTAAATGCTATACGAGGCAAATTCGTATCATCAACCCCGAGGCATATAAATGGTTTGAGAACTTGGATGCTAGAAAGTGGACAATGGCTCACGATGGTGGATATAGGTACGGCATTAAGACTACTAATTTGTCGGAAGTTTTAATGGCGTTATGAAAGGAGCTCGGGAATGCCAATTTCGGCGGTTGTTGAGACCTCATTCTATAGGTGTTTGGCATACTTTCAAGATAGACTCCCTAAAGCAATTAGTGCTTTATTGGGAGATCCTAATGGCATCCCACCCCCAAATGCCACGCTACAATTCGGTGAGAGAATCGATCGAAGATACCGATACAACTTGGATAAATTTGGGTTTCATCACGTCACAAGGTTTAACACTACGTACGTGGGTGTTTATAGTGTGACGGCCAGGGTACGTGGTGACAAAGGTGGACACATTCAAGTTGTGAGATTGCGTGATCGAACATGCACTTGTGGCAAATGGATGCAATATCATTACCCTTGTTCGCATGTGCTTGCGTGTTTCAAATCCGCAAAGTGTCGATGGTATGAGTTATATTCATCCTTTTTACGGCCTTGCCTCGTACTACAAGACGTGGAGTTGCTCTTTTCATCCAATCCATGACGAAGCCTATTGGAATGTAGATCATATTGTCCCACGTTTTACCCTAACCGGAGCATCGATGTGACAAGAAGCAAGGGAGACCCGGAGTCAAGGCGGCGAGAAACTCTATGGATTGACAAGTTGCAAAAAAAAAAATCGTTGTGGGATTTGCAAGTTAGAAGGTCACACGCGAAGGAGATGTCCAACTCTTAGACAGTAAGAGTTAATTGTTATTTTTATTATTACTTCTTAAATTATGTACTTTGAACTTTTAAGTATTGTTGTTTTATTTGAACTTGTAATATTGTTTTATTTGAACTTGTAATATATTGAACTTGTAATATATTTAACTCTTGGTGGAGTATGACATCAAATATATTTGTAGTTGCGAAACTTAAAACGACCAAATGGGTCAACCGCTCCATTTTATAGCAAATAAAATATGAATAAAACTGAAATAACATTAAAATAAATATTAAAATTAGTGATCACATCCCGATCACATAGGATAGAAATACAAGTTCAACAGTTCAACAACACATACATTAATCAAACATTAAAATAAAGAGTTCAAATTAGTGATCACATCCCGATCACATAGGATAGAAATACAAGTTCAACAGTTCAACAACTTTTACATGAAAAACCCCTTCATGGAAAATCAGATGGGATGAAATCCTTATGGAATACCTGCAACACAAATAAACTAATGTCATTTGTTGAACAATCACCCACTCACACCGTACCTAACAATTTTACCTTGAATACATTGGGGAGTGTGATGTTGAGTATATGTGTTTTACGTGAGGGGAGAAAACAACAACCTAAAAATTACAAAAAAAATATGATTAGATGTCAATATTAATAATAGGTTCAAGTTGTTGCATTTTTAATACATCATACCTGATGAAGTATCGTAACGTAACCAACAACTATGTCATCTCCGAACTCACTCTCGCAAACACCTTATGATGAATTGCACCACCTATTGTTCCCGTTGGATCCTATCAATTTTATCTTAATTAGTAAGATAAGACACATATTAATCATGCTAGAAAACATACAAAACTCATATGCTAACCTTCAAAGTCACCGTAGCGTCACCAAATTCATTTCTTGTGATGTTCTTGACAACACCAACGGCAACATTAATCCTACCAAATCCATTAGGAAATCCGCCCGTGACAGAATGAAAGGGGGGTAGCAGCAATCATACCATCGCCACCGAGCGCTCAAGTGCGGAGAGCCAAGGATCGCGTTCGAAATCTTTATCCTCCTTGGGATCTTCAATCGCTCTCCTCACATACTCTTGGGTCGGAATCGAGAGGTTCCTGAGAGGATCCCCTCTCTCGACGATCGAGGTTTCTCGCGCAAAGCCAACCGCACGTCACCAGCTGGACCAGGAATCAGACGCTCTCCTTCGCGTTGAGACAGATTTGTTTGAGAGAGGTGAGAGGGTTGAGGGTTAGATGTTTGGCCTTTTTCAAAATGAGGACGGAGATTAGAAGAATTTTTGAATCTACGATCCATATTTCAGAGAGGAGAGAGGGTTGAGGGTTAGATGTTTGTAATGAAACTACTCCTTCCTTTTAAAGGGAATTCAAATTTGATAAATCCGCATTAGCAAAGTGCCGGATTTGTAAGTTAAGATAAATCCGGCATTGACAGGCCGGATTTGTCGATGAAGATAAGATCGGCATTGGCGGCCGGATTTGAACGTATATTATAAATGTTCAACCTATCTTCAATTAATGCACTTTTTTTTCATTACGCTTTTTGTCATATATGTGCAGTGCACACAGGTACCAACACACAGAGTTGTAACATTACTAATTTTAACATGGAAAATCAGGACAAATGGGGCGATCGCCCCTTTCCATCCGCGCGTTCGCGCAAAATTACTGGAATTTTGGGAGCGATCGCTCCAATAAGAGGGGCGACCGCTCCAAAGCCAAAACTGAGCCAATAGCGTGTAATACTCCCTCCGTCCCAAAATGTTTGTCCCATTTTTTATTTTCAATTAACCCGTTATTGTATAAAACTCTTGTAATACTCCCTCCGTCCCAAAATGTTTGTCCCATTTTTGACTTTTTTGTTGAACCTGTTATTGTATAAAATGAAAAATATTATAATTACAGTGATTGCACATATGCAGTGTATTATCAAAATGTCTAATACATTTTGATCAAGAGCTGGTCATTTATTTTAGGATAAATAATTTCAAAACTTGAAGATAAATTTTATGATTGCAGCGATCCAAAAATAAATTTTTAACATAACACAATGTTTGCTTAAATTAAATAATGTTTTGCTGAAAACAAACATCAGCCATACTACCAGGCACAATACAAGAAGGGAAGAAATAAAATCGATTTAGCGAATCAAACAAAGAGGAAATTAACAACAAGTTTGTTACAAACCAAAAATAAAGATGTCTTTGGGACACACCCCAACATAAAACCAAGTTTGCATGCCAACAAAGGCATGACGAATTAAAATACAAACCAAATATGAAATATTGTTTATGAGGATCCCCTCATCAAATTAAGCCACAAACCAAAGCTGAAATTAACTAAGAGTTTTAAAATTCAACAAAAAACATTAATCTTCAGAAATGTCCACCATAGCCCGACCCATCTCCCGGTGGTGGTGGTGGCATCCGTCCAAGGATATTCTGGAGCAACCGAGTCTGCTCCTCCTGTACACGATCATGTGATCAACAATGGAAAATTATAGTTCGTATTGGACATACCCTTAGCCGTGTTCCATATCTCCTTACTGATTATTTTTCCAAAATCAATTGTTTTTCGTTGAACTATCATGTGCATTAGAAATGCACGTCTCCAATTAACCTCATTAAAATGAGAGGAGGGGAGGATCCTCTCACAAATAAATCTATGAAGATACTTCATCCAAGTATCCATGTCTCGAGCCTTTACAACTATCCCCTTCTTCACATTCCTAGGGTCAATTACCCCAAAAGTCGGAGCTAGCAAATGCAAATTTTCCCTAACTTTTTTTCCTATCCTCTCCATCTCTTTGGTGTACTCACACCCATTCTCCTCAATGTTAGTGGCTAACCCGTAATGTTGATTAATGGCATCCCTATCATAATTAACCTGTAGCCCCGCACAAAAGACTGTCCGTATTCCCCGTTCAAAAATATTAGCATAAAATTCTTTGACTAAAAGTGAACTTCCATAGTTTGGGGGCTTACTCCCCAACTTTCCCCAATTGTAAAGGGTAACAAAACCATCTAAATACAAGCCATTAAAATCAAATTCCCTCTCCGGGTTGAATGGCTTGTTTTCATATAACTCAAAGAATTGTTGAGCTTGAATCCCAACAAATTTAGCAGCATCATACGGGGGACCGGTAGGGCTTGGAGTGTTGGTGGTAGTGGTTCGTGGTTTTTTAGGAGGCATTGTCAATCAAAACTCAAAGATAAAAAATTGGAAGCTTACTTTTGAATTGGCCGGAAATTCGCCGGAAGGTCGCCGGAAGGTCGCCGGAATTTCGCCGGAGTCTTTGTCTTGAAAAACAAACGTGTGACAATCTTCAAAATGCACCTCAAACCTTGAATGTGTGCTTCAAAATGGATGATTGATTGATTTTGGGGTTGAAGAAAATTTGATTTGGGGTTGAAGAAGCTTGAATTTGGGGTTTGAAATTTGAAATTTTAGAGAGAGAGAGAAAAGGAGGCGCTGGTATGGTAGGGTTATTTGATTGGGAGAGGGGGAGGTTTTTGGGATAAACCGTGCTTTGGGAAATCCGCGTAGAGGGCGATCGCGGCCAGGTTTAGTGAGCGATCGCGCCTTTTCTCTGTAAAAGAGGGCGATCGCTCGTATATTGGGGTGATCGCGCATATGGAATTTATTATTTGTTTTTTAAGAAAAATAATTTTTTAATAAAAGAATCCGAATTAGAATTTCCGGATTACATTGGGCGATCGCCCTCTATAAGGAGAGACCTCCCTCTTGTCCGTCCCTCTTTTGTCAAATTTCAATCAGTTTTTTAACGTTTTTCGTTAGTTTTTAGAATTTCCATCGGTTTTTAACGTTTTCGTTAGTTTCTCGGAAGTCCGGTTAGTTTTTAGAATTTCCGGTCGGTTTTTAACGTTTTCGATTAGTTTTCGAAATATCATCCATGGCAAGCTTTCATGAAATTAAAATTAACAATAATAAAAGAATAAGTTTTATAGAAAATTGACCACATCCAGGTCACGTAGGATACGATCGAGGATAATTGGACGGGGTAAATTCATCGGGGGATTGCGAATCCTACTCCCTCTCCTCGGCATACGACGACCACACGATCTAGATTGTTGAGATGAGGATGAGGATGATCCGTCGGGACTTTACGAAAGCGCACACTAGGCAAATGGAAACTAGGCCTAAATCCGGAATCCCGAATGTCCGCTCGGGCGTCGATTATAATTGCTAGAAGAAGGGAAGGAGCTCGAGGCGGTTGCGTGAAATCAAGCTGATTCATCAATTCGGTAAAAGAATTACCCGGTCTGTGCAGGTGAACTCTGTCGGCGAACTCAAGCGATGCATATCACCGTATTGATCCCGCATCTCGGCTCATCCCGCAGTGTTGGTATCCGCCACGCCTACGAACCCGATTCTCCCTCTGTGGCTCCTCTTCAACGGTATGATCAACCGTTGGGGGAGCTTGGGCTTGCGATGGTTCTTTGCTCCCTAATATGTGTCGGTGTGTTAGTGACACATTGTTGAGTGTAATTCACCATGTCTTCCAAGGATGTGGCATTACATTTGTATAAGTACATCCCTTGGAGACTTTGAATCTGTTCAAAACAATGAACTAAAATTAATTAATACGGAAAAATGGTATTGTTTTTGTAAAATCATTGTATGTAATATATAACTTACCACACCCTCATAACCGAGTTGAACGTGGCTCGAACCCTAGTCCCTCCACATTAGACGAATTGTGGATGAGCGATCGAGTAATACGCCTATACCATGTCAAATAGGGGTGCTGGTAACTCATATCCACTTCACCAAACTCTCCATCAACGACATTAAACTCCCGTTCATTCCACCTTGCTATGTGCGATCATGTTGTTGCATCCAGCTAACGCCCGACCGACCTTGCCGACTAATCCGACGCAAGTCCAAGGCGGGTGTCGCGGTCATCGAGCACACCTTGAACCATCCCAAATTGTCGCATTACGCGATCCGGAAAGTGCCATTCAACCCTCTCAAAGCGGATGAGGGGCACCTTCGCCCTCCATATAGCTTGGCCCTGAAGGCGTAAATTCGGGCGGCACACCGTTGTATGGGCGCCACACAACCCGATCATTCTCTAAATATGACAATTGGTCTCGATAGCCTTGCGGAGTTATGGGCGATCACGAAGTATACGACAATGGACCCTTCCACCTACATATGAAACAATTGACATAAAAAATAATGAGTAAAAAAGCGATATATTACAAAACGGTATCATTTACAAAATGAAGTAATTGAAATATACCTGTAACCCATGGTTGCAATCCATTAAGTGTTATTTCTTCATGTCTCCTAGGTTGTGTACACAACAACCTCTTCCATGCCCAAAGCTATAAAAAAATTATCATTACGTACAAAACAAAGTTAAGTCCACTAGCATAATGTAATCATATATAATAGGCATACACATCTGATGGTTAAGCCACCACACCCTTTCGAATCGTCTTTGAGATGCTACACACATCTCCCTATACAAGAAGGCCAACGCTCCACTACCCCAACCGTACGCACCAATATTATTTATATCCCTAAGAAGTGCGAGGTACATCAACTTCACTAGGTTATCGGACGAGACGGGCATAATGTATGACCCCAATAATAAGAAAATGTATGCTCGAGTATATGTCTCAATCATATGCTCGGACGCATTATTTGGGAAGCTGTTCAAAATGAGGGAAGTGTCCTAGAACCCATCTCATTGATATCATTCCACCTCTTTTGATGTCTGCGGTTGAGGTGCAACCCCAAATAACTCCTCAACAATCTCAACCCGTGCCAAAGCACTCCTACTAATTTACGAACTAGTCACCGCCATTCCGTCTACGGGAAGACCACACAACATGCCAATATCCTCTAAGGTGATGGTCATCTCCCCTACGGGTAAGTGAAAAGTGTGGGTCTCTCGGACGCCATCTTTCAATCAAAGCCTCAATCAAATGCCAATCATATTGTATATGACCTAATAAATACACTCCATAAAATCCAGTATTTATAAGCTTCTCTTCTATCCTCCAATCAACTCTAGGTGAAAATCTTGGACCACGCCTAGGTCTTAAATTGGGTAACTCTTGTCCCTCCCAAATATATTTAGATCTACGTGTATCCTGAGAAGTCAATACATGAGGATCAATTGGCCCAGGATCAATAAATTGTTGTTGTACATGTTGATTCATCTGAAATAAAAAAATTTAATAGTAATTAAATTTAAATGGGACTTAATGTTTAATTCATTGACAATCAAAAATTAAGTACATAAATCATTTTAACAACAAAATATAAAAAATGCACAAATAAAAATTCTTAAAAAAATTTATATAGCTAAAATTAACAACTCAAAACAAATTAAAATAAGAAATATAACTAACCATTTTTAAGTACCAAACTAACACTTTCTCTCACAACTCTTTAAACTTCTTCTCTTCTCCTTAATTCTTTCTTTCTCTATCTCACTCTCTGCACTCCTTCTTCTTCCTTTCTTCCATGAACAATCAGAGTTAAGTTAATGGTAGTAGGAATTCAAAATTTGAATCCGGAAATGGCAGCCCCGGATTCAAATTAAAGCAAATTCGGAATTGACAGTGCCGGATTTGAAGATACGCATCTAAGGAGCTATCGCCCCTTAAGTAGAGCGATCGCCCTCTCTTTTTTTTCAGAATATATTTTTTTTATTTGCTTTATTTCTTTTTTTGGAAAAAAAAAATAGAATCCGGAATTGGTACCGCCGGAGTACACATGAGCGATCGCTCTATTTTAGGGCGCGATCGCCCCCTATTTACGGAATTATTATTTTCGGAAATTCAATTTTGGAAAAAAAAAAAAATCAAATCCGGAATTGGTAATTCCGGATTTCATAATCCGGATTTCAAGTCAAAAGTGCTAGTTTGGTACTTAAGTTTTTGAAAATGTTATTTTGATATATAAATTTTTAAAAAGCTATATTTAAAAAAAAAAATCCGCAGTTATCCTATTTTTGATGTTTTCGAATTTATGAATTAAAATACATTTATCCTAATTTCGGATTTATGAAAAAAAAAACACTTATCCTATATTTTTTTAATTAAAATCTAGTAATATCCGAAATATCCGAAATATATATAATTGAAAAAGATTTATCCAAATTTTAATCTGTAGAAAGCCTATTTTCACCACTTATCCTAGTTTTGATTTTTTCGGATTTAATTAAAAAAAACACTTATCCTAATTTCGGATTTATGAAAAAAAAACACTTATCCTATATTTTTTTAATTAAAATCTAGAATAAAAATGAGTTGGAAATGGAGCTGATGACGTGGCCTTTTCTGGAGGCTCTAAATAGTTTTGTTGTTTACATTATACTCCCTCTGTCCCATAAGTCTTAAGAAAACTTTCCATTTTGGGCGTCCCATAAGTCTTAAGAAATCCCAAAAAGGAAACCTTAAATCACTATTCTCTCCACTCATTCTCTCTCCTACATTATTTTAATACTCACAACACATTATAATTTACTATTCCCTCCACTCATTCTCTCTCCTATTTAATTTTTCACACTCACAACACTTTTTCCACTCATTCTCTCTCCTAATACTATAATAATATTCCTTAATTCCCGCGCCATTTCACTTTTTCTTAAGCTTAATGGGACGGAGGGAGTATATGATATATGATTCTACTTTAAGCTTTTTATCTTTCCTCATTTCTTACTTTGGCCGGGACCGAGTATCTTGTTTATAAAAGATGAAACTGGCGGAGAAGCTCGCCTTTATGAAAAGCACCAAAGTCTCTTATGCTGTCTGGCCATTACTTCTTCGATATGCCATCTTTGGTGATTGCGGTGGAGTCGCTTTCAAGTATTTTGGTGAATGCGGTGGAGTCGCTTTCAAGTATCAAATTGGTGATAAAAGGTTGCGTTGTTGATAAATCAGATTATTGTGTTATAATTCATGACGATGGAGGGAAGAAAGGCGCGAATTCAGATCGGGTAATATTCTTGCATTTTTCACCGATTATATACATTTATATGTGAGCGTGTGTTATAGGGTTTAGTTTTGTTCTTAATTCTCACTTGGAAGTTGCATTGCTTGTACTGTTTGAATTCTGTTCGATGGCTCAGAATTTAAAATGTAGGGTTTGGCTTTGTGTCTGATTCCTTGAGTATTGGATTAAGTGTATTTGATTCCACACTCTTATTTGTTTGTATAGTTTGAATAATGTGGGTGAACTTGTTTAATTTATGTCATGAAATGGTTTAAAGTTGTTTTGGAGCTGAGAATTTCGGTTTCAAATTGTTTCTCGTCTTCAAATTGATATCTTCTTTGTTGGTTTCTTGAAGATCTGGGCAGCCAAAACTATTATCTGACATTGTTGAGGACTCGGTAAGAAGGGAATTTTTTTCACAAACCTTGTTGCCAGGGTCATCAATGATGAGTAAGATTTTATCAACATCTCGGTTAACTAGCAACTGCTGATTTATTGGTTGTATAGATTGTCTGAATTAATTTAACTTTTTTACTCTGAATAGTACGTGACTGCTGATAGGTCTGATATAATTATGGTTACATGGAGGTATTTCATTCCCATGGAGTAGAGACTCATGTCAGCCAATTTCATGAATGCTTTTTTAACCAAGTATGAAAATCTCAGTTCATGAATTCACGTTGAATATCCATTATAAGAATAATTTTGAATGATCGTAGACAAGGGACGGCTGCTCCCATTGTTTTGACGCTCACATGCTCTCAATGGGACAAATCTGGTCACATCTCTCACTTTGTGAGATGGATGACAGAGATGAATTAGGCGTTTAGTGGGAACACACATTGCCAATTCATCTTGGCCACTCATTTCGCAAAGTGAGAGATGTGGCCAAAATTCATCCGTTTGGAGCATGAGAGCATCAGCTTCAAATCTGAATGACCATTCACTCTCTTGATGAATGAGCTAGTCTATCCTTAGCAGTGTAGGAAGTTATTTAAGAAATGCTATAATGCCATTCCCACTTCCTTAATAACTTAATGTACCTTTTAATATTAAGTTCATTTAATTTCAAACTTCCATACCTAACACCCCCTGTATATAGAATCAAACTTGTTGGAAAGATATTTGTAACTTGGTTTGCGCTCAAAATAACATCATAATTTGGTTTGGAGGGTGTTTACAGGGTGATTACGATTTTTGAAAGAAAGGAAAGGCAATTGGCATATATAGTTCTACATATTGGTTTGGAGCAATGTAATTTTTAAAATTTCTTTTTTAACACGCCCAAATTATTGTGAAATTATAGTCCATATTTATTCTATTTCATATACACACCCTACCCACATGAATTATCAGCATAAAAAGAAAAAGAAATAGTCGCCATCAGTTAGATTTGTTGAACCTCCTTACAGCTTAACCGGTATTATATTGTTGTGTACTACTCTGCCCGTCTGATAATAAATGTCACGTTTTCTGTTTTGGTCCATACAAAAACAAGTGTCACTTTTATAAATAAGGAATTAGTCTTTGTGCAGTTTTACCTAAGAACAAGCAACGTATAAACAAGTAAAATACATTCCTTATAGACTTGACAAGTTAACTGCGACATTTTTAATAGGACAGCGGGAGTATTAAATCATACTCCCTCCGTCCCTAAATGAATGTTGAAAAAAGTTTCAAATTTGCTCTTGATAAAGAGCAAATTTGAAAAAAAAAAAATCCGACATTTATTTAGGGAAAGAGGGAGCATAAAAGATAATGCATCACAATCATGACCATTTGTCATTTTTTGTCTTGGTCTAAATATAAAATCTGATCATATCATTGTTTTCATGCTGCTTCTGACTGATGTGAGATGGTTGGGGATTGAGATTTTAGAAATAAAAAATGCCTGATTATATCATTAGTTTTTTTGGGTAACCAGTTGTTGATTAATTAATTATTAAGAACTTTGACTTGATAGTTAATGTATCTCCAGCCTAAGATTAGTTGTACCCTCAAGCTCTTCGTTTCTCCTACCACTCCAAAGTCCAAATTGATCTTTATTTGGCACAATCCACCATGGATCACATGCTTTAAAGTTTGAGGTTTAATGGCAAACTCAGATGACCAAGAATCATTAATCATGGAGCAGAAAGAAAAGAAAACTCAAGACGGACTGGAGGAGCGCGAGTCAGAAACTTATATGTTCTTCAATGGTAATGTTTTACCGTTATACATAAAGCAATTCATTCGCAGCTACCAAAGAGAATTAACTAATCTAGTAAGAACTCAAAAAGAGCATGCTTGGAAGTCTGATCCAATCTGCCTTTACTATCTATTATTTTAGAGATCTGTTGCTACTCGTTTTCTTGAATACGAAATTGATATCTACATTGGTTTTGGCAGATCTGAAACTTCATGTGGACAAGGACAAGGGAATGAAGGTTTTGGAGAAGCTGACAACCGATGCTGATCAGATTCAAAACCAGGTTCTTCTGCAAATAATCTCCACCAATTCAAATACAGAGTATCTTAGTCGCTTCCACCTTGATCAAGACATTGACAGAAGTAATTTTAAGCAAATTTTCAAGAAGAGAGTTCCTATTGTAGAACACGAAGATATTAATGCTTACGTTCAACGTGTTGCTTGTGGTGAGCCTTCCCATATCATCTGTGCTTGGCCCATCACGGAATTCTATACCAGGTATGTTGCTACTCGTCTATGGATATTATCTAGCATATTGGCTTGAAATTGATTATATTCATAAATTTTCACGTACAGCTCTGGTACTTCAGGTGGACAACCAAAAATGATCCCCTCCACTGTTGAGGGTTCAGAAAGTAGGTCCTTCGTAATAAACCTCTTTAGCGCGATCATCAACATGTAAGAGTTTTGAACATCTTTGTTAGCTACTGCCAGTTAATTGGTTGTATAGATTGTCTGAACAAAACAGTGTACTCAGATTAATTAACTCATCAGGCCGACCATGTGGTCCATTGCTAATACTAAGCCCTATAGTACTCTTAGTAGTTATATAAATGTATATGTAGAGGGTTATCCTGATTTTGTATGAATCTTAGGTATGTTGAGGGTTTGGACCAAGGAAAAGGAATGTCGATTGTCATCATCAAACCAGTAATCACGACTCCGTCTGGCCTGGTGGCAGGACCAGTTTCAACTGCCTCCTACAAGAGTGATCAAATCCAACACCATGCCTGCTTCACCAGCCCCCTGGAGACCATATATTGTTCAGACAGCAAGCAGAGCATGTACTGCCAGATACTTTGTGGCCTTGTGCAGCGTGACGAGGTTGTTCGAATAGTAGACACCTTTGCTTCATCGTTTCTGCGCGTGATCAAGTTCCTGGAGGATTACTGGATAGAAATGTGCTCAAACATTAGGACGGGACAGGTCAGTGACTGGATCACTGACATAAGTTGTAGAAATGCAGTGTCCCAAGTCCTGGGCAAGCCGTTTCCTGAATTGGCTCATCTGATTGAGATGGAGTGCGATGGTGGGAGATCATCATGGGAAGGCATCGTTAAAAGGCTTTGGCCACGAACGAAATACATTGGTGTAGTTGTTTCGGGATCCATGTCACAGTACATTCCCACCCTCGAATTCTATTGTGATAAGATCCCTCTAGTTTCAAATATGTATGGTTCTTCTGAATGTTACTTCGGTATCAATGTGAATCCGTTCAGCAAGCCTTCAGATGTGTCCTACACTCTCCTCCCAAATGTGGCCTATTTCGAGTTCGTACATGTCGACAAAGACGACAGAAAGGAAAATACATTGATGCAACATGCTAATGGTGGTTTTTCATGTGAACAAGTAGTAGATTTAGTAGATGTGCAAGTTGGTCACTACTATGAAATCTTGATCACAACATTTACGGGTGAGTTATAGTACTGATTACAATCTTGAAATGACATATGAAGATATACTAGCTCTCTGATCTGCTTAGTTACTCTTTTGTAAATAGGGTTATATCGATACAGAGTTGGAGACATTCTGATGGTGACCGGCTTCCACAACAATGCACCACAATTCCGGTTTATGGAGCGAATAAGTGTGGCTTTGAGCATCGACGTGGAAAAAACCAGTGAGGATGACCTCTTGAAGGCAATTACTCAAGCCAAGCTCCCTATTGAGCAGCTCGGCTTCCGTCTAACGGACTACACTAGCTACGCAGACACATCGTCAATCCCTGGTCATTATGTACTTTTCTGGGAACTGGTTAAGAAGACTAGCGATGGAGGGCAAGTGGAGGTGGATCCAGCGGTGATGGAGGAATGCTGCTCCGAGGTGGAGGAAATGCTGGATTCAGTGTACAGGAAGTACAGGAGGAAGGAGAAATCGATTGGGCCATTGGAGATTAGACTTGTGAAGCAAGGGACGTTCGATGAACTGATGGATTTCTATGTCGCTAAGGGAGCTACCGTGAATCAATACAAGACACCGAGGTGCGTTAAGTCTGAGGAAGCCATTGAAATACTGGATTCAAGAGTGCTGGGAAAGTACTTTAGCAACAATGTTCCTTCCTGGGAGCCGTTTCAGATATTGGCGGCGAGCACTGAATAAATATGTCCTTGTTTAGCAGTTTCCTGGTAACCTTTTTGGGGATATTATTCATCTGTTGGTTATTCTTCTTGCGTATCTACTCCTGATTCTTTATGCAATCCTGTGTAGTTGTACCTATGTGCGTGTTGGTGTGTGTTTATATGGTTTAGTTTTGAGCTTAATTCTCATTTTAAGTTGCAATACTTGTACAGTTTGAATTGTGTAGGTGAAATGGTTGAATTTTGGTTAATGCTTGCATCTCATTTTGTTTGGGAGCTCAACATGAAGCATGAAATTTGCTTTTACATTGGTTACTGGTACTATTTTGACTTGTTTCTTGGCTTCAAATTGATATCTTTGTAAGGTTTCTTGCAGCTCTACTAGTGAGGCGGACAGCCGAAACTGATCCCTGCCACTGCTGAGTTTTGGAAAGAAGGATCTTCGTCAGAACCCCTGTTATCAAAAAGTAAGTTTTTCAAAAACCTCTTTCGTTCCCAAAATAATTTGGGGTCGGCTAACATGAATCCTCAAATGTGTCATCATGAAATTTAATTGTAAGCACAATATATAGGAAAACCCTGTGATCGTGTTACCTTGCTGGTCTGACATGCATGCTTCTAGGTATGTTGAGGGATTGGATGACCAAGGAAGAAGCACTGTCTTCTCGTCATCAAACCAGAAATCACGACTCCGTCTGGTCTGGTGGCAGGAACAGTTTTAATCAGCTAATACAAGAATTATGACCCTTTCCAAAACCATGGCCCAGGGATACAGCACTTTGTCCAAAACTATGTCTTTGATGAATATGTGTGTGTGTGTGTGTGTGTGTGTGTGTGTGTGTGTGTTGTAGCAATTAAGTTTCAGACTATACATGTACCCTGTTATATGGACTAGCAATGCCCCCATGTGATTTTCCTAAAACAGTCCCTACTCTAACCCCTCCACCAGCCCCAGGGACATTCTACTTTGTGAAGACGGCAAGCAGAGCATGAGTTACCAGTTACTCCATGGACTGGAACTGACACAAAGCTAGAAATGCAGCAAATCTAATCCTGCATCCCTATATATGGTTCTTCTGAATCTTTCTTCAGTGTCAATCTGAATCCGCTCGACAAGCCTTCATATGTGTCCTACACTCTTCTCCCCAACCTGGCCTATTTTGAGTTCATACCTGTCTGACATATATCATGAAAAGGAAGACATGTTCTGATGGTACTGGTATTTTGAGAACTGAAGAAGTCATAAATTTAGTAGACGTGCAACTTGGTCACTTCTATGAACTCTTGGTTACAACGTTTACAGGTGAGTACTTAATTATACATTTTGGAGAATATATGTATGTATGTGTATATATGTATATTTATATATATATGTATGTATACTTACGAGCAAGGCTCAGTCAGGCTAGACGTTTCTCCCCTCCAGCCGTGTGTGTGTGCGCTAAGTTAGAAAGCACAAAATATTTTCATTTTCCCTAAATCCCCAAACTTAATCAGAGATCTCATTAGGGATTAGAGAGAGAAAGCGATAATGTGGACAGATTGAAACCAAGATTTAGCGATAATCAAGTGAGTATTCGGTATATATCTCCCTGATTCCATCAATTTCTTCTATTTATTCATTGTTGACACTTAGGGTTTGATTTTGTAGGGTTTGATTGTGTCTGAATACCGAAGAAATCAAGTGAAATTGATGGCTCTGTGTTTGTCAAGTAAGTATGCCATTAAATTCTTTATATTCTAGGGGTTTTGTAGTGCTTTTGCTGTGTTCAAATATGTAGGAATAATGTGAATGTTTGATATACATTGTTGATCCATAATCTAATAGTTTAAGCTTTTAGATCAAGTGGTAACTCTAACATCAGAGTGCAAGGTCTCGCGTTTGATTCCACCCGCTTGCAGTATTACCCAGATTTACGTGTGCATAAAATGCACTGTGTTGGCATTCCAAAAATGTGGCATGTTTGTAATATGACATGCCCGATAATGTGGCATGTTTGTAATCTCTCCACGTATGCAACAGGGTCACACGTGAGGGGGAGTGTGAATGTTTGATATACATTGTTAAGCCACGATCTAATTGCTTAAGCTTTTCGATCAAGTGGTAACTCTTAACAAATAATTTTATTAAGTTGGTAGGGTTTGCTTGTGTTTGCAATTTCCAGTTTTGTTCAAGTTGTGAATTTTGTTATTTATTTTTTACTGTATGGATGGTGATGGAGAATCTTAGGCTGAAGTCAAGTGTTTGACTTATCCGGATGGTACTCAGAATGTAGGAGCCAAATGGTGAGAGAGAGTACCAAAATGTTCGAGGGAAGGGAAGTCATAATGTTGAAAGAGATCAGAACCACATTGTTGAGGGAATGTTTTTTAATGGTGAGGGAGAAGATGATGAATGGTGGATCAATTGTCAAGATGAGATTGATTGTATCGTGACTTAGGAATGTCGAAAAAGATCAGAACCACTATGTCTTTGAAGATGATTCAAATAGTGAGGATAGTTTGAGAGGTAAGGAGGCAGTGGCTGATGATGATGATGATGAGAATATAACAAATAGGTCTGTGGCCGAGAAAACTAGGAGAAAATTTGCTAATCCTGTTGACGAAAATGAAGATGGGAATGAGGTAGAGAATCCAAATGTGGAAGGTGATGCTTTTGTGAATGAGAATGAAAATGAATAGGATTGATGGGTTTTTAGGCAGTTATATCACTGGTGATTCTATATTCTGGGTCACGTGCTAGGTGCGTGATTCATTTTTACATTGAGGATTCTTATCCAGCGCCGGATCAGCCAAGGAAATGAGGTCAGCACGCCAACTGTGCATGTTTAACGACTGCACAAACGTCCATTTGACAGAAGGATCAATTAATCCATGGAAACCATACGTTGAGGATGACAACGAAAAAAAAAAGGTGCTTCGGCGAAAACCAATGAATGTGGGTTTTTGTTAGAAACTGAAATTCTTTCTTGATCTCTTCTTCCCTACTCTGTCATTCTCACAGGTGCTTCGGCGAAAACCAATTTTGTTGTTCCGCGGAGCTGATCATCAATAACAAAGGCAATGAGGCATAGTTGTAATGGAGGAATGCTGCTTCAAGGTGGAGATAGTTTATGCCATTATTATCAGTATGCACTGGTGAAGTGAAGGCAGTAAAACAACAATCTAAGCCAAAATGCAGTAAAACAGTCAGGTATGTGTTTTTTTCCTTTAGAAAATACTCCATCCGTCCCAAAATAAGTTTCGTATCTTGACTTTTTACGGTCAATTTCATTGAACTATGATGCATACATCATTTCATTTCAAAAAAAAAAAAAAAAAAAAAAAAAACTAAAGAAACATCTAGCCCCTCAATGAAGAAATATTGATGAATTATCTCCATTTTTCTTTATTTTTTTTATTTACTTTGTTGGATTAGAGAACCTTGGCGAACAGCCTCTTGGCAATTGTCAGGAGAAAGCTCTAGCAAATGGTTCTCTCTCCCAACCCTCGCAAGACGGGAAGCGCTTGGCGCACTGGGGTTTGCCCTTTTTACTTTGTTGGATCAGAGAAGAAGTTGTTGATGGAAGGCATGACCTCTGGGCGTCTACCTCGTACCAACTTCCTAAGCACATGTTGGGCATATTTTTCACCCTCTTCAAAGTTGTCCAAAATCCCTGCAGCTCTATTTTCTTTTTTTACCCTAAAATATAATAAATTTAATGTATTATCACAATTAATAAATTAGTACTCCCTCCGTCCCACTTCAAATGAGCCATGGGATCATTTCACGATTCTTAAGAAATTTTTTAAAAAATTAATAAAGAATTGAAAGTTGGTAGAAGATTAGAGGAGAGAGAATGTAAAAGTTAAAAATATTTAATAGGAGAGAGAATAAGTGGGAGGAATAGTAAGTTAATGATTGGTTTTTTTGTAAATATGTTAAAATTATAAGGGTATAATGAATGGTTTTTTTTGTAAATATATTATGAGGGTATAAATGTCCGAAACACTGTTTATATATTTTCATTTATGAAATGACTTACTTGAAGTGGGATTGACCAAAAAGAAAAGTTGCTCACTTTAAAGTGGGGCGGAGGGAGTATATACTTATAAATAACAAACACATACTATACCTCACTTCTGGGTTGGTACTAATGTTACGCACTAATTGCATGCCGCAAATTCCAACGACAGTACCAACTGCGGCAAATAGAGGGTACACCTGAAATAATAAATATAATCAATTTACAATTTACTGATTATTTTCATTTTACATCTACTCCCTCCGCCCCGCATAAAAACACACTCTTTCATTTTGCACAATAATTAAGGAAAAATGTAAATGATGTGAGTGTTATGAGTATGAAAAGTGAAACAGGAGAGAGAAAGTGGGGTAGAAAATAGTAAGTTGATTGGTGTTGTGAGTGTAAAAGTAAAGTAGGAGAGAGAATGAGTGGGAGGAATAGTAAATTTTTTTTGCCATTTTAGAAAAGTGTATTCTTATGTGAGACGCCCAAAATGGTAAGAGTGCATTCTTATATGGGACGAAGGGAGTATGTTAGAACTTAGAAGTTAATGGAAGAAAATAAAAAATAAATTGTAAATTGTTTTCATGATATCCATGATATGCCCATCCCATATCGGAAATATGTAGAATTTAGTGTGATATATAGAATACACATATACTACTGCTAAGCATCAAATCATTCATTTGACTTTTGAAGATCTGTGATGTGTTGTGGTTAACTCAAATGAGTATGTGATTAGTGGGTCAGTGTGTGGTACATACGTATCGGTTGGGTTTCAAGCTTGGGTCGTTACAACGAGCGAACGATTGTATGGGTGAATAATTAGATAATGAAAGTTACCTCTGGCTTAATCCATCTTGAAGCCATGTTTAACTACTAGAGCCGCAAGAATGAGCGGCAATCTTCTTCTTCTTCTACCTCACGAAAAAGCTATTTATTTCGCGATTTAAAATGTCTTATTTCTTTTTTCCGATCGAAAAAGCTTAAATTTCTTTCTCGATCGAAAAGGAGGAACAATGAGAAGCAACACAAATCCAATGTATCAATTCTTACAATAACCCCTTATTTATACATTCAAGATTAGTGAATTAAGGAATGATTTTGTGGTTGTACTCAAAACAAGGGACTATTATTTGACTCTCAATCATAACTAATTCTGTTAAGATTGTGGGAATGTCTTCTTTTTTTTTTTTTCTAGTTAATTTAGTTTGTGGTTGATTTTAAGACAAAAAAAATAAGTGAGGGCAATATTATCTTTTGACCTTCAATTTTTAATTTTGAATTAGATTTTTTGGTTCATGTTTAATGATTTGAATTGGGCATTTACTAAAAACTAATTTTGAAATATGAATATTACAAAAATACCCACACAAGTTGGATATTACAATTTTTTTATTTTTTTTTGCATTTATCTGTCAAGTAACTGATAAATACATTTATCATTATAAATGTATTTATCAGTTGTTTAACTAAAAAAACAAGCACAAAATATCCTTTAAAAAACTGAGATATGAACTTATCAGTTATAAACAACTGATAACAAGTAAGTTGTGATATTACAAAAAAAATATTTTTCTTTTCTTTCTTTTCTGATTTTTTTTAATTTTTTTCTAGTTAAAATAAATGATAAATGCAATTATCAATTATAAATGCATTTATCATTTATTTTAACTGAAAAAAAAAATAAAAAATAAGAAAAAGAAAAAAAGAAAAAGAAAAAAGAAAAAAAAGAAAAAAGTAAAAAGGAAAAAGGAAAGAAAGAAAAGAAAAGTAATTTTTTGTAATATCACAATTTACATGTTTTATTTTTGTAAATAGCATCTTTTGTTAGATAGTTTTTGGTAAAAACTCCATTATTTGAATTTTGATTTATGCCATTTTGACATTGTTTTGCTTTAACTATGTAAATGATACCCAATTTTGATCAACTTATAAATATATAATTATATGCTTCCTCCGTCCCACTATAATATGTACAATTTGACTTTTATGGTCAATCGAATCAATATTTGATCATAATTTTATAAATATTTAGATATTTTTATGTAATTCTAAAAGAAATATTGTTTCACAATTAAAAATATTATCAATAACAATTTTTAAAATCACATATAAATATCTAAATATTCATATATAATTATGATATTGACTCAGTTAAACCAAAAAAAGTGATGCACATTGGGACCGAAGGAGTAAGTACATACTCCCTCCGTCCCACCTCAATTGGTCCATTGAGGTGGGACACGATTTTTAAGAAAAATTATTAAAGTGGGTAGAAATTAGAGGAGAGAGAATGTAAAAGTTAAATGTGTGGTAGAAAATAGGAGAGAGAATGTAAAAGTTAAAAATATTTAATAGGAGAGAGAATGAGTGAGAGGAATAGTAAGTTAAAGTGGGTATAATGAATGATTTTTTTGTAAATATATGGAGATGATAAGGGTATAAATATATGAAAAACTTTCCATTTAAGGAATGGATCAATTGAGGTGGAACATTCCAAAAAAAAAATGGATCAATTGAGGTGGGACAGAGGTAGTATATTACATTGTGGTACACACAATGTAATATACTTACATTGTGGTATAATTATTAGTTCTTGTTTACTCTTTTCGTTCCGACTCAAGCTTTATCATTTTGGGAGTGGCACAATATTTAAGGGAAGTGTTGAGTGAAAAATGATTGTGAGAGAGAATAAGTGAGTGAGTATGACAAGTGGGACCTACAATTTAAATATGTGAGGGAAAAAAATTAGTGGATATGACAAGTGAGCTCCATAATTTATGAATGTGAGTATGAGAAATGGGACATGTATAATAGAATATTAATAAAAAAATTTCATTTTAGAAATGGTGAAGCTTCTAACGAAACACCCATTTGAATAAAAGACGAAGTTTCGAACGAGACGGAGGGAGTATAAATTTTACTTTATTGAATACTTTTTTCCTTAAATAAGTTAGCTGCTGCAATAAATTCTACTTTATTCAATAGTAGAAAGATAAATGATTTTTTTTAATGAGTTACTCCCTTGTTTCATAATAAATGTCATTTTGAACTTTTATACACGTGGTAAGAAATGCAATTAATATACCTCAAAAAGACCGATTCACCCCTAAAAATCCAATTATCTAAATAATTAAATGTTCATACAAGAAAATATATAAAAAATATAAATAAGAGCAATTATGCCTATGTAATCTTGTAATGGTAAAATGTCAAATATTTTGGAATAAATTTAACTGCTAAAATGACATGTTATGAGGCATAGAGAGTAGTACAAAATATGATTATAAAAAGTTGAGCATACCAAAGTGGCCTTGGCCCAGTGGTATGTTGGTGACTTCCTTCGAAGGGAAGGTCACCGGTTCGATTCCCCTCAAGGGAAATTTCTGTGGTTTAATTCCTACCTTGGGTTTCAGGGTTCTTTGGAGCCCCCCGGGGCACATCCGTGCAGTTAAGGAAGTAGCATTGCTGGGCTTGTATCCTCAGTGTGGGGAGTCCGAATCTTGACAGGAGCAGCTGGAGCAGCCAATTGGTGATGTAAGAGTGGTGTAAATGCCTTGTAGGAGGGCTCCTCGGGGCTGGAGAGTATAAGAATGCCGCCACCCTGGCCGCATAGGGCACATCCCGCGATTTACCTCCGCCAAAGATACCGAGAGGCCGGTACTACGATGGTCCAGGATTAGTCAAACGAAGTTTGGGAACACAGGTATCAAAAATAAAATAAAATAAAATAATAAAAAAAATAATAATAATAAAATAAAAAGTTGAACATAAAATAATCTGTCATAATTTCATTTAGTACAATTTTATTAAAGTGTAACGAATTTACGGTCCATGCAATCAATAATATATCGACACCTCATTTTGTCCCAATTTTTTATGATCATACTGATGACGCCATGAAAATCGGTCCGTAGAGGGGTGACAAAGGTTGCATAAAAATCGTCGAACCTTGGCTAAGATCTGCAAAATAGCACAGTTAGGGGTGCGGCGGGTTGCCCCGCCGCTATAATCCTCGGGTGTACGAATCAGTACGCGTATATGAGAGCTTTAGAGAAAGTATTGTAGAGAGAGAGCATCACTTTGTTCTTTTAGAGGAGGGTTACATATAGTAGAAGTAAGCATATATGTACTATTTGGGGGGGTCTCATTATTGTATGTATTTGATATAAGTATATATGTGATATATTTATGTGTACTATATTGTATATGTGTGTGTATAAGTAGATGGAAAAGTCATAGTTCATTACATACATATTTTGTACCCTTAGAGCATCTAACCAGGTGAATGAAACTGGTTTGTGAACGAAATTTCGCTCATGCCAACTTACATTTTGCAGTGGTTAACGAATTTTTCGTTCACATATATATTTTTAATAGAAATTTGATATTATAAAATTAATAATACTCCTTCAGTTCCACGTAACTGTGGACTTGCTTTTTGGGTGTGGGAATTAAGGAAAAGTAGGAGAGAGAAATATTGGAGAAGGTGTTTGTGAGTATGCAAAATTAAATAGGAGAGAGAATGAGTGGGAGAAATAGTTAGGAGAGAGAATGTTGTGAGTGTAAAAGTGAAGTAGGAGAGAGAATGAGTGGGTGCAATAGTGAATATTCTTTGCCATTTTTGGCAGTCCACATTGATGTGGGACGTCCCAAAAAGGAAAGAAATCCACACTTACGTGGAACGGAGGGAGTATACATTAATAAATATTATTTTTTATTAACATCAATAACAATAAATATAATGAATTTTTTATTATTATTTTACTAAATTGCACAATTTTAAAAAAAATTAAACACTCATAATTTAAAACATTACACTCATAAAAATTAAAATACAACGCACAAACGAACGAACAGAAAGTAACGCGCTAATAAATAAAATGATGCATATGATCTCAAGGATTGTTCTTTGCATATATATGCTCAATTAGGTTTGCTTTGAGAGCCAAGTGTGTAGCTTTGATTTGAACTTTTCGCTTGCTCGTCGTGTATTCTTCCGCTATTTTCAACGTGTGAATTTTCTCTTGTATACGTGAATGTATCGTCTTGCGCAATTCGGGTGGACTTATTTTTTTATATTTTTTTTTTTGTTTGTCGGCCCAAAATTCACTCGCATCATGATAGTTTCTATATCGATCACGTTCATTTTCAACTATCATATTATGCAATATGATGCAAGTTGTCATTATTTTATCAAGAATCACCTCGCTCCAAGCGAGTGACGGTTTACGGAGTATTGCAAAGCGAGTTTGGGATAGTTTTGAAAATTGTGTTGCTGATAATTTTGTACGAAATTGGGATCGTTAGTCAGCATTTGCTCGAACCAAGCATGATCAGGATTTGTTCCGAAATTATGAGAATTATTCCCGTAATTACTCATAATCAAATTTTTTTTTTGATATTTTTGCTAATTATAGAGGAAGGAGGTAAGGAAAAAGAGATTTACATAATCTAGCAATCTGGAGCTCTATTTATAGAGGAAAATGAGCGTTTTTAAAATTTTGACCTAAATGACGCCGTTTGACGCAAGAGAAAATTCAAATCTATAAAAAATTAAAATTTTATCACATACTCCCTCCGTCCCGGTAGAAGCGTCACCCTTTTAGGGATGGCGCGCAAATTAAGGAAAAGTGTGGGAAGTAAAAATGTTGTGAGTGTAATTTAAAAATAGGAGAGAGAATTAGTGAAGGAAATAGTGAATTTTAAAAGTGTTGTGAGTGTAGAGGAGAGAGAATTAGTGGAGGAAATAGTGGATGGGATAATAAAATATTAATAAAAGTTTCCTTTTTAGGAAATGGTGACGCTATAAACGGGACGCCATTTTGGGTAAAAAGTAACGCTTCGGTCGGGACGGAGGGAGTATATAAAATAATAAAATATTAGAATCATTTTTTAATATTAAAATATATAAATTATGTCAAATATTATAAAATTAGACTCTATTTATAGAGAAAAAGAAATTATAAACATTTTTAATATCTTTATTTCAATAATATAATTTCAAAAATGTCAAAATTTCAAAATACACATATAGCTCAAACCAATTTTCGTTCACGAATTCATTCATAAAATAATGAACGAAAATATTCGTTCATGACCATGAACGAATATTTAGTCACCACTAATTGGCATTAACCAAAATTGGTTCATCAAATTACAAAGAATAAATCAATTTTGATTCACCACTAATCATGATCTTACATCACTACATAAAACGTTAAAAGGCGAAAGAAAAAGAGAGTAACTATATGTGATGCCAAGAGTCACGCCTGTTTTTTTTTATTTTTCTCAACAACTTAAATGAAGAATTAATAATTGACTTTTGATTGAAATCATTTTAATTTATTTTTCTTGAATATGTTCTTTAATCATGAACTGTTTTCTGGGGCATGAAAGATTAGATCATAAATCTGTATCTAACCCTCTTCCAATTTTGTTTATTATTGAATGATTGAAGTTAAGTCAACTTTACCTTTAAAAATTAGTACTCCCTCCATTTCGATTTAATGTTTTTAGTTTGACTTGACACATGAAATAAGAAAAAGTAAGGGCTCATTTGGTAGCCTGATAGGATTAACCCGTATTAATAGTGAAGAGATTATTAATCCAGGATTAATAATATCATCCTTTTTTTTATATAAATATGAAAGGGCTAAAAGATGTCTTATCCGGATTGTTAGGATTATTACTTCGATTGCATTTAATCTACCAAACATCAAGCTTATTGGACTAATAATCATATCCGGTCCTAAGAAGGGCTACCAAACGACCCCTAAATGTTGTGAGTATGAAAAATAAAGTAGGAGAGAGAAAGTGGGTAGGGAGTTTTTGTCGTGAGAATGACAAGTGGGTCTCATTGTCCATTTTAGGTAATAAAGCAACTAAAAACCTTAAATTGAGACAGACTAAAAAGGAAAGTAAAAACCTTAAACTGTGACGAAAAAAGTAATTAAATAAAAATAAGATAAGCAAAAAAGTACTTATATTGTCTGAAAATAAATGAAAACAATTTATTAAAGTCATACTCCCCCATCCGAAAAAAAAGACAGACACGATTAACTCGTTTTGATCAAATATTAATACCAATTTAGCTATTTTAATAAAATTAAAAAATTATTATTGATAAATAACAAAATATTTCCTTGGGGAGAACCTATGAAAGAAAGTAAATGAAAGAAATAGAAAGGGGCAAAATCAAATTTGATTACTAAAATCTAGAAAAAAAAAGAATTGAAAAATTTAGTAAGAGCAAAAAAGTCAGAGTCAAAATCAAATTCTAAAATTTTATATTCAAATAATAACCCCAAAACTAAAGTGCAGTAGTCATGTTTGGACCCATCTATTACGATAGGCTCGTGTCGCAAATGCTCGCAAAGACTCTCATCTATTACGATAGGCTCGTGTCGCAAATGCTCGCAAAGACTCCCATCTACTACGATAGGCTCGTGCTATTTAGCAGGGGCGAATCTAGCCTTTTTTGAGGTGAACTGTAACTTTTTTTTTTATATATATATGAAATTATTTTTCACTGTTATTATTGTTTACAATATTTTTTAAATATCAAATACACACGGTTCTAAAATCCTGAATTCGCGTCTACTATATTTAGGCGGCGGAAATAACACTTTAGTCCCTCTAAATTTATTTGAAGTTGGAGCAATAAGGAATCCGACCTATGCCTCGAATATTCCGTTGCATGCGTTCATGCTTACGGCTTTTTTCTCAAGTCTTAATTGTTATAGTGTACACAATTAGCTAAAGTGCAATTTAGCCCCTCAAAATATCAATTTAATCAATCAAGTCCAATTTTTTTTGTCCATTTTATTTACTCGTCTCGTGAGTACTTAAACCCGTTTAATATTCTATTTCATGATTAAATCCATGATGGTTCTAGATAATGCTTGCTTGGCCACAACTACTAACCTCATAGTTTCACCATCATTAGATAAAAACTGCAGTCTAACGAGTATAATGATCGATTCTAGATTATGTGTATACGGAATATATATTGATTTACTACAACTATACTTTGCAACTAAAGAAACACAAATGTAATGAGGGGCTAAATAAGCCGGTCTTCATACGGGCTGACTAAAAACTCGCATCTCAACTTATGAGCATAATGGAAAAGTGTTTAGAATTCACCCAGGATCTACCCCAACCGACCGTGGCTAGGTAGGAAATGAAATAATTCTTGTATTCACCCAGGATCTACCCCAACCGACCATGGCTAGGTAGGAAATGAAATAATCCTTGTTTATACATAGGCTTCTCGAGTACGAAATGAGCCTTCTAATTCTTTTCAAATTTGATTTAGTTGGCTTCAAATCCAAATACTTTGACTAGCTTTACAATCCTAAATTAGAAAGAAGGTAAATTTATATATTTTGTATTATACAAGGGACCATTGCATAATTCCAAGAAGTCTTCAAGGGGTTAACATGCAATTTGGCCCAACTACTCCCTTGTGTCGTATTAACGGAAAGTGAGATCCAATAATACTCAATTAACCACTTTATAATAATCAAATCTGTGATTAAAATTTCAGCATCTCTAACATGAAAAGCTTCTTTCTTTTCTCCCAAGACAAGAAACATAAAAAATTTATAAAATACTCATTCTGTCCCATCCGACTTAAAATTCTCTATTATAACACAAAAATTAAAAAAATACTAATATAATAATAATAAAAAAAGAATAAACGGAGAAGATATTGTGAGTAAATAAAATAGAACAGAGAATAGAGAATGAGTGAGAAAAATAGTAAGGAGATTGTTGTGTGAGTATGATAAGTGAATCCTATTAAATATAAAAATAATACTCCCTCCGTCCCAATAAGAGCTTCCCTTTTTGCCATTTTGGGTGTCCCGCTAATAGCTTCCACTTTTCTTTTTTGGCAAAGAAATCTTTACTATTTCCTCCACTCATTCTCTCTCCTCATTATTTTAATACTCACAACACTATTATAATTTACTATTCCCTCCACTCATTCTCTCTCCTATTTTCAAATTACACTCACAACATCTTTACTTCCCTCCCACTTTCTTAATTTGCGTGATTTTTAAAAAAGTGGAAGTAATTGTTGGGACGGAGGGAGTATAAACTTATCATTTTGGGAGATCATAAGTTGAGTGGGACGCCCAAAATGATAAATTGTCCTATATTGAATGGGGCAAAGGGAGTAAGTGAGTATTTCTTTGTTTCATACTTCCTCCGTCCCATAACAAGCGACACACTTTGCCATTTTGGGCGTCCCACTGATAAGTCCCACTTCCTAAAATAGAAAATAATCTTTACTATTTCCTCCACTCATTCTCTCTCCTACATTATTATAATACTCACAACACCATTATAATTTATTATTCTCTCCACTCATTATCTCTCCTACTCAACTATCTACACTCACAACACATCAACCTTTTCACTTTTTCCTTAATTTCCGTGCGAAACAGTAACTGCGTCGCTTGTTATGAGACAGAGGGAGTATTAAGTATTACTCCCTCCGTCCCACGTAAATGGGGACTAACTTTTTGGGTGTGAGAATTAAAGAAAAGTAGGAGAGAGAAATAGTTGGAGGATGTGTTTATGAGTATGAATAATTAAATAGGAGAGAGAATGAGTGGGAGGAATAGTTAGGAGAGAGAATGTTGTGAGTGTAAAAGTGAAGTAGAAGAGAGAATGAGTGGGTGGAATAGTGAATATTTGTTTCCATTTTGGGCAGTTTTCATTCACGTGAGACGATCCAAAAAAAAAATAGGTCTCCATTCATGTGGGACGGAGGGAGTATAATTTTTTTTTTGTTAAAATATTAAGTTTTATACTTAATTAGTCAAAAAAAATTTAATGATCGATATCTTTTTTTGTTTATTCATGACTTGTTCGATGTTCTCTCTCGTACAACTTTTGAAAATGCTAGCTCCGCTGTTTGAATCGAGCTTCCATCGTTTGTGGATAGACGACTTCTAAAATTTGCTTTTGTTCTTAATTGAAATGTTTATGTTTGTTTTTTTTTAAATCCCTTATCTCAAAATAAATTCAAAATAAATGTTTAAAATTATTTAAAATTGACTATTTTCGGCTTAAAAAAATAAAATTGACTATTTTAACTTTAAGGCTCCATTTGTTTCACGAAAAATAACTTCCGAAAAATGATTTATTGGAAAATATTTTTCAAAAAATGAAAATGTTTTCGATGTTTGGTGAATCTTAAGAAAACATTTTCCAATGTTTGGTAGTTTCATTAAAGTAACTTTCTAAAGGTAAAATCAATACAAACAAAGGAAAATGAGGAAAATGTTTTCTGAAAAACAACTTCCTTAGATAGAGGTAAGGAAGTCATTTTTCTTAGAAATCAAGCTCATTTTCCATTGACCCAAAAAATATTTTTCGTTAACTTCATTTTTCGGTGTTTATTAAATACCGAAAAATAGAGGAAAAAAAAAAACGGAGCCTAGTGTAAGGTAGTAAAAATTTACCAAGGTCACGTGACACACCACGCTCCACAACCCGTTTCACTTTCGAGTAATCCGCCCCAAACCCCTATATAAACACCCTAAACCCAATTCTCTCTCATCATTCACTGTACTTTCTCTATCTACCTCTACTTTTTCATTTCTCTCGCTATCTGTTTCTCTCTAATTCTCCGCTACTCCCATGGGTAATCTCTTCGCACTCGCCTCTGATCTACTAATTTTTCATTGTTTTTGATTGATTTTGACGTTTGTTTTGTTTTGATTACTGTTCAGCATCACCCAAGATCAAGATCGGAATCAACGGTTCGTGTTTATTTTTTGTTCTTAATTTTGATTTCTGATCTATTTAGGTTTAAGATTTGGTTAGTATGGTTGATTTTTTGCTGATTATTGATGATTTTGTGGTGAATCTTTCAGGATTCGGAAGGATCGGTCGTCTTGTTGCTCGAGTTGCTCTACAAAGAGACGATGTCGAGCTTGTTGCTGTTAACGATCCATTCATCACCACTGACTACATGGTATCTCTCTCTCTCTCTCTCTCTCTATATATATATATATATATATATATATATATATATATATATATATATATATATTTGTGTGTGTTGTAATTATAGATCTCGCGTTGATTGTACGTTTAATTGAGTCATTGTATTTTTTTTATTGATTTTTGAAGTCAATCTTGAATATTTCACTGAGCAGGATTTGTATATCAATTTTTTTTTTTAAGATTTATAAGTGATCTATTTGTATATAAATATATAAAATGTAATAAATATTTATATTTTTAATAAATCGGAATTTGCTCAATTCTATTCAATGGTGAAATCTAGTGTTTTATATAGTAAATTAATTTGTCCGGATAATAATCTTATTGTCTTCTAAATTTTAATGAATATATTCTGTATTTTGATATGTAAATCCTTATGCTTATTTAAAATTAATAATTGGGATAAACTTACTGTAACTCTGTGTAATTTGTGTTTTGAAATTCGTTTTGAAATTTTATAATTAAAACTGTTTTGAAAATTTGACTGTCATCAGTGAGACCTGAATCAACTATGGATCTGCGATATACAGCATAGAATTATCTAATGGCTAGGTTGACAAGTATTTTATGTTTTTTTGTCTCTATTATAAGTGCACTATGTATGCTCTTACTGTTCTAATTACATTTGCTCTGTTGGCAGACGTACATGTTTAAGTATGATACTGTTCACGGTCAGTGGAAGCATCATGAGGTGAAGGTTAAGGATGAGAAGACCCTTCTCTTTGGTGAGAAGCCAGTTGCTATTTTTGGCTTCAGGTACAATTTGGAGCCTGTAGTAACCAGCTTCTTGAAAGCATTGCATACTTAAATTTGCTTAGTGATTCTCTTTTTGTTGTTACAATTGTGTAGAAACCCTGAGGAAATTCCATGGGGTTCAGTTGGAGCTGATTATGTGGTGGAGTCTACTGGAGTATTCACTGACAAGGACAAGGCTGCTCTTCACTTAAAGGTCTGATTTACTTCTTAGATTTTGATATTGAAGATATTGGAGTGTACCTCTTATATTTTGCTATTGAAGTTCTCATACACTTTGATTTATTATTATTTGATGGCTTCTGAATTTGCCGGCAACACTTTCTATATCACAAGGTTATTCTGTCTTTTTAAATGTATTCTTGCTGTAGCAGCATATGCCTCGTGTTTTTGTTCTTCTTGAGTGATTTTTATGGTCAATGATCAAGACAATAAAATTAGCTATTTTTCCTTGATGCATTATGTTTTATGTCAACTCCAGTACTTTTGTTGTATATGATTTATAAGCGTCACATGTTTTTTCATACCACTTTTACCACTAATGTATTTTTTTCTGGTATCTTCAAATCAACAATTTGTGTGGTGAAAATCCTTTGGCTGTACTAAATTTCAATCGATATAAATTTTGAAATTTAATATCATTTTCATTGCTATATTCATTAGCTGATGTAATTATGGTGTCAACAGGGTGGAGCTAAGAAAGTTATCATCTCTGCTCCTAGCAAGGATGCTCCCATGTTTGTTGTTGGTGTCAACGAGAAGGAATACAAACCAGAACTTAACATTGTCTCCAACGCTAGCTGCACCACCAACTGTCTTGCTCCCCTTGCCAAGGTTGTTATTACCTCCTTTCTTGTTACATCTCTGATTCCTTTTTAGTCAAAACTGTTTATATGTTTTGCTTATACTTTTCACCTTGAACACTTTCAGGTCATCAATGACAGATTTGGCATTGTTGAGGGTCTCATGACAACTGTCCACTCCATCACCGGTATACTGGTTATTTCATTTGTCATTAATTTACTCCCTTTGTCCCATAATGATAGTCCCACTTTTTAAGTGTTGGATTTGATTGAACTTTTACCGGTAGTTTATATTGATTTAATAGTTCTAATAAAGTTCTAAAAAAAATTAATTTGGCAGTATTTTTTATGGTGTATAAATTACAGGTTCTAACATTTCATGGAAGAATATATTTTTCCTAAATTTTTGGTTTTAACTTCAATCAAGTTAACCACTAAAAAAGTTGGACTATCTTTCCGGTATGGAAAATAATGTTGATCTTTTTGTTTCAGCCACCCAAAAGACAGTTGATGGTCCCTCTGCCAAGGACTGGAGAGGTGGAAGAGCTGCTTCCTTCAACATTATTCCCAGCAGCACTGGAGCTGCCAAGGTAATTTCTTTTAAGTTTTCTTTTGCTACTGATTATCTCATTTAAGTTCCTTCTGTTTTTCGGAATTATTTACTGGACGTTTCTCTTCATATAGGCTGTTGGCAAAGTGCTCCCAGCTCTCAATGGCAAGTTGACCGGAATGTCCTTCCGTGTTCCAACTGTAGATGTTTCAGTTGTTGACCTTACTGTTAGACTTGAGAAGTCAGCTACCTATGATGAGATCAAGGCTGTTATCAAGTAAGTATTGGAGTTTCCATTTCCTGACAGATTTCTTGAAACCAAGAAGTGACTTGATTTAATCAAATAAAGTGTATTCTTTCTTTTTATAGGGAGGAGTCAGAAGGCAAACTCAAGGGTATTTTGGGATACACCGAAGATGATGTGGTGTCCACTGACTTTGTTGGTGACAGCAGGTAAAAATTATGATAGATTTAGTTGTATTACTTTTGCGTTCCCAATTGAGTTGATTTGCACCTAACACTTGATGGATCTACTTTATTCAGGTCAAGCATCTTTGATGCTAAAGCCGGAATTGCTTTGAGCCCCAACTTTGTGAAGCTTGTCTCGTGGTACGACAATGAATGGGGATACAGGTATGTTTTTGTTCCCCCCTCCCTTTTTTTTAAGTACTCCCGTCCCATTGAACAGTTCTCATTTCTTTTTAGCTTTTTAGGAATTGGAATTAAGGAAAAGTTCTAATTTCTTTCTTCCTTTTTTTAGTATTCCCTGCCCATTGAAAGTTCTCATTTCTTTTTCTTGATAATCGCATACTAGTATCAAGTATGGCTCCTTTGACACTTTCTACTTTTTATCATTCGTGCAGCACCCGTGTTGTTGACTTGATCTGCCACATTGCCAAAGCTTGAATCTCGACCTCCATTGATTGCTGCGAGGATGCTTTCCATTTTGTTGCGCCTATTAAGTTAGTATGGAATAACATTAGTCGTTGAATTGAGTTTTTAGTTTTGTTTGAAATAAGATCTTGTACTTTGTACAAGACTGACTGGTGTAGCATCTTTCGGCTCCCTCTTCTTGGTTGTTCAATTAGACAATGAGCCAACGGTATTTCCTTTTTTGGGTACGCAGACGACAGATCAATAGTCGCGCAAGTGTTGTTTGAAGTTGCTTATGATTCAATGCTTATTTTCTGCATTAGGTTGATTCTGATCTTCTAGAGTAAATTTGAATATTTTTGGACTTTTTCTTTCGACGGGCGAGCATTTTGACGATTCTCATTTTTGCTCTTATTAATGGTATTTTAGTCATTTTGCTCTGATCGACATTTCTCCGCCGTTGAATTATTGAATTAGTTTGCGCACAATCTTTCTCGTATACCTTGACTCGGTTGTTATGCAGTGCTACATTACCGGCCCTAAGTCCGTGAATGTCTATAGAACAGTAACTCATCTGTCAGGCAAAACTTTCTCATGCTTGCAGTTGCAGCAACTACAAAAGCACTAGGACATAGGGGTGTTCATGGTTCTTTCAGTTCCGTAAAAATTTAGAATCAGGATCAGACCATTACATTATAGGACTGGTTCTATCGGCTCGTTTTTAATGGTACGGTTTCGGTCTGGTTCCATTGGTTCTACAAATTACAATATAATATATTTTTTTACAATAACAAAATTTACAAGCAAACATATTTAAGAATCAAATTGCTGAATAATATTTCGGGACGAAGGGAGTATATGTAGACATGGGCAAATCGGAATCGGAACCGGAACCGGGCGAAACCGGAGAATTGAACCGGAACCGGCAAGAACCGAACCGGAACCGGCAAGAATCGGAACCGGCAAGAACCGAAACCGTCCGGTTCACGGTTCAGTCTCGGTTCCATTTTTCAGAAAATCGTGAACCGCCAGTTTTGGAACCGGAACCGGAATCGGGGAACCGAACCGGGGAACCGGCGGTTCTTGCTGAAAATTCAAAAAAAAATTCAAATTTTGCCCCTTTTTTAACAGTTTTTTCAGTTAATTTGCCCCATTTTTTTTTTTGACTTTTTACACCTTTTTCAGTACTCTTGCTTCCAGGGTTCATAATATCATGCAAAGTGATAGCAAGAAAGACCCTGCAAGTTGTAGTAATGCTTTATTAGCCCAAATTTTAATTGGTCAGGTGGTTTTGATTTGTTCTATTTTCTCTCCTTTCTTTTGGTTTTGACAATGTCGCATTTTTATTCTTGCATGTGACATGTGTTTTGACTGTAATATGGCTGAAACATGATGTTTGAAAACATTCAGGTGACTCGTAAGCTGGTGAAACAGACTGTAATGACATCAGTATATGGTGTGACTTACATAGGAACACGTGAGCGGTGAGCAGAGGTTTTTGACATTGCTTGAATTTAGACATGGGTGCTCCCACTTCTCTTGGGCGGTCGCCCACCTGTACAGCTTTCCAAAAAAAAAAAAAAAAAAAAAGGATCAAAATAGAACCGGAAAATCGTGGAACCGGGAACCGGATTTTGGCGGTTCCATCTCGGTTTCCCCTTTTCCTGGAACCGGAACCGAAATCGGGAACCGGTTGCCCATGTCTAAGTATATGGTTGTCTACAAGCAAGCATATTTAAGAACCAAATTACAATACCAAAATCAACATTTAGGAAAGAAGAGTTTCATGTTCAACCACTTGAATCAGACTAAAAAACTTAACTAGCTAAAAGAAATATAAGGGCTATTTGACAATAAAACTGGCCAAAGAAAATTAATTATTCCAAGAATTTCTATCATTCAGAAGTAGTAAAACTCAATCCAATTTGAAGATTTTTTCAATCTGATTTTTACTGATTTGATTTGATTTTACTGATTTAATTCAATTTGAAGATTTTTTTTTTTGTACAACCCTACTACTAGGACACCATCGATTGATTGTCCCAACGAATGTGTACCTTGAACAACCCCTAGTGATCTCAAAGGTCGATAATGTACAAGCATTAACTGACGTAGGGCATCCCTCTCCTAGTGACCATGTGATTGTGGAGTCCATTCTTTCTATTTCACATAATTATATTTTTCATATTTTTTTTTTAAAAAAACTCATATTTTAATAATCTGCCCTATACTTGAGGTACAAAACTAAAAAAAAAAATGTTTACATATATTTTTTTAAATAATTAACCAATCTGCTTATATATCTAAGATATAAGAGTGAGTCAAATGGGTGTTGGGTTTATAAGAAATTTTGATTTGAATATCGGGTATAGTTAGGCTTTAGCAAATTATGTGGATTTTTATAACTTTTCGTTTTGGTTGAGTGGATCTTAAGGAATTAAACCTTGTACATTCACACGGACTTGAAATTGAAACCCTTACCATGCACAGTGAGCAAAATTTTAGCTTATCGAATGACGGAATTTAGTGTGTGAGCGAATTTTCGCTAATAAAAACTGATATTTTGTATTAGTGAGCCAAACTTTTCGCTCACGACATTTTTATAATTAATAAAAAAATAGTTATTTTATTTTATAAATTAATGACATATACTCCCTCCGTCTCAGGAATTTATAGACTTTTAGGTTTTGTACGGGAATTAAGGAGGAATTATTATATTGAAAGTGTTGTGAGTGTGAAAATAAAATAGGAGAGAGAATGAGTGGAGAGAATAGTAAATTATAATGGTGATGTGAGTATTAAAATAATGTAGGAGAGAGAATGAGTGGAGGAAATAGTAAAAATTCCTTTTCATTTTAGGAAATTATATATTATTGTGGGACGTCCAAAAAGAAAAGTTTATATATTATTATGGGACGGAGGGTGGTATTAGTTTTTTATTTGTTTACATTAATAAATAATTTTTTATTTATTTTTATTGAAGTTGCATTTCTTTGTAAATCAAACACTCATAAATAAACAACAATTTGATATCTAAAACGTTAAATACATGAGAATAATAACTTAACACATAACTTATATACGAAAACAAAGCAGGTCAATTGTAGATAAAAAGCTACATTTAATATTAAAAGTTGTTGATCGCGTATATATAAATACGTGAATTTTCGATTATGTAAGTATCATCTCGATCTTCTATGAATTATTAGGCAATGATTTATTTTCTTTTTGCTTTTTTGGAGTTCCTCGTTTTCGCCTTACAACCTCTTTTTCTTCGCCTTCTTCATCTTCCTCTCGTTTCTCTTTAACAAATTTAGTGTTCTGCGACTCTAGGGTGAGTTTTGAGAGAATTTGAGAGGATTTGAGCTTTAAGGGTAGTTTTGGAAGTTGTTTCGGTATCCAACATTTTCTCGAGCGAAGGTTAATTAGAATCATATCCAAAAATTCAATTATTTTTTTAACTTAAGCTTAGCGAGATAAAGTAGGAAAAAAGAGGTGTGAATAATCTATAAAATATTATATTAGACTATATTTATAGGCGAAAAAAAAATAATGAACGTTTTTGATATTTTGCATAGACACGATGTCGTTTGTGGTAAACCAAAATTAAGAAATACTCTCTCCGTCCCGCCTCCCATTTGAAAGGGCACAATCAAAAAATGAAAAGTTTTTTATTATTTCTTTATTTATGGGACCCACTTGTCATACTCTCACAATAAATATCTATTAATTATTTCCTACCCCACTTTCTCTTTCTTACATTACCTTTCAATCACAACATTTATTTCACTATACTTTCTCTGTCTCACCAAAACTGAGACCAAATTTCTGGGCACGCGGATTAAGGAAAAGTAAGAGAGAGAAAAAGTAAAAGAAAATGTTGTGAGTATGAAGACTTAAATAGGAGAGAGAATGAGTGGGAGGAATAGTTAGGAGAGAAAATGTTGTGAGTGTAAAAGTGAAATGGGAGAGAGAATGAGTGGGATAAATAGTGAAGATTCCGTTGCCATTTTGGGAAGTTTCAGTTTGGCTGAGATGAACCAAAAAGGAAATAAGTATCAATTTTGATGGGACAGAGGGAGCACACTTTTTTTATTTCCTACATCGCTTTTCTTAATTTTCGTGCAATGATTAAAAAATGCCCTTGGGACGGGACGGAGGGAGTAATACAGAATACTATAAACTTAAGGTAGTAAATGTAACCTTCTCACATTTTAAGGTCTACAGCTCCGGCATATAAACCCAGAACCACCCTCCGTCTCCACAAACTACACACAGTCCGACGCACACAGTTACAGTTGTATGAACAAGCTCAAATCGTTGCTTCAATCTTTGTAAGTATTTCAATCAATCTCTGCGATTATTTGCCTTGATTTTTAGTTTGTTTTTTTCATTGCCATTTATTTCAGTGTAGAACCCTAGTTGTTTTTGCTGCTTGAAATTGATTGCGCTATGTTTGATGATATTCATGTTTAGATTTGGAATGGTAGCGAAAATTAGTTTACCATATTCGACTTTAAGGATGGTTTGTAAGAAATTGAGAATTGATAAATCATGGCACCGACCAATGAGCAATAATATATTAGGAGGCAGTGGCGGAGCTAGGATTTTCTTGTAAAGGGGGCAAAATTATTCTGAACCGGGCTAGATTATATTCTTTCAGTACCAAAATATCTGTCCGGAAAATGTCCAAATTTACTCCATCAAGAGCAAATTTGGGATTCTTTTGGACATTTATTTTGGGACGGAGGGAGTATCCTATTGTACTTTTTTTCTCAATACAAGGGGGAGGGAATCGGTAAAAATATGATCTTTAATACTAACAAGTCATTTTTCTTAAAATAGCTAGTGCTTATATGCTCACTTTGAAAAAAGGAATGGGGGCAACTGCCCACTTAATGCAAAGGATGACTCCGCCGGTGAGGAGATGTGGGTTATACTGCTATCTAATGGATTAATGAGGACGTCAATGTTCATTTGTTTGAGTCTGGTTTGGTTGCTTTGCTTGACTTAGTTAATGTTTGGCCTAATGCATTCTTTTGTATCTGAAGTGCGGTTGGCTCCATTAATTCTCTGATATTCCAATTCTTGTTTCATCTTAGTATCCGGGGAAATAAGTAAGAGCAAGTGATGTGGGTATTAGATGCATGTATAAAGCATTGTGGATGATGGATCATATTGCAATTTGTCCTCAATTTCCACATTTAAGGCTTTTCAACTCTTAAACTTTGTTAAGGGGAAGGAGAATATAATGTAAAGTAACTTACTTCTTTTATACGAATTTTGCAGGATTTAGCACTTCTACTCAATTTTCATGATTGTCTGTGCCAAGAGCCACGCTAAGAGGAACGTCTTCCTTCTCAACTCGATTGTGTCTTCTGCCGCTGCAAGTTTTGCTTGCTGTCAAGTTACCTTGTCTTCTCCTTCCCTATCAAAAAAATTCTTCTCCATAACCAACACAATTGTCGATCAAGAAGCTAATAGTACAGATTCAACCAAGGACTCTAACCTTGACTTCCTAGTCGCCAAAGTTCGTGCTGGAAGCAATAACGATGAGATTTTCCAGTCTCTCATGCATGATCAAACTTGTAATGCCATACATGTCTCTCACGACCTTGTCAATAAGCTTCTCCATCAATTCAAAGATGATTGGAAGGCAGCATTGGGTGTATTTAGATGGGTAGAATCAAGACCTGGCTATAAACCACCATCAGAGTCATATGACATGCTGGTGGACATATTGGGGAAAATGAAACAGATGGAAATGATGTGGGCGCTACTTGAGGAAATGTGTCTGGATCATCTAGTTACCTTTAGTACCATAGCTAAGGTCATGAGAAGGTTTACTGGTGCAGGGAGATGGGAAGATGCTGTAAGGACATTTGATGAATTAGGCAGTTTTGGATTGGATAAGAACACGGAATCGATGAACTTGTTACTTGACACCCTTTGCAAAGAAAAGAAAGTTGAGCAGGCCCGCTCTGTGTTCTTGGAGCTGAAATCTCACATCCTACCTAATGCCCACACTTTCAATATATTCATTCATGGTTGGTGCAAAGTCAATCGGGTTGATGAGGCACAATGGACTATTCAAGAAATGAAGGGACATGGTTGCCGCCCCTGTGTCATAAGCTACTCGACCATTATCCAATCTTATTGCCGTCATTTTAACTTCGATAGGGTCTATGAGGTCCTCGACGAGATGCAAGCTCAAGGGTGCCCACCAAATGTTGTTACTTTCACCACTATCATGTGTTCATTAACAAAGTTTGGGGAGTTTGAGGAAGCTTTGCGAATACCTAATAGAATGAAATCTGTTGGATGTGAACCCGACATACTTTTCTTCAATGCTTTGATATATACACTAGGTAGGGCCCATCGAGTACAGGACGCTATTCACATATTTGAGGTTGAAATGCTAAGAACCGGTGTTGCCCCAAACACTTCAACCTACAACTCGATGATTACGATGCTTTGCAACCATGGTCAAGAACAGAAGGCTTTAAATATTCTTAGAGACATGGAAAACTCGCAATATTGTAAACCAGATGTTCAGTCATTTTATCCACTGCTCAAGTGGTTCCTTAGAACTGGAAAGGCAGATAGTTGCTTGGGGGATATGTTGGATGACATGGTTAGTAAACATCATCTTAGCATTGACTTGTCAACGTACACACTGCTGATTCATGGGCTTTGTAGAGGTGACAAATGTGAAAGGGCATATATCCTCTTCCAAGGAATGATAGCTCAAGATATGACACCTAGATATCGAACATGCCGTCTGCTTTTAGATGAAACCCAACGAAAGAATATGCATGATGCTGCTGAGATGATTGAAAGCATCATGAAGCAAAGGAAACTGTCTTGAGAAACAAATATTATAAGGTAATTATAATTTTATTTTAAATATTTTATCTCTGAAATTGAAGCATTATTTTCCTTTACTTGGTATTTTGTTGCATTGCCATAGAGATATTTATTTAGCTGGAAGTTTGGTTCATATCCTCTGTTACCAAGTTGAATCATATTAAATGTTTCATTGCAAACATGAACCAGGGTGATGTGTTTTCCTTTACTTGGTCTTTTGTACAATGATAAACTTACACCAAGACTATTCTTTATTTAGAAACATGACATTTATTTTAATGACTAAAAAGGAAAGTGTGACATTTATTATGGGTCGGAGAGAGTATATAATATGCTAATTCGATCTGGCTGGTGTAAGACTCGAACTTTGTCAGATTCCATGCAAACAGGTGATGTGTTTTCTTGACCTGTTGTATTTATTAGATGTGCATTGGACATGTAGTTCCATGTGACAGTGGTCTTCACAGAAGAATGGCAAATACTAAATACAGGTAACGAAATTTCCAGGGAAGTAAGTAAATTACCAAAATAGCCTTTTATATACCTTTTTTTTTTTTTATTCACTCATTCGATTTTTTTCCCTCTTTCCAGTCTCTCTCTCTTGACGACGACGACAGTCTCTCTCTCTCTCTCTTAACGACGACAATGGCTAGAGTAAAAATTCCGAAGTCCCTGCCGGAGCTGGCGGCGCCGCTACCGCCACTGCCATCACCGTCGGAGCTTCTTCTAGCACCGTGCCTATAAAGAAGGTAATTTAAATCTAATTTTAACTTTATCTCGTATGAACTCACACCAGGGGCGGAGTCAGGAATTGCCCCGGGGGGGGCAAGATTTCACGGGGGTTCGGGGGCAGCGCCCCCGAAAAACAAAATTCGGGTCGGACAAGTAAAAAATGGGTCGGATCCATGAAATACAATGTATTTTAGTCATAGTTATTAAAAGCGCGCCTAGGCTCGCGCCTAGGCGCGCCTAGGCCCAGGGCGCAGCTTTAGAGCCTGGGGTGCGCCTAGGCTTCGGGCACAACAATTGACCGACAATTACATCTAATTAAACCTAATACGCGACTAATACACTTCCTCTCCTACGGCTCTCTCACGTACACGCACACGCAACATAAGTCCATAACTCTATATAAGAGTAGCGATTAGCCTGATCACTCTGGCAACCTCCGGCGAGTATTATTAGCTCTGACAGGTTCGTCACTCGGGCGCGCGCCCGCCTTGCGCCTTGCGACTAGGCTCCAGGCACACCTTCTGCGCCTTGGTGCGCCTTGAGCCTTTAATAACTATGATTTTAGTTAAAAATGTAAAGAATTAAGAAATGGGAAAAGCCTAACTAATTAATTAAGATTGAAAAAATGTGAGAAAATTAGGAGAAAGAGAAAAACAAAACTGTTAAGAAAAAGAAATGGATGGAGAGAAAGAGAGAATAGCAAAGATGGAGGACACATCTCGTGTGAACTCATACGAGATGGGGGGGGCAAAAAAAAATTTTTCCACTGCATTTCCGCCGGCGGGGGCGAGTGCCCCATGCCCACAGCTCCTGCCACGACTCACACGAGACACATCTCGTGTGAACTCATACGAGACTCATCTCGTATGAACTCACACGAGATGTGTCTCGTGTGAGTTCACACGAGATGTGTCTCGTGTGAGCTCACACGAGATGAGATTCCCAGTGTCCACTCTTTTTCTTTACATTGTTCATATTTGCCAGATGCTAAATAGCTAATTTATTGTCTCTTATTTGTTTTTTTTTAGGCACGTGAGCGTATGACCGCGTCCAATAGAAAGAGAAAGGCTGAAAAGCATCCGGAGAGAAAAGAAAAGTGGAGCAAGTCTAAGAATGACAAGAAAGCCACAGATGAGGAGGAGCAGGAGGAGAGGGAGGAGGAGGCGGTAGCATCTGATGACGTTCAGGAGAAGGAGGGGGATAGTGAGGAGGAGGAGGGGGATAGTGAGGATGGGGAGGAGGAGGAGGAGCAGCAGGAGGAGGAGGAGATAGATGTTAGACCATTGAGGCATGGGAGGAGGCGGGGTCAGATTGTGGCTAGAGGGCAGGGACGGAGGGGGAGACAGGATGCGGGTGAGGAGGAGGCACCATCATGGCAGATTCAAAGTGACCCAGGTGGCGGCCCAGAGGTTGTTTCACTTATATACGGGTTTGGTGATCACAGAGCCCGGGAGATTTGGAGGGACGCCACTAGTGAGTCAGTGGTGACTTTCCATACGAGACTACTGCATCTGCACAAGTAAGATAATCATTAATGTGAAACTATTAAAATCTTGAAGTTATTTGGCACACTCTAAATATTCCATTAATTATCATCCCATGCTTTCCTCGATCTCGAGTATTGATTATATTTTTTGTTTGGAATAAACAGGTTCAAGCGTGATGAACTGGAGGCTACTGATAGAGCCTGGTTGACCCTTGTTGATGCATCGGGCATCCAACAGCTGCACGATGCCACCATTCAGAGGCCTAACCATGCGCTGCTAACGGCATTTTTGGAACGGTGGTCTCCTGAGACTAACTCGTTCCACATGGCGTGGGGGGAGATGACGATTACGTTACATGACGTCTTTCATATCCTGGGTATGTTGTTATATATTATCAATTTCAAGACTATATGAATTATCTACATTCATCTCTTGTACTAAAATGTGTTATTTCATCTTTAATTTACAGGTATCAGCTGTGTAGATGCACCTGTTCGGTATCCGGATTCAGTGCCTGACCTATCCGGCATCAGCGTACACCTCGATTTGATCGGCACTGGGTACTTATTAAAGGATGTCCGACGTCTCTTTTCTTACCGTAGATAGTTCATATAGTCTTGAAATGAGGTCTTTTCCGTATATCTGTGCTGCTACGGCTCTATATTAATGGGGCGTAGCCGAGTGGTAAGGCGACGGGTTTTGGGCCCGGAAGTCGAAGGTTCGATCCCTTTCGTCCCAATGTCATATCTTATCCGTCTCACTCTCACTTTGAATGAAAACACCAATGATTAATATATTCCGACCACGATTTTTTCTTTTTTTCTAGACATTTCACCTCGAAATAAGAAATTGTATTCTACTGGGTATTCAACTAAGAAATAGAAATTCAAAAGAAAGAGTGGATTCGATCCTTTCTATGGGTACTTCTTAAACGCTAAGGTCTTCTCTATACACCGGAGACTTTCACTTTATCTATAGAAATCTATAGAAAAGAAATAGATAGAAAGTTATCCCGGGAATAGCCACAATGTCCATCAGATGCCACATCTGTGATGCCTCCAATACATGGGATAATGAAAGGCGGAAAAGACCTCATTTCAAGACTATATGAACTATCTACGGTAAGAAAACAAACGCCGGACATCCTTTAATAAGTACCCAGAGCCGATCAAATCGAGGTGTACGCTGATGCCGGATAGGTCAGGCACTGGATCCGGATACCGAACAGGTGCACCTACACAGCTGATACCTGTAAATTGAAGATGAAATAACACATTTTAGTACAAGAGATGAATGTAGATAGTTCATATAGTCTTGAAATTGATAATATATAACAACATACCTAGGATATGAAATACGTCATGTAACGTAATCGTCATCTCCCCCCACGCCATGTGGAACGAGTTAGTCTCAGGAGACCACCGTTCCAAAAATGCCGTTAGCAGCGCATGGTTAGGCCTCTGAATGGTGGCATCGTGCACTGGATGCCCGTCATCAACAAGGGTCGGCCCAGGCTCTATCGTAGCCGCCAGTTCATCACGCTTGAACCTGTTTATTCCAAACAAAAAATATAATCAATACTCGAGATCGAGAAAAGCATGAGATGATAATTAATGGAATATTTAGAGTGTGTGCCAAATAACTTCAAGATTTTAATAGTTTCACATTAATGATTATCTTACTTGTGCAGATGCAGCAATCTCGTATGGAAAGTCACCACTGACTCACTAGTGGCGTCCCTCCAAATCTCCCGGCTCTGTGATCATCGAGCCGTATATAAGTGAAACAACCTCGGGCCGCCACTGTCACTCCTGAATCTGCCATGATGGTGCCTTCTCCTCCCCCGCATCCTGTCTCCTCCTCCGTCCCTGCCTTCTAGCCACAATCTGACCCCCCCTCCTCCCATGCCTCAATGGTCTAACATCTATCTCCTCCTCCTCCTCCCCATCCCCCTCCTCCTCACTATCCTCCTTCCCCCTCCTCACTATCCCCCTTCTCCTCCTCCTCCTCCTGAACGTCATCAGATGCTACCGCCTCCTCCTCCCTCTCCTCCTGCTCCTCCTCATCTGTGGCTTTCTTGTCATTCTTAGACTTGCTCCGCTTTTCTTTTCTCTCCGGATGCTTTTCAGCCTTTCTCTTTCTATTGGGACGCGGTCATACGCTCACGTGCCTACAAAAAAACAAAGAGACAATAAATTAGCTATTTAGCATCTGACAAATATGAACAATGTAAAGAAAAAGAGTGGACACTGGGAAGCTCGTATGAACTCACACGAGACACATCTCGTGTGAACTTATACGAGACTCATCTCGTATGAACTCACACGAGATGTGTCTCGTGTGAGTTCATACGAGATGAGTCGTCGTCGATGGCAGTGGTGGTAGCGGCGATGGGTTAAAATTAGGTTTAAATTACCTTCTTTACAGGCACGGTGCTAGAAGAAGCTTCGACGGCGATGGCAGTGGCGGTAGCGGCGGCGCCAGCTCCGGCAGGGACATTCGGAATTTTTACTCTAGCCATTTTTGTTGTCGTCGTCATCGTGCGGAGAGAGAACCGGAATCGTCGTAAGAGAAATTGAATGAGTGAAAAAAAAAATAGGTATATAAAAGGCTATTTTGGTAATTTACTTATTTTCCTGGAAATTACCTTCTCTGTATTTAGTATTTGCCGTGTAAATAGAGGGCCTGAATACAGCCCGGTCCCACTCAGGCAGAGGCTTTCAAAGTCTTCCTCTCTTCCAAACAATAAGCAGATTTTTGCATCGAGGATCGATCTTCTTCGAAGTCCATCCACCAAGTAGAAGTTCTCTACTGGGTACAGTGTAAATAGAGGGACTGAATACAGTCCGGTCCCACTCAGGCAGAGGCTTTCAAAGTCTTCCTCCCTTCCAAACAATAAGCGGATTTTTGCATCGAGGATCGATCTTCTTCAGGCTCGGGTCGTTACACACCAAGTAGAAGTTCTTTACTGGGTACTCATTTGTGAAAGATGGGCTCCGGACCATTATTGCAATCCGACTTCATAATCATATGCCCCAATTTCGGGAAAACACAGGAAAATACATTGAACCACATTTGAGCTTAGTTCGGCCATTTAGAGTTGAAAAATCAAGAGTGAATCACCGGCGGCTAGCAGTTGTGAACTCGGTTAGCATGGCGCGACAATGCCAGAATCACAAGTCCTCAGTTCTTTCTTAATAGGAGCTATTCAGCCAAGTACAGTGGACTTTCTTTTTCCTTTACATTTACCTCTTTGCTTTGCTGCTCTTGGTAATTTTCTGCACCCAATATTTTCAGTAACCATATAATAGGCAATATGTCTTATTAAAGCTAGTTTATTTTTCCTAAAACTAGCAAAAACAGATTCTTTAGGGTTTTAAAAATGTCAATACATGAGTTAAAGTTGAACTGGGATTTTAACCTATAATATCTTTACACAACCGGTTACAGTCCTAGCTACGATTCTTTCAAATATTAATATCTCAAAGATAAAAAACGAAACTAACATATATGAGAATGTGAAAAAAAATTCCACTCTCCCCCGAGACCCCGTGTACGAATAAAGTGGTAAGGTAAAATAAGTCGTATAGAATCGATGGATTCATGGTAACATCCCTGTATGATCTATTTCTTCATGTTTCCTCTTCGTAGTCTATTAAGAACAAAACGGGTTTCCAATGGACAAAGTCAAAATTCCAACGAAGGGAAAAATATGCCGATTCAATCAAAATGAAGTAGAAGAATCCAAATTTCAAACGAACAAATTATTAATGGATATAACCCCTTTGGTATGAATAGTTTGAAAGCATAAAATAGTCATTACCCGACCCGGATTTCTCATCAGGTCTACTAATACGAAGTATTGCATTTCTGACACAAACCACTTCGAATCATTGCTATTTGACTCGGACCTGTTCTAAGAAGTCGAGGTATTTCGAATATGCACGAGTCAATTCATTTTGAACGTAGCTCTGCATATTTGTTATAGATTTGCATCTATCGTTAGGTTTTGCTCTTCATCCGTAGTTGTTTTAGATTAGATGGTGAGGATGTTAGCCAATAAATGTTAGACTAGATTTGGTCCAGTCCCTCCGGAATGAATTTACGAAAAGAGATAAAGCTCGAATGAACATGCCCATCCTAAAGGCGAGCGGGTTCACCGATTTGAGATTATCCCTACTGACCGGGGAAAACTGGCCATTTGACAGGGAGATTCTGAAATTGCTGAGACTTGGTTCGTTCAAGCGGTAATAGTTACACTTTGAATTGATCGACTTTGGAAAATCATCATTTTAGAATATTTGTCCCTATATTTTATCTCAATGAATTAAAAAAAGAATTAACAAACAATTTAATGCTATTTGTGCTTAAAAAGAGGACTCAACTATGTTAGGTTGAGTCTTCTCTTTCTTTCTTGTAATTTTCAATCTCATATTATTATTATTATTTTAAATCCTAATTATTATTGAACATGTCACAATATTATTAAAAAAAAATGATTGTCTATTTATAAAAAGAATTGTTACAATAATCTTTCAAAAACAAAATTATTACTCCCTTCGTCCCGGAGAAATATGCAAAAAAATAGATGGCACGAGAATTAAGGAGAAAAGTGAAAAAGGTGATGTGTTGTGAGTATAGATGGTTGGGTAGGAGAGAGAAAGTGGAGTTAGTGGGTAATGGTTGTGAGTAGAGACAAGTGGGTCCCATTTCTATTTTGGAAAAGTGCAGATTATTGTGGGACGTCCAAAAGGTGTTTTTTTTGCAGATTATCGTGGGACGGAGGGAGTATTCAATACTTAATGACTATTCATATTTGCTTTTAATATTACTTAACAAATAAAAAAATTCTAGTGCAAAATTTTCAAAAAAAATTGGGAGTTTAGTGCAATTTGTTGAAATTTGCCCCTTTGGGATAAAAGAAAAAAATACAATAGAATTTTTTTTTGCCCTCATTGACGAAAATACTGTTAAAATTTTATTGTTCTGCAATCTTTGCCCCCGTTGACGAAAATTTCTGACTCCGCCACTGCTTAGAACTCAAATTCTAAAACTAACTTTAGCTAAATTAAAGGTTATCCATTATTCATATTTGTGTTATAATAAAAAAATAACCCAATTTTCTCATGAATTCTCAGTCATTAACGTGTAAAAGTTTTGACTCAGAATCATGTTTTTAGAATCTTTGTGATTGAAAAAAACAGCAACAATTCAACACTCTTTTCTCTGCTAAAAATGAGGACTCTGACTCTCTTATAAAACTGAGTCTTCTTAAATTTTCTTTCTTGGAGTTCATTTTCTCTCATAATTTAATCTTATTTTCTTGAATTTTCCTTGTAAGAATTTCATATAATGGATCCTAACAATGAACAAAAGGATACAAGAACTGCAGAAGAGAAGAAAATCGACGATTGGCTTCCGATCACTTCCTCCAGGAATGCTAAGTGGTGGTACTCTGCTTTTCACAATGTCACCGCCATGGTCGGAGCTGGTGTTCTTAGCCTTCCTTACGCCTTGTCCGAGATGGGATGGTACGTGCTTCCTTATCGATTTTACCCTTCTGGGTATTAATAATATTACTGCCTCCGTCCCAAAATGGATGTCCGTTTTTTTTTTCTTGATCAAGAACAAAAACGGACATTGGGACAGATGGTACCCTATTTATGACTTTGTTATGAATTATGTGTCGTTTTGATATGATTTTGACGAAACAAGCTTTTAGGGGTCCCGGAGTTACCATACTGATACTATCATGGATCATCACCTTGTACACGCTATGGCAAATGGTTGAGATGCATGAAATGGTACCCGGAAAGAGGTTCGATAGGTACCACGAGCTAGGCCAGCATGCTTTTGGCGAAAAACTTGGGCTATATATTGTTGTTCCACAACAACTTACCGTGGAAGTTGGTACTTGCATTGTCTACTTGGTCACCGGAGGTAAATCGTTGATGAAAATCCAACAATCGGTTTGCCCTACGTGCAAACCGCTAAAGACGACCTATTACATCATCATTTTCTCGTCCGTTCACTTTGTTCTCTCCCATCTCCCCAACTTTAATTCGATCTCCGGAGTGTCTTTAGCCGCAGCCGTCATGTCACTAAGGTAATTATAGTTATTGTTAGGGAGATTTCAGTCTAACTGCACTGAAGTTCGATTTTTATAGTGAATGAGTTACATTTTATAATAATATGAGTTAAATAATATATAGTAAGGATTTCAGACTTATATGCGATTGAACTGCATTGGCCCCAAATCTATAGTTCATTTACTATGTTGACGAGTGATCGAGCGATAATATGTTACGTTCTCTATCTAACAGCTTAAGCGTTTTTTGCAGTTACTCGACTATTGCTTGGGTGGCAACAATCAAGAGGGGTATTCACGCGGAAGTGGACTACTCCCCGAGGGCTAAAAGTACATCAGGAAAAGTTTTCAACTTCTTCACGGCCTTGGGCGACGTTGCTTTCGCTTATGCTGGCCATAATGTGGTGTTGGAGATCCAAGCGACAATCCCTTCGACTCCAGAGAAATCCTCCAAGGGGCCTATGTGGAAAGGAGTCGTGGTTGCGTATATAATTGTTGCCATTTGCTACTTCCCGGTTGCCTTTCTTGGGTACTATGTGTTTGGAAATACAGTCGACGACAACATTCTGATGACTCTCGAGAAGCCAGAATGGCTCATTGCAGTCGCAAACCTTTTCGTTACAATCCATGTCATCGGAGGTTATCAGGTCGACATCGATCTTCCTATTTTTGTATTTTTTTTTTAAGCAAGATTTTTGCAAGAAATATGACATATTTTCACTTTAATGTTTCGAAAAATACAGATATTCGCGATGCCAGTTTTTGATATGGTAGAATCGTTTCTTGTGAAGCAAGTGAAGTTTAAACCAAGTAGTACCCTCCGCTTCACTACTCGTACATTATACGTTGGTAAGCAACCACATGACAACACATGCAGATTCATTTTATTTTCATGAGAAATTAAGCTTTTTCGACCATTATTTTCATTTTTTGCAGGAATCACAATGTTCATTGCAATCACATTCCCTTTCTTCGGCGGTCTTCTAGGATTCTTCGGAGGCTTCGCTTTGGCCCCAACGTCATATTTCGTAAGTGAACCAATGCTCTCGGTTCTTCGCCTTTTAGTCCACATTTTGGGTTTCTTTTCGTTTATACACTCGTGTATTTGCAGCTCCCCTGCATCATCTGGCTAACAATTTACAAGCCACGGAGATTCAGCTTATCTTGGTGTGCAAACTGGGTAAGCTAAAAACCAACTCAAGCTTATTCTTATGACAACCATTGCCTAATATTTCTCGCTTTTGGTTCTCAAATTTTCAGATCTGCATAATACTTGGTGTCATGTTGATGATCTTGGCACCCATTGGCGGGCTAAGGTCGATCATCTTATCATCCAAGAACTACAAATTCTACTCGTGAACGTCTCTTGATCCTGACCTGATCATCCTTTCTCAACCATTGGTAGATAGATCGACAATGGCAATCAAAGTCCGTTTCTTTCCCGTTTTAGCTTGTTTTTTCAAGTATGCGTCGATAAGATTTGGTGTTTTTCTCATCCCGAGTTTGATCAAATTACTGCGAAATTATTATGTGTCTTGGCTAGGGTTACATGTTTGATTCAGTTTGTTTGTGTAATGTTTATGATTGTCAAGTTTGTTGTTCCCACCATTGTTAAGGAATAAGGAGTGCAATTTCAAGTTAAATGTTGCACTAGTCTTTGCAAAGATCAAGTTTAATTAGTCTCCGTTTTCGTTTATTTAGCGTAAAACATCCTCCGAAAAATGATTTTCTGCAAAATGTTTTTCGGAAAATGAAAATGTTTTCCAGAAAATGAGCTAAACATGTTTTCGGCTGTTTGGTAAGGAAAATGTTTTCCGGAAAATGTTTGATTGATTAATTTTTTTACCCAACGGGGGTGGGGGGTAGGGTGGCAGGGGCGGTGAGTGAAGTGGGGGAGGGAGGAGTTGTTAAAAATAAATTTAAAATGATTAATTTTTTTTTTTTACTCGACGGGGGGTGGGGGTGGTGATGGGGATGGGGATGGGGGAGGGGTGGTGGATGTGGGGTGGATAACGTGGGGGGTTAGGCGTGTGTGTGTGTATGTGAGAGTGTTACCATTTTTCGAAAAATGTTTTACTTAGAAAAAATTCGTAAATCATTTTACTTAGAAAAGTGGGGAAAATATTTTCCGAAAAACATTTTCTCCATTTTCCGGGCTTAATCACAATAAAATCATATAGTTTGCACAAATTGACATCCCTGACCTCTGCAACAATAGGAGCAAATTTCTAACTCAATTTTCTTAGCTTGGCTCTTTGTCTGAAGAAGGCTGCCCAGTTATTCAAAACCCACAAGAAACTTACCAAAATAGCACCAACAATCACAACCATGCAAGAAACCCAAACCCACCGTTGGACCGCCCCAACGCTGCCGCCATCGGCATAAAACTCCATCATCCTACTCAGGTGCCAAACCACTCGAACCGCTGAATAAAACCCATAAAACAGAGGAGACAAGAACTCATGAAGGCTAGCCGCCTTAGGATCCTCTGCTTTCTTGATCCCAGCTAGGCTCTGACATGCTCTGACAAGCACTAGTTATCTCTGCAAGAGCAAGAAGTCCGAACACGCCATATGATGCGCCATAACAAATCATGTACCGATACGTCAGAAAGACGTATAGTACTGCCAAGCGATGAGCGATGAAGAGGTAATCGGATGGTGAGAAGAGTGTCGATCAAGAAGTAGGCGATGCTGAAGTCGAGTGTGGTGTCTTGTAAGGGCGTGTTTGGGGAGGCAAAATTGTTGGGGGGTTTTTGAATTGGAGGAGATGGAGTAGAGGGAGAGGAGGACGGCTGGGGTGCCGTGAGGGAGCTAGAGAGATTAGGCAACTTGAAGTTGAAGCTTCTGGCCTTGTTTTGGGAGACCAAGATTTGAAGACTGTGAAGTGGGAACATACTATTCATTTCACTTGATAATACATGCACTGATGGTATCAATTAATTAAAGAGTTTGTCATATAAAAAATGCATTTTTTTCTAAACTTAAGAAAAAATCATTTTTACACTGACACTTGATAATACATGCACTGACACTTTTTTATCATATATTGACACTCTTTATACTGACATTTAATATACATGCACTGACACTCTTTACATTGTCACTTTGTTACACTAACACTTTTTTACACCGATACTTAATATACATGCACTGACACTCTTTACATTGGCACTTTGTTACACTAACGCTGACACTTTTTTATACTGTCAATTTTTTACACTAACACTGGCACTTTGTTACACTAACACTAGCGGGGAAAACAAAATACGTTTTTTCTAAGCTTAAGGAAAAACGCATTTTTTGTAAAATTTTGGCTCAATTAAATAACTTATTTTATTCTTTATTTATTGCTAAAAAGTGTTCAGTAAATAATAATTTAAATAATAGTAATAATAATTCCTTAAAAAATAGTAATAACAATCACTTTATAATTCTAAAGTGCTTTAATTTTGAGTGCAGGACCCGCAGAGTAATAAATCAAGGAAATACTCGGTCGCATTGTACTCGTTCGTTCAAGTACGCGATTTTTGCAACGTTCTCGCTTCATAAACGGAGACGTCGGTCTTTTAATTTTAACGACAGAGGGGCACACGCAATCACGTGAATAACAACCATTATAAACTTTATTTTTCGATCTTTGACCCTTAAATTCGAAATAGACATTGGACGGAGGGAGTAAGGGAGTACGTAACTAAATAAGGCAAACTGTTTGAGCAATGCTTGACAAAGATGTTACAGAATTGATTTAACCCCAGCTACTGCAAATTATGTAATAGCTCTCTACAAACTACTCGGGTATCTGACACGAAACTTCGATAAGACTCATCATATGATCGTTTGATTTCGTTAATATTCGGGTAAGTAAAACAAAATACTAGCAAAACTTGCCTGAAGAGATGGTTATTTTTGTAGATAGCAAAGGAAATACGGCCTACATACTGCGCCATTTTAGTTGATAAACTAGTTGAACTCGGATCCTTTGTCTATTCTTCTTACTAAACAAGAACTTTGACATTGACAACAATCAAATAAGGCAGCTACTCCACGAACCTCTCACATAACCATGCCTCCGTCAATGGTAAGAACCTACAAGAGAGCAATCATCAGTAAATGCTCTCCGCTTGTTCCAAAATAGTCATTATAAAACAGAGTATAAAGTTCAGTGATCTCCCCCCCACAATGCTCTAATGAAAAGATGATGAAAAATAGTCACTTGGATGGAAATGATAAGAGAGCCACCGGGAGAAGCCAAATGAGTAAATGAGTAGGTGATTTCGCAAATGTTTGTCGTGCCATTTCCAACTAATTTTTGGTAGGCAGCATACAGAAAGAGGAATAGATCACAAACAGGGGCGGATCCAGCCCTCTTTGACGTGGGCTCCAGAGTCCAGCCCACCTCAAATTTTGAAAAAAAAAAAATAAAAATTTACCTTATATGTAACTTTTTTTATATATACGAAGTTATTTTTCACTGTTTTATTGTTTACAATATTTTTTAAATACCAAGCCCACGCGGTTCCAAAATTCTGGATCCGCGCCTGATCACAAAGGAGATGTACACATTATGCACAGTACCCCCCCCCCCCAACAACAACAACCACCTAAAAGAAGGAACATGGTGCCTTTCGCAGTCATAATATTCTAATAAATGAATATATGGTGTATTATACTCCTCAGTCACATAGAAAAGTCCCATTTTTTTTAGTGGTTGATTTGATTGAAGTTTCAATAAAGTTTAGGAAAGACTAATTATCCAAATGAAAATCTAACAATTGTTGTGTATCAATAACAAATTTTAGAATTTTATTTGGATATTTAGTCTTTCCTTGATATTTACTCAAAAGTTCAATCCAAGCAAATACTAAAAAAGTGATATTATCTTTATGGGACGGAGGGGTGGAGGGAGTAGTATTCATATCAAGGGGAAAACTCTCGTTTATGTACATCGTACTTCGGGGCATGCTTCACTTTGACCATCGAACTTTATTTTTTTTCCATTTTTTACCACCGTACTACAAACAATGGTGTCATTTTTACATTTTATAACAAATTTGGGTATAAAATGACACCATTATTTGTAGTACGATTGTAAAAATGAAACAAATTTGGGTAAAAAATGAAAAAATAAAAGTCTGATGGTAAAGGTAAAACATGCCCAAAGTAAGATGGACAAAAACAAAGGTTCCCTTGTATCAATTTGGAGTTCCCAAAGGAGAAAGCTGGTGTGACCAATACAGAAATAGTGGTGTTTAGATACCTGTCCGGTCATGTAAGCAGCTGCAGGATTAAGAGCCAAGAACTCCACCAGTCCAGCAACTTCTTCCGGTTGGCCATACCTTCCTGAATAATTTGCCAATTAAAGTTTTAATCAAAATCTAGAAAGTTCCATCAGAGCAAAATGTAGCTCATGTAACAGCTGATAATAAACCTTAGACTAAATGATCTTTCGAATGCTTAGCTTCCTTTCACTAAATGAAGAGAAAGAAAAAGAAAACTTCCAGAATCTCCTCATAAACGATGTGGGCTAGGTAAGGTAATGAAAGAGGGACATACAAGGTAAGAGGTTCAACAACAACAGCAGAAGATTGATAGAACTGATTCTGGGAAGACAGACTGGGGGGGGAGAGAGAGAGAAATCTTACCCAAGGGGATGGTCTCTAGGATCTTTTTCTCGATGTCTTCCCCAAGCTTAGCAGTCATATCAGAAGCAATGAACCCTGGGGCGATAGCGTTCACCTGTAAATAATAGAGACTTAATACAAACAATATACATGTCTACGTATTATGTATGACCCGCAATAGCAACTAAAGGTAAGAAGTATATCTGGAGAACCCACGTTAATGCTCCTGCTCGAGTACTCCTTTGCCACAGCCTTAGTGAAGCCAATAACTCCTGCTTTGGCGGCACTGTAATTGGCTTGCCCAACATTACCAACGAGGCCAACGACAGATGCAATATTGATTATTCTACCCTGAGAAATTTGTTATAGACAAGTTTACAAATTAACCCCTCCGTCCCTAAATGAATGTTTGTTTTTCAGATTTCCTCTTGATCAAGAGAAAATTTGAAAAAAAAAACCGACATTCTTTAAGGGACGGAGGGATTATACAAGAACAGACATCAAATATAGTCCAGAAATGGGGAAAATGCAGCTTAGAAACACACACACACACACAGTTACTCCAAGATGACTCCGTACAAAAGTAAGTGTTCTCTTTTCAAATTATTTTGTCCCAAAATGAGCTCCTTTTCTTCTATGAAATTAATTAAGTCGCATTTTCCAACACTCATGTCCTGCAATTGCAGTCTGCTATAATCTGGACACTAAGGGCATTCGTGCATACATTTTAGTAAAATTTTCTAAAATTATTTTAATTCCTGTTGAGAACTAAACATAGACACTCATTGTAAAATGCAGGGAGTAGAGGAAACAAAATGAAGTTAAGTATGTTTTCCTGCATTTGTAGAACACGTAAATACACAGGTTAAGCTAATAAAGAGTGAAATATACCTTCTTCTTCTTCATCATAACTTTGGCAGCAGCCTGAAAGAAGAAGAAATCTCAGCTACAAAGAGATAACCTAACCCAAGCATAAAAGTGACAAAATAGTTGAACCTTGGAAAACAAACCTGTGTACATAGGAATACACCAGTTAGATTCAGATCAATAACATCCTGCCACTGAGATTTCTTCATCCTCATTAATAAACCATCCCTGGTAATACCTGAAATTAACCGAAAGATCAATATTCAATCGACAGATTACTTAAAAAGTCAACTAGCAGAAAGGAGGTAGACATTGAATAACCTGCATTGTTAATCAATACATCAACTGTCCCCCACGCATCCACTGCCTGTAAATGAGACGGTTGTTGAGCATAGAAAATTTAAGCATTTTACTTTTAGACAAAAAAATGAGCAAGAAACATATTCTCACGGTTTTGATCATCGCCTCCACATCGGCTTCTTTGGAAACATCTCCCCCAAAAGTAAGAGCCTGACCACCAGATGCCTCGATCTGCAAGAAAGTTGGTTGTTGAAATTGTTAAAACACAAAACCAAATCACAAATATGCAGTACCAAATGCATATGCAAGAACTACACTAATAAAGATGTGTGATTTTCTCTCCAACGGAGACAAAACAAGATTCTTATAAGTACTTTGTTTAATTTTCACTTGCTGCTCAGAACCCCATCTTCTGTTCATATGAAGCTGCATGGAGAAGAGGATTCCAGCATTTGATTCCTTGCATCAACTGAAGGATAGTAAATATTACCACTACTTATTTATGATATTTGAAGAAGACCTTTCACTCAGCTAAAGTGCACCTTGTTTGACGTAGCTAAGGTCGAAGAAATGATCGTTTGCATACAGCCCCACAACAGTTAACACTAGCTAAAACTTTAATCAAAGCTCAGACAGAAAGAGTGGGTAGGAGCTAGGAAACAAAAGCAACCTTCTACCAACCAAGCAGTCATATTTTAGTGAATAGCTGTAGATTTTTAAAAACAAGGCCGTGGAAAACAACTTATATTTGATTGACACAGACTACCTTAAACATTACCACCCTATACAAAATATCAAGCAGGAAACAATTTAAAAGAAAATAGTAAACTTTGTGTACACAATTCACCTCTTTGCTAACTTCTTCTGCCTCCTTGGATGACCTAGCGTAATTAACCAAAACCTGCAAGAGTAACCCCAAATTCAGAGTTAGCTGAAAATGTACAGATAATTCCATTACCCAAAGAGGACGCCAATGTGGGTAACAAGCAGAGGCATTTTTAAAACACAATTCAACCTATGGACTCACAACTATGTCCTTCGATGTCACACTAAGCCACAAAAAAACTCCCTTCATTTGATATTTATAGAGAAAAAGTAAGAATATTACGATACCTATCAGACAACTCAATGGAATCATTTATTGAGGAAAATCCTGCTAAAGTTCTGGAAGTATGTTTCCGAAGGAAAATTGTAGAACATTCAAAAAAGTATAATGGGTTTCTGGTTTAAGAAGAAAAGGGAAATTATTGAAAGTGTGTCACTTTTTTTATATTTTCAATACAACCTACAATGTCAATGCCGGTCAGCATTTAAACACCTAAGAATCAAGATGCTAGAAGTAACCGCCCATACACTTCCCTAAACAACATTCAACATGTATGGAGGGAGGAGGGGAACAGACGAAGAGGCAAGAAGCTAGATAGTAATTATGGGATTATAATTACTCAAGGTGTGCCTGAGTTTTCAGGAAAAATATAGTGGGATTTCTTGAAGCCCTGCCCAGAGATCATTTACCTGTGTGTATAAAGCATTACAAGATAGAAAACAACAGTAAAACTGTAAAACAAGCTACAGTCAATAGTCCTTCGTGATTGGCATTTCTACATCCTAATCCAGTGTTTGCCCAAAAAGCCTCAATTATTTGCAACCACTACTAATAACTTTCAAAGTTTGCATTGCAGCATAGATATAGTTGAAAGGTGGAAGTTAACTAGTCAACATACACAACAAAGAAAAAGATCAGTGTACTAATCGCCAATCGTATAGTGAGATTCCCAATCTAAAGTTACAATATTTACACCTCTTTTAATGTACATCAATATCAAAAATAATTCCAAACATTTGTTTCTCCTCAAATAAATAATCAAAGACAATTCGCTAATATCTTGGAACCTAGTAGCTAGGGAATGTAGTCCTACCTTACAACCAGCTTTGCCTAGAGCCAAAGCAACTGCCTTGCCAATACCTCTAGATGCTCCGGTCACAATAACAACAGGAGCTTCCACTTCAGGTGTAGCTTCAACACTTGCTTCTGCCACAGATGCAACCTGGGTTTTTATACCTGCATCTCAAAGTCAAATGAATTGAGAATGCTATCACATCTTGGCCAAGCCACATGATAGCAACAGCTTGATTGTGCTCAGATTTTAATTTAAGGCCATATACATCCATTACAGGGACATAGACATGAATATCTCAACGGGATTATAAATTATGTGATTGAGTTTATTTCCAATATGACAACAGGAAAGTTGTACAACCAAAATCTCTACTTCATTAAAGTGAATAAAAAATAGCCCTCAAAAGGTACTGGATATCCCACATTCAGCAATGGAAGGTTATATCAAGCCTACCCTCTTGTAAGCTAATAGAATAGGAATAACCGGATTGATTACTAAGAAATGAAATTTAGGTCTTTGTAAAAATTAATAGTCACCAAACTGTAGCCCTATGCATATGTGAAACGGCTCATGCCTTGAACGATAAGCTCCATATTCCAACCTCAATCAATCTTGCATCAAGACAAAGTACTAACTTTTTTTATGCGAGCTCAACTTCAATCCTACAGTCAAACCTTAAAATTTAAATGTTTACAATATACTCAATTCACAGGAAGCACTTCTTGCACTAAGGGTCTTCAGTAGGTGAAATCCAAATATAGCACTACGTAATGCAAATGTAGCAAATACTCTCAATCCGCGAAGAAATCTATCACTTACTCCACTTATTTTATTACAATAGTCCTATGCATGAGAGTGATCTATAAAAGTCAATAATTTGCTATCCTACGATTGTTGACATTGTTGTTGATTAAGAAGTAATCAAACTCAACTTTCTGCAAAAGAGACTGGGACTTCCTCCAAAACTCGCAACAAACACTATGAAGCTATGAATTCGTTAATCCAAAATTCCATGCATACAAATACTCAAGTATAGTGAACAAACTCGCAAACAGAGAAATCACGACCACATCTGAAAACCCTTAATTAGGTTCCTAAGTCCTCAAATCAATTCAAATTCTAAATTTCCTGAACCATACGGCTTCAAATACCTCCTACACATAAAACACATGGCTTCAAACTCATCAAAATTCAATGTTCAATTTCCATCTATGTGGTTCAATTTGTGCATGCGTGAGTGCGTGGGAGAGGAAGAGCCCATGCAAGTAAAATAGCAATAAAATCGATACCAGATGAAGCAAACGAGCGTCTGGATTGGCATTGCAAGCTGAGTCCATGCTGGAGCGAAATCGGAGACACCGAAGAAAAATTAGCGAAATCACAGACTCTCCGGTCACCGGAAGCAACAGACTTGTTCGAGAATCCAACGGATTTGAAGACCGCAACGGCCGATCCAGCGACAGAGGCAGCCATGAATCTCCGGCCGGCGATTACAGAAGATAGAGAATAACGAGTAGCTGAAAAAGTCGCCACGAAGCCTTTATATTAATGTGTATGCTTTGGAAGCTCCGAAGGCTCGTCTGAGAGCGGCGATGTGTTCGAAGCTTAGTCTAGTGCGTGACTGTGTTTTTTTTCTCCGTTCCATTTTCAGTGTTTATTACACTTTACCCCCTTTAGTAATTATGTTAGCATTAACAAGCCACTAAAGATTGGATAAGTTAACGATATTAAAGGATATGGTTATATACAGAGATAGTTATATACAGGGAACGAAATATTCCAACGCTGCCCTTGCCCGTCTCGTGTAAGTATACACGAGATGTAATCTATAATCTCGTGTATATTCACACGAGATGTGTCTCGTGTGAATAAAAAAAAATAGGTATATAAAAGGCTATTTTGGTAATTTACTTATTTTCCTGGAAATTTCGTTCCCTGCATTTAGTATTTGCCATATTAAATGAGTTAACCGAATATCGGAGATTGATCGGAAAAAAAAAAGTGTGCTAGTCATCGATATCCAAAATGTGAATGTTTTGTTACTCACATGATGATAATGGTTAGACCCTTCAGCTTAGGCAACACATTTGGTCTGCTAACACAAATGTTCTGAAACGTTGAAAATCAAAGTTAAGTTTATTCCTGAATGATTTTAAGTATATAACCTTAGGGGCCGTTTGGTTGGTGTGATTTGGTCATTCCATGAGGAAATTGGAATGATCAATTCCATTGACCATTTTCTTTGGCATGTTTGTTTTACAATTTTCATGGTAATGGAATGATGAATTCCATCAAATGAAGGAATTGGCCATTTCTTCCAAATATGGGAGGAATGGTCAATTCCTTAGGGAATGGAAAAAAAAAATTTTTTGATCAAAATACCCTCACCCCCCCCCCATCCAGCCCCCACCCCCCACACGAAATTTTCTTTTTTTTTTTGCATACCCCCTGCCCTACCCCCCCATCCAGCCCCTGCCCTCCCCCCCCACCCCCCCCCCCACGAAAAAAAAAATTAAAAAAAAAAAACTTGCCTACCTTCCCCCATCCAGCTCCTCCCCCGCCCTATCCCCACCCCACGAAAAAAAAAAATTAAAAAAACCACGCCTACCTTCCCCCCATCCACTGCCTAACCCCCACCCCCTACCCCACCCCCACCCCCCACAAAAAAAATATTTTTACTCATTTTGCATGCCCCCTACCTACCCCACCCGCCCCCACCCCCACGAAAAAAAAAAAAAATTTACTCATTTTGCATACCCCTTACCTACGCCACCCACCCCCCACACCCCCAAAAAAAAAAAAAAATTTTTTTTAAAAAAAAGGGTAAATTGGTCATTTTATATGTTTTCATTCCATTCCTATAATTTGTATTTTCAAACCAAACATGATTTGCCCAGAAATTGAATAACAATTTCATTCCATTCCGTGCCAACCAAACGGAGGGTTTGATCAGTTTTTTTCCATTTCAATTCCTTCATGAATTCCATTCCATTGAACATTTCATTCCTTCACTTTTTTTTCACCGAATCAAACGGCCCCTTAGATTTTAGATATTTCATATGGTATGACTCCCATCTAGTAAATGTTATAGAGCTTTGAGTTTATGGCACACTTAATTCGACTAATTTATCAATTTTTAGAAAGAAAAAAAACAAGTGTTTAGTTGGTGTTAATAACAAGTGTTTGATAGGCTATCTAGAACGAGAAAGCAAACTATGTGCTCTTGATCAATATAATGGGGGCCATGCCATACACAACTTCCAACCTAAAGGAGGTCAAATTGCATTCATTCTTCTTTTCTTTAAAATTGCTATTCTAGTTGGAGACTTGGTTGGCCCTATTTACCAAAGCCCAAAACAAGGCCACCATTGAAACAAATTATAAATCCATAAATTTGATAAGTACAATATTTCATATGAATTAGCTTTAGACAACACCATGTAGCGTATTAAAAAGGGCAAACCCTGGTGCGCCAAGCGCTCCCCGCCTTGCGGGGGTTGGGAGAGGGAACCATTTGCTAGAGCATATTACAAAAGGGAAAAACTTCTCTATTCCATCCGCAAGTGTCACAAGAAACGATTGGAGCCCCGTACGAACTACATCTGGAAACCAGATATGCAGCTCCCGCGTAACATTAGAGTACAAAGATGGAGATTTCAAAACCAATGTGAGATTGCAATCAAGCGCTTGCGTTTGCAGGTTTTTTGGAATTATTCTTGGGTCGCACCTTCACAAAAGCCTTCTCCAGCTCCACCTGAATAAAATAGAAAATATTGCACATTATATTTCAGAAAAAACTTGGAACAAAAATGATGGTTATATTCTTAATGGCCAAAGTACAACAATTTGAATACAGTTTAGGGAAGGGGGTTCGAACCCTTGACCTTTCCGAGAGAAAGCAAGGATCTATGCCATTGAGCCAAAGGCCCATTGGCTGTGATGGTTATATTCTGTTGTTGGGAACTGATGCTCAATAACCATAAAAGTAGCAGGCACAATTTCTATGTTTCTTTGTAACAGAATCTTGTAATCCATCAATTTCAAAAAACAAAAGTCCTACTTCCCATTACTTCACAAAAAAAATATAAAATATATATAAAAAAAAAAAGGTTTTTATTATTACTATTAAAGGTTCTACTTCCCATAACACACACAAAAGAAGTCTCATTTCTTATATTTGAGCTGTAAATCTACAGTTCATTTCAATTTCTTTAGGCACCCATTCAGGATAATTCAAAACTTACTAACATCCTTTTGTTATGAATTAGGGTTCCTGCCAATTTGGAGGTGACCGTTGTTATTACCGTTAGGGATAGTTAAAATCAATAAGTTTCAGTAAATTAAAAGTGTCGTCGTTTCATTAAGTAGGTTACGGTGTCGTTTAGTTTAGTAGTGTTCGACGTCGTTTTGCCTATCTCGAACGATGTAGTTTTACATTTCCGTTATTACGTTTTGTCGCCTTGCTGGTTGTTAAGTATGGCGTGTGTGTTGTGAAGGAGGTTTATGCTGAATGATTATGCTTCTTCCCCATTTCTGTTTCTCTCTCCTTGATCTATTTTCTCTCTTCAATCTAACCTCTCCTCTATTTCTCCCTCTTACCTCAGTCTAAACTATCTTCTCTCTCTTTTAAATTGATTATTGGATTCACGAAAGTATTCTTTGCAAATTGATATCCAATTTGCAGAAATTACGATTGTTTTGTTAAGTTCATAACAAGTGGTATCAGAGCCTTCTCGATCGAGAAGGTTATCGACGTGTTACGAGTTATTGGAAGGAAGTGTCAAAGCTTGAGGAGAACAAGTTCAGAACCTGATTACGAGTCACCAAAGGATGGAGGAGACAATAGCGATAAACGAAAGAGAAGCTCGTGCAGCTATAGAAGGAGTTCGTGGTGGGTAGCTGGAGTCAAGGATTCAGTAGATCAAATGAAATCCATGTTGTTTGAAATGAAGAAAAGCCTCAACAACAAGGAGAAGAAAGGATCTACCCAACTCCAGAACAATTCTGGTAATGTTTCGATCCTAGGAGCTGGTCCAGGTGAGGGGCAAGGTCTGAGGGGTAACACCAATGGCGTATGGACCCCCCTCGAAATGAATTTGAGGGATTTGTAGATGATAGGGAATTTCCAAAGGATAACGCAAGGGGAGATAGGGATGACAGGGACATTACTGGTACCTATAAGAAGTATTTGAAGCTGGAATTTCCTAAATTCGCGGGAATTGATTGTAAAGGATGGGCAAGGAAGTGTCGAATTTTTTTCAAGTACAGATCTGTACCAGAGATAAGGATAGAGTGGAGTTGGCATCAATGCATTTCGAAGGAGGAGCTGAATTTTGGTATCAAAACTACATTGATGAACTGAAAGACTTGGATTGGGAGGAGTTTGCAAGGAAGGTTGCTTTTCGATTTTGTAACGACCCTAAACCTAGGCACTATTTTAGTATCCTATTATATGCATTTTAATATTAATGTTAACTTTATGTACTTGTTCTATGTCTTTAATTTTTATGTTAAGTTGAGAAAGTTAGGAGATAATTCTAAAGCCTTGGGCTAAAAATGAAAATAAGATAAATTATTTTGTTGAAGTATAATAATTGAAAATAAAATAAAGTAATAGGGTGGAGTGATAATAAAATAAACAAATAAAATATTATGTGTTGGTGAGGTGCCTTTGGGTGAAGTAGAGGAGTTGAGAGGATTGATTGTATTACCTTAAGTCTTGGAGGGCCTAGTTGTACATCTTGAAAAGGTTTTAATTAATTAGCATGAGGGGGCCATGCTTCTCCCCTTACTTCCCTCACCACCTCTTTCTCTTTAGTCAAACCCTCCCATACTCCCACCATCCTTCTCATTCCCCCTCTCAATCAAGGAAAATCCCCATAGAAGCTTCTTCCTAAAATCTCCCCTTCCAAGTTCTTAGAGCATTCAATCCTTCTCCATTTTTCAATCCGATCGTACTTTCGTGTTCGTGGAGTTGAGAGGAGCGCATCAAGCCAAGAAAATCCTTATTCCATCCCATATTTGCTAAGGTGAGTTATTATGACTTTCCCTTCATTAAATGTTCATGAACTATTGATGTTGTTATTGTTATTATAATGATTGTTTGGTGCTTTGAAAACCTTCTTGGAGTTGAGAAATTGGTTAATGTCATAGAAAATTGTTGTTGTTCATGAAAGTGTTAAAGAGTGTAAGAAAATGGGTGAGTTAGATTAAAAATGGTTAACTTGAAATGTGGGAGTGAAATGGGTTGGAAATCAAGTGGTAAATGATTTAGGTTTATATTAATTTGGGTTTAAAGGAATTAGTATGAGATCTATGAAGTTTGGGAAGCCTTTCTAGGTGCACAAAACAGGGGAAAACTTGGGTTGGGACAATTGGTATAGGTGTTGTAGGAATTCTGCTGCTGTTCTGAATTCTGGGCTCAGGTCACGAGTCGTGCCCTGTGGCACGAGTCGTGCCTGAGGGTGGGACGAGTCGTGACCAAGGAAAAAGGGAAGTCGTGCCTTGTTGGGGGACGCCAGATTCTGGGAAGGGTCAAATGGGCACGAGTCGTGCCCTGGCCTGGTGACTTTGTACCAACTTTAGAGCTGTTTAAACCTATTCAAACTAGAACCAAAATGAAATCTCTTTAACCTAGATTAAAATAGAATACTTTGGCTATACAATGACATCTTAATTGATCAAAATGGAATTGGGGAAGTACTTTAAATATTGCTTGGAAAACGCTTGGCAGCCTAGTTTGGTAACTTGACAAATGTGACTCCAACTTGGTAGATTTAACTTGGACCTTTATAGAGGCCACGTATTGTTGTATAATGACTATGTAGAGTGGGTTGATGATACCTTATTGCCTTACTTGAGATCATATTCATTGATTATACTATGCATAGTGTGTTAAATAAATGTTGCACTATGGTATTGATTGAACATGAGTATAATTTACCATGTTGTTATATTTATTATCCCTTTGGTGGATTTTATGTCAAGTAACTATTATGTGCTTGGACTTATGTTAATCAGCTGATGTTGGGGGTATAGCATAATACGATCAATTATGGAAGTGTGACCTAATGTGATCGGATTATGTTATATCTGTGACCGTCCCCTCCTGTGGCCACAGGTTGGGGTTATAGCATCTGTATTGAGCCAAAAGCCTTACAGAGTTGCTACTATCTTATATGGTTCCCTGAGACATGGGTCTTATAAGATGTGAGTATTGCTTAAGCAGCTCACCTAAGATTGAAATTTTATATCCAATGTTGTACGACTATTGTTCAGACGGGAAAAAGGTAAACCGAGGTAATGTAAAGTGTTTACAGCTTTTCCAAGGTGTTATATGCAACTTGTTATGTGTTGCATCTTATTTGGCATATTGTTGCATTCATAATAGCTTGCTGAGATTTATTCTCACTCCTCTCCCTTTAATGTTTTTAGATCCCGAGACAGGCGAACCGGCCAAGTAAGGGCGGAGAGGAGTTTGGAGGTGATATTTTGAGGATTGTCGGGGTATGTATAGGTTGGCGTAGAAAGTGTATTTTGGGTATAATTTCTTTATGGAGTTTGTATATATTAAACTTAGTTCTACGTTATAACCAAAATCTTTTGTAACTAAAACAGGTTGTTACTTTCAAAGTTGTTGACTCTTTACTCCGATGTGGAGAGGAATGGAGTTATTTTGAAATGATTATGTTCAGTATGTTTAAGTTTGTAAGTTAAATCAAAGTTTTAAAAAGTTAGCTGATTTGAGTTAGTTTGGGGACGCTCCAGCTCGGGACACGTGTTAGGTTCCGGGTCGCGTAGAAAGTGTATTTTGGGTATAATTCCTTTATGGAGTTTGTATATATTAAACTTAGTTCTACGTTATAACCAAAATCTTTTGTAACTAAAACAGGTTGATACTTTCAAAGTTGTTCAACTCTTACTCCAATGTGGAGAGGAATGGAGTTATTTTGAAATGATTATGTTCAGTATGTTTAAGTTTGTAAGTTAAATCAAAGTTTTAAAAAGTTAGCTGATTTGAGTTAGTTTGGGGACGCTCCAGCTCGGGACACGTGTTAGGTTCCGGGTCGGGGTCCTCACAGTTGGTATCAGAGCTCGGTTAGAGTTCTCGGGTAGAGTCTAGCTGAGTGAGAGTGTGCGATAACTGACGTCGAGTGTTTAATGCGGGAGTTTGTTCTAATGGCGGGGAAATGATGGCGATCGGGGATCGGGCTTTGGGGCAATATTGGTAATCCGAATGCCGAAATGATGGATATGTTAGAGTATTTCTTGAGAATATGGCAAATCGGAATTAAGGAAGGGCACAACAAGACGGAAGGTGGTAGCGAGGCACCGTGGCCTAGAGAAATTTGTGAAGATGTCTCCCCCTAGTTTCAAAGGAGATCCGGATCCGGTGAAGGCGGAGAGATGGCTTGAAGCTATGAATAAGATTTTCGCGGCAATGGAGAGCTCGGATGCAGAAATGGTAAGGTGCGCCGTTTTCAAGTTGGAAGGACCCGCTGAGCACTGGTGGCGAGTAGTGAAGGATGGGTGGGATCGGGATCTTACACCGCAGAGACTTGGGAGAATTTCACGCGCAAGTTAAAAGGGATCATTTCGTTCCGATGGTTACTAGAGATAAGAAGGAGGTTGAGTTCCTGAAATTGGAGCAAGGGACAATGACCATAGCACAATATTCAGCCAAGTTTACGGAGTTAGCCCGATATTGTCCCCATTTGGTACCGGAGGAGGAGAGGCGGATCTACCGGTTCGTGAAAGGTTTAAGGGTGGAGTTCCGGAAGCAGCTATTGACGCATGACTTCGCCAACTTTCAAGTGGCCGTGAATATGGCGTACCGGATTGAGAATGATATAGAGGAGCATCGTGGTAAATCTGAAGGTGAAAGTAGAAATAGATTCCAAGGTCAAAGTTAAGGCGAGAATAGAGGGCGGCCCGGGGCATCGGCTTCGGGAGCGAGTAGAAGGAAATGTGGCGGCTCAGACAAACCGTTCAACTCCGGAGTCGGTTGGGACATTGTATAGATATTGCGAAGCCGGGACATTCGAGAGGACGAGTGTTGGAGCAAGCGAGGCAAATGTTTAGAGTGTGGGGCAACGGGCCATTTTCGGAAAAATTGTCCCAGTGGCGAAAGCGAAGCTTTGGGTAGCGGTCGAGGGGACAAGGTGGTGGTGTGAAAGAGATATCGACGGAAACCCCGAGGATAGAGTGCAAGGTCGAGTGTTCGCCTTGGGTAGAGGGGAGGTCGATCCCGATGTTGTCATTAGAGGTATAGTCCCACTGTCTCGGGAGTTAAGGCCCGCATTCTTATAGATCCGGGTCTTCCCGTTCATTTGTGGCATCTCATTTTGCATTTTCATTGCATAAATTGCACGAATCTATGCCTTATGTGTTGGAGGTCTCTACTCCCATGGGAGAGTGCCTCGCATCTTCTTTGATATATCATGGTTGTGATGTGACTATATGTGGGCATGTATTGCGGTGAATTTGATCGAGTTGCAATCCGTGACTTTGATGTGATCCTTGGGATGGATTGGTTGAGTCGGTGTCATGCTTTGGTAGGCTGTCGTGAAAGCGAGTCTCATTTGCTATGCACGATGTGCTGCTTTTATATTTGATGCGGACAAATCTATGCTCGGGTTGCGTATTATTTTTGCTTTAAAAGGCTAGAAAAATGCTATCCCAGGGGTGTGCGGGGTACTTGGCTTATGTGGTAGATTCCGATAAGAAGTCCCCGAGTTAGCTCGTGTCCCGTTGTTAATGAATTTAGTGATGTGTTTTGAGTGAGTACTACATGCCTTCGGATCGTGAGGTAGAGTTTTGTATTGACCTAGTGCCGGTACCGCACCTATTTCTAAAGCACCCTATAGAATGGCTCAGGCCAGAGTTAAAAGAGTTGAAGGTCCATTGCAAGAATTGCTAGGCGGGTTTTATTCGCCCAAGTGTGTCATGAGTGAGGAAGCGCGGTTTTATTTGTTAGGAAGAAGGATGGTACCTTACGATTATGTATTGATTATCGTTTGTTGAACCAAGCCACCATAAAGAATAAATATCCTCTTCCTCATATAGATGATTTGTTTGACCAACTTCAAGGTTCCGTTATCTACTCTAAACTTGATTTGAGAAGCGGATACCATCGATTGAAAGATTAGGCCCAGGATGACATTGCAGACGGACTTTAGAACTAGATATGGTCACTATGAGTTTGTTGTGATGCCTTTCGGGTTGACTGATGCTCCAGCCGTATTCATGGATATGATGAACCGTATTTTCAAGTCGTATCTTGACAGCTTCGTAGTGGTGTTCATAGACAACATTCTTGTTTATTCTAAGTCCCGGGAGGAGCATGAAAGTCATTTGAGAATTGTCTTATCAGTTCTTCGTGAGAAACTTGATTGTACGCAAGTTCAGAAGTGCGAGTTTTGGCTTGAGCGAGATTTCTTTCTTGGGGCATGTAGTGTCGAGTTCGGGAATTTCCGTGGATCCTTCAAAAATTGAAGCCGTGGTTAATTGGAAGCAACCTTCGGCGCGGCGAGGTTCGTAGCTTTCTTGGTTTGGCGGGGTATTACCGAAGGTTTATTGAAGGTTTTTCTCGGATTGCTACTCCGCTGACAAGGTTGACTCGGAAAGATGTATCATTTGTATGGGATTCCAAGTGTGAAGCAAGTTTCAATGAGTTGAAGAAGAGGTTGACAACGGCTCCTATTCTTACCACTTAGGATGGTTTGGCGACAACTTTGTTATTTATAGTGATGCCTCGAAGGCGGGATTGGGATGTGTACTAATGCAAAATGGGAAAGTGATTGCGTATGCTTCTAGGAAGTTATCACCGGCTGAACAGAATTATCCTACTCATGACATGGAATTGGCTGCGATTGTGTTTGCGTTGCATAAGTGGAAACATTACCTTTATGGGGCGAGATTTGAGATTTTCACCGACCATAAGAGTTTGAAATATTTGTTTACCCAAAAGGAGTTGAATAACCGACAAAGAAGAAGGTTAGAGTTCTTGAAGGATTTTGATTGTGTGATTTCTTATCATCCGGGGAAGGCCAATGTGGTGGCGGATGCGATTAGCCGAAAGGCTCATGTGACAGCTTTGAGTACCCAAGAGTTGGGGAGTGAAGTAATAATTGCGAATGTGCGAGCCGTTCGTACATTGTATGGAGATTTGAAGGAAGCTCAACAAAGTGATTCGGAGTTGAAGAAAATTTTAGATCAAGTGCAAGAGGGAAAAGCCGGGAAATTTGCGTTGAATAGAGATGGGATTTTAACCTTCCAAGGGAGAATTTGCGTTCCTTCATCACCGGAAATCAAGAGGCGTGTTCTAGAGGATGGTCATAAATCCAAATTTGCGATTCATCCGGGTAGTACGAAAATGTATCAAGACTTGAAGCGTGGATATTGGTGGAATGGAATGAAAAGGAAAATTGCGGATTATGTGTCTAAGTGCTTAACTTGTCAACAGATCAAAGCCGAACACCAGAGACCGGCGGGACTACTTCAACCATTGGATATTCCGGAGTGGAAATGGGAAGGGATCTTGATGGATTTTGTTTCGGGTTTGCCTCTTACCGCAAAGAAGATGGATGCTATTTGGGTTATTGTGGATAGATTGACAAAGTCGGCTCATTTTCTTCCGGTTTTAACCAAGTTCTCGATGGAGAAGTTAGCCCAGTTGTATATGAAGGAGATTGTTAGACTTCGGGGTTCGGTTAGCATTGTTTACGACGGAGATCCGAGATTCACTTCTAGATTTTGGAGAGCATTGCATGAAGCCTTGGGTTCTAAATTATGTTTTAGTACGGCGTTTCATCCTCAAACCGACGGTCAGTCCGAGAGAACTATTCAGATACTTGAGGATATGTTACGGGCTTGTGTGATGGATTTTCAATTGTCTTGGGAAGATCATCTACCGTTAGTTGAGTTTGCCTACAACAACAGTTATCAGTCTAGCATTGAGATGGCTCCGTATGAGGCGTTGTATGGTAGGAAGTGTAGATCTCCGATGTGTTGGGACGAGGTTGGTGAAGCGAGGCTTTGGGGCCCAGATTTGGTTAGGGATTCAACGGAGAAAATCAAGGTGATTCGTGATAGATTGAAGACAGCTCAGAGTAGACAGAAAAGCTACGCCGACAATAGAAGACGGGATTTATCTTTTCAGGTTGGTGACTTCGTGTTCTTGAAGGTCTCTCCGAGGACGGGAATCAAAAGGTTTGGTAATAAGGGTAAATTGGCTCCGAGGTTCGTAGGTCCGTTTGAGATTCTAGAAAAGATTAGGGATTTGGCTTATCGGTTGGCGTTACCTCCTTCCTTTTCTTTGCTTCACGATGTGTTTCATGTTTCTATGTTAAGAAAGTATTGTCATGACCCCTCCCATATATTGAGTTCTCCTGCCGATGAGATTCAAGCGGATATGTCGTATGTGGAAGAACCGTTGAGAGTCTTGGAGTTTCAAGTTAAGGAGTTGAGGACTAAGAGTATTCCGGTAGTGAAGATCCTATGAAAGAATCATACCATTGAGGAAGCAACGTGGGAGCTAGAGTCGGAAATGAGAACGAAATACCCTTGGTTGTTTGAGCATCCAAGTAAGTCTTTTTAAAATTCAGGACGAATTTTCTTTAAGGGGGAGTGAGTGTAACGACCCTAAACCTAGGCACTATTTTAGTATCCTATTATATGCATTTTAATATTAATGTTAACTTTATGTGCTTATTCTATGTCTTTAATTTTTATGTTAAGTTGAGAAAGTTAGGAGATAATTCTAAAGCCCTGGGCTAAAAATGAAAATAAGATAAATTATTTTGTTGAAGTATAATAATTGAAAATAAAATAAAGTAATAGGGTGGAGTGATAATAAAATAAACAAATAAAATATTATGTGTTGGTGAGGTGCCTTTGGGTGAAGTAGAGGAGTTGAGAGGATTGATTGTATTACCTTAAGTCTTGGAGGGCCTAGTTGTACATCTTGGAAAGGTTTTAATTAATTAGCATGGGGGGGGCCATGTTTCTCCCCTTACTTCCCTCACCACCTCTTTCTCTTTAGTCAAAGCCTCCCATACTCCCTCCATCCTTCTCATTCCCCTTCTCAATCAAGGAAAATCCCCATGGAAGCTTCTTCCTAAAATCTCCCCTTCCAAGTTCTTAGAGCATTCAATCCTTCTCCATTTTTCAATCCGATCGTACTTTCGTGTTCGTGGAGTTGAGAGGAGCGCATCAAGCCAAGAAAATCCTTATTCCATCCCATATTTGCTAAGGTGAGTTATTATGACTTTTCCTTCATTAAATGTTCATGAACTATTGATGTTGTTATTGTTATTATAATGATTGTATGGTGCTTTGGAAACCTTCTTGGAGTTGAGAAATTGGTTAATGTCATAGAAAATTGTTGTTGTTCATGAAAGTGTTAAAGAGTGTAAGAAAATGGGTGAGTTGGATTAAAAAGGGTTAACTTGAAATATGGGAGTGAAATGGATTGGAAATCAAGTGGTAAATGATTGAGGTTTATATTAATTTGGGTTTAAAGGAATTAGTATGAGATCTATGAAGTTTGGGAAGCCTTTCTAGGTGCACAAAACAGGGGAAAACTTGGGTTGGGACAATTGGTATAGGTGTTGTAGCAATTCTGCTGTTGTTCTGAATTCTGGGCTCAGGTCACGAGTCTGTCACGAGTCGTGCCCTATGGCACGAGTCGTGCCCTATGGCACGAGTCGTGCCTGAGGGTGAGACGAGTCGTGACCAAGGAAAAAAGGGAAGTCGTGCCTTGTTGGGGGACGTCAGATTCTGGGAAGGGTCAAATGGGCACGAGTCGTGCCCTGGGGCACGAGTCGTGCCCTGGCCTGGTGACTTTGTACCAACTTTAGAGCTGTTTAAACCTATTCAAACTAGAACCAAAATGAAATCTCTTTAACCTAGATTAAAGTAGAATACTTTGGCTATACAATGACATCTTAATTGATCAAAATGGAATTGGGGAAGTACTTTAAATATTACTTGGAAAACGCTTGGCAGCCTAGTTTGGTAACTTGACAAATGTGACTCCAACTTGGTAGATTTAACTTGGACCTTTATAGAGGCCATGTATTGTTGTATAATGACTATGTAGGGTGGGTTGATGATACCTTATTGCCTTACTTGAGATCATATTCATTGATTATACTATGCATAGTGTGTTAAATAAATGTTCTTATTTATGGTATTGGTTGAACATGAGTATAATTTACCATGTTGTTATATTTATTATCCCTTTGGTGGATTTTATGTCAAGTAACTATTATGTGCTTGGACTTATGTTAATCAGCTGATGTTGGGGGTATAGCATAATACGATCAATTATGGAAGTGTGACCTAATGTGATCGGATTATGTTATATCTGTGACAGTCCCCTCACATGGCTGGGTTGGGGTTATAGCATCTGTATTGAGTCAAAAGCCTTACAGAGTTGCTACTATCTTATATGGTTCCCTGAGACATGGGTCTTATAAGATGTGAGTATTGCTTAAGCAGCTCACCTAAGATTGAAATTTTATATCCAATGTTGTACGACTATTGTTCAGACGGGAAAAAGGTAAACCGAGGTAATGTAAAGTGTTTACAGCTTTTCCAAGGTGTTATATGCAACTTGTTATGTGTTGCATCTTATTTGGCATATTCTTTGCATTCGCAATAGCTTCTTTGAGATTTATTCTCACCCCTCTCCCTTTAATGTTTTTAGATCCCGAGACAGGCGGACCGGCCAAGTAATGGCGGAGAGGAGTTTGGAGGTGATATTTTGAGAATTGTCGGGGTATGTATAGGTTGGCGTAGAAAGTGTATTTTGGGTATAATTCCTTTATGGAGTTTGTATATATTAAACTTAGTTCTACGTTATAATAAAAATCTTTTGTAACTAAAACAGGTTGTTACTTTCAAAGTTGTTCTAACTCTTACTCCAATGTGGAGAGGAGTGGAGTTATTTTGAAATGATTATGTTCAGTATGTTTAAGTTTGTAAGTTAAATCAAAGTTTTAAAAAGTTAGGTGATTTGAGTTAGTTTGGGGACGCTCCAGCTCGGGACACGTGTTAGGTTCCGGGTCGGGGTCCTCACAGATTTGGTCCCCAAATCCATGAAAACATCGAAGGTGAGTTTGCTAACTTACAACAAACTGGTACAGTTTGCGAATACATGGAGAAGTTTGAGGAATTGAGAGTCCACACGAAGGTGGAGATTCCTATGTTAACTGAGAAGTATTTTATAAATAATTTCATTAAGGGGTTAAAGGATGAGATCAAATACAGAGTTCATGTTCAGTTCCCAACTACTCTGTCACATGCTATAAGTATTGCTAGGATTGAGGAGTCTCATGTGGATTGTTCAAACAGGAAGTTGAAATACCAAATTAACAAATCCCTTCCCTATTCTCAAGCCACCAGTGCTAAACCAATTACAAATCCCAGCCAATACAACACCATACAGAAAGCAAACACATCCTCTACTACCTCCAAAAGAACCCACAGTAGTGTTGGCTCTACTAAACAACCCTTTACCATCAAACACTTAACCCAGACTAAGATGCAAATCAGGAGAGATAAGGGATTGTGTTATAACTATGATGAACCATACAAATTTGGTCATCGATGTAAGAATAGATAGATTTACATGTTGAACATGGAGGAGGAAGATGAGGTCTGGCATGATTCATTCGATGCTGAAATTGAACCTTCACATGATGAGAAGACTAATGATGACATCAATGTTTCTCTCCATGCTCTGTCTGGTAGCAATGGTCTTCGGACATTGAAGTTGGTAGGATGGAAGGGTAAAAAGAAATTTAAGCACCCACAATTTCATAGATCCAGAGGCAGCAAGGAGATTGGGATGTGTGATAGTGGATTCCCCAATGGTGCATGTTACAGTTACTGATGGGACTAAGGTGGCTAGCCAAGGGAAATGCATAGGGTTCCAATGGCAAATGCAGAACAAGACATTCACTAATGATATGAAACTGCTGAATCTAGGGGGTTGTGATGCTGTGTTGGGCATACAATGGTTGAAATCCATTAGCCTTGTCACCTTTGATTTCCAGAATTTAACCCTAAGCTTCAAATGGGAAGGGAGGTATACTTGAAGGGGGTCGTTGATGCTACATTGATACACACCATGAATGCCCTCTCAGTTGACAAAGAGTTGCAGAGGTATTCTTGTGGGGTTTTCTTACAACTGTACTTTATTTCCACAGAGGAGGACAACACAAAGGTCAATGGACATATCCAATCTCTTATATGTGAGTTTGATAATGTATTTTCTGAACCAAAGGGCCTACCACGCTCAAGGTTTCATGATCATGGTAGTCCCTTGAAAATGGGTAGCTCACCTGTGAACAAAAGACCTTATAGATGCTCACATTTTCAAAAATCTGAAATAGAGAAATTAGTAGTTGAGTTACTGAGAAGTGGAGTGATACAACACCGTGTTAGTCCTTTTGCTTCACCAGTTTTGCTAGTTAAGAAGAAGGATGGTTCATGGAGGATGGGTATCGATTATAGGGATTTGAATGGCATGACAATTAAGGATAGGTGTCCCATTCCCATCATTGATGAATTGCTGGATGAGTTACATGGTTCCCAGTTCTTTACTAAGTTAGACTTAAGATCTGGATACCATCAAATTAGGGTTAAAAGAGGAGGACATTCAAAGCGCCTTTAGAACATCGTAAATGGTCATTTTGAATTGAGTCCTCCATTTGGGTTAATAAATGCCCCAAACTTTTCAAGCTTTGATGAATGATGTGTTTGCTTGAGTTTATGAGGAAGTTTTTATTAGTATTCTTTGATGATATTCTAATGCATAGTCAGCATGGGAGTCCCAGCATTGCTCGCCTCGGGCGGGTTACGAACAGGCGAGATTTCATCGGCTTTTTGTTAAGAAAAGCAAATGTGCTTTTGGACGAAGGAGGTGGAATACTTGGGGCACATTATTGATAGGAGGAGTATCTACAGACCCAGTAAAATCAGGTGTATGATTGAGTGGCGATTCCCATGACTATTAGGGGGCGAGAAGATTTTTGGTCTTACAGGGTGCATAGAAAAATTTTGAGGTATTATGGGATCATCAATGAGCCTAACAAAGACTACTGGGAGGATTGAATGGGATGCGAGATGCTACCTTGGCTTTTGAAAAACTCAGCGACTACATTACTTCTCTGTCTTGGCAGTTGTGAAAACCTTCGTGGTGAAACCGATGCTTGCTATGGTGGTATTGGTGCGATTCTTATGCGAGAGGAAGACTGTGCTTACCTTAGCAGGCTTTGGGTCCCCGAACATTTAGGTTTATCCACTTATGAGAAAGAATTCCTAGTTGTGGAAAAGTGGAAACATTATCTATGTGGTCGTATCATTTTGTGATCAAAAACGAGAACATGAAAGTTTGAAACATTTAATTGAGCGGTAGGTGATCGGTGGGTTGCAGCAAAGATGGGTCTCGAAAACAATTGGGGTTCGATTATACCATCGATTCTGAAGAATTGGGCAAGCAATCTTTGCGATGCTCTATCTAGACGGCGTAGGGAAAATAATGAAATCGATTATCTTGTTATATATGTGGTCGACCTCGATGGGTATCTCGAGTTGTTACCGGTATGAAAGGGGATAAAGAGGTTCGAGAAGGTGAGGAGGGGTTGGTCGTGACCTCGCTGATTTCCCGAGAAATTAAACTGAAACAGGGGTGTTAAGAAGGAAGGGAAAAATCTACGTTGGGTGTAATTCTCGGCGAGGAAGCAAATTGTTGAAGAACTACATCGCGCCCTTAGGAGGTCGCTCGGCATGTGGGAACTTGCAAAAGGATTTCCCAATGATACGGCCGTGTGTGAAAGAAGATGTGAAAAGATGGATTGGTCCTTGTGATGTTTGCCCGCTTGAAGTGAGAATGTGCGTACTCTGGTCTTCTTGACCTGCGCCGGTGCCTCAGCAACCTTGGAATGACATTGCCGTGGATTTTGTGGAAGGATTACCTCTGTCCCAAGCGGAACTCTATCTTAGTGGTTGTAGGTGACTTACTAAGTATGGTCATTTCATTCCATTGAAGCACCCTACATTTTGCTTGCTTGAGGTTTTCTTTGATCGTGATCATATATCTGGCTGCGTGGGTTATGCAGCCATTATTACCTCGATAGAGACTATATATTCCTCGATCGATTTTGGAAAGAGTTGTTGAAGTTATTGGAGTCTTACTCTCCCGACTTAGCCTTGCTTATTATCCTCAGCGATGGATAGACGAGAGAGGCTCGAAGCGAGTGCTTAGAGCATTACTTAGGGCAGCGGCCCGGCATCCCAGCGGCTGGTTAAGCCTAGGCGAATGGTGAGTACAATGTAATCACGTCAGCTTGCTTTAACTTGCGGCCCCTTTTGAAGCTCTCTACGGGTATCCCACTCCTCGATCCGCACCCTTTTGACCATTAACAATACTCGAAGGTGGATGCGGTGGGGGAGTTCGTAGACGGGAGTATCCCGTATTAAGATGTTGAGGGATAACACAGTTGGCTTTCGAGCCAGGATGAAACAATTTGCGAGATTCTAATCGTACTGAGAGGGATTTTCAGGTAGGTGATTGGGTCTATTTGAAGCTTCATCCTTATAGACAAACTTCTTTGGCTTTACGAAGGGATTTCAAACTGGCTCCCAAGTTTTATGGCCCATTTATGGTGATTGCAAAGGTAGCGAGGTCTCTTCTGGTGGAATTACCTCGCGCCGAAAATACATCCAATTTTCACGTTTCATTACTTAAAGAAGGCTTGGTGATGCTCCAGGTTGCCTGAAGCAACTCCACACTACTGCTATGGGCGATGATGGGAAATTTCTAGTGGAACCACTTGGTATTTTGGATCGTCGTTTGATTGAGAAGGATGGTCGCCCCATTTGCTCGAGTTCTTATTGATGGGCAAATTCTTTACCGGAGGACGCGACATGGGAGGATTGGCCTGTTATTGCAGCAAATTTTCCTAATTTCAATCCTTGAGACAAGGATTGATTGAAGGAGGGTGGGATGTTATGAATTAGGGTTCCTGCCAATTTGGAGGTGACCGTTGTTATTACCGTTAGGGGTAGTTAAAATCAATAAGTTTCAGTAAGTTAAAAGTGTCGTCGTTTCATTAAGTAGGTTATGGTGTCGTTTAGTTTAGTAGTGTTCGACGTCGTTTTGCCTATCTCGAACGATGTCGTTTTACATTTCCGTTATTACGTTTTGTCGGCTTGCTGGTTGTTAAGTATGACGTGTGTGTTGTGAAGGAGGTTTATGGTGAATGATTATGCTTCTTCCCCATTCTGTTTCTCTCTCCTTGATCTATTTTCTCTCTCTTCAATCTAACCTCTCTCCTCTATTTCTCTCTTACCTCGGTCTAAATTATCTTCTCTCTCTTTTAAATTGATTATTGACTTAACAAAACAATCGTAATTTCTGCAAATTGGATATCAATTTGCAGAGAACACTTTCGTGAATCCAATAATCAATTTAAAGAGAAGAAAAATACTTGAGTAAGAGAGAGAAATAGAAGAGGGAGGATAGATTGAAGAGAGAGAAAATAGATGAGATAGAAAGCGAAGCGAGGAAGAAGCATAATCATTGACATAATCCTCGCCTTGCGGCTGCCTTAGCGCCATACTTGCTTGACGGCAAGCGGCGACAAGCGTAATAGGAAATGTAAAAGCGATTTCGTTAAATGATAAGCAGCAGCGTCGAAGCACTACTAACTAACGGCAGCGTAATCCTCTTGTGAAATGGCGGCACTGCTGCGAAACTTATTGTTTTAACTACCCAACGCGTAATAATGGTCGCCCAAATGGCGGGAACTACAAATATCCACGCCTCCTTGATCAATCTTTATCTCGAAGGGTGAAATCAGAAAGTGGCTGGCGAGCGATCCTCCGTGTCACTCCGATGCATTGCCCATTGAATAAGAACGGCGGCGAGCCGTCCTTCTTAATCAGCGGCGATCCCGAATGGCAGTGGTTTCATTAGAAACTCCCATCAACTTCGTGTAGTAAACAGAGTTGTTTGTGCGGCTGGCATCCATGGCTGCTAACAAGTAATGAAACTGAAAAATTGGATGTATTTCGAAGTGGAAGTAATTCGGCACTGCAGAGACCTTGCCTACCTTCTTGATCGGCGTGAGAAATGGGCCATAAACTTCTAGGAGCCATTGAAATCCACCAATAAGCCGAAGAAGATTTGTCGATAAGCGGAGCTTCGAATAAACGATCGCCTGAAAATCCTGCCCTGCAATGCGATGGGAAGAATCTGCGAGTGTTTCAAATCTGGTTTGGCAACTAACAATTATCCTGACATCTTAATAATCTCCCGGCATCCGCGCTTGAGTATTGTTCATTGTTGAAAAGGGATTGAGGAGGGGGGATACCCGTAGAAGCGAGGTGCGTCATGTTTAAAGCAGTATGGTGATTGTTGTTGTACCACCATTCAGCTAGGATTATCCAGTGCTTGAGATGTTGGCTGCTTGTTGTCCTTAAGTAATGCTCTAAGCACCTGTTAAGCCTGCGTGCATCCGTCGGTTTGAGGATGATAAGCGGTGCTAAGTTGGAGAGTAGTACCCAATAGCGAAGCAACTCTTTCCAAAATGCTGCTATCGCGAAATATAGAGTCTCATCGAGAGTAATAGTGTGACGGACCCATGCAGTTTGTATAGATGATCAAAGAAAACCTTGGCTATTCCATAAGCAGTGTAGGGGTGCTTCAATGGAATGAAATGGCCATACTTAGTAAGTCTGTCTACAACCACTAAGATAGAGTTCCAGTTGTTGGACAGAGGTAATCCTTCCACAAAATCCGTGGCAATGTCATCCCAAGGTTGTTGAGGTACTGGCAAAGGTTGAAGAGGACCAGGAGTATGCACATTCTCACTCTTGTGCAGTTGGCAAACATCACAAGGACCAATCCATCTTTTCACATCTTCTTTCATACATGGCAGTAGAAGTATTAGAAGTATTGGGAAATCCTTTTGCAAGTTCCCAATATGCCAGAGTGACCTCCTAAGGGATGTGTAGTTCTTCAACAATTTGCTTCCACAGTTGAGAATTACACCCAATGTAGATTTTTCCCTCCGCCTTAAGTCCACTGTTTGTAAGTGAATTTCTGGAAATCATGAGGGTTGATGACTAACCCCTCCATCACCTTCTGAACCTCTTAATCCCCTTCCATACTGGTAACAACTTGAGATACCTATTGAGGTTGGACCACAGATATAAACGATCTGGCTGGATTTCATTATTTCCCTCATCTTTGTCTAGACAGAGGCATCAGAGCCTTGTTGTCCACCCCTTCTTGTGGCGATGGTATAATCGAACCCCAATAGTTTTGAGACCCATCTTTGTTGCAACTTCATTAGGCACCTATTCAGGATAATTCAAAACTTCCAATTCCAATGAATCCTGAGGCGCTTTATATCTGAACAATCAGCATGGGTATAGTCCGCGATTCGATTAATCAATTATCTCTAATGCTAAGCAATTGCAAAAAGATATCTCCACAAATCAGTTCAACAGGACGCAAAACCAGCTCAATATTAGTAAACCCCAAAAAGCACCAGCAGTACATAATGCATAAAATAAATGAACACCGAAGAGAATTTAGAGAACTTCTAGAGTCTCAGAGAAATTGAATGTATACTATAAAAGTACAAATTGTTTACTCGGGGAAAAGTTCTTTTACAGGGAAAAAAAGACCCTTTTTATTATTTAACAGGTCATCTGAAGAAGATAGTGATACGTAGATTTCTCAATAACAAGGCATGCAAGTCAAATTTCCTACTGATAAGGTCAGAAACGTTATCATAGCAGACAGCTAGCTAATAAACGAGCATTCCTCAATATTTACCTGATTTTGTTCTTTATTTGATTCCTTTTTGTCCCACAACTGCTCCAAATTGTAATAAGCTCTTACTTTCTCATCAAGGGCATGAATTATCAACGACCCTGGAGAGATATTGCCACAGAATCGATCAGAAGTTTCCCATCATTTGATAGGCCAAATGCTTACAGATATTCAAAATTACAATCAGCACTTTGCATGAGAACAGCATGAAGTTCAATCACAAGCATGAACCTTCTCTCAGTTGGTACATTTTAGAGAAGATAAAAGGCATGTCCAGCCAGTTGCAATCATGTGATCAGGGAAGTAACAAAGGGGCAACAAATGGAAAGAAAACATATAGACTAGCAATTGTAAGTCTATAACTGTAATCAAAGTAGAATGTTTATTAAGTTGTTTAAAGAACAGCAACGATTGAGATTGCAAGTCATGTGGTGGAGTAAAGCAGGACCACTTCACATTATAACTCAATAGTAGGCTCGGTCGGATATAGATTGCTAGGTAAACATCCAAACAGGGGCGGAGCCAGGAATTGCCCGAGGGGGGGGGCAAGATTACACGGGGGTTCGGGGGCAGCGCCGCCGAAAAAAAAAAATTCGGGTCGGACAAGTAAAAAATGGGTCGGATCCATGAAATACAATGTATTTTAGTTAACAAAAATGATAAAAGTAAATAATTCAAAGAACGATTGAAATAATGTTGAAGTATTTAACGCAAAAAATTTATTAAAATATATTACTCGTACAAAAAAGAAATTCAAATTTGCTAATTAAACTTGGGATAATAGGAAGAAAGACCAAAAACAAAAAAAATGGGAAAAGCCTAACTAATTAATTAAGATTGAAAAAATGTGAGGAAATTAGGAGAAAGAGAAAAACAAAATTGTTAAGAGAAAGAAATGGAGAGAGAGAGAGAATAGCAAAGATGGAGGACAAATAAAATTAATTGAAAATGTAGGTAGCAGGGTTCGAACATGGATTTGAAAGGAAACACCAAAGGCTTTAACTTCACCCCTTCTACCGCTGAACCACACCACTCACTGGTGTTAATCTTGAAGTTAATTATATATATACATATATAACAAAAAATATGGGGGGCAAAAATTCCACCTTTGCATTTCCGCCGGGGGGGGGCGAATGCCCCTCCTCGCCCCCGGCTCCCGCCCGCATCCAAATTCAAAGTCAATATTCTGATTACATGGTTAAATCCTTGGTAAATTTGACTTTACATATGAATACAGTGCTGAAGAGATTGCTCGAACTTGGGTAAAATCTGAATCAATTTCTGATAATGATTGAGAGAGAACGTGAGTTTAATTGCCAATGTGGATAAATTATTACTTTCCCTTATCAATAAATGCAACAACACATCAAAATATATAAACCAGGCTCAGTTGAAGTAATCTGATATAATCAGTGAATACGTAGCTTAGGTTCATTGAAGCATTGATTCACTTTCACTGATCTCTTAAGTCCATTATTGTTCCTACATTCGACTCAACTATTTTTTTTTAAGAGGATCAACACATGTTCACATATTCCCCCTAAGGTGACTCGAACTCAGGACCTATGGTCTCAAGTGAGGAGTGCCTAACACTAGGCTACAACCCTCATGTCAATTAGACTCAACTATAGCTAACATAAGTATACTAATAATGAAGCAGGTGAAAGAAAAAGGCTTTGAAAAGACAAGAGGCAGTAGATAGTCTACCAGTTATAGTAGGGGGCCGGTGGAAGGCCCAACATATTGCACTTCTCAGTAAGAGTACTCTAGTAGAACTGAAACCTCGAAACACAAATGCAACAACTACTTAAGGGAAAGTAAACCGGCCAGGGACCAAACTTGTTTCTCCAGAACGGGTCCTAAGACAACATATTCAAAGCTGTATTTACGCTTTCCAAAAAAAATCCTAAATCTGCACAAAGAAAAATCTTCGCATACAAGCACATACACAAGTTTACCCTGCACCGTTAGTAGTCCAATCCAGCTCAAACTACTATAAGTATTGTAGAAGGCAATTCCCAACAGTATGTATCACAGTAAAGAATCCCAATATCACATCCAACATCAAGAAAAGAATCATAACTCAAGAATCAAATTGTCTAGGCACCCAGTAATACAAGTCTATCAGTAATCCAAAGAGGATTTTGATTTTCGAGTGCCATTATTATTACATTCAGCCAAACAAAAGTTCATGACTTTAGGAAATACACTTTATTAGTACCACTTCATACCTGTGTCGATGACAACCCAATTCCCTGCCTCTACCCCTTCAACACTAGGCAGTATCATCCTTTTTGCTCCTAATTGCTTTTGCTTAACCTGTCGATCCAGATATAAACTCTTAATCGCCATCAAAATTTTCCTTTTTACAACTAAATAATCAACAAACCAATATCAGTCAAACCAAACAATAAAACTTCTGAATCTCATCATTTCATTAGCAAAATCAAATTTATAAAACTGGAATAAAAAAAAAAACTAGCAACAGCCTTGCACATAAAACAAAGAACTACTAAGGTCTACCACAATGCCAACAAACCTAATATTTCCCATTACATTTACTCTTTAAAAAGGGTTTACGCATACAATCGCATATGAAGAGTCTTAGTTTTTACTTATATTTGACCATTTTCGAGTTATCTTCTCAAATTATGGCCGATGAACTTACATTTCCTCCTTACCTGAGCAAATGCAAGATGAAAATTGAACATTTTAATTGCAAAAAAAAAAAAAATGTTTTACAGTTGATAATTGATTCTAGACAGTTAAAAGCACATTTATTTTTTATATAGAACGAACAATATTAGACGTTACAGAATAAGGAGGTGAACCTGCCTTGTAAATAAGGGCTTGAGCAATATTGCGAACGTGCCAAGGGGACCGACCGGTGGCTACGATGATGTGATCGGTGAAATCACAGAGCTTGTGAACGGGAAAGACTTTGACATCCTCGGCTCGGACGTCGGTCAGAATCTTCTCAACCTCCTCCAAGTTCAGACAACCCTTATTATTGATGGTAGTCTCAAGGACGGAGGAGGAAGAAGAAAATGAGCGATTGAGGGCTGATAAAAGTAGCTTCCATTGGTGAATAGCGGCGGAGTGTGGAGGAGAGAGAGTGGTTGCCGGAGAGGAGAGATGAACGGTCCGGGATCTAAGCGCAGAAAACATGAGTTCGTTCCGTCGCCGCCGTCGCGTGGTTGCGAATTTGAGAAGTTGTACTGACCTTTGCTGCCGACTTCAGCTTGGCGAATTTGTGTTCAACAAAAATCGCGCGCTCTCATGTGCGCTTTTTCCAGAAGAAAACTAGAAGGCATGATTTTTTTATTTTATTTAAATTTTTTGGCTAACTACTTTATTACATTTAAAATACTATCAACATATCCTATTGAAAAAAAAATGATTTTTAGGACTTGAAATTTCCAATTTATAAGTTAGTCCCTGCCCATATTTTATTCATTTTTAAGTAGACCTTTTTTGTAAATCACAAGTATCGAGTTCTCCTGATATTATAATTTTGTATTCACCCCTCACCTCTATTGAACATTCAAATAAACTAGTAGGTAATCCGTGCTCCGCACGGGAAGCTAATTTGCTAATGTCATGATTTATTTTTTAAAGTATAAGTATGTTATAAATGAATCAAAACATTAACATTTATAAAGTTAGAAAAATTGTGTTCAATTTTAATAACTTTGTTGCACATAAGTTTAATAGGAATTGCATTGTGACTAACAATATAGCAATTTTTGCTATTTTATTTTTGATGTCCATACTTTATGTTATTTATTTTTTATGTCATGATTTATGTCAGTATGCAATATTTTTTATGGACGTTAACAAAGTGAATGAAAAAACTAACGACCTATTTCTTTTCAAACTACAACATTTTAAATACAATGTAGAGGGTTTCAATCCTTAACCTTCCTGAGAAAAGTACGTCTTTAAGCTAAATGCTCATTGGCATTATTAACGACCAACTTTGATATATATATAGTAACTATTATGATTAACTAATATTATTAATAGTAATAGTTAACATATATTGTAACTATAATACTATTACTTAACCTATATAGTAAATTAATATTATTTATAATAACAGTTAGCATATATAGTAACTATTATAGTTAACTAATAATATTAATAGTAATAGTTAACATATATAGTAACTATTATAGTTAACTAATACTATTAATAGTAATAGTTAACTTATATAGTAACTATTATAGTTAACTAATACAATTAATAGTAATAGTTAACATATATAGTAACGATTATAGTTAACTAATACTATTAATAGTAATATTTAACATATATAGTAACTATTATAGTTAACTAATACAATTAATAGTAATAGTTAACTTATAAAGTAACTATTATAGTTAACTAATACTATTAATAGTAATAGTTAACATATATAGTAACTATTATAGTTAACTAATACTATTAATGGTAATAGTTAACTTATATAGTAACTATTATAGTTAACTAATACAATTAATAGTAATAGTTAACATATATAGTAACTATTATAGTTAACTAATACAATTAATAGTAATAGTTAACTTATAAAGTAACTATTATAGTTAACTAATACTATTAATAGTAATAGTTAACCTATATAATAACTATTATTGTTAACTAATAGTATTAGCTAATAAGGAGAATACCAAAAGTCATATAAATTTTGGAATAGTGATGACGTGGCTTCTCCAAAATCAAGAGTTTACCTAAACTTGTTCACGTGGCGAAGCCATAACCCTCCTCACCAACTTTAATATATATATATATATATATATATATATATATATATATTTCCTAGATACCAAAACTACCTCTACCCCTCAAGCAAAACTCACCCCTCCCTCCTCTCACACTTATACCAGAAACACACACACACACACTCAATCACTCTCTCTCTCAACCTACTCTCTCATCTCTCAGCCTATGCCCCCTTCTCCGGCCAGCAAACTTCCTCGGCTCCTCACCTACCTCCGGCTCGTCTCCCTCTCCGACGTTCCTTTCCCCGACCTCGCACCTGTCGTCGCCAAGCCATCGCCTCCTGCCTCACTTTCTCCATCTCCAGTCGTGGTTCTCCGTTACCGGTCGTTGTTCTCCGGCTAAACACACACACACTCCCTCTCTAAAACTTTATGTATGGCTCACATTCGTCTTCTTCGGCTTCACCACACCACATCACAAACATTCCTCTCTCACTCCGATCTTCGACAGCTCTCTCCATTAATGGCAGATCTACAATATCTCCGGCCAGATTTACATTATTCCGGTTAGATCTACATTATTTCCGGCTAGATCCATAATATAGCCGGCCACGAGGATGAACCAGTTGATGGAGCTGTTCCTGTATATGAAAAACAGGAACATGCGCCTTGCTCCTTAATTTCTCCTTTTTTGAATCCCTTTGGTTTCATACATTTCCTGATTTTACTAATTACTACTTAAACTTATTGAACATTTAAGGTTAAGGATTGGCTTCACTACATAGGAATAGGAGATCAGATGCAGTAGTGCATGATGAGGATGAACCAGAATAATTCACTACTTAGGAATAGGAGATCAGACTGAAGTAGTCTTGTTGAACTTGGAGATTTTGGCGTTAGTAGTTTTGTTGTTATTGTTGAAATTTTGATTTTTTGGTTGAAAAATTTGTTTTATAAGTCAATTATAAAAGACAAAGTAGTCTTATAATTTACTTATAAGAGTTATAATGTGTAAATTATGAGATTAACTCGTTGTTATTATTGAAATTTTTGATTTTTTGGTTGAAAAATTTTTCTTATAAGTCAATTATAAGAGACAACGTAGTATTATAATTCACTTATAAGAGTTGTATATATGTAAATTATGAGATTAATTCGTTGTTATTATTGAAAATTTTGACTTTTTTGGTTGAAAATTTTATCTTATAAGTCAATTACAAGAGACAAAGTAGTCTTATAATTCACTTATAAAAGTTATAATGTGTAAATTATGAGATTAATTCGTTGTTATTATTGAAATTTTTGATTCTTTTGGTTGAAAAATTTGTCTTATAAGTCAATTATAAGAGACAAAGTAGTCTTATAATGTGAAATATATAAAAAATGGAAGTGTTTTTGGAAAGGCTAAAGACTGTTGCGATGATCTGAAAAATTCAGTGATTAGTTTGTAATTTTTTAGACTAAAGTGACCAGACTGAAACTATTTTGAGCCCAATGACTGATCTGAAATGTCAGAAAGTCTAGTGACCAGTATATAATTTTAAAAATTCCAATGACTAAAATATAATTTTCAATTTTGGAATTGGAATTGGGTTCAGTCCCTTGACGAACCACCTGTCATGCGTGCAAAAAAATAAGGGTATTTTGCACTCCCTCCGTCCCTAAAAGATTGTCCTGTTTTACATTTTGCAATTATTAAGGAAGAGCTTCACCTTCTTGTACCTTAGTAGATTTGCACTAACATTCATGCCTAAGTTTAGAAATGGGACATACTTTTTGGAACAAGTCAAAATGGCAAATGGGATAATTTTTCAGGGACGGAGAGAGCATTACCGATGGGTGTCTAGTGAATTAACCAAATGTTATTTTCTAAATTGGGTTTAAATCTCGTCTGTCTGATGGGCAATAGAGGAAATCACCATATAAATTAACCTTTTCACTAAAATAGCTACTTAGACAAATTGAACACTGAAATTTGAATAAACTTCAATTTTTCAATATAATTAACCTTTCTTCACTCTCTCCCTCTCAAAAACAAGTCAACACAACAATTACAGAATTTTAATCCAAAATAATTTATAATCAGCTAACATGACTCGTATAGAATCTATAGAATCGTCAACACATAAAAAAATGTAATAATTGGTGAACAAGCTTCACTTTCTCCGTTAGAATTAACCCTTTTAAGTCTCTCTCTCACGCAAAAAAAAATAAATAAATAAATAAAATAAAAATTAAGTCCAATTTTTAAATTTTGACACATCTTTTTGCATTAGCTTAATGTTTTAGATAATCAGATAAGCATGAGGACACAACAATCCAGGCAGTTATCAATATAATTGCAATGTTTGAAGGTTTAGTCTTGAAAGTAGTGAATTTTTTATATGATGGAGAATTTTATTTTATTTTTGTTCTTTTTTTTTCGTTTCCAATTATAATATTTCAAATATAAGATAGCGGAGGTGGTTCAATCCTTACCCTTTCAAAATTCAAACAAAAACAAGGATGCATGCCATTTGAGCCAAGGTTAATTTTTTATTTTTTTTTTTTGGTTTCATGAATCCATACATGATCCCTACATAGTCTTCAAAAGAATGCTTAGTGGTAAAGTCAAGTCTTAGGCTCCGTTTGTTTCGATGTAAAATAACTCGTTTTCGTAAAATAACACGTTTTCCGTTGTTTGGTTGAGCTCCCGAAATATGTTTTCCAAAAAATAACTCGTTTTCCGCTGTTTGGTTGTTTTCCGAAAAATTGAGATAACGTTTTCCGGAAAACATTTTACGCCCTTTTGAAGTAAAACGACTTACTGACCTTGTCATAAGTAAAATATTTTTCGGAAAATGGTGCCCTTCATGTACAACTCATATTTCACAAGGTACAACATTCTACTTCTTCTTTCTAATAATAATAATAATAATAATAATAATAATAATAATAATAATAATAATAATAATAATAATAATAAAATAATAATAATAATAATAATAATAATAATAAAATAATAATAATAATAATAATAAAATAATAATAATAATAATAAATAAAATAATAATAATAATAATAATAAAATAATAATAATAATAATAATAATAATAATAATAATAAAATAATAATAATAATAATAATAAAATAATAATAATAATAATAATAATAATAATAATAAGAAGAAGAAGAAGAAGAAGAAGAAATAATAATAATAAAAAAAAAATAACATAATAATAATAATAATAAATAATAATAGTAATAAAAAATAAAAAATAAAAATAATAAAAAATTAATAATAATAATAATAAATAAAATAAAAATAATAAAAATAAAATAATAATAATAATAATAATAAATAATAATGAAATAATAATAAATAAATAATAAATAAAAAATAAATTAATAATAATTAAATAATAATAATTAAAAAATAAAAAAAAATAAAAAATATAATAATAATAATAAAAAAAAAATAAAAAATATATATATATAATAATAAAAAAAAATTATAATAATAATAAAAAAAAACATTTTACGCCGTTCCGAAAAATATTTTCCTTACCAAATAGCCGAAAACATTTTACCCCCTTCCTCCGTAAAACATTTTACGCCCTACCTCCGTAAAACATTTTACAGGATAACATTTTCCGGAAAATGTTTTTCGAAAAATGTTTTACGTCGAAACAAACGGAGTCTTAGTCTCGATAAATACCAGTGTTCGAATACTCTCCTTGCCTTATGGCTTGAGACATTTAATATATACTCCCTCCGTCACAGTCCAATTGATACTTATTTTCTTTTTTGGTCCGTTCCAGCCCAATTGAGACTGTCCAAAATGCAAGAGAATTTTTACTATTTTTTCCACTCATTCTCTCTCATATTTTACTTTTACACTCACAATACCAATCAAATCACTATTCCTTTCCCTCATTCTCTTTCATATTTAATTTTTCATACTCACAACATTTTAATCAAATATTTCATTATTTACAAAAAGACTTTAGTGAATCATGAAAAATTGGGTTTGAGATTCCATCAAAGGTAACACACAACTTTAACGATGATGGCAGAAGACCAACAATCGTCTAGATCACCCGACGAATGTGTATCTTAATCAAAGGTTTTTCAATGATTGACGGTTCAAAAAATATGATAACCTAATCGGTCGATTTCAGTTTATTTTGTTATATGTGTTGTATTTGAATTGTTAATTGTCTAAAATAATAATACTTATTTGTATATTATTTGTACTTGATATTTTATATTTTAACTAGTGCTGCACCCGTGCGTTAAATGTACGATAATTTTTTTTTGATAAATTGCAGAAACAAAATAAATAAAAGTACCTTAACTATATCACAACTAATTTGTTAAAAAACTTTTAAATTTGATGCGTTCAACAAAAATATATTGACGTTATCAAGCAAATTTAGAAATTTTGAAATATTTCTTTATAAACAACATTAATTGTTTTTTCATTTCCGTCACATATCAAAATCTTCAAATCATCACAATTAGTTACTCTGAACAAATCAACATACAATTGACCGTGACTAAAAACAGGTCTTTTCAAAAACAGTCCAACATGAGTGAGTGATTGATCTTGACTTTTGTTGATAGTCATTGCATATGATACAACCAAAGGAAATTGTCTTCTTTGAAAATTGAATGGTAAACGTAGATCTGATGGAGTCAACGACATTCACGAAAATGTGTACTCCCTCCGTCCCGCTAATATTAGCACACTTTCCTTTTTGGGCGTCCCGCTAATATCCGCACACTCTCAAAAAAGAAACTTTATATTAATAAAATATTCACCCAATCCCACTCATTCTCTCTCCTACATTATTTTAATACTCACAACACCATTATAATTTATTACACCCTCCACTCATTCTCTCTCCACTCATTCTTTTACACTCACAACATTTTATTAAAATATCATATTCTTTAATTCCCGCGCAAACAGTGTTTGTGCTAATACTAATGGGACGGAGGGAGTATTTTAATCAAAGGTTTTTAAATTATCGACGGTTCAAAAAATATGATGACCTAATCAGTCGATCTTAGTTTATTCCGTTATATGTGTTGTATTTGAATTGTTAATTGTCTAAAACTATTACTCTCTTACCCGTGCCAATGGCACGGGATCAGTATACAATTGGTCAGTCGTACAATAGTGTAGGGCATACTCTGCGATTGAGAGATTGAAAACATGTCGATTGCTATGTATGGTTAAACCACCACCATAAAAACACACACGAAAATATTTACACAACAATTAAAAAAGATTCTTAAATGTATGAAAGAAAAAGGAAAATATTATGAATTTCACCAGAAATACAAATGTCTTTGTTACATTCTAATAAGAAATTCATAATAATATAAGAACTTTGACCACAAATGAAATGACAAAAAGGCATCCCAACATAGACTCTGAAACTAAAAAAATGCTTAAATTTATTGTTATCCGAAATCACCATGAAGGGATCTTAAAAAAACATGCAACTTGAGGCGGCATCATGACTTTAAACCTATTGCAATTTAGATAAACCTATCACAATTTAGATAAACGTTGATGGTGTGATACATTAAGTTCATAGAGACACATATAGAGGTTATATTGTAATTGGAGAGAGAAAGAGAACTACTGCAATTACCTTCTCTATCTCTTTTCACATTCCCTAGCAGATGATGATGCTTTGAAGAACATTAACATATTGAATCAACATAGAATAATCAATGCATAAATGCCCATAGAGTCAACATATAATAAGCTCAGATGTCCAATGTGAACTCAGAATATTGCAACAGTAGGGAATCATAAAAATAACATTAAATGACTAAATAATAGAAAATAAAGAAACTTACAATGAGGATGCAATCGTTTTGAGCGTGAGAAAGATAAAAAGATACCTGAAAATGTAATTAAGATCAAATCCACATCCCATTTTCTTGAATTTTTCTATAAGAATGTTTTTTTATAGAATCATAGTTGTTTTACGTTTGGAATGAATTCCATCAATTAAATTCCCCATCCCTGTTTCTATATCCACCCCACCCCATCCCTGTTTCTATATTATTCCGATCTTTGTCCTTCACCACATAAGGAATTGGTGTCCAATTATTGCTGCTAATTTGTGCACAAATTCATGCCATTACACATTTTCACTAAGAACAAAAACACTCAAAGAAACCCACTTAAAATCAAAAGAACTTGGGGGTATTATTCTACCATAAGAAAAATAGGGTTAGGGTTGGTCAGTTTAAAAAATTGTAATGAATAAAAGTCATAACAAAAAATAACAAAAAAGGTATAAACAAAATATTATATCCCACAAAAATTAAGAAAAGAAAAAAAAATGAGTACAACTTAACCTCTCTCTCTCTCTCTCTTCATCTTCTTCATTCAACTTCTGTTTCTTCCCTTTACCATCGCCATCAGCGCAACCATCATCTTCTTCCTCCCTCCTTCTCCAAAAGATCCACAAAACTTCGACCACCCACCTCTAACCCCCTTCCAGATCACTTGCATCTCCCTACCCTCCATCCTTATCAAATCAGGAAAAATAAATCCAGAAAATCCACCTCCGAACACCATTTTTCTCGGAAACCCTTCTTCGTCCTTCGTCCTTCACCCTTCTCCTTTTTTCCTTTACCCGATCTGTTGATCCAGCAACAACGCCGCCGCCGGCCACTATCATCACCCCCTTCCTTCCTTCCAACTCTAACCGCCACCCATCCTCTTCTCAATCCAAATTCAATAAGAGAACAAACGCACACACATAACCACGGACACACAAACGAACACAGACACTTTAGACAACAAAATTGCACCATCAACTACCATTTCTCTCTCTAGAACAACCCATCAATTCCGACGGAGGTTTGGGGATAGAGAAATCTTGGAGAAGAGAAAGAACAATATTTTTTCGTTCTTACGGCATTCCAGCCCAAATTTGCAGATACCCATTTCATTTCTTTACACACACACAGAAAAAACAAAGAGAGAGAGAGAGAGAGAGAGAGAGGAGAAATTGGGAAAGTACGGAGTGGAGCGGTTGCCCGTGAAGAATAGAGGGGAGATGTGTTACTGGTTTTTTTTTCGTTTTATAGATTAAATCTCAGCCATCGAATTCATTTTCTAACTTTTAATCATAGTCCCTCTTTATACCAGGATAAGAGGCAGTTAAAAGCTTCTTGTATTGTATATTAGACTAGTACTCTCGTGCCCGTGCCAATGGCACGGGTCAGTATGAAATTGGTAAGTCATGTAAAAGTGCAATTCTTAAGCGATAGAAATATTACCCAACAATCAGTAAAAATCATTAAAAGTACAAAATAAAAGGGCAAATCATATTCATGTCTCCAGAATTACAAAGATTCAATTACATTCTACTAAGAAATCATGACAATGCAAGTACATGAAATAGAAAATGAAAATGACAAAAGGGTGTCCCCAAGTTGCGGATGTGGGCACCCCAACCCGGGACCTAACACGTGTCCCGAGCTAAGGGAGCTCAAACTAAGAAATTCCATCTAAATTTTAAAACATTTGTTTGCCTTTAAAAGAAAACCACCTTTCAAACTTCAAAATAAAAATCAATTGATAATATCTCTACTTAGAGGAAATCCAACCACAACTTTACTAAACCGTAATATGATCAATTACATTGGAAACCTTAATTAACATTTGTTTAACAAAAGGGTTTTCCATACAAATTATAAAAGAAGATTACTTAATAAATACTCCTAACAACCGAATCCTATACTTAACTTGTCAAGCCCCAAAAGCAAAGTCCACAATGAAATCCCCGGCCTCACGGGTTCGGGTCACCTGTCTCGGAATCTAAAACAGTAAAGGGAGAGGGTGAGAATAAATCTCAATGAGCTATTATGATATGCAAAGAAGATGCCAAACAAAGTGCAACACATAGCATGGTAGCACATAACACATTATAAAAGCGGGAAACACCTTACGTTACCTCATTTTACCTTTTTCCCGTCTGAACAATAAGTCGTACAACGTGGGAGTAAAACTCCACTCTTTGGTGAATTGCCTCCAGACATTCACCTCTTATAGGACTCATACCCTGCACCATCCATATAAGAAAGGATACCTATTTTAGAATATCCAAAAATAATATCGTCCCTCCTTACAACGATCGCAACAGTGTCCGTAAAGCTTTTGGGTCAATACAACAGCATACGCCCCACCCCCGCCACAGAGTGGGGAAAGGTCACCGTATGATGTACCTTCAATCACTTATAGAACAAATCCATAATTGATTGGCATCCATCATACCCACCCGAACATAAACACGCTCAAGCACATGATAGATACTTGAGATAATCCACCAAACGGGATAATAATATAACAATACCAAGTAATCCACAAAGGGGATAAATACTATAGCAACATGGTAAAATATACTCATGTTCAACCAACATCATAATGCAACATTTAAGTAATACACTACGCATCATATCACCAAATGAATATGAAGTTCACTTAAGGTAACAATATAACCACATAATCCACACCGAACAATGAAATCAACATGCCAAGTAATCCACAACCTAATACAATACTAGCAACATACCGTAGAATCCACAACGGAAATACGACACAACCATATACCAAATAATCCACAATTGGGATAATCATGCTACGGATGATATATATACATTAAATACAATAGTGTGGCCTATGGTTTTAAACATGATTCAAGCTAACTACACCGAGTATGGGCAAGTAAGGTCACCAAGTATCATAAACCAACCCTACGAAGTCATTACTCAACCTTGAATAATCTTAATAAAAGTGCAAGACCTACTTCTCAAGTTTGGACCACTTCCGAACAATATTTAGCTACTCCTACACTTCCACTTTGACTAAATAAAGGTCAGCGGCCAAGCCAAGGTATCCTACTCTAACCTAGGTTTAAGAGGATCAATTTGTATCCTGTTGATTAGGTTCTACTAATTGTTATCAGCGGGAGTCACCATTTATGAGTGGCCAAACAAACTTGTTAATGATCCTAGTTCAATTTAAGAAAGGTTGGTTCAGGTCACGGGCGACCGCCCATACCACTTCGGGCGACCGCCTGCCGGGTTTCCAAAGATGTTAAATGTTCACGCCAACACGGGCGATCGCCCTCACCACACGGGCGACCGCCCAAGTGGGTTTTCCAAGCCAATTAATCCCTCTTTGCCATCATGGGCGGCCGTCACCCGGGCGATCGCCCAAGCCTCCACTGTACCCCAATTCAGATTTTAACCCTAGCTTCTTCTTTCCCTCTACCATTGATTATCCAAGAACACTCAAGAACACCTTCATTTTTCCAAGTCCCAAACAAACATGTAAACTCCAAAACCAAGTAACCCTAGATTATTTATCACTACCATTTCTACCCATTTCAACCCTTTTAAATCATCTTCATCAACCCTAACTTCAACAAATTCGAATTCCATCCATTCCTTAAAATCTAACTCAACCCCCATGAACCACTCATCTTTTTTAAGTCATTAATCCATTTTCTAACTCCAAGAAGATTCCCAAAACATATAACAACAATTACAACACCAAGAACAACAATAGATAGTTCATGAGCACATAGATGAAAGGAGGTCATAACAACTCACTTTAGGTTTTAATATGGAAGATTGATCTTTCTAACTTGATGGCTTCCTCTAGGTGATCCAACTTCAAGGATGTTCTTAGACTTGGATTTGATGGAGGATTTGCTTGGCTTCAACACTTGGTGCTTGGAGTTTCCATGGGAGATTTCTTAGATTTCTCTAGGGAAGTAAGAATGAAATGAAGGAGGGAGAAGGAGAGTGAGGAGGAAGATGTAGGGGGAGGGGGCCGGTTAAGGGGAGTAAGAGGAGGGGTTTTGGGAAGGACACTTGTCAAGCTCATGGGAGAGCAAGAATAATTGCCCCCCCCCCATAAAAATCTAAAACAAAGGCTTCCACTCTCATTAAAATAAATCTTTATCCCATTAATTCATCCTACTCATTTAACCTTCCTATACTATTTATCATATTTCCAATTTTATTATTTCTTCAAGTTTCTTTATTTAATGTCTAATAATTTCTCAAAAGATTCTAAATTTACTTCTTACCCAATTTATCTTAATTTAAGAAATTTAAAGACATAATTGAACACATAAAGATAACATGAATATTAAAAGTAGATAATTTAATATTTAAAATGAGTGCCTAGGATTGGGGTCGTTACAGCGGATCTGCGCCTCGAAAAGTCGCGAGGACCTGAAACTAAATTTAGGCTACAATTTATTATCCGATGCCACCAATAAAGAGACCTTCACAAACCATGTCTTTAAGTAAGATATAACATTCTAGGGAAAAAAAATAGAAAAAAAAAAGATAATACATAACCGCACTCGGCAACGATTTAATACCTAAGCTCGTGCATTTACAGAAGTACGCTTGAAGATCAGTTTTGGAGTATCGATTATATGATTCTTGTAGAAACCCTTTACAACTTACAGAAGTACGCTGGAAGATCAGTTTTGGAGTATCGATTATATGATTCTTGTAGAAACCCTTTACAACAGGGTAGGTATAGAAATCATCGTCAGACGATATCGACTGACCCTGATCTCTTGCCCACTGCACATATTGTTTCTTCCCTCCAAGGCTTTCATAGTTATTAACCAAGCTTAATATTACCTTAATCCCATATTTTTTAGCTTCAGATTGTACAAAATCCAACCCCTAAATCAACAAATACCCAAAATTTAGTAAAAAAATAATAATTTTCATATGCATTGAAAAAATGTAGAATGTGTGGGACCTGAAACATTTGTTCATTGTAAGAGCCAGGGGAGAACTGCAGAGGATTATAACCACCATCACTGAAAGCCCAAGTTCTTGCAATGGAAAGGCCATGGCTTGAAGCTTCTTGAAATGCTGAGGAGATTTTGGTTCTCTGAGAGGGGTCAGAGGCTACATACATTAACCAGTAAGCATTGAATCCATTAAATATACAAATTAAAGAACATCCACCACTCATCAACAACAACAAAACAGAACTCAAATTATACGAATAAAGTTAATCAACATCGTTATATTGAAGAAAAAAAAAAGCAGATCAGCATTTCCAAAAAAAAAAAAACTGAAAGAATGAAAACAATCATGCAGCCTTAACTGAATTTAGGAACCAAAAAACCCTACCTAAAAACTAATAAACGTCAGTAAATATTTCAAATTGATGATAAGCTTTAAAGAACAATTTTTAATATCAATCAAGAAATTGAAATACATTTTATCTAGAGATACTGATGTAGAGTACCTGCTTGAGGAGATTATCAGCTACGCGGCACTAATAGGAATTCAACTGTCGACATCGATCTTCCGTGCCATAGTGTGAGGACCCCGACCCGGAACCTACACGTGTCCCGAGTTGGAGCGTCCTCAGACTAACCCAAATTTCACTAACTTTTAAAACTTTTAATTAAACTTCCAAATAAAACATCATTAACAATTCCATTTCAAAACAACTCCACTACTCTCCACATCGGAGGAAGAGTGGACCGACTTTGAAAATACTTAAACTGTTTAGTTACAAAAGATATTGGTTTTAACGTAGAAATGTAAAGTTCATAATTACAACTCCCAAAAGGAATTATAACAAAATACTTTCTACGCCAACCTAACGTACCCCGACAATACCCAAAAGCTCACTGCCAACTCCTTTCCGTCCTTACTTGGCCGGTCCTCCTGTCTCGGGATCTAAAACATTAAAGGGAGAGGGGTGAGAATAAATCTCAGCAAGCTATTATGAATGCAGCAATATGCCAAATAAATGCAACATATAACAAGTCGCACGTAACACATTGGAAAAGCTATAAACACATTCCATTACCTTGGTTTACCTTTTCCCGTCTGAACAGTAGTCGTACAACATTGGGTATAATAATACTCCAATTATACGGTGGTTTGCTTAAGCAATACTCACGTCTTATAAGACCCGTTTTTCAGGGGAACCAAATAAGACAAGAAGCAACTCGAAGGCTTTTGGCTCAATACAGACGCTTATAACCCCAACTGTGGCCACGGGGAGGGGACGATCACGAATATAACATAATCCGATCACATTAGGTCACACTTCCATAATTGACCGTATTATGTTATACCCCCAACGTCAGCTGACTCACACATAATCAAGCACATAATAGATACTTGAATAAAATCCACAAAAGGGATAACAATATATCAACATGGTAAAATATACTCATGTCCAACAAATACCATAGTGCAACAATTGATCAACACACTATGCATAATATAAACAATGTATATGAACTCAATGTAAGGCAAGGAAGTAGCATCAATCCATCCTACAAGGTCATTATACAATAATACATAGCCTCTTGAAAGGTCTAAGTTGAATCTACCAAGTTGGGATCATCAGTGTATAGTTACCAAACTAGGTTATCTAACGTTTTCCAAGCCACATTTAAAGTACTTCCACTATTCCATTTTGATCACTTAAAATGTCATTGTGAAGCCAAAGTATTCTACTTTAATCTAGGTAAAAGGGATTTCAGTTTGGTTCGAGTTTGATTAGGTTTGAATAGCTATGAAGTTGAGGTGAAAATCCAGACCAGGGCACGACTCGTGCTCATGAGACCCCCCTCTGAACCTGGCGTCCCCCTATAGGTCACGACTTCCCTTCGTCCAAGGGACGACTCGTCCCTCAGCCCAGAATTTGTAAAAACAAAGAAAGAACAACAACAATGCCTAAAAATCCCAAAGTTCCAACCAAAAGTCTTCTAAGTTATGAACCAAAAGGGACATTTCCAACTTTGTTAACTTCATCCTACTCATTTAACTCCAAGAAAACATGTCTTAAACCTAGATCAATTCAACTTCCATAAACCATAATATTTCTATAAACCCAACAAAGTTCTCAATCAACACATTCAAGAGAACAAACACAATAACATTTATCTTCATGATCATTCAAAGAAGGAAAGGTCATAACAACTCACCTTTGGCAAAACAAGATGAAATGGAGCTTTTCTTGGCTTGATCAACTCCTTGAGGTGTTCTACTCACAAAAGGACACTTAGATTTTCAAATGGACAAGAAATGATCTTGGTAGAAGTGTAGGAGAGGGAGGCTTTCATAAGAACTCTTCCATGGAGAATGTAGAGGAAAATATGAAGAAATGATGGAGGAGGGAGAAGTGTGTGGGAGGAGTAAGAGAGGTATGGGGAGGTAAGGTGGAAGTTTGACTATAGGGGCTCTAGGTTGAGGGAGTAAGGGGAAGGGAAAATGGCCCCCCCCCTCTCAAATCAAGGCTTTCACAAATTATTAACCCATCTCCCTACTCAACCAAATGCTTTCACCAATTAAATTAATCATCACCCAATTTATTTATCCACCCAATTTATCTTACTCCCATTATTTATTTATTTGCTATTTTTATATTTTCCTTAGAACACAAATTTATTTTATTATCATTTATCCTATCATATGAAATCAATTATATAAAAAAAAAATGGACACCTAATATTAATAATAATATTAAAAGCACACAATATAATATTAAAATTTAGTGCCTAGGGTTAGGGTCGTTACACATAGCATTGATCACATTACCAAGCGATAGCCTTATGTTGGAGGGGAGAACATGTGTTTTGTAGGGATATCCCTTTTTCATCGCTGAAGTAACTTGATTTCGATGGGGAAACACGAAAGGGGAGGAGAGTGCTTCTGCCATTCTCCCACTGCACAAAAAACAATCAATGATCAGTTGATAAACAATCAATGGTCGTCTCAGAATCAGAAACTAATGTCTTAGTTCTAGTGAAACTTACTCCCGTAAGTTAAATGAGAGAATGATCAAGAGCTTTTGTGAAACATCAATACATGAACTCAGCCAATGTTCAAAGTAATCAAACTCAAAAGAAAGTAGACCCAAGTAATCCATGATTTAACACCAATCAAAGCAAATGGAAAACCAAACCAACATGATGTATCTCTGTTATCTACAATGTCATCTTAGATAGTTTCCTAGTGAATATTTTATGCTCTGCAATCTCCTGTTCAAATATTACACATTATAAATCGATTTTCCGTCATAACCTTATAATTATTACATATTGACCCTGGAAAACATCAATAGTTAAGATCACTTACCAACCCAACTAATTCAGCAAAATAATTATGGGTTCTCAAAGAGATCCTTTTGGAAGATAAACAAAAGGGCAATGCTGTAAAGAACGGATTTTTAGGGTTTTGTGAATTTGAACAGAACCCGGAAGGCAAGCTTTGAACCGCCATACTCGGAATCCGATTTAATTGTTGAAATTTGTTTTTCAATTTAAGAAAAGATAGTACAGAGGAGGCTAACCTAAGGTAGATCGGGTTGCAGTGGGCGGAGACGGAGACGGAGAATCGACGGAGGCGTCACTGTGGCGGGAGGCGGATGGCTGAGTAATGCGTTGTTCGACTCTCCTGCCGCCGGTTGTTGCTGCGCCATCAAAGGTCGTTCCTTCTCCTATTTATGTTTGTGCACTGTTTGTGCTTAGTGTGGACTGTATGTGGGGGAGTAAGGGAGGTTATGTAACAACTGACGTGTGAGAGTTGGAAAAGAAAAGTAACTGTTAATCAATTTCAGTCCTTGGATCAACTTGTCAACTTTGAATCCTGGCCCCTCTTTATGTAAAGATAAGAGGCAGTTTTTTCATTCCTCTATTGTATAATAGATAATAATGCTTATTTGTATATTGTGAATGTAATAGTGAATTAGGAGAGAGAATGAGCGGAGAAAATAGTAAAGATTTTTTGTCAAAAAAGAAAAGATGAAACTTCTAACAGGACGTCATTTTGAATAATTAGTAAAACTTTTATTGAGTCGGAGAGAGTAATAATTATTTTGAAATTAATTGAACAAATACGATATTTAAATGCAATTAGGAGATATCCGGTCCAAGAAAAGATCATCTAACTACTTCGGATCTTCATCTAATCCTAAAATAACTTTTTAGAACAGTTATTTGATTTTGACTATGGTTGGAAGTGGAACTCTTTAAGTGGGCCCACCTGCCTTAATTACAAAACATCAACCTAACATAACCTAGGGCATTTTTACTTATGAACTCCGCCACATCACCATTTTATTTATACACTCTTATTTATATAAATCTCTAATAATTCTTTTATGGGGATGGCAAAAAACTGGAAACCGTCTCAAATTCGAAAAGATTCGTTTTTAATAGACCGGGTTTGAGATGCAAATTTGAAAATCCGTCGGGTTTTTGGAGGGTTCGGGTTTATCCCGCCCCTGTCCCTGATCCGCCCCGAATATATAGAAAATTACTTAAATGCTCTTATAGGCCTTATAGAAAATTATTTAAATGCCCCGAATATATTGAAAATTACTAGAGGGGGGTCCTTGGATTATGAGTATTTTTATAGAAAATTACTTAAATAACTATCGGGACGGGTTAAACGGGGCGAGCTCGGGTAACACATAACACGGGGCGGGTTCGGGTTATGATAGATCACTATAGGGGTACTATAGGGGTGGGTTTGGGAAATGAATAACCCATCCCGAACCCGCCCCGTTGCCATCCCTACTCTTTTCCTTACGCTCATAAACCTTGTCAAAAGTGTTTTAGAGACATTTAAAAATAATTATTTTAATTAAAAAATAAATATTTATTTTGGAACAATGAAATACTATATTTTAAAAATAGACTGTACATATTATAAGACTGATTTATACGTAACAAAATTTAAAATTTCCCTGTAAAAATGTATTTATATTATATTTTAGATTTAATTATTTTATATTGTTGTTGTTTGGGTTGAAAATATTTGCTTATTTAATTTATTTAATATTGATTTCATTTGATTTATGGGTAGATGCTATGATTTTTTTGCATTATTAGGATTGTGAAAGGCTACTAAACTTTGGTAGCAGCCAACCAAATAAGAGTGACATGATTTAAAATTATTTTATGTCTATTAATTAACCAAACAAATGATAATTAATGTTAATTAAAGGTTTGACTATTGCTAGTTGTTGCCTTATTAGGTATGACCCATGTCTTAATCCACTAACAAGTTGGTGTTAATGAGAATCTATAGCTGTCCTTAAGGATATAAACAAATTATTAGGTTAAAATTAAGCAAAGTCACCATCCTCTAATCATCCTAATACTTACCACAATTACCAAAATAATTTTGTACTCCTTCCTTCCCAAATAGACCATATGTCCAGGATGGCCAAACCGGATTGGAATCGGATCGAAATCGGAAAATCGGATTGGATCCGGGTCGAAAAAGCCCGAAATCGGACCGAACTGGGGAGAAAACAGGAACCGGAGTAACCGGACCGGAGTCAACGACGGGCCGGTTAAGGGTCACCATTTTGGTGAACCGGACCGGAAAAAGCCCGAAACCGGATGAAATTTTTTTGGTTTTCAAGAGAACCGGACCGAAATCGGACCGGAAAAGTCCGAAACCGGGCCGAACCGGAGAAAAAATCGAAACCGGAGTAACCGGACCGGAGTCAACGACGGGCCGGTTAAGGGTCACCATTTTGGCGAACCGGAACCGGTAATTTTCGGCCCGAAACGGGACCGGAACCGATTTTGGCCATCCCTATTCAGTACCACTTTTGTATACCACATTGTGTATCACAAGTGATCCAATGGATATGAGGTATTAGGGTCGGCATCATCATGATGTCATGGATGCTGCATATCCGTTAGATCACTTGTGGTATACAAAAGTGGTACATGAGATTTGATCTTCTTTCGAAAATACTTGCAGTTTTAGAAGAGAATTTTCGACTCAAAATACTAGCAGTTTTGAAGTTTTCGATAAAATTTTGACACACTTTGCTTAAATTACCTTTATTTATGATTGGATAGTTGTTATTGTAAAAACATTTAATTGTCTGGACACTTGAAATTTTAAAAGGTAATTTAATTTATTTGATATATATTGATTATTCTTATTAATATTAATATGTATCAAAATCCTAAAACTATAAATATTTTGGGACGGAGAAAGTAACACATTTTCTTTTAATTTTTTCTACTAACTTATTCTCTCATTGGTGTAATAAAGGTTTCTACCTTCCAAAATTTCAACTTTGAGAAAAAAAAAAGGCATCAAAACATCTACCACAAATGAATATATTCAAGGTCTTACTCACTTTGTCCAATAGTTAATGTCACATTTTTTTATTTTGTTTATTCAAAATATATGTCATATTTTTTATAAATTTTTTATAAAGATAATTTTAATTCATATTATTAATGTAGATACAATGTACAAACAAATAAAACACATTTCTTAATAATGTTGATAAGTCAAACATTTATTATAAAACGAATAAAAATCAATCTTGGTTAATTAGTGTGAGTATGTTAGCTACATTTTCAACATTTATAATAATAGATATTGCAATTTATTTGTTAAAATATTATTAAAAATGTGTTACTTGTATACTATAATTTATATCATTATAAAATCACGCTAGAAATAAATCAAACATTTATTTTAAAATTAACAGATAAATAAAATGAGATAATTCTTATTATGGGATGCACAATTTATTATTTTTTATTTTTTTCAAACAACAAACCTATATACAAACCTATACTGTATATGTTATTTATTTTAGTCGATCTCAAATGAATTTAGAATAATACAAGTAATCAAACATAAAGAGTTACCTTCTTCGTTCAATAATTTTTTTTAAAAAAAATATTCAAATTTATTTTATCAAGAGAAAATATAATTTTTTTGTCGATATTCATTTTGTGACGGGGAAATATATTACGAACATTCATTGAAAATAAAAAATTGGACAAAATTGAAATATCAAATTTAAGTGGCATCAATGCAAATTGAGAAAACAAAGGGAAATAAAATAGAAAATACAAGGTTTAATTCCTTAAGTCCCCTCAGCTAGATTTAAAACCTATATAAATTCACATAATTTATACTCCTTCCGTCCCAAAATATTTGTCCCATTTGATTTTTTTGTTGAACTTTGACCACAAATTTATGAGAAATTAATCATGTTCATGAAATTCTAAAAGTTGTTGTTGATAATATTATTAATGGTGAATCAATAGAAATTTTTAGAATTTCATGAACATAATTAAATTGCCATATATCTGTGGTCCTTCAACAAAAAAATCAAATGGGACAAACATTTTGGGACGAAGGAAATATAGTACATTTGAGATTCAAATCAAAATTCTTTATAAATTCAACAACCCTTTAACCCTAGTCTTATACCTTAGGTAAAGTATAGAAGCAGACTATTTAATAAAATATAAGACTTTTTATTAATTTTTAAGAAAATGTGAGAAGTTGTGAAAAAAACACTCTTATACCTAAGTATAAGAGTACATTAGGTATAGGATGATTTTTTTTTCAAATAATTCAATTTTAAAAATCTAAATTTCAAAATAACCCACATTTGAAACTATTTGTCAAAATGACCAACTTTTTGAAACTCACTACACGGTGTAGCGAGTTTATAATTTTTACGATAAAATTGAGCAAATTCAAATTTGCTACATCGTGTAGCAATTTTAATCGTAAAAATTATAAACTCGCTAAACCGTGTAGTGAGTTTCAAAAAGTTGGTCATTTTGGCAAATAGTTTCAAATGTGGGTTATTTTTGAATTAAAATGTTTAAAATGAAATTATTTGAGAAAAAAATCGAGATAGGAGCATACTGTTTAATAAAATATGAGATTTTATTATATTTTTTGAGAAAATATGAAAAGTTGAATTTTTTTTACCTTTATACCTAAATATAAAAGTAATTATAATATTATACCTTAAATATATGAGCAGACTAGACTGATCAGGATAGTGTTGTCTTTCTAAACAACGTGAGTTTATATGAAATTTTGTGTATTTATGGGTGAAAAAGGAAAAGAAAGAAAAGAAAAAAAAAAAAAAAAAAAAAAAAAAGAAGGAGGAAAGCTTGCTAAAAAGAGAAAAAGTGAAGAATAAAAAGAAAAGTAAAATAAACACCCCAAAAAAAAAGGGATCTCCTGCAATTTCTGCAACTTGATGCTCTCCTTTAAACCCATTATTTTTCCTTTTAATCTTTTTCAATCTACACTCCATCCCATCACATGACCAATCCCAAGCGGGCAGAAAAAGATAATCTTTTTGCTCTTTGATGAAGCTTTTCTTTAGGGTTTTCTGCAGAATTTGATCTACCGACATTCCCGATCTGGTTAATGCAAGCAGATCCAAGTCTTGATTTGGGGTTTTTCTCTGAATAGGGTTTGATTGGGGGGGGGGTGTTTCTTGTTAGTGTTTTGAGCTGGGTTGCTGGGTCGTTGAATTCGTTTGACTTTGATAAGGGTAAGTCAAGTTCTTGAATTTTATTGAATTGGTGGGGTTATACTTGTGATTTGGAGCTTGAAATTGCGGTTTAAGTTGAATTGAGCTGGGTTTTGTCTAATTATTAGTATTGGGAACTTAATTAGAGTTGTTTATAATTGTGGGAACTGTTGAGGTGGTAATGATGTTGAATTGTGTGTTTTTATGAAGCTTTTGGGTTTAATTTATGCTCAAGTGTTTGGTTTACTACTTTGGTTTTGAAGAAGCCCTCAGAATTTTGGACTTCTGATACACATTGAAGTCCTGGATTTCAAGGAAATTGAGAAGAATCAATTTATTGTACAAGAATTTGCTTTAGAAATTGGAAATGAGCTATGTTGAGTAATTGAATTGGTTCTCTGTGTGGGGAAAAATCATTTTCGCTTCGGTTCTACGAGGAATTGAGGAGCTTTTTGATATTTACAGTCGAAAGTTATATTTTGATCAGTGTTCACTTGAATTTTGATTGTATGGAAGGTGAGAATTGATAAGTTTTGGGTTTAAGAAATTGACCGGAGGAGATGCTGCCACCTTCACCGGCAATGAAATGCTCTCCGGGACGGGAAACGAGAGCAGACAATCACAACAGAGGGCGTAGTTTCGAGAATGGAACAATCTCAAGAGAGGGGGACGAAGATCTTGCGCTGTTCAATGAGGTGCAAAACAGGGAAAGAGATAATTTCTTGCTCCAGCCAAATGACGAGTTCGAAGATTCTTTCTGTAATTCCTTATGCCGACATAAATGTTCTTAGTATTTAGATTGCTTAATTGAAAATTATGTATTAATATGTGTTTGCTTATCCCTGCAGCTACTAAATTGAGATACTTTTCGGATTACAATCTAGGAATATCAGTTCCAGCTCGAGGAGAGAGCAGCGACCTGCTTAATGCAGATGGTGATAAGAATGATTATGACTGGTTGGTTTTTTTTTTTGTGTGTGTGTTTTCGTATGCCATTGTCTTTGCATAATAGCATTATTATCCTCGTCATTTTTCTGATCATTTGCAACTCCAATGGTTGTTAAATTTGTAAACATGTAGAAACAATTGGACTTTCTTTACTTCAAAAGTTTGGCTTTTTTTACAACTCACAACATTGCATATTTATCGGTATTGTCGGATTAGGATTGGATCTAGATTTTAGTTTGATTTTTTTTTTCCGGCCATTTAGTTTGACACAAGTTACATCTTTTACATGTTTAAGGGCAAAGGGCAAACCCCGGTGCGCCAAGCGCTCCCCGCCAAGCGGGGGTTGGGAGAGGGAACCTTTTGCTAGAGCCTTCCCCTGACAATTGCCAAGAGGCTGTTCGCCAAGGTTCGAACCCGTGACCTTATGGTCACCAAAGGAGCAACTTAACCGTTGCGCCAAGGCTCGCCCTCATCTTTTACATGTTTGATAGTTGATAATATAAGGAATAACTTCCATTGTTCTTTTTTCTTAGAATTTAGATTTTAGATTTAAAATTGATAACGTTCATTATGTACTCCCTCCGTCCCTGAAAGATTGTCCCATTTGCCATTTTGACTTGTCCCAAAAAGTATGTCCCATTTCTAAACTTAGGCATGAATGTTAGTGCAAATATACTAAGGTACAAGAAGGTGAAGCTCTTTCTTAATAATTGCAAAATGTACAACATGACAATCTTTTAGGGACGGAGGGAGTATGTGTTTAATTATTTGGGCTCAACCCCAAATTACACTCTTGATCTTATTTTTGATTTATTTGGTGGTCCTGAATTGAAGGTTGATAACTCCTCCGGACACCCCTCTTTTTCATTCATTGGATGACGATTCTACACCGGTTAATCCTGCACAGAGGGGTAGAACTCGAACTCAACCCATTTCTATTTCAAGATCATCCACTGTAAGTATTTATCTAGTTAAAAGGTGGCAAAACTTTACTTTCATGTATTCCATCCGTTCTGCTAGATGGGTCATGTTTGAAACTCTAATTTTTATAGGAATCAACCAATTATAATAAACGCACTTATCTACGAGTCTAACATAATAATGTCATATTTGAACTTTCAAGAAAGTGAATAAACTTTTTCAAACTGGACCTATTTAAGCGGAATTACAAAATTGGTACTACCTCCGTCCCTAAATGAAATGTCCAAATTTCATTTTGAGAGACATTGAACGTGTTCACTCATTGTTTAATTTAATGGCAAAGACGCATACATAATCTTGTTATCTACTTCCTAAACATTTAGTTTTGTGAGAATAAAATAACTAGTCAAAAAACTTTGGTAAAAAAGCATTTAGGGACAAAGTTTTAATTTTTCCAAGAATGACATTCATTTTGGGAAAAAAATTCCTTGAAATTGACATTCATTTAGGGCCAGAGGGAGTATATCATAACTAATGCATCAAATCTTCGTTGAGTTGCAGATGGAGAAGAGCCACATAAGTAGTCGAGGTAGTGCAAGCCCAAACCGGTTAAGCCCGTCTCCTCGATCTGGCAATAGCAAATTCCAGTCTCGAGACCGGACATCTCCAGCACCTAGTTCCAGCCCAACTCTGACTCTGCGTCCGGTTACACCTACACACACACCCTCACCTACACGAAGACCGTCTTCTCCATCGAGTAAATCATCAACACTCGCTACACCTACACGAAGACCATCTTCCCCATCGAGTAAATCATCAACACTGGCCACACCTACACGAAGACCATCTTCTCCATCTATTAAATCATCAACACGAACCCCACGGGCTTCTACACCGACTCCACCAAGGTTGAGTACAAGTTCAACAACTAGGGGTACTTCTCCGGTCAAGACTAGTAGAGGGAGCTCCACCTCACCAAAAGTAAGAGATTGGGAGTCAAATATTCCCGGTTTTTCTTCAGAGTCACCTCCCAATCTTCGTACTTCATTGGCTGATCGACCCGCATCTTATGTAAGGGGTTCCTCACCGGCTTCTAGAAATGGTAGGGATTCTGTGATCAATTCCAGAAGACAATCAATGTCTCCAACTGCTTCAAGAAGCATCAGTCCTTATCATAGTCAAGAACGAGATATCTTTAGCTCCCATAGTAAAGGTTCAATGGCATCTTCTGGTGACGATGACATGGAATCTCTGCCTTCTGTTATTGTTGGAAGCTCAGACCGCTCAAGCTCCAGAAGAGTAGGGGGCACATTTCCAAATAATAGAGCTTCGCCGGTTTCCAAGAAGCCAAGTAAAACAGTTTCTTCAAGTTCTGCTCCAAAAAGATCCTTTGATTTAGCACTTCGACAACTGGTATATTACTATCTGTTTTGTTGAACTAAATGGATTTATTTTGGCATGGTTGAATAGTTTGCAAACAACTGAAAGGTTTAGTACTGGTACTGTTCATGAGATAAGGCTAGAACATGGATACAAACAAACACAGAGTTCATTATTTAAATGTCCCATGAAACTTAATGGCCATATTATTACCTTTTCCTTCTGTGTAGACTTGAACTCAAATGAAGCTATATATACCTTAATATTCTAAGTCAACCGAAATAAGCTACTCCCTGCGTTCCAAAACGACTTGTCCATTTAAGATGAAACTTGTCCCAAACTGAGTGTCATTTTCTTGTGAAGTCACTAAATTCACCTTGGTCAATTATCATGTCTTGATTTGCGCTTGCAACAATATAATGTAAATATTAAAATTATTTATGTGTATTTACTCTTAAAATTTCTTAAAATGAACTTGTTTAATTTCCTTGAAGAACTAGAAATAGACACTCGTTTTCAGACTGAGTGAGTAGTGAGTAACAGTGACTTACTAGAGTAAAAGTTGGCACTTTTTTCTATTGAGAAATTATAAGATGATCACACATTGAAAAATATGGTGCAATCTCCATTTTGCCTGAATCCCATTCTCGGGGATTACATGTTTTCCAAAGAAAATGCAAAGGGAAGATGCATTTAAGGCTAAAAAGTGGGACTTCCTAGTGAAACTTAACAGTCTTCATCATAATTTCTGCATATGCTTGTTTTCTCAATAATGAAATAATATTAGAAAAAAGAAGAGAGTAGAATTCCTGTCAAAGCGATCTTTATTTATCATATTTGTTTCTTCTCCTTGCTAAGTGATGTTGGCTAGTAATCTTCTGTCTCCAATCTTGAAACCCGGGGGAAATAGGCAATGCTACTAAAGTTTTCTTTGATATTTTTTTTGTAAAGAAAAATAAGGTAACAAATACAATTTAGGATATGTACAGCCTAATGTCTAGCCAGGTCATCTTGCTTCTTAGCTCTGATGATCGGACTCTTTGGTTTACCCCGCCGTACCCGTGTCGGACACTCCTATTTTAGCCTTGTTGCCAAGGGTCCGGCGGGGTAAACCAAAGAGTCTGAACATCATAGCTTCTTAGTGTTGATCACTGTTAGTATAGTTGCACCCAATTTTTTCCTTTGATTGTTAAATCAATAAATTTAAATATATCGATGCATAATACATTGTGAAATACATGAAAACTGAGACGTGTCCATGAGTTGTGAACCTTAAGTCAAAGCCATGTAAAGTTAAATTTTGTTAATTTAATGTGTTTTTGACTTGCGCCAATTAAGGTAAAAGAGTGAATTGTGTGCATGCCAATGCTTTTATCTGATACGTGTCCTCTTATGTTTGTGTCGTATTTACATGTCTAGTAGTACTACATAATAACAATGCTGTCATACTATGTTGCAAAGGAAAATAAATAGTTCATTTTTGTGCTCTTTTACATAACCTAGAGAACTGAATTATGAGCCCAAAGATTTTCTTTGTTTTCTTCCTTTTCATCAATCCTATTATTATTTCACTACCTAAATATTCAATGCTCTAACTTCAAAATTTATGCAAGATTAATTCAAGAAACAATTTTTAGAAGTTATATAATTTCTTTTTTGGGTGATAGGAAACAATCTTACAATTCGCAAGAGAAATCCAACTATACTGCTACACCAACCTATCCCGTAGTTTACAAAATATTACATCAAGTGGTTTACTGCTTTTCCTTGCCCACAGTTGAGATAGTTGTACTTTTATGTGATTAATTCATTTCTAGCCATTGTGTACTCTTAAATCTTATATGCATACTATTTAGCCCTTTTACTTTCATGGTGGATGAGGGCGAGCCTTGGCAACGGTTAAGTTGCTCCTTTGTTGACCATAAGGTCACGGGTTCGAACCTTGGCGAACAGCCTCTTGGCAATTGTCAGGGGAAGGCTCTAGCAAATGGTTCCCTCTCCCAACCCCCGCTTGGCGCACCGGGGTTTGCCCTTTGCCCTTGACTTTCATGGTGGATATCTCTGATGTTGCATTAGGAACCCCTTATACTTGTTGCCAATTAGGATATTAGACATGACTAATAATTTAGATATCAAGGATTTGTGAATTCTTATGACAAGTTTGCTACTGGAAGACTAATGAGGACCGACGCTTTAGTTTCTTGTTTTTTGTCTATGGATCAAAACCAAAATTGGGAAGGGGAGTGTAACTAGAAGGAAAGAAGATATGGAAATCAAATGTGTCAGTTATATGTTTACTTACAAGGTCACGACGTTAATGAACATTATAAAATTTTACCATGGCCCAGTAAGCTATTAATATACAGCACATTCGGAAATAGAACTGAATGGTATATTGAATGTCTTATCAGCCTTTATGAAAATGCTTTGCTAGGAGGTTATGAACTCCGGGATAGGTCAGTGAGAAACATCCAACAGATTTGGAACTTGAACTTGAACTTGAACTTGAACTTGAACTTGAACTTGAACTTGAACAGCATTAATAGAACTCGTGTAAATAGTTTTCTAACATTACGTAGTTTTCAGTACCTGCAAGCTAAATATTTAGGAAATATTTGCTGCTCAGATAATGTAAAATAAATCTTAAGCCATTAATAAGAGAATCTGATATTGGATTCCTCAATTACTAAAAAAGAATGGTTGTTTGTGACTATATTTAGCATATGTGTGAAATGGCATCTTAGAGCTTGACTATTTTCTGCATTTCATTAATATCTAAAAATTAACTGTTGAAATCTCTTGTGCTTTGTGTAGGATCAACGAAAAAGTCCTCCGAACATGTTTAGGCCACTTTTATCTAGTGTTCCCAGTACCACCTTCCATGCTGGAAAGGCAAGTGCTGCACACCGCGTGCTGATATCAAGGAACTCTTCGGTTACAACTAGCAGCAATGCAAGTTCTGATCTAGGTACAAGTGGAGTTCACGATAATGAGGCTAGTGACCAGAACCAGGAGGATGTAACAAGTAAACATGTGAAGGAGTCAGATCATGGAGTGGAAGAAGAATTATTTATGTTCGATAGAGCTGATACTTCAAATGAGGATCTTGGACACGAACTTGATAGTGGATCCCCAAGAAACTGGCATGACAACTTAGATGAAGGCCTAAAACTTACTTTTGGAGACCATGATATGCTACTTTGCCCTAATTGTGGCTGCAGGTACTCTGCATTTGAGTCGATAGAGGAGGACACAATAAAACTTTGTTCAAAGTGCCAAGAGTTGCATTTACCTTTGAATTTGACCATCGCCCCTCCAGCCACAGTTGCAGAGAATTCTACGACGGTTTCAGTAGGTAAAGAACATGAATCATTCGAAAAGTTGGAGCCTGAACAAACCTTTGATGAATCTCAAGAAGTAACTAGTATAAGCGGGTCAAAATCTGGTCAACACGAAGGTCAACATTGTTACAACGAGCCGATTTGGAACTTTTTGCCAGAGGAAGATGAGCATAGGCATGCGATGGGTGAGCAAATGCAAAATTCTGGGGACTTTCCGAATATGAAAATTGAAGCTTCGGATGGGGCAGGCATTTCTATACTATTAAAGAACTCAAGAAGCGGCATAGGGCCGGTTGTCCAAAGCAGGAATTTTTCTGCCAGTAGCATATCTTTTGATGATCTGTCATATGTGAGAGGAAGTACAAACAGCATGAGAAGCTCTGTTGGGCATGGTACAAGTGTCTCTGCATCTTCTTCTGTTGACTTAGGTCGTTTTCCACGACAGCCGAGTAGCAGGAAATCTGACGTTGAAAATTACAGATTTGACCCTTTTGCAAAGCACCAAAGAAGTGTGTCATCTTTATCTGGAAACTCGAGTCAAGCTTTCCAGCCTTCAAGTCTTGGTACAAGCACACAGGATTTAGGAAAAGATACTGCTGACATGTCATCTGTACCTTCTCAAGAACAGCTGCTGATGTCAGAATATACAGAAGTTGATGATGCCAAGAACCATACATCTGCCCTTTTGGAGGGAAATTCAGTTGTTTTACTTTCAAATCTTGAGGAATCTGCTTTATATGAGAATGTTAAGGACTCGAAAAGCAATATTTGGGAAGGAGAGGCATCAGCAACACCTCCGATCACCGTTGATATTGTTGATGTTGCGGAAGATCCTAGTCAAAGCTCATTGGATGCAATATCAGAAATAGAAATTGAGAATATTTCTCAGCATTCTGCAGGTTCTCAGTACGATGCTGTTTCCTCGAGTTCTAAGAGCAGCATTGATGGGCCAATGGAGCCTCCTATTCTTTCTGTATCTGACGATGGAGCAGTTCGAGCCAAAGAGTGTGACACCTCAGATCATGCTCTAAGCATCGTTGGTATGTCTAAGCTTTATTAATTATTTATAATTTAGTTAAATATTTTAACACTTATTATTATTATTAATTTGCTTAGCATGTTGCTTTCTCCCTCTTCTGCAGATAAAGTATAAATACCTAATTCAATGCAAATGATTCTTAAAATAGGTTATTACATTCTTGGTAAAATGATTATGTCGTGAAACTCAGTTCAAAATAGTACTCCCTCCGTCCCAAAATGAATGCCCAAAAAGGTTTCAATTTTTTTTTTAAAGAAAAATTGGACATTCATTTTAGGACAGAGGGAGTATGATTTATACAAGTAAAATGCCAGTCACTATGAAAGATGGGATTCTCTTGAAGCTAAGTTTTAGATTAAGCAAGCGACATTCCGTTCATCATTCTACAATAAGGCTCAGATCCTTATTAAGACATGTCGGATCATTTGAGTTTCTTATTTTGTCCAAGCAGTTAAGGGTGGGCATATATAAGAGTTCTTTGCTGTATTTTTGTTTTTTCTCTTGAAGTAGAGACGGATAACAAAAGCTAAATCACCCTTTTAAGAGAAAATCTTTTATTGTTTCTGGTGAATGGGAGGAGATTTTGATGGGTGCAACCTCATCTTTTCGTCGTAAAAGTATACTCCCTCCGTCCCAGCCGAAGCTTCCCATTTTGCCATTTTGGGTGTCCCGTGAAAAGCTTCCACTTTCCTTTTTTGGCAAAGAATCTTTACTATTTCCTCCACTCATTCTCTCTCCTAATTCACTATTACACTCACAACACTTTTCAAATTTACTATTTCCTCCACTCATTCTCTCTCCTATTTTCAAATTACACTCACAACATTTTTTCTTCCCACCCATTTTCTTAATTTGCGTGCAATGCAAAAAGTGGGAAGCTTTCGGTGGGACAGAGGGAGTATACCATACACTTGTAGAATTTCAGTTCGTGAAATAGTTTCCCCATCTAGGTGGACCTCCAAAATTACCTAATTAATAAAGCTCCATATTTTGACATAAATAAGTTGTAGGTGCTGTTACCCTCAATTTTATCTTTATGGCAATATATGTAGTAATCTTCTAAGAAGCTAAAGTGCTGGCTAGTTAATTTCTACTTTTAACATACCCCCTCAGTCTCGCACGTAGTGGTTGTTGCGACCCAAAAACTTACTCCCTCCGTCCTAAAATGAATGTCCAAAATATGTCCAAATTTACTCTTGATCAATAGCAAATTTGAATTATTTTTTGACATTCATTTTGGGACGGAGGGAATACATTCTTAGAATTTCCCATAAATGCACCCATATCTACTGTCTAATATCCAAAATTCTGTTTATACCAGTTACTAGATTTTCATTTTCACACATGAAAGAGTAGTATTTTCTTAGTTAGGGGTATTACGAGGAATTGATTAATCGACGTGCATTGACTCCCATTTTCAAGAACTTTGAGCCATCGTAAGCGGAAAGTTGGTCACTATATATGCGACTGATCGACTAACAGCTTTATCATTCTTGTCAGTGAAAGTGTTCCTTTGTGGTTTGAGAAGTACTTGGGCAATTCTACTGCTTCGTCCCTGAAAGAATGTTCATTTTTTTATAATTGGTGTCCGAGGAGGCATGGGAAGGGATTGAACCCGAAACCTCACACATTGTGAGATTTGGCAATACCACTGAGCCACTCCTTATGGGCTGTTCACTTTTAGTTAATTAGTGGTTTCAGAAGTAATTGGTGGTTTGATGCAAATTAAGGAAGGTTACTTGCCATAATGGTCACCGCATACGGCAACAAGTGCAAATAAGAACATGATGTAAACAAAGGTGGATTTAGTAACTTCCCTAAAAATGGACACTATTTAGGATAATATTTATTTGATACTCCCTCCGTCCCGAAATGATCTTCCAACTTTTTTTGTCGTTAATGTGAAGGTACTTTGAGTAATAATTTTAGGTTGATTTAATTATCCTAATAAACATCTAAATTTGTTATTGATAGTATTTATAATGGTGTACTGATAACAAGTTTTAAATTTTCGTTAGGATAATTAAAACAACCTAAACTTATTGCTCAAAATAACTTCGTGTTAACAACAACAAAATTTGGGAAAATCATTTCGGGACAGACTCATTTCGAGATGGAGGGAGTAAAACATTTATTTCTTTAGCTGATTCTTAGATGAATGCTTTTCCCTTTTGGCGCCATGAAACTGAGAAATAACCATATGCCATTTCCTTGACCCGCTTTGACTTTCATTATGCATTCATTATCGGTGAAAGCTGGCCCCACGGTTAAATTTATAGTAATTTGTATATTCAGACAATTTTTCTTTGTTTCTACAGCCGAATCAACAGTAATGGTTAGAAGTGAAGAAGGGACAACAGCAAGAAGCCTGACTCTTGAAGAAGCAATGGACACAATCCTCTTTTGCAGATCAATTGCACACAACCTAGCATACGAGGCTGCAACAATAGCCATCAACAAGGAAAACCCCGCTCCATCCGAGGCTTCCTGGGAACTCATACCCACCACCGGAAAATCCGACATCGATAGATCATTGGACCCACATAGCAAAAATGCCAGAAAAAGTGCTTCAAAGTCCCAAAAAGCCAGGTCAAAAAAAGTGGAATCTGAGTCAAAGCCTCCTAGTGGGACCGGGACCGAGACGGACAAGTTTTCAACAACGCGTCTTGTTGGGGTTCCTGTTAATGGTGAGAGTATGAAACCTCCAAAACTCGAATCCAAATGCAACTGCACAATTATGTGAAGTGTGTGTTTCCATTTACTAGTTTTTTTTTTTTTTTCTTTTTGTGAGAAACGGGTCGCGGTGATATTGACATGATTGATCCTTGTAAAGTTTTTGGTTTCTTGGTAGGCTGATAATCATAGCGAGGGGCGGGGCGTGGCGGGGCGTGGCGGGGCGGCCGCCCCGGTATTCTTGGTAGTGATTTGTATTTGATTTTCTAGTGTTGTTCCATTAGAGAGAGTAAAATTACTAAATTCTTTTGTTGTGGTGGTAGAAGAAAATGAGTGAAGGAATCCCAACCATTCTTGCCCATGATTGTTTCATGTTTGGTTGTTGATTGTTACAGAGCTGACCGCTGTTGATATGAAAATTCTAGTAGTAGTACAAAATTGCTTTTGTAACAATCTTATTATATTAATATACAGAAAAGGAATTAAAGAACAATAATAAGGCTCCCCAAACTAAATAACATATCTTTCTGCTGATCTGGACTTAAACAAAGTTTAACAAGTCTTTTAAGAGTACAAGAATGCTCAAATTTATTACCCTTCGTAGGTTTCTTACTAAAAGTATCAAAATCATCATTATCCCCATCCCTTTTACGCTTTGATGGACCTAAAAATACATATCAAAGTGCCAGCATCAGTATTTTAAAGTGCAAACATTAGTATTTTAAAGTGCCAGCATCAGTATTTTAAAATGTCAGCATCAGTGTGTGATGGATGTGTATTTACCCATCCAAATGATGCACTTTTAGGCTTTCCTTGAGTTTGATTCCCGAGTTTTATGTATATTTGACATGGTTTGTGAGTATTTTATGAGTACAGGGTATAAAGCTGATTAAAGGTGTATTTTATGGATAAAAAGTGCAAAAGGAATAAAGTGGAGCGGAGCAGAGAAGAAATAAAAACTGAAATTACGAGCTCAAGGACTAAACTGGCATTTGGAAGCTTTTGGACTAAATTGGAAATATTGGAAAATTCAGGGACTGAACTGGGAATATGGAATTTTTGGACGAATTTAATTTATAAAAATTCCTGAGATAAAATGAAAAATAAAAGTCCAAAGAGCGAAGCGCAGAAGAAGTCATTAAAGTGGTCAAAGTGCGACTGCAAGATAGCGGGACGAAACGAATAAAAAGGGTATTAAATCAAGCCAATGCATTGCTGAAGGTGGCCGGCCACTTTCATGGTATGGCCTAGGCATTTGGGGCCGAAGCTAGGGAAGTTGGGGCCATGAAGGAAAATAATTGGGCCAAGGCAATATGAGGAAAAGGGCCAGGAGAAGGGCGGACGCGCTTCCAAGAATTGCGGACGCGCTAATGAGCAGAAATAGGCACAAAAGTCACGGCCAAGTATTGCGGACGCGCTAACCATCAAGAGCGGCCGCGCTTCTTTCGACGTCAGCACCAGTTTTGCACGTATTATTCAAGGGTATTTTTGGGATTTCTCACTTTTGACCACAGAATTAACCTATTCCTCTTATAAAAGATAGCAGCCACGGTAGAAAAAAAAAAAAGATATCACATATCAGATTATTATTATTTTTAGAGTTTTATTTTCTTTTCTTTTCTTGGATCAATTGAAGAGAAGATTTATTCATCAATTCAGGTTTTTATCTTTGTAAATTATGAGTAGCTAAATTTATTAGATTTGTAGATTGGTCGAACCTTTACCGGATTTCTATGCAATAATATTTTTAATTCTTTCTATTTAATTCCTTCTAGTTCATCAATATATTTTAATTTCTTGTTCATGGATTCGAGACGTATGTTAAGATACGAACTCATCTTTGAATAATTGGGTATCGAATTCGCCATTAATTTGGGATTTTGATACATAGATCATTATTGATTGAATAACTTTAATTGAGGCCGTAATAGAAATTTATTAAAGTTAGGTTATTTAATTCTTGTGTTCTTAATTTATTCTTGGCATATTGTGGAACCGTAATAGAAACCATAATATTAAGAGAGTATTTAGGATTGTAATTCGGCCACCTAACCGTGTCGATCCTAGCCAAAGTGAATGAACCCTAGAAGTTGAGTTAATGTTTTATAAGTAAAATTTTGCATAGAATGATGGTGAAGTGAAATCCAATCTACGAATCTCTGCTCATAATCTGTTTTCTCGTTTATTTAGTTTTTGTTAGTTATTTTATGCTTTTAGGCTTAAATCAAATCTATAAACTGTGGTTACTTATTCACTGCGTTCACCCTACTTGTTTACCAACGAGTCTCTGTGGATTCGACCCCTGCATTTGCATACTGCTACACCGGTAGTGAGTACACTTGCTCGATTTTTATTACAAGAGGGAGTTTTCCTCCATCAAGTTTTTGGCGCCGTTGCCGGGGACTTGTTGCAAGTAAACAAGTAGGTTAAACAGTGAATGCAAGGTCGTCGTTCTTTGAAGCCTACATTGGTGCCATTGGACGACAACATAAATAGACTTGAGGAAGAATTTGAGGGCGATCCCCTCTTTAATCCTCTCTTTCGATTCGGACATCGAATCAGTAACCCTCCACCACCGAGGTAGAGGAAGAAAAAGCCGAGATGGCGTAACCACCGCGCACAAACTATGAATGATTTCCTTAGACCTAGGGTAGACACATCTACCTCATGCATAGTCTTTGTCCGATGCAGCCAAAAATTTAGAGGTCAAAGGACAATACTTTGCCATGTTGCCAAGCTTTCACGGATTGCCTGGTGAGGATGCACTCACGTTCCTTAAAGAATATATTATTGTTGTTGCTCAATTTTTGTTAAGACAGGGAGTGACTGAGGAGCAAATTAGACTAAAGTGTTTTCCTTACACTCTTAAGGGAGTGGCTAAAACATGGTTGCTGATGCTTGCACCGAGCAGCATTAGTACTTGGGTAGAATTGCAAGATGTGTTCCTTAAAAGATATTACCCACATCATCTTTTGGCTAGTTTTAGACAGAAATTGATGACATTTTCCCAAGATGTGGGGGAGCCCTTTCATGAGGCATGGGAAAGATTCAATACAATGTTAATGCAATGTCCCCAACACAATTTCACACTACCCTCACTGAACCAAGCCTTTTATGATGGCTTGAATGACAATGGTCAATCAATGGTTGACAATCTTCTTTGGAGGCTCGATAGGAGCCAAGACCCCTAATAAACTGAAGCTTTATTTGAGATGTTGAGTGCTAACTCTCAACAAAAGAGTTCGAGGGGTAGAACAAGGGGGTACTTGAATTGAATGCTAGTGATAATATTTCAAAGCGCATTGCACTTTTAAATAATAAATTGGATAAATTGACTGCCTGTGGCACTTCGTCGGTGCTAATGTTATTACCGATTATTGTGCAAATTGTGGTTTATCATCTCATGTGACTAATATGTGTCCAAGTGCAAAGAAATTTCTTTTATAATCCCGAACAGGCACATGCTTTCAATGGATATGCACCAAGGCCACCACCCCAAGGCAACCAATATGGCAACTACAATCCATGGGGTGGCTATCATAATCGGCAAGTAAAACCTCTTCATGTGCCACCACCGGACAACATGATAAAGAGCCTTGGGAGCCGGCAACCAGTTAAGAATGGAGATGCAGCAAAGTAATAGAAATACAGATGCTGCTTTTGAAAAGATGGGCACACAAGTAGAGCAGCTTGTGAAGGTTGCCCAAGAGTTGATGAAAGAGAAGAACCCACCTGAGCAAGCAAAGTCAATCACAACAGTGTGGGATGAAAGTGAGGAAATTGAGGAGGTATTTCTATCTTCTCTTGATAATTTTGATTGTTTTGATAATAATGATAAGGTTAATGAGGATGAGAGTGGGGAGATTCAACATGTATTTTCTACATTAAATTTAGAAACCCCTCTCCCTAATGTTGTGAAAACCACACCCCCGAGAGGTGTGGAGTTTGAAAAGGTTAAACATGTTCAAAAAGACCCCGGATGCTTTACTATACCAATTTCTTTAGGGGGTCAAAATTTTAAAGGTTTGTTGGATCTTGGGGCAAGTGTCAATGTGATGCCCTTTCATGTTTTTAGAAGTTTGGGGGTATGTGAGTTGAAACCACCCATGAGAGACTTGCAATTGGCGGATCTCTCAATCAAAAGACCTTTAGGGGTTATTGAAGGGGTGTTGGTTAAAATTGATAAAATCATTATCCCTATTGACTTTTATGTGATGTGTATGGAGGGATCAAGTGAGGAACAACTGAAAACTCCCATTCTACTTGGGAGGCCATTTATGTTTGACACTAAGGCCACCATTGATGTGTGTCAAGGGATGGTATCCTTGAGAGGTATGGGGGAGGAATGTAAGTTTTGTATGCTTAAAAATGATAAGAAACCCTCCCCCAAAGATGATTTTGTAGGAGCCATAACAGATTTACCAATTTTTAATTATGATGTGAATGGAGGTGAGAAAAGTGGGGATAATGCGGACGTTTGTTCCTTGGCTAGTAACATTAAGGCCGACCAATACTCTAGGAGTAACGGGTCGTATCACTCCCCACACGATTCCCATAAAGAGTCGAATCCATCACATTTACCACAAGGGCCTTCAAAATCGAGAGTTAGTGAGGAGAGTTATAGTGATTTATCTGATTCTATATTTTTAAATATTTTTGTACATGATAACTCTCTTGATCTTGGTTGTGAGAATGGTGTTCTGCAGGTTGCAGAAAAGGTTGAGTTTGGGGGTGGAAACCCCAATAAAAAGAAAAGAAAAAGGGGTAAGCACAAGCGTAAAGTTTCAAAAATAAATGTGGCTTTACCCCTACTTGTTAACAATGGAGAGCTGAAGTGGAAAGAGAAGGGCGTTTGTGCCCGTGAGGAAAAGAGATGGTCCAAAGGCCGCAAAGCTAAGGCCAAGTAAGCTTGGGACCATAGTCGGGCTAACGACTTTAACCAAATGCGCTGCTTGGGAGGCAACCCAATGAGGTATGTTTTATTTTTGTCTTAATTATTGTTTCGTAGTGTCTTGCCATCCGTTAAGCCCAAGGCACGCTTTTGTTCTCTTTGCTATGAGGACATAGCATGTTTTGAGTTTGGGGGTGGGCAACTCTCCGAGTTTGTGGGTTTATAGGGGAGTGTATATAGTGTCACCCTCTAAAAAAATAGAAAAATTTAAAAATTTTGTTCTTTTCATAGTTGGGATGTTGGCCAAAGTTTGTGATGATTAGAGTGTGCTTTATTTTTAAAATCACATGTGCTATTATTAGTGTGGTGATTGGGATTGCATTGAAACGTTTAAATTATGATTGCACCACCTCTCACTTCCGTATCATATTCTTGGTCATTGTCATCAACTTAGGTGCCCTTTATGGGATCACTTCGTGTATTCTCGGGGTCCCTAGAACATGTTTGCATGATTGTCAATAACACGTCAATAGGTTACTTGATATATATGGCTATTCTTTGAATCCCTTTTTGTGAGCCTTAAACTTTCTAGTCACTTATATAAAAAAATTCGCTAGAACCCCTTTTGAGCTTGAAAAAGAATGGAATCTCTCACAAAGTGGGAGGTTATCTTAGACCACCATTCGTCTTCTTTTGTACCCGCATTGTCCTACCCTTTTAACTTATACACAAATTTAATTTTTCTCACCTTTTTCAAGAAAGTGAAACTAGGGAAAGAATGAGGATATTTTGGGGGATGTTTTGAAAATCAAAGGGTGAAGTGGAAAGTGGTCACGAAAATAAAGAAAAGGGTCATGTTATGTAATGAAAAGAGGGGCTTGATAAAAAAGAATAAAAAAAAAAATATTGAATGCACATTCTTCGTGATGTAATTGTGCAAAGCAAAAAGAAAAAAAAATAAAATAAAAAAAAAAATAAATAAAAAAAAAAAATCGAGCCCTCTCTAATATCAAAAGTGAAATTGTATTTCAAGGTGACTAAAGGAAGTAGTGGAATGTGCTCAACCCCATGTCAATGTATGAAAAAGTTTTAGTTTGTGGGTTGGCACATTGGAAAGTAATAAGGGTGAGTGGAGGATGTATTGTTAAAAGAAGACTTTCTAGTTTCACTTTCTTATGTTCGTATGTCCTTACCTTCATTTGTAACCACGAACCTAACCCTGCGATCTTTCGTACCTAAACTTTTAAGTCATATTATTCTTTCAATATTGAGTAACCGGGTTGACAATCGTGTAAATATGCATATGAGTGTCCTTTTTGGGTTGTACTGTCTATGGCATATTGATTTAGAGCATCACTTAGTGAATCCATAAACAATCTTAGGTTGTTGGCAGTGACCTCCCATAATTCATTCATTATTCAGGCCGCGGTGGAAAATTGTGAGTTTTATGCTTCAATGTGATTGTAATCCCATTACTGTGGTGGCACTTGTTGATTATGTGTGTTGGTGAGAATCTGAGACTTGTATGGCCAATGACTCATCTGTGATGGAACATCCCAAAAATATTATTTTGTTTTAATGTTTTATTAGTAGTATTTAGAGTAGCTTTGTTTTACTTCTTTTAGTTTTGTTTTACTCGGGACGAGCAAAAGGTTAGTTTGTGGGTGTTTGATGGATGTGTATTTACCCATCCAAATGATGCACTTTTAGGCTTTCCTTGAGTTTGATTCCCGAGTTTTATGTATATTTGACATGGTTTGTGAGTATTTTATGAGTACAGGGTATAAAGCTGATTAAAGGTGTATTTTATGGATAAAAAGTGCAAAAGGAATAAAGTGGAGCGGAGCAGAGAAGAAATAAAAACTGAAATTACGAGCTCAAGGACTAAACTGGCATTTGGAAGCTTTTGGACTAAATTGGAAATATTGGAAAATTCAGGGACTGAACTGGGAATATGGAATTTTTGGACGAATTTAATTTATAAAAATTCCTGAGATAAAATGAAAAATAAAAGTCCAAAGAGCGAAGCGCAGAAGAAGTCATTAAAGTGGTCAAAGTGCGACTGCAAGATAGCGGGACGAAACGAATAAAAAGGATATTAAATCAAGCCAATGCATTGCTGAAGGTGGCCGGCCACTTTCATGGTATGGCCTAGGCATTTGGGGCCGAAGCTAGGGAAGTTGGGGCCATGAAGGAAAATAATTGGGCCAAGGCAATATGAGGAAAAGGGCCAGGAGAAGGGCGGACGCGCTTCCAAGAATTGCGGACGCGCTAATGAGCAGAAATAGGCACAAAAGTCACGGCCAAGTATTGCGGACGCGCTAACCATCAAGAGCGGCCGCGCTTCTTTCGACGTCAGCACCAGTTTTGCACGTATTATTCAAGGGTATTTTTGGGATTTCTCACTTTTGACCACAGAATTAACCTATTCCTCTTATAAAAGATAGCAGCCACGGTAGAGAGAAAAAAAATATATCACATATCAGATTATTATTATTTTTAGAGTTTTATTTTCTTTTCTTTTCTTGGATCAATTGAAGAGAAGATTTATTCATCAATTCAGGTTTTTATCTTTGTAAATTATGAGTAGCTAAATTTATTAGATTTGTAGATTGGTCGAACCTTTACCGGATTTCTATGCAATAATATTTTTAATTCTTTCTATTTAATTCCTTCTAGTTCATCAATATATTTTAATTTCTTGTTCATGGATTCGAGACGTATGTTAAGATACGAACTCATCTTTGAATAATTGGGTATCGAATTCGCCATTAATTTGGGATTTTGATACATAGATCATTATTGATTGAATAACTTTAATTGAGGCCGTAATAGAAATTTATTAAAGTTAGGTTATTTAATTCTTGTGTTCTTAATTTATTCTTGGCATATTGTGGAACCGTAATAGAAACCATAATATTAAGAGAGTATTTAGGATTGTAATTCGGCCACCTAACCGTGTCGATCCTAGCCAAAGTGAATGAACCCTAGAAGTTGAGTTAATGTTTTATAAGTAAAATTTTGCATAGAATGATGGTGAAGTGAAATCCAATCTACGAATCTCTGCTCATAATCTGTTTTCTCGTTTATTTAGTTTTTGTTAGTTATTTTATGCTTTTAGGCTTAAATCAAATCTATAAACTGTGGTTACTTATTCACTGCGTTCACCCTACTTGTTTACCAACGAGTCTCTGTGGATTCGACCCCTGCATTTGCATACTGCTACACCGGTAGTGAGTACACTTGCTCGGTTTTTATTACAAGAGGGAGTTTTCCTCCATCAGTGTGTCAAAGTGCCAGCATCAATATTTCAAAAGTGTCAGTGTTAGAGTTTTAAAAGAGCCGGTGTTAGAGTTTCAATAATGCCAACATATGCTTGTGTTTGCAAGTGTTTGTAAGTAAATGTGTCAGTGCAACTGATTCTATAGTGCCAACATTATATTTTCAAAGTGACTGCATCAGTGTTTCAAAATGCCAGCAACAGTGTTTCAAAAGTGCTAGCATTAGAGTTTCAAAGTGCCAGCATCAGTTTATCAAAGTACCATCATCAATGTTTCAAAAGTATCTGTGTTAGAGTTTCAATAGTGCCAACATTTGCTTGTGTTTATAAGTAAATGTGCAAGTGCAACTGTTTCTATAATGCTAGTGCAAGTTCTTATTTCCAAAAAAGCCATTGCTTGTGTTTTTTAAAGTGTCAGTGTCACGAATATAATGTACCAGTGCATCAATTCATAGCAATCGGTGGAAATTGATGAAAATTACGACTGAAAACATGTCGGAGAAAAAGCAAAATCAAGTATAATACATTTTCAAAAATCATACCTTCGTTTCGATGCTTGCTCCCGATTTCTTTGGTTTGACGGTCGTAATTTCGTAAAACAACTGAAACATGTCGGATAAGATGTAAAATCGGTGGAAATTGATGAAAAATAAACGGAATTCTCGAAGAACAGCTATAAAAATCAAATTGAACAGCGCAAATAACGAAAGAAATTCAAAATTTTTGGTTGTACGCGTATTTTTTTTTGAAGAGAACCGGACCGGAAAAGCGTGTGTATAAACCGTCTGTTAAATGAAACGCGGGTAGAAAACACGTTTTTTGTTAAGATTAACAAAAAAAAACGCGTTTTTACAAGATTTTTGCTTATCATAATAATAATAATTATAATTTTTAAAAAATTCTATATATTTTTTATTATAATAAACAATTATGAATATATTTAATATTTTGGGCAAATTACAATTCGGTAACTCGTGTTTGCCTCACTTCTGCACAAGTCCTTATGAAATAACCAAACTATCCTTTAAAAAATCCTTTAAAAAGTCATGAGTCATGCACATGACTTTATTTCCGTAAAAAAACTAACGATTCGTTAGTCTTTTATACCAAATTGCCAAAATACAAACTTAGAAATCGGATTGACATATTTTAATTCTCAGGTAGCGTAATTTAAATGTGTGTAAAACTCATGTTACCATCTACTCCCTCCGTCCCAGCCCACTGTAAACTAAAAAAAATGGCACACCAATTAAGGAATATTATTAAGATAATGAAAATGTGTGGTAGAAAATGAAGAGAGAGAATAAGTGGAGTAAATAGTAGGTTGGTTGAATAAATTGTGTGGTGGAGAATGAGTGGAGTTAATGAGTGGGTGGGGTAGGGAGAATATAAAATATTAAAGGGCGTTAGTTATGGCGGTTCTGTTGAAAATTTGGGACGGAGGGAGTATTTACTACCGCAACAACCCCCTTAAAAATAATAATAATAATAATAATAATAATAATAATAATAATAATAATAATAATAATAATAATAATAATAATAATAAAAATTGGTGGAGTTTGCTATATGATGGTTGGCCTATCCCCCAATCAGTTCCAACGATGTTTCCCGCCTCCTCCAACCTAAACAAACAAGTCTTGACAATCCTAGACAAATGCACTCACCTCCGCCATCTTCAACAGCTCCAATCTCACCTCATCGTTCTCGGCCATGCCCACGACCAGTTCTTCTCCTTCAAGCTCATTCGTTGCTGCACTCTCTCCCTATCCAACCTAGCCTACGCCCGTTCCATCTTCGACACTCTCCCCTCACCCAATGTCTATCTCTACACCGCCATGATCACCGCCTACTCTTCTCAAAACTCGCAGTTCGGCCACCATTCGTCTCTTGTTCTTTACCGCCATTTGGTTCGAAAAGGGAACCCAAAAGTCAGCCACTTTATCTACCCACACATCCTCAAGTCTTGTCCTGAGTTTGTAGAGCATCGTTGTACTGAAATGGTGCATACCCAGATCGTGAAAACGGGTTACGGGGAATACCCAGTAGTGCAGACGGCTCTTGTGGATTCGTACTCGAGGTTCTCAGATGGGGTTCGGGTTGCACGAGTGGTGTTTGATGAAATGTCTGAGAGGAATGTTGTGAGCTGGACTGCGATGGTTTCAGGGTATACTCGGGTTGGGGAAATGGGGGATGCGATTTCTTTGTTTGAGGAAATGCCTGAGAGAGACGTTCCTTCGTGGAATTCGATCATTGGTGGGTGCACGCATAATGGGTTGTATTCTGATGCGATTTCACTTTTTAGGCGGATGGTTGGCGAAGGGAAGAGGCCAAATCAGGTTACAGTTGCATGCTGGCTTTCGGCATGTGGGCACAGTAGTATGCTTCAGCTTGGAAAATGTGGGCATGGCTATATTCTTAGAAATGAGATTGGTCCTGATTGGTTCATGTCGAATGCTTTGGTTGATATGTATGGAAAATGCGGGAGCTTGATAGAAGCCAAAAGGATTTTTGATAAAACCTCAAAGAGAAGTTTGACGTTGTGGAATTCCATGATCAACTCTTTTAGCTCCATGGGCAAAGCAATTGTGCTATTAATGTTTTTGAGGAAATGATGCAGTGTGAAGATGATCTGAAACCTGATGGGGTTACCTTTGTTGGGTTGTTGAATGCTTGTACTCATGGTGGTTTGGTTGAAAAGGGCGTTTCTATTTTCGTTTGATGACTAATGATCACGGGATTGAGCCTCAGATTCAGCATTACGGGTGCTTGATTGATCTTCTTGGCCGAGCAGGTAAATTTGACGAAGCAATGGAAGCTATAACTGGAATGAGAATGGCACCTGATGAGGTCATATGGGGTTCTATGCTTAACGGATGTAAGATTCATGGGCGTACTGATTTGGCAGAATTTGCTGTTAAAAAAGCTGATCGAGGCAAATCCAAAGAATGGTGGCTATGGTATAATGCTAGCAAATCTTTACGGAGAATTAGGGAAGTGGGACGAGGCAAGAAAAGTGAGGAGAACGTTGAAGGAGCAAAACGCTTATAAGATGCCAGGTTGCAGTTGGATCGAGATTGATAATCTGGTTCATCAGTTCTATTCCGCTGATGAATCACATCCTAGAATCGAGGATATATACACAGTTTTAGAAACTATGTTTGACTTTTCTTACGAGGTTGGCTACAATCATCCTCGTGATCTGACATTTGTGCCTTGAGCATTTGAGAGTTAAGGTTGCTCTGTAATTCAAGATTTGCAAATCTGACTGCTTTTGAGGGGAAAATTGTGCTTGGACCAAGGCAGGATGCTTCTCTTGTGGAGTTTTCGTGCTTGAACTTGTCAAGCTTAAACATAAGAGGCCAGTGTAATTGTTCTTGCCCTTTCAGCATTCCAACGGCTCCGGGGCAGGTGAGGTAGTACCTCACAGAAGTCGATCAAACGCCCGATCTCTACCCTCCATCCTCGTCTCGAGCGGTCCACATTTAGGGGGTTTCATTCAGGTATTTTAGACATTTAGTTTAGTTCGTGCACCTCTTCACTTGGGATATTAAGAGTCAGCAACCAGCGGCGAATCTAGAATTTTTGGAGAGTCAGTCAAATTTTGAGATAACGAGAAAAATGGAAACCACTCTATTTTTTATTTTATACTATACTCCCTCTGTCCTACTCCAATGTGGACTTATTTCCTTTTTGGGACGTCCCACTCCAGTGTGAATTGTCCAAAATGGCAAAGAATCTTTACTATTTCACCCACTCATTCTCTCTCCTACTTTACTTTACACTCACAACATTCTCTCTCCTAACTATTCCTCCCACTCATTCTCTCTCCTATTTAATTTTTTATACTCACAAACACCTCCTTCGTCTATTTCACTCTCCTACTTTTCCTTAATTTCTGTGCTCAAAAAGTAGATCCACATTAGAAGAGTGGGATGGAGGGAGTATGTTTTAAAAAGTTTAATATGATATTATAACATACTCCTTCCGTCCCGGCCGACTTAGGATTTTTTGAAATGGCACGAGGATTAAGGAAAAGGTAAATGTTGTGAGTGTAATTTAAAAATAGGAGAGAGAATGAGTGGAGAGAATAGTAAATTATAATGGTGTTGTGAGTATTAAAATAATGTAGGAGAGAGAATGAGTGGAGAGAATAGTGATTTAAGGTTTCCATTTTGGGCCGTCCTAAGTCGGGTGGGACGCCCAAAATAACAAAAAGTCCTAAGTCGGCCGGGACGGAGGGAGTATTTTTTTCATACTCACAAGTAAATTTTTTAATGATAATGAATAATAATAATAATAAGCTATGAAACTACTAATCCCTTGGCAATCCTATAGTGGGCCCAGATCTGATTTTACCCGCAAACATTTCCCTCCAAGCAGAGAAGGCGGGAAAATAACATCATTTTACAAATTGCTAGTATTTCGCTAGATCTAAAGTTCTCTCTACTCTCTCATCTCCACCGCCCCCACCCTATGGACTCCGACTCCGATTCCGGCGGCTCCCACATTTCATCAACACCGCCTCGACACCCACCACCACCTTCACCTCCGCCAGCGACTGTAAGACCGCCGGCCAAGCTCCTCTCTTCTTCTATATTCCGAACTAAACCAAAGACAATGCCATCTTCCACTTCCCGCCCAATTCTAAGACCTAAACCCTGCAACAAACGAAGTAAACAACCGGCACCTAATTCACCTCTACCAGACCCGTCACCGGACCCTATCTCCACCCCCTCAACAACTCCCAATTCCAACTTACCGTTTCCAATCCGCCGCTCCGACGATCAACATTTGAACGACAACGCGTCAACCGATACCATCCCGGCTGTCCGGTTGCACTTGCCGAAATTTGGGTCGTTCTCGAGCAATCGTAGACAATATTCAGTCAATTTCGAGTCGACTGGAATTGAAAATAATATTAGTTCCTCATCAGTCTCGGCTGTGAATTCTTCCCAACCCAGTGAAACCCTAATTGATGCTGTGAGCAATGTGGAACCGAAGAAAGCTTTGAGGAAGCATCCGAATTGGATTGGAGGTAGTGTTTATGATGCCCAGCCAGTGAAGAAACCTAAAATAGTCAACGAAGGGAATTTTGTGAGGTTAAATATCAATGGTTATGGAAGGAGCAAGTTCAAATATATGGGCAAGAAAAGGAACCTAATGCCTACAATGGGAGTCGAAGTTCTTTCAAACGAAGGAGAAAGTTTCAGGCTAAGAGTGAAGGAGGCGAGGAGAGAAATGAAGAAGGCTTGGTTTTGGAGGAAAAAGAGAGTGAGAGATTGGGAAGTGAGATGGGATTGATTGATGAGGCTGTGATGGCTGTTCAAAATGAGTTATCGGATGAGAATTTGGTTAAGTTATTGAAGATTAGTCATGGTTATGATTCCTTTAGGAGTGGGCAACTGGAGGCAATCAAAAACATACTTGGTGGGAAATCAACGATGGTAATTCTGCCAACTGGAGCTGGGAAATCGCTTTGTTATCAGTTGCCGGCTATGGTTTTGCCTGGGATTACGCTTGTTATTAGTCCTTTGGTGGCATTGATGATTGATCAGCTTAAACAGCTACCACCAGTGATTCGGGGTGGTATGTTATCTAGCAGTCAGGTTACCCCCTCTCTCTCTCATGTTCTTGTTTTTGTTTCTAAGTTAAGTTTGTCAATTTTGTTTGTTTTGTTGTTCTAGACTTTAGAAGAGATGTCACAGACATTGCGGCTCATACAAGAAGGAGCGTTGAAGGCAGGTTTACTCTGTAGATGATTTTTCTGATGTTTGTTTGCAAGATTTCTTTGATATATAGTTTCATTTATAATCATCAAGAATCCACTTAGATTTGTTCATTTTATTGTGCCTCTTGTTGTTTCCTTGTCTTTAGTGTCCCTTGTAAGCAAACTGGGGATTTCTATCCAAAAGAATTTTAGTTAAATACTCCCTCCGTCCCGTAAAGTTAGTCCCACTTTTTTAGTTGTTAACTTGAGTCAACTTTGAGCAATAATGGTTAGTGTTAATTATCCTAATGAAATCTAAAACTTTTTATTGATAGTATTTACAATGGTATATCAATAACAAGTTTTAGATTTTCATTTGTTTAAAGCTAACCTAAATTAATGCTCAAAGTTGATTCAAGTTAACAACCAAAAAAGTGGGATTAACTTTCCGGGACGAGTATTTACTTCGTCTGCAGTGGTACCAGAAATTAAGGTTTGATAATTTATGTATCAGGTCCTTTATGTTTCACCAGAGAGATTACTGAATGCAGAATTCACATCCATATTTTCATCCACTCCACTTATATCACTTGTAGTGGTTGATGAGGCCCACTGTGTCTCTGAATGGTGAGTATTTACTTAGGCATTTTCTTCACGGGCAATGATTCAAAAACAAACGAACAGAAAAAAGTTATGTAACACATTTTATTCCGACAAGTCTGTAAGTCCAGTCACTTGGTGGTGGGATCTGCAGAATCTACTATCAATCAACAATCATCAACCGAATGCAATTTATGTATCATTTGTCACTATTATTTCTCTACCCACAAACTCATACTCCTTCGTCCTATTACAAAAGACACAAAAGCCCCATTTTGATGTCCCATTACAAAAGGCACAAGCCCCAAAAGTAAAGTTTTTAATACTTGTTTATTCCAGGGACCCACTTGTCATACTCACATCATCTATCCACTTACTATTCCCTACCCCACTTTCTCTCTCTTATCTCACTTTTCATACTCACATCACTTATTCCACTATACACATTCCTTAATTTTTGTGCAAAACCCAATTTATGCCTTTTGTAATGGAACGGAGGGAATATGCGGTATCACAATCTTTTTTTCTTTTTGAGTTCCCCCTTTTGGAATATCATGCATCTTTGGTCATTCTTCTTTTTATATAATATTGTAGACAAACATATATACATTCACAGGTCACACAACTTTCGCCCTTCATATATGAGACTTAGGGCATCCTTACTTCGTTCTGCTCTTTGCGTGGAATGTGTGCTTGCGATGACAGCTACTGCAACTACCAAACGTTACTTGATGTCATGTGCGCTCTAGAGATTCCTCAAACGAATCTCATTCAGGCAGCCCAATTGAGGGACAACTTGCAGTTGTCAGTATGTATGAGTGAAAATAGGCAAGCGTGTACCCAAATTCATCTCAATTTATGTATATACTCTTGGTTTAGTTGTCCAATCAGGTAGGCATAAACTTACAATGATTTGAACGTGGCAGAATGAAAGATTTGATGGTTCTGCTCAAGTCAGCTCCCTATGTCGATGTCAAAAGCATTATTATTTACTGCAAATATCAGGTATACACCCCTCCATCACATTCACCATTTGAGCTGATGATCTAACTTTATAAATATTACAGTAATTATGTGGATGCATCTTTTCATAACAATCTAGTTGATATGCTACTCTTGTATATGTAATTGCAGTATGAAACTGATACAATAAGCAAATTTTTATGTGATAGCAACATCAGGGCAAAGGTTACTGCTTCAACTTTTCTTTTTCTTTTTTTTTTCTTCTGGAATTTAGTTGCATGATATTTGATGTTTTGTGGATCACAATAATTCTGTACTTTAATTTTGACACAATCACTTTCTTGATTTTAGAGTTACCACAGTGGGATACCTGCAAAAGATCGAAGGCGCACTCAAGAGTTGTTTTGTTCAAATAAGATAAGAGTGGTAAATATTTTTCCCTGGTTCAGTGTGGATTATATGCACTGCTTCACAAGTACAACCTTCTTTCTTTACATTTAGTAGTTAACAACATATTCTCAGTTTCATTTACGTTTCTTTTTCCCCTCTTTCTGGAAGGTGGTGGCAACCGTGGCATTTGGTATGGGGCTTGATAAAAGCGATGTTGGAGCTGTAAGAGGAACAATGCTCATTACTCTAAAGTGATTCTTGTGCATAATTCATATCAAGTTATCAATTGCTGCTAACAATTACACTCTGTCCCACAAAAGGAGCCGCTTTATACATGGCGCATTTTATAAGAGTGTAGCTTCACTTGTGTGTACTTCCACAAAATTGCACTAAAAGAAATTTCTCTTTCAGAAATGCGACTCTTTTTTTGTGTCAAACGAGTTTGGTAAGTGCAACTCTTTTTTTTGGGACGGAGTGTGTATATCATCAATCATCTGATTAGGTACACAAAATGTACTGCCTAATATCATCTGTCCCCAGAATTATGTTCACTCAATGAGTTTTAACTGTATAAATATGTCTCTTTACTTTCTGAACAATATGATGTGGTGTTAAGACCAAAGCTGAAATGTTCCGTACTGATGTTTCAGGTAATTCATTACAGCTTACCAGAAAGCTTGGAAGAATATGTCCAGGTTGATTTATTTTTTCATTTACCTGTCATTGTGTTAGATATTATTCTTAGCTAAAGCAATTTTGTACTTATAGGAGATTGAGCGTGCTGGACGGGATGGACGATTGTCTTATTGTCATCTTCTTTTTGATGATGCTACTTATTTTAAGCTTCGTAGTCTTATGTACAGGTAGTTATTTTCTCCCAGCTTCTTTAGATTTCTCTTTTCTGCAAATTAAATAGTAAAACTTTGCATTATTGTTTTTGTCAGCGATGGGGTAGATCAATATGCAGTAAACAGATTCCTCAAACATGTATTCAGCAATGACAAAAATGCGCCTGAAAAGATCTGTTGACTGGCAAAAGACTCTGTATCTCATAAATTTAACATGAAAGAAGAGGTACTTCTCAAGAACTATCACTAATAACTGCATTAGAATCAGAATGCTTCTGATGCTCACCAGTCTGCTTCATAGATATTCAATATAAAGAGAGCTCTTGGCGTCCCTTATTCTGACTCAAGTTTCTGTTCATATATCTGTGGTGATAAGAAGGAGATCTGAGCTGAAGAAAGTTACTATTTGTTGTCTAATCTTTGAACTTGCTATATGCATTCAGTGACCCCCTATTGTAATAGGGAAACACGTCCAACTGCATATACAAGCTTCAGTGTGCCTTATGACCTTTAAATGACCTTCATTGTTGAAGAAGACAAATGTTCTCCATTAGATTATACTAGCTTCATCAAGTCCATTGGCTCTATACTGTGTAGTCTTGTGGCAATTTCTTTGTTCTCTGCATAAGTCAATCTCTTAATGAATTTGGCAAAGATCCAGTAGCTATAGTTATAGCCATGGAATATTTGCCCTTCACCTATATTGTGGAATATTAATTTGCTTCAACAGTATTTTGTGACCATCCTCATTTTGCCTATAGCTTTTGCCTCTTATGAACTATGAAGATAACAACTATCATATTAAATCGTAATATCCTCTCTTTTATCTTACTGAATTTCTATGTTGTTATGAAATATTGCAGGTGATGTTGACTATCTTAACTCGCTTGGAGTTGGGGGAAGTGCAATACGTGCAATTACTTCCTCAAATGAATGTATCTTGTACTTTAAATTTCCATAAGGTGTGGTGACCCTGTACTGCAATTTTTTTTTTTTGCCTGTCTGCCTTATTAGTAAATGTCATGAATAGTCGCTTTGAGTGCCATTAAATCTGTGGATAGAAGTTATTCTCCTTTCGTCTGAAAAAATAGTCTCATTTGACAAGTGACACAAGTTAAATATTTAAAGGAGGATGCTTTACTTCTACCTTCTTGACATTGCACTAAAATTATTGGGTGTTTTTTTTTTATTATGAGAATTTTTTCTGGGACAACCCAAAAGGAAAGGGGGCTACTTCTTGGGGACATAGGGTATAATAAAGCAAGAGTTTGATGGTGATTGTTTTCATGACTGCAGACTCCTGCACCACTGCTTGCGTCCAAGGATATTGTGGTTGCAGCAATTTTGAAAAAGTAAGTATTGTCATTTTTTTAATGGAAGAAATGTATGCTTTACGACATTCAAATTACATGGATTGCGGTTTCCAGGTCTGAAATGAAGCAAGGGCAATATTTGTTTGATATACCCACTGTAGCAAACTGTATTGGAGTTCAATCAATGGATCTATCTAACCAGTTACAGGAGCTGAAGGTAACTTTGTAAATGTAACTTGTCCTTGGGTTTTAAAGAAGTCACTTTCTTTGCATCTGGTTGTCTGGGTGTAAATTGGAGTGGAAAGAGCTATATAATATCACACAAAAGTACACAGATAACATTTAATTTTCTCTCAAATATAACATTTCAAATGCTGACCCTTATTGTGGATGGTAGTTGTTATATCAATCACAAAACTGAGACGATCTAAAACATCCACTTTAGCGATCTTGTGAGTGTCTGTTCTTAGACGCAAGTTATACGTAGCTATAGCATCATAACTGCCAATATCCATAAAGATGAACCACACATACTGGACTCAGGACACCAATTTATTTGCCTTTTAAAATTTTAAAGCAACTGTGTACGGACTGCAGGGACTATGCTAGTTAGCCTCATCAATTTATGCTGGTTTACATGTGTTAATTGACATCTGAATTATTTCTGGCATAATCTTCTGCAAGTTTGTAGCCTGGCCATCTGAGCTGCGTTATGCTTTATGTTACTCCTTCTGTCCCAAATTGAATGTCTTTTTTTGTCCCAAAATGTGACCTTTTGAAACTTTGCGTTCAAATAACTTTGTCTCTAAATGTTTATTCTTTCAAAAAAAAAAAAATATTAGTTCATTATATTTATTTTTGCAAAACTAAAACTTTGAAAGTGAATAGCGAGAATGTTCATATTTTTTCCTATTAAAAATCAACATTTTCAAAAAGTCCCTAACGGACATTCATTTTGGGACGGTGGGAGTATAACTTATCAACTTCATTTATTAATTCTGGTTTATATTTTAACCTATCGACTTCCATTATTGATTCTGTATATGCTCTTCTAGTTGAAGGGAGAAATCACATATGAGCTGAAGGATCCAGCCTACTGCTACAAAGTTGTGGATTTCCCAAAGGATTTATGTTCCCTTGCTGATGACCTCACACAATGGCTATCTGAGGTTGAGACTTCCAAGGTGATTGATTTAACCCAACAAATTCTTATGGACCTTCAGTCATTCTCTTATGGTAGACTTTTGTGGTTCGGGTCTCGGGGACTGGTCTTCCAAACTATTTCTTGATTTCATAATTTTGCAAGTAAAAACATCACAAAGTTACTCTCTCTCTCTCTCTAAAAAAAATGTCCATAAATGGTTGTTCAATTTAAGTTACTAAATTCTACCTTTAACACACTTCCTCCATCCATAAATAAGAGTTTTGTCACTTTTTGCACAAAGTTTAATGCAAAGCAAAGCTTGTGAAAACAATTAAATTGGAGGTGGGTCCAAAGTAAATTTGTGGACACAAATCATCATATCCTAACTTACAAAGGAAAGTACACACTTTTTTTGGACATCCCAAAAAGGAATAGTGAACTCTTACTTGTGGATGGAGGGAGTACCATATTCCAATGAACACTTCCATAACTATAAGTCTATAAGGTGGACATTAGGCCCGACAAAATTGACCCGTTACCCACTAACCCGCACGACCCAACCCACTAATTACCTAACCTAACCCAACCCGTTTAAGTTAGCGGGTTAAAACGGGTTACCCGTCGCATCCTGTTAAACTTAACGGATTGACTGACCCGTTTCAACACGTTTAGCCCGCGAACACAAACAGCAAGAAGTAATAAATTTGAGGTGTGCAGGCTCAAAAAATAATTGGGGCGACCCGTTTCAACCCAATCCATTTGGCCCGTTAACTTAAAGGGGCTGTAGCGGGTCGACCCCTTTTACCCGTCAAACCGCCACATTTCTGACCCGACCCGCACCCGCACAATTGACAGGTCTGGTGGGCATTAAGGGTACTTATGTATAACTGATGTGTGCTTAATAGTTAACTTTCTTAAATTTCCCTCGAAGTAAAAAATGGACACTCATTTAGGGGCCAATGGAACAATTCTTAGCTCGATCATTTAGTTCTTTTGAAGCCTCTATTTGCTTTGGTTATTCCTTCTTGCTTTGCTCAATTCAATCATATGTGAGATAGCTCCATAGGAGCATATTTCTGTCATTTGCTCAAATCCACAAGGTTCATCTTGAATTATGATCAACAAAGTTGGTCAATCCCTCATAAGCTGTTGAAACTTTTGTTCAAAATGTTATTATCTTACAAAAATGTCATTGTATCTTTTGGCATAGGTGCGGAAAATGGATGCAATGTTTGATGCTGTAGTTTCTGCAGTGACAGCATGTGATAAATCTCTTGAGTGTAGTGAGAGCCAACATACGCCATGCTTGCAAAAAAAGATTTTGGATTATTTCAATGCAAGTGATGACAGTAAAGTCCCAAATAAGATGGGCAAAAGCAGGTTCGGGACTTTGTAATGATACCATGTTATGTGACTATTATCTTACAATTGTACTTTAATTTTGGAGGTCAATTCAATTGAACTTTGACCAAATTTTTATGAAAAAATGATTCTCCTAATGAAATTTTAAAAATTGTTATTGATGAACTACAAACGATACTATCAATAACAGTGTCTAGAATTTCATGAGGATGATCAAATTTCCATTAAATTTTGGTCAAAGTACAATTAAATTGACCACCAAAAAAATGGGACTATCTTCCCGGGACGGAGGGAGTATAATGCTAGAAGAAAACATTCATCTGAACATTTCTTGATCAAATCATGTAAATCTGGTTTGGTAGTAATGATCTGAATCATCTTTCATCATACTGTTTTGTACAATATTGTTAAGTTTGTAGATATACAGTCAACTAGGTTTTCCTTGTGTAACTCTACACTAATATGCGTTTATTTTTTCACCTGCAGCCCATTTTTGCGAGCAGATATTAAGGTGAGGGTTTCCACAAATCTAATACTTCGTAGTATTTTCTGCTAAACCAAATTTATGTTTATATCTAGTAACTTCTGTTTTGGTGTCAGGTTTTTCTACAGAGCAATTCTCATGCCAAATTTACTCCAAGAGCTATTGCAAGGATAATGCACGGCATTGCCAGTCCCGCCTTCCCTTCTGCAACTTGGTCTAGAGCTCATTTCTGGTACATCTGAACACATCTCTATTCATATTTCGAAAAACATGGAATTATACTTGTGTTCATTAGTCGTTTTATTCATTAAACCAGTTTTTATGAAACCAATGAATAGTACTCCCTCCGTCCCGAAATGATCTTCCCACTTCTTTTGTTGTTGATACGAAGCTACTTTTAGCAACAATTGTAGGTTAATTTAATTATCTCAGTGAAAATTTATAACTTGTTATTGATCCACAATTATAAATTCTATCAACAACAATTTTTAGATGTTCATTAAGATAATTAAATTAACCTAAAAGTATTGCTCAAAGTAGCTTCGTATTGACAGTGGAAAAAGTAGGAAGATCATTTTGGGGCGGAGGGAGTAATTAAGTCCATATTTCTGTATTTTCTCGAGTTTTTCTTTGGTACTTGGACATCAAAAGGAACTAGGAAAGTTTCCATTACAATGCTCTATAAGAATATACATTTAAACAGTAAGTCATTGTCTGCGCAAGCAATTGTCGCGCGTACGAAGCAGAAGGGCAAATCAGTAATTATATGTGTATATCTTGTGCAGTCATAATATGCTTATGTATTAAGAGAAAGAATCTTAGGTGTTTATTCAAAATTCTGAATTGCAGGGGAAGGTATGTACGGATAGATTTCAAAGTGGTTATGGAGGCAGCCAGGGCAGAGCTCATGAATTGTGTTGGCACAGATGTGCTTTAGCTGCTTGCTTTCATGGAACAATGATCTCACTAACAACCAAATCAAACAACTATTTGAGCCTTTTTATTTAACGGTAAACTATCTCTCACTCTCAGACACACTCCAACGCTCACTCACACACACACACACACACACAGTGGCGCACACAAGCATAACTAAATGGGTGGGAGTGCACCCATTTACTTGGATATCTTTGAAGCTTAGTGGGTGGTAAACTATCTCTCACTCTCAGACACACACCAACACACACTCACACATACACACACTCCAACGCTCACTCGCACACACACACACGCACACGCACACTCACACAGTGGCGCACACAAGCATAACTAAATGGGTGGAAGTGCATCCATTTACTTGGATATCTTTAAAGCTTAGTGGGTAAGGTGTTAGGCTTATAACTTTGAGGTTGTGTGTTCAATTTTTTCATAACAATCATTATTTTTTTTTTTTCACAATTCATATTTTAAAGCTTTATACTCCCTTCATCCCAAAATAATGTTCTTATTTGACTATTCAAAATTTTTGTTATGTGTTTACTTTTCTAAAATCACCCTTGATGATAGTAATATTACACTTACAACTTTGATAATTAAAGAAAACATCTTTTGGGACAAACAAAAATGGCATATGCGGACATCTCTATGGGATGGAAGGAGTAGTACAATTGTGCACCCGCTTAAAAAAAGTTTTGGATCCGCAACTGCGCACACACGCACCAACACATTCGCACACCTGGGTTTTAAGACTGGAGGCAATGTTTGTTAATATCTTTATGTATCCAGGCTTGTGATTCAATGCAAGGATGTATTACCAGATGCACTGTGTGTAGTGATGGTGGATCTAGCGCGCCGGTGTTTAAGTTATCGAGCCGTTTTTCGTGTGGCGGAAAGATCAGATAGCGGGTCCCGGTTAAGTAATGCATGTATGGCCGTTTATAGTTTCCACAATACTTGCAACAGAATGGAGATAGCAACATGAAGGCAGAAGGTAGCAGATTCATTTGCTTTGTACCCATTGTCACCAACAGGGGCGGACACAAGGCAAGTTAAAGGGGTGGTAGTGAACCCCCTAATCAAATAATGTGTGTGGTTTAGTGGTTAAAATGTTAGGACTTTTAGCTAAAGGTTGTAGGTTCGAGTCTTATATTAGACATTAATTTTTTCATACAAAGTTTTATATTGTATTTGTGCACCCCTTAAAAAATGTTCTACCTTAAAAAATGTTCTAGGTCCGTCACTGGTCACCAATGGCTTGTATTATTGACTTGGAACATTTAGCTCTGCATAATAATATGGGCCCCCTAACCCAATGTGGTTAGTGCCTTTACTTCCTAGAAATGTACTCTCTCCGTCTGTCCCACGTAAGTGGACCTACTTTTTGGGTGTGGGAATTAAGGAAAAGTAGGAGAGAGAAATAGGTGGAGGAGGTGTTTGTGAGTATGAAAAATTAAATAGGAGAGAGAATGAGTGGGAGGAATAGTTAGGAGAGAGAATGTTGTGAGTGTAAAAGTGAAATAAGAGAGAATGAGTGGGTGGAATAGTGAATATTCTTTGCCATTTTTGGCAGTTCACACTGATGTGGGACGTGGGACGTCCCAAAAAGGAAAGAAATCCACACTTACGTGGGATGGAGGGAGTAATTAACAACTCAATATAATTTATCTTTCAATTTTTTTAACTACCTATGATTGGCTACACTATTTATTTTAGAGACATTTACTAAAAACTAATTTTGAAAGATGGATATTATAAAAAAAAAAAAAAAAAAAAAAAACCACACAAGTTGTATATTACAAAAAAAATACTTTATAAATGCATTTATCAGTTGTTTAATCAAAAAATCAAACACTAATACTCTTTAAAAAATTGATAAATGAATTTATCAGTTATAAATATTATTAAACAACTGATATACTCCCTCTGTCCCATTTGAAGCTTCACTTTTTGTCAAAATGAGTAACATTTATTTAGTTCGAGACGAAAGAAAAAAAAAAACAATATTTAGGAGGGAGTAAAAAGATAATCTCAACATTCTCTTCCACAATCAAATTATGACTTACTACATAGATAAATATAGACATTTGTCAATCTAAATAATCACAAAAATGAACTTCTTTTCATGCTACTTTGTCAGCTTAATTGCACCCCCTCAAATGGTCAAATATCTTCTTCTTCAACAGCCTAACATCTCTCTCCAAAACATCTCCCTCCCTTTGTGGGTCAAAAAACATAGCATGAACCTTCTTCAGAACCCCAAGATACAAACTGAGCCATCCTTTCCTCTCGCTCTCGTCGCTCCGGCCAGCTTCTACTAGTCCTCCGGGCAATTTCCGACCACCGGACCCCACTCCAAAGAAATTATACATCGGAATCTCCATCACGTTCTTCTTATCAACATCTCTCCAAACCCTTTCTTGATCATCAACAATCAATATCCCATTCTCTTTCCCCATCACCAAATCCAAACTCTTCTGTCCAACACAACTTTCCCGCGTAATAACCCTAGAAAGCGAAGATGACTTGCACCCGAAGTAATTGTTTTCCGGGTCAATGAGCTTCAATACTTGTATCGCGTAATCTCGAGAACCCTTTGTAAAGACATGCAGTTCAAACAACTTGCTAGCTTCTTCGAGAAAGTGTCCAAGTCCGGGCCTCAACTTAGTAACGAATTCAGCCTCCTCCGTTATCTTGACCCGAAAAGAATCCTTCAAATTCGGGTCATAAGTTTCCTTGAGGAACAAGTCTCGATCTTCGGGTTTTAAGCCACTAAGAATTACAGAGTGGAGAAGGGTGTGATCCAAGTCAAGAACTAGTGAAAGCTTCTTTTGTTGCAATAATTTCTCGAACACGAATTTCTTGAGCAACTTCTTTGCATCATCGATATCACTCGTTGGATTGAGCTTAACGCGCTTGCAGCAATAAGTTGGTTTGATCGGGTCGGATCGAGGGCAAAAATATGAATTTTGCTGCACAATTGTCTCCATGGATGGATTTTAGCGAGTGTAAAAAAGGGTGAAATATTAAGATAGATAATGGATTGTTTTTGGAAAGGGAAGTGAGGGTGAGATTAAATAGAGAAAAATGATGTGGGTAATTAAGAATCCTTGAAGGAAACGGAGTAAGAGGCCAGGTGACTAATGACGCTTTAATTAAATTTAACACTCTTCAATTTAAGAAACTAGGAAAATAGAATCCATTACTCTTTAAATTTTCTGTAATTCAATATCCAATTACTCCCTCCGTCCCACTACAAACTGCACACTTTCTATTTTGTGCGTCCCATTACAAACTGCACACTTTCTAAAATGGCAAAGAATCTTTACTATTCCCTTCACTCATTTTCTCTCCTACATTATTTTAATACTCACAACACCATTATAATTTACTATTTCCTCCTCTCATTCTCTCTCCTATTTTACTTTTACACTCACAACATTTATATCATTATTTTTTTCCTTAATTCCCGCTCAAACAGTAACATTGCGGTTACTAGCGGGACGGAGGGAGTATTTATTATCAATTGTATTTATAATCAACATTTTGTAAAGTGTTTTGTAAGACTAGGACTCCGTTTGTTTCGCGTAAAATAACTTGCGGAAAATGATTTTCTGTAAAATATTTTTCGGAAAATGAATTTCCTGTAAAATGTTTTCCGAAAAATGAGATAAACATGTTTTCGGATGTTTGGTAATTAAGAAAAATGTTTTCCAGAAAAAAATTCATGTGTTTAATGAAAATATTTTTCGATAAAAACACAATTTTAGATAATTTGAGGGGGCGGGGTGGTGGTGGTGAGTGGAGTGGAGTGGGATAGGGTGGGGAGTTGTTAAAAATAAATTTTAAATGATTAATTTTTTTTTTGCCCGACGGGGAGTGGGGTGGTGGTGAGTGGAGTGGGGTGGGGTGGGGGGTTGTTAAAAATAAATTTTGATTATTTTTTTTGACCTGACGGGGGGTGGGGGCAGGGGCAGGGGCAGGGGTGGTGGTGGTGAGTGAAGTGGGGTGGGGAGTTGTTAGAAATAAATTTAAATGATTAAAATTTTTTTTTGACCCGAGGGGGGGGGGAGGGGTGGGGTGTATGAAAAGTTAGGTGTGTGAGGGTGTTACCATTTTTCGAAAAATGTTTTACTTAGAAAAAATTCACAAGTCATTTTACGGCAAAAATGGCGTAAAATATTTTTCGGAAAACATTTTCTCATTTTTCGGTGCTTACCAAACACCAAAAAATGAAGAAAAAAAAAAACGTTTTTCGAAAAACATTAAATTTTAATTTTAGGACAAACAAACAGAAAAAAGAGTCCACATGTTTTGTAAAGAACATACTCCTTCCGTCCCATAAAATCTTACTCATTTTGCTATTTTGGGCGTCCCACTTTAAAGTTTCACTTTTTTAAAAAGAAAAGTTTTTAATACTTTTTTATTCATGAGACTCACTTGTCATACTCACAACAACTATCCACTTACTATTCTCTACCCCACTTTCTCTTTCCTGCCCACTCACAAGTCACAACACCTACTTTAATAACATTATATATATTCACTTCTTATTCTTATTTTTCGTTCTCAATAATAGTAAACGGTAACCTAATGTGGGAATGAGGGAGTATGCTTTACATATATGCCTATATATTTAAGTTGAGACAATGATTCATTAACCCCTTCTCACTCCATTCAAACCTGCAAATATTAACATTTACTTTATTTTGGGACTGAGATATTACTATTTTACTTAACTTCTCAAATAATAGATTTACAAAAAAAACAATTAAAACGAGGTTTTATTATAAATGTTATAGCTTTTACCTATTCCTCTAATCTTCTATCCATTTACAATTATTTATTCATTTTTTAAATTTTTTTTATAGAAGCATGAAATACTGCCACAACAGAAACCCAAAAAAATTGGGACGGAGGGAGTAATTAAGGCCCCGTCTTGTCGAGCGTTTTTGTTAAAATGGAGATATAAAAACTCAGTTTTTTTTTATTAAGGTTGTTAATCAAGAGTTTTAGACGGTTGAATTTTAAAAGGTTGGGGATATTTTGGCCGCTCAAAATTATAGCGGTCAAAAAAAGCTCCGTTTTAAAAAATCTCCGTTTATAAAACTGTGCACCAGACGAGCCCTAAGAGTCCATGCTAAATTGCTGCAAAATAGCATATTCGTCACCTCATTTGAATCGTTTGGTAGCATATTCATTTATCCCATAAAACCCAACAGTGAGACAAACAAGAAAATATAAGTGAGGGCAAAGACCGTTAGGGGGGGACGACGAAAACAGACTTTCTCTCTCTACAATTCCCTTCACTTTCTCTCTCTACAATTCCCTTCACTACGAAAACTCGTTACTACGACGAAATCAAAATTACGCTCATTGATTCAGCTTCTGTGATACGTTTTTCTCGCATCTTCTCTTCTGTTGTTGATTGATTTCTAGAAGAGATCTGGAATAATGGAAGAATTGGCGGCTACGTTAATGCGATCGACAATTCAGAATTCGGTTGCCGGAGCTGCTGCATCACCGCCGCCTTCGTCGTCGTTCCCGTCGGTTTACACAAACTACGCTCTCGTTTCTGCTGTGATTGCCTTCTCGCTTGCTCAATCTATCAAGGTCTTCACTACTTGGTAATCCTCGTCCCCTCTCGCCTCTATTTTGTTCGTTTCTGACTCGTGTGGATCTACTTTGCTGGAGTGATTGAATTGTTGAATACAGGAATTTGAATTCTTTTTCTACTGAAAATTTGATTATGTGATTGAAGATTTTCAGTTTATGTTACGTTTGAGCTACGTTCTGTTTTGCTGCCTATAAGATATTGATGTCTACTGAATCCATTTGTTTTACTTTTATGTCTGTAGAAGCTCTATACCACTCTATATGTAAATTATGATTCTATCTTATGGCTTCTTTGGATTTATTTATTTGAGAATTTGCTTAGCATGCATCGAGCTGTGATCTTCTAGCTGCCTAGCTTGTCGTTTATTGGACTGGAATATGCTTGATTCATTGATTTATTTGATAATTGATTTTGGCTGATGATATCTTAGGATTTACTACTTCTATCAAGATACCTGTCCATCGGATATCTAGTATTTAATATAATGTAACAAGCTAAATTTGAGTGTACTTAACAAGAACATAGTAGATATTGTGGAAAGAACTACTAATTTTCTGTTGAGGAAGATATAAATAAGTTTCAAAATTGTTTTGTGCAGAAAATTACATGATTTTCTGTGATAGATTTCATAGGTTGTGTGATAGCTGTTTCTTCTTTTTTGGTTCTGCTAATAGGGTTTTGGTTAGGGCTTACATTATATTTGGTTCACCCTAAAAGTCTTAATCTGCCATAGTCATGCAGGTATAGGGAAAAACGATGGGATCTTAAGCAGCTTGTTGGATCTGGTGGCATGCCATCGTCTCATTCTGCAACGGTCACTGCTCTTGCCATTGGCGTTGGTTTTGTAGACGGCTTTGGGGGATCACTATTCGCAATTGCAATGATTCTTGCTTGTGTTGTATGATCTCTTGCCTGAAGTTCCAAATATATTGTTTTGCTCTTTATACATCTGCGTTTATGGAGATGGCATTTGTTAGGGAATGATATAAGTTGGTCCAATTATCATAATGAGGCCTCTTTGTTCTTTAACTTTCTTCTTTTCGTTGGTAGTTGTTTTCCTTCTTAAGTTTTTATAACTTAAAATGAAGCATAGTTTAACTTCCTGGTTTGCTGCCAAGGGAAAATGAAGGCACAGGCTTTTCCTTCAAGCTGCCTTCTGAAAATTTGTGTATTTAGTCTTTCTTGTAGTTTGTTGTGTGACTATTATGTGAGTAATGTCAGTCTTTATGCTAAAAAAAGTTTAAAAAACTTACTCCCTCCGTCCCGGAATAAATGCTATGATTGACAAGTGTGTTTTTAAGCTTTTTGTTATGTATCCATAAATGCCCCATCTCTTCATGAGTGGTGCAGTATACTCTTACGAAGACTTGCAATTTCCTTTAAGAAAGGGTAGCTTAAGGAGATCACCAAAAACTGCATCCTATTTTTAGAGATGCGACATTATTTTGGAACAAACCAAAATATAAAGTTTGACATTTATTTGGGGTTGGAAGGAGTACATATTAAGGCTGCAAAAAGATAGACCTAGTCATTCATATACTTCTATTCAGCCCTTGGTAAAAGTAACCAAATCACTGTTCAAACTCCAAATGTTAATCTGTATCGATCAGCAAATCACTGGGTTCTAGTCAATGAGAGGGAACCATTTGCTAAAGCCATTCCCATGACAATTGCCAAGAGGCTGTTCGCCAAGGTTCGAACCCGTGACCTTATGATCACCAAAGGAGCAACTTAACCGTTGCGCCAAGGCTCACCCTCTTAGTCAATGAAGAATAATTACTCTATTTGTTTATATTCTTGTTTGGGCGTTTCACAACCCTGTTTAGTTCATTGTTGTTATCTATGACGCCTTTTGGTATAGCTGAGGTCTCTAACTGAAAAAAGGTATGTTGCAGGTGATGTATGATGCAACTGGTGTACGATTACAGGCTGGACGCCAAGCTGAGGTTAATTCCCCTCTCTCTCTGTCTCTTTATATCTATATATATATCTCTGTGTATATTATGGTTATATATTTAATGTAATATACGCCAGTGTTTTTATCTGATTCTGGTTGTACATGCTTATAGAAACCAATCAGCCAAAAATTTCTATGCTTTTTTAAGCTATTTATACTGCAATTAGGATAAAAGATTCTCATAAATTGATCTGGTCCATTCTCAACTGCATAAATTGGATTTTTTTTCAGGTTTTAAATCAAATTGTATATGAACTTCCTGCTGAACATCCTTTAGCTGAGAGCAGACCACTACGTGAACTTCTTGGACACACCCCTCCTCAGGTCAGTTTTTTATGCCTTCTCTTGACAAAATGTCACCAGTTGATTCTGATATTTTTGCTTTATTGTTTCTGACTTCCCTCTCATCAATATTCATGCTTATGTTATTAGTAACTACTACCTCCGTCCCACTTCAAGAGTCCTATTTTCCCTTTTGGTCCGTCCCAGACTAAGAGTCCTACTTTGCTTTATTCCCAAAATGGCAAATAATGAATAGTGTTTTGGACATTTATACCCTCTTCTCTTCATATAACTACAAATAAACCAATACTTACTATACTACTTTTTATCCACTTGAATCATAAACAGTGTTTTAGACAATTATATCCCTAATCCACTTGCCATTGTTCACTCATTTCTTAGTGTTTTCTTAATAAGCGTGCAAACACTAGGTAGGACTCTTAGTCCGGGACGGAGGGAGTAGTATTTAAATGGTATTTTAGTTTTTCTAGTGATAATTATAATTGAAGTCCTCCATTCCCAATATTAATTATCTCTTTCGTAAGTATGGATTTATTATGGTTGGAACTTTAGTTAACAGCTATTGCTCTTGCTTCCTTGTGTGCGCTTTCAGTTCGTATCTCTTTTAGTCTCAAAACGAGTGTCTATTTTCTGATCAAGTTACTAAACTTTTGCCAACTATCATGTCATAATTTGACTTGCAAATACATATTGTGATCATTAAGGGTATTTATTAGTATTTTCTTCTTCTTTTTGTACAACTTTATGAGTATTTGCTGCTATGCTTAAATGTCAACTTCATAGTTTTGAAAAAACAAAAATTGACACTCATTTTGGGACAAATGAGTAACTTAGCCGTTTGGTTAGGAGGCTTAAGACGGGATAACATTCATCATGATTAATAAGGTTTATTAAGAGGGCGTTTGGTTGTACATTAGGCATCTGGATAATTAAGCCGATTTATTGAGATTAGGTCTTAATCCCCTCGCTAATTATACTGATCTCAGGGAAGTATTATTAAACCCTTCCATAATAATCCCCTCATTAATAATATTGCTAATCCTTATCCGGCAACCAAACGAAAAAGGACAGGAACTATTTTCAGGACATGAATAAGTACACAGATTGCTTTAGTCATTCCTTCCAATCCAGTCACTTGCTGAGTGCCGTGTATAATTTATCATACGAAAATTCTCAGTTCAACATTCAAAGATTATCCTCAAGTTAACTTTTCTCTGTGTTCAGGTTGTTGCTGGCGGGTTGCTTGGAGTTGTCACTGCAGCAATTGTCCATATGATCACTGGCTCGGGCTCTTGATCTTGAATATCTGGTGTGTATGACCCATTTTAGCTATATTGATGAGCATTCAACCACTTTGATAATCCCGAGTCAAACTCCTATAATCCATCACCAACTGTGATTTATCAACTCGGAATGTAAGGGACGGTGTTGTGCACAATTCAGCACGCACAATTGTTGAAACGATCAATTTGCTTATTGGCAGTGATTTATGCAATGCTAAGTTCTTAGATTTGATTGTAAAGGTATCGAGACAGTATTACACGACTCGTGTAAGGGACGGTGTTGTGCATAAGTAAAAGATTTGTGAGTAAATTTGCAAGTAATCGCTCCTTGGAGCCGATTTTGGGTAGCAAGAAACACCAAGCCTTCAAATCTCTCTCTCTCTCTCTCTCTCTCTCTCTCTCTCTCTCTCTCTCATGCTGTAGCCTTCAGAAATGACATTGCGTTGCACGCGGGGTCTTAGCCTGATGGTTAGAGTTCATGGCTTCCAACCTGGAGGTCATGAGTTCGATTCCCCCACCAGTGGTTAGAGGGAATGACATTGCCCTCCCTAGCATAGCTAGGCGCCCACGTGAAGTGCGTCGGGGAGCGGTGAAATGTGTTGATCCCCTTCTTGGAAAAGAAAACAAAAAAAAAAAAAAAAAAAAAAAATGACATTGCGTTTTTATCTTTGGATAGTTTTGCTTGTGATTCCTTTTGAGTTCAGTAGCAGAAACAAAAGATTTCCTTCTGTTCTTTTGAGTTCACTACAACTCTGAATCTAAATTATCAGATTCATTTATACCCTCAATTGCACAAGTACGATTGAGCATGATCGGCTAGATGGTATAATCCGGTTCTGGGGCGCCTGACGTCCGATTGCAGGGCAGTCAGGCATCTTGGTCTTGATCTTGACGGACGTAAGGGCATCTTGGGTATTTCTTTCCAAATCAACCTCGGTCCTAGATCGACGGACTAGCTAAATGACTGCCCTTCAGTTGGACAGTAGGAAACGCAGATCCGATATAGTCCAATGGGGTATTGAGCTTCAAGTTATGATAAACAACCAGATCAATATGTCAACACGGAACATCAAATACCTGAGGCTACACTCCTACATTACACATCGCCTCATTAAAAAACGCGACATTTATTTTGAAACAGTTCAAAAAGAAAAATGATACACCAAGGGAGTAACTGATAGTGAGTGTAGTATGCACAATTTACTCGAGGACTACACTGGCTACTGGCAAGGCTCTAACCCGAGTACCATTGAGAAAACTCTCCTCATTTCCGAAGCAATATCATTAACCAATCCTGACTTCACGCGCCAACCAATATGTTCGTCAGGTCTAACTAAAATCGCTCCTCTGTGTGTCATTTTGCATAGGTCCCACCACGACGATGAACTTGACAACGGCCTCACTTCAACCACATCTATGTAATTCTCACACGGTGCCAGTGCTATTTTGGTCCTTTCATCTCCATTGACTGCACCATTTGGCCACACGGCACAAACTTTAAGAGATACGTTGAAGTCGGCTGCTATCTCTAGTGCGATGCGGGCTAGTCGATAGGAGGATTCAATCGGAGCAATTATTAGAAGAAACTCAAGTTTATCTCCGGAAACAAGGTCTAGTGTCGAAAATGTCTCCTACATGAATATTTAGTATGGTAAGGCCAGTAAATCAGATATAAAGCTGAGGAATAATGAGTAAAAACAGGAAGATATAGCACGGAGATCTTCAATATACAATCGGTGTTTTAAATATGATAAAAAACAAAAAAAAAACTCCCTCCGCCCAGGAATGATAGTCCCACTTTTTAGTGGTTAATTTGAGTGGAACTTTGACGAAATATTTTGGAAATAAAATTACCGTAATGAAATTCTAAAACTTGTTATTAATATACCATTAAAAAATACTGCCAATAATAATTTTGAACATTTCATTAAAATAATGTATTTATTTTCCTTAAATCTTTCGTAAAAGTTCAATCAACCTAACCACTAAAAAAGTGGGACTATCATCTTGGGACCGGGGAGTATGATATTTTCCTATTAAAGAAGGGAAAATTTAAGTTTTTATTTTTCTTTACCAACAAGTTCTAAGTTGTCAGCATGTAGCATGCAGAGATTATGCAAGTCTGACCAGCCTTATATGCTATGTTACCTGAACTCGGGATCGGGTATCCGACACGGGTACGGATCCCAGTGTCGGATTCACTTTTCCTCAAAAAATTGGACACGGGGACACTGTCCTAAAATTAGGATACGGGTACGGGGATACGTTAATAACAAAATATATTGAGTCTATTTATATACTTTACTTATAAATGAAGTCAACCCACTCTTTTTTTGCTAAGATATAATGTATAATTAAGTAAAAAAACATTAAAACTTGTAAAATTTTTATAAATGAAGTCAACTCACTCCTTTTTTTCTTTTTAATTTTTCTTGTCGTATCCAAATGAAAATGTGGGCGTCGAGGTGTCTTGTCGGACACGGGTACTTCAACATATTTGAAGAGTCCGAGGGTAACATAGCTTATATGCTATAGAACAGAGAGAATAAGACTAAAGCAGGCATACCTCAATCTCACTCGGAAGCTTTGGTAGCACCCGAACATTCATATGAGGCAACCTTGAGCCTGGATCTGCTGAAGGAACATAATCCCGTCTACGGCCAGTTGAAGCTTCCGGTTCATTCACCTGATTTTCAATGTCGGTATCAGGAATGACTGCTCCTTTGAGGTACCTAACATGAATAGCAAGAGTTATATAACCATCTAAGGAAGTCCTTCAGTTTTAACTCTGTTTGTACGTGCAGCTTCAAAAGTTGTACCTAAAACCTAGATCTTCAGCAGGGAACTGAAGTTGGAGGCTTTTTCCTTCTTCAAATATTTGCCGAACTTTAGTGAGCCTGGAAGATCCAAGCGGGTTGTTTTCATTCAAAACAAAGTCGGAGAGCTGTGCACGGCCTATAGAGAAAATGCCATCCAAAAGTGTTTTTTGTAGCTGAGATGGCAAGACTGAGCTTATTGTTGTATTGATGACTTGATGGACTGCCAAAACCGATAAAAATAGCAAAGACGGAAAGACAAACTCAAGTCAAAGAAACGTTTCTCGACCAGTTATTCAAACCAAGAAATAGAGAAGACTTTACCTGAATTTGCAACGTTAGGATCAAGGCCAAGTGCAGTAGGAACTGCCATGGCTGCTTTAAAATTTTGGACACTCAGAGCTGTATTGGCAAGAGCAATCTGACAAAAACACAAATGTACAGATAAGTGGAAACTCCTTTTAAAAGAGTAAGTAACAAACAAATACTCCCTCCGTCCCAAAATAGATGTCACGTCCTGACTTTTTTTGGTCAACTTGATTGAATTTTGACCAAATAGTTGCGAAACTTAAATTATCTTCATGTTATTCGAAAAATAGTTATTGATGCACCAATAGAAACACTATCGAAAACTATTTTTAGAATTTCATAAAGAAGATTAAATTATCATAACTATTTGGTAAAAGTTCAATCAAGTTGACCAAAAAAACAAGGTGCGACATCTATTTCGGGACGGGGGGAGTACCAAACAAACAAAACAGTACCGGCCTACGCTCCGTATCATAAGTCTCGAGGATTGATACTGGAGAAATACCCTGCACTACCGAAGCTAACTTCCAAGCAAGGTTATGCGCATCCTGAATTCCGGTATTCATTCCTGCATAAAATATGTACAGTTTATAAGTGTTCTTTTAGTCTTTCGTCACCCCAACCCCACTAAAAAGGAAATAAAAAAAAAATAAAAGACTGACTCCATTAAACAAGAAAGTCTATTTATACACTTATTTCTGCATATCTAATCACAGGAACAAATTACGGAAATACTGTGAAATTATTACAAATGGAACAAAATGTTGACATACCAAAACCGCCAGCTGGAGGAAATCGATGGGCAGCATCACCAGCGAGGATTATGCGGTTGTTACAGGATAGATATTTCTCAGCAACTTCAGCATGCATCACCCATGGTTTTATGTCTAACACGTTTAGATCTGCCAACACGCGGCCTACCAATTTGCATATTAACCTCTCACATAGCTACAAGAAATCAAATTCTTCACATAATTGCACACAAAAAAATCCCCCAAAAAAAAAAAACCCACCTTTCCTTGTCTGCCTACTCTCTTCTAAAATGAACTAAATTTCTAACTAAAAAGGAAAGAGACTCAAGCTCCATGAACAAAAATCAGTTTTGCGAAAGAAAGATGATACCTCAGGGGTGAAATCCTCGACCTTCTGCTGAGGCGGATAGAACGGAATCTAGAAATGAGAATCAAAAGTTAGGCTCATTAAATATTTTGTCACTTAGCTAGACAGGAAAACACAGATTCAAAATCAATTGAGTCAGCACTACCTGCAATACAAATTCCCCCTGCTTCAGATCATGAGCGACAAGAACCCCTATAGCTCCAGTATTGAAAATAAAGAATAGCATGCCAGGATTCTCGTTGATCAAATATTGTCCAAGATTTCTGCTCAGAAAGTGGACACTGACAAGCTTTTGCAAGTCTTTTTCACCTCTCATGTTTATTCCCACAAGCTTTCTCACTGCACTTCCAGCACCATCCGTGCCAACAAGAAATTTACACTTTATATCTTTCTCCATATACTTCCCTTCCTTCAGAAAAGATGCTTTTACGGTAATGATGTCATCATTTGAATCAATCGATGTGCACGCATGTCCCATCAATATTTCTCTTTCCCTCAATGACCTGTGGTCAAGAACTCCTAAATCCCCATGGGTTATATTGAAGCCAAGGCTTTCAAGCTCCTTAAGGAGCAATCCAGAAAGTTTGTACTGGGAAAAATGGGCAACAGAAACTGGGCTGACAATTCGATCAAGATCTGTAAACAGAAATACCATAATATTTGAAAATCATAAAGAAAAATACATGTATGACATTTGAGTATCAAATTAGTACTTGAAATTCCTGGTTCCAAAATAAAAAGGACGGCCCAAGTTATTGATAGTTTACCCTTAAAATATTTTCTACCTCTATCCCAAAATAAATGCCCAAAAACAATCAAAATTGCTCTTGATCAAGAGTGAATTTGACAATTTTTTGGACATTCATTTTGGAACGGAGGGAGTACTAAAAGTAGATTAAAATTTGGAGAAGGCACTTTTTATCCTACCTTGAGGCTGCATATGGTCTACTGATCCTATACGGAAACCAGTCAGGGAGGTGCAGTATATAAACTTTCTCCAAAGATCTACAGGTGGTTGCGACCTTTGAATCTCCTCTGCTAGACCATCCAATTTCCGGAAGACCTGACAAGGAAGTCTACATCAAACAAAAGTACACTTTTTAATATTGCTCAAATTTCTTTTAATCAGCAATCACATGACATAGTCGGCATAACAAACTAACCTCCATAGATCTATTATTGATAAAATGTGCTTGTGGATGAGTGGAGAAGGTCGAGCTTTTCTCCAAAACAGCACATTTGATCCCTGACAGAAGGCCATGATGATGACGCAAAATATAGAAAATTATTAATTCGAATTTCGTAGGAAAAAAATAGACTCGTAATTCTTGGCAGTACAATTAACTCTCTACAAAGCATCAAAATTTTATATAAGTCAAGTAAAAAGTGATTATCAAGAAGCAAATGCAGGATTCTAGTCATGAATCTCTTTATTTCTCAGGAAGACTTATCCATGGTGTGAAAGAAGAAACAAATTGAAACAATTCATTCACTGAGAACGGAATGACAACAAAAAGAAGGGTGTGAAAGAAGAAACACATTGACACAATTCATTCACGGAGAGAGTGCAGGCTTATCCAAACAAGGTATGAAGAAAGACCAAAGGGTCCAATTTATTCACATTACCAATAGAGTCCATATATGGAACAAATCAACAAATCTCCATCCTGCAGGGAAGGAAAGCTAAGAAATTGAAGTTCTCATTCTAACATTTGGTGGAGATTTCATACAAGTAGGCGGAAACTATCACAAGGCCACATTACTCCTCTAAGTTCACCCTGCTTCACTCATAACCCGTGGCATTATTTTCCTTCCATGCGATTAATAGAGTATACTTTGTCTAACTAGTCATTCATAAGATGCGGAAGAAAAGTATCTTATGGCATATGGGGTCTTAACTTACTACAGTAACGAGTGTCCAAGAATACAACTTTCATTTCATTCGACATTAATGTTCCTAAAATGTCTCAAAATCAAAATAGCACATGCATGGCGAGAACATACCAATGTCTCGTAATTCGTAACTAGTACCATCCAGAGTTCTTAAATCAATTCATTAGTATGAATAGATGCATTAGTATGAATAGATGCACAACGATTGAAGAGTATTTGAAAAGGATGTGCATGCCTACAGTTGAAGAAGATGTTAAACACTCTATATTAAGTTGGCTTCTCGGAACAAATTCAACTTCTAATGAAAATTATGGTTTTAGAATACTCCAGTCACACTACCAATGAGTGAATAAGCTCAGAAATGCTAGCCAATTAAAATTATGCAAAAACAACCAAAAGCCATTGCTCTCCTAAAACCAATTACATCACAACACTAATCAAAGACCTCACCAAAACACATATCAACAATTCTAAACTCTTTTTCTTTCCTTTTTTTTTTTGGGGCAATAGGGTAAATGTTCCTCAAAATTATCAAAACCCCACAAAGAAATTAAACCAATTTATGATCACACTGCCAAACAAAACACTGCTGCATTCCTAAATAGACAATCAAGAATATGGGAATTCTCAAACGTTCCAAATCAAAAAAAAATAAAAAAAATACCCATACATCAGACCAATTCCAATTTCTAGCCTAAAACTGATTAACAGCCAATTAATTCCACAATCCCGAAACTGGAAACTGTTAATCTCAAAAATTAAGAACTGGGTATTTAAAAAGATTACCTAATTTCGCCAGGAGTGTTGAAAGAACAAGGCCAACAGGGCCAGCGCCAACGATCAAAACCGGAATAATTGGATCGTTCATGGAGTTCATTGATAAACCTCTCCATTGAATCACACGCTCGGATGAACATGAAGAATTTATAATCAGTGTTTTCGTAATGTGCAGTCGATTCAACCTCCTTGCAGCCTCTAAAATCCCCATTCTGCTCACTCACACACACACACACACACACACACACACCAACACACACACCATGAGCCTTGTAGAGTGTGAAAGCTTGGTAAAGGAAGGAGCGACGTCGTTCGCTTAGCCACCGTTAGTTCGTTGTTTTCATTCGGAGAATTGTTATTCACCCCAGCAGTTTTACTCAATACCCCCGCATTAGTGTTTATAAAAAAATTGTCATCAATTGAAATTACTTTATTACCCTCATTGATATGTTGTACCCCGCAATTGAGTTTGTTCAATAATATTGCTTACTTTCCACCACCACCGAACCACCGATTCCTTCCTACCAAAAGTCAAACAAAATCCACGATCAAAAATCGGAATCAAACTCAAAATATGGGGAAAATTAAATCTAGGTTTCCAGGTCGAAATTAAAACTAAAATAAGTTTTAAATTGATTCCAAAATTCAACCCCAAATTTGGATTTCTGAATCAAAACAAACTATGCAGCATACCTCGTGTACAAGTTGACAGATAACGCCTATGGCTTCCAGTTGACAAGTTATAGCCGTGGAATTCTACCACCAGAGGTTTCCGTTGGGCTGATTGCTGAGGAAAGTAAGGTTCGATTTGCTATTTTGGAAGCTGAAAGTTGGAGGCAGAGATACAATAAACAAGTTAGAGATGTGTATGTGAATTGTCCGAAGGAGAGAGAAGATGGGTGGCTCGAGGTTGAGTTGGGTGAGTATTACAGCAATAGCAATGGCGAAGATGATATGGAAGTTAAAATGAGTTTTAAGGAGGTGAAGAATTGCAAAAGAGGACTCATAGTTCAAGGAATAGAGATCAGGCCAAAGGAGGATCACTAAAAATATTTCTAGGTCTGAGGAATTTTGAGTTTGATTTTTTTGATTTTTGATAAAAAAAAAAAAGCAATTCAAGAACCCTAATTTTGTGTGTGGGAAGAGAGAGATAGTGAAGGTGAGGGTGATGGAGGGAAGGGGAAGGGGAATGGTGGGCGACGGTGGTAGAGGTTGGGGTGCACAGAGAAGAAGGTAGAAAGAAAGGGGTAAAATGGGAATAACAGTGGTACATATAATGTTGAATGTTTATTTTCTTGGTATACTTAGCAGTGTGGGGGTATTGAGTAATGATGCGGGGGCGAATAACAATTCTCTTTCATTTGATAATCTATAATCTATAACTAAACTAGAATAAGCCCGTTAAACTAGAATAAGCCCGTGTTCGATGACACGTTTTTTGTTTTTTTTTTAATTAAGCCCGTATTTGAGGACACGTTTTTTGTCTTTTTTTTTTTTTTTTTTTTTTTAAGGCAAAATGGGAAAGGGACAAATGTATGAGGGCAAAATGGAAAATTCGGCACATGATACTGTTCATAGTACTGTAGATAGTGTAGATAGTGGAGGTGTGTTTTATACTATAGATAAAAATAAAAATCGAGGTGCAAAGCACTTCAGCACACTCACCCATTTTCTACTCAAACAAGAACATGAACTAAATAGAGACTAGATTTATTTCCCCTAATATCATTTTCTGAATACACCCCTTTTAAATACTTGTACACCCGAAAATACCCCTAATAAATAACTTAATCCTTTAATATTATGTTTCAACACTTTCTTCTCAATCCTTTTCTCCCTCTTCCCCAAAAATATCCACGCCATCTGCTACAAACGTTGCCGCCGTCGTCGCCTCCGCCTCTCTCTTTCGCCTTGATTGATGTCGTCCCTCCTTCTTTATCCATGATCGTCGCCATGGATAAAGAAACCGAGAACGACCACGCTGACGACTAAGACATAGAGCAGCTGCGCAACGCCACCACCGAAGCCGGGACAGATTTATCGCTCTTCTCGACCTACTATCTCTCGCTTTCTCTCAAATCTGGAGCCCCTTAATTTCTGAATCCCTAAAACAATTAGGATTTTAAAATTAGAAACTGGAAGCTCCTTTCTAATTCTCAAAGTTTTGTATCAATTATATTTGAAATATATGGTCTAGCCGCAAGAATGATTTTGTTGATTTTTAAGAGCTCAAATCCATGATTTTTTTTCTCAAAAATAAAAATAAAAAAATCTCTGGGAGTTAATGTTTGATGAACAACAACTAGAGGTTATTGTTGTATAAATATGAATGTAACCACATTTTGCAGAGGTTTCTGGTGTGAATGGCACTTCTTCAGGTGGAAACGCTACCGACCCAAATGAAGCTGGTTTGGTTTGCAACAACTTTTCGGTCGTTTCGGTGTTATTGTGCAAGAAAAAGGGTACGTGATTCTATAATACTCCCTCTGTCCCAGTTCAAGGTTCCTATTTTTTCATTTGGTCCGTTTCATTTCAAGATTTTCTTCCATAAATAGATAGTTTTGAATATATTTATACCCTTATAATTTAATATATTTACAAAAAAATCATTCGTTATACCCTTATAAAGTTAACATATTTACAAAAAAATCAATCATTAACTTACTATTCCTTCCACTCATTCTCTCTCCTATTAAATATTAGTAAAAGCTCGTGTCCGAGGACACGTGTTTTTTGTTTTTTAAATTTTAAATTTTTTTTTAAAGGGCAAAATAGGAAAGAGACAACTTAGTGAGGGCAAAATGAAAAATTTGGCAAGTGGTACTGTTCATAGTATTGTTCACAGTACCACTGCCATTTATACTATAGATTTTTAACTTTTACATTCTCTCTCCTCTAATCTTCTACCCATTTTTAATAAAATCAATCATTAACTACTATTTCCTACCCCACATTTAACTTTTATATTATATCTCCTATATTCTAAGCAACACAAACAAATTTTTTTCTTAAAAACGTGAAACCACACCAAGAAATCTTGGTGTGGGACGGAAGGAGTATATATTACTCCCTTTATCCCACTCGAAGATCTCATGTCAATTATTAAGCTTTGATGACGCCAAGCTTTTCAGGGTTAGGAGCGGTTCAAGGATATCTGGCTAGGATATTTTGGTGGTTCGTTTGTACCTAGATCACAACACAAAAGAGCATCGTTAAGGTCAAAGTTGGATGTTACTCCAACTCAGGCCCTCGGGTGTGAGAGTAAGAATACTGAGTAATAAGGCTTTGAATACCTTGGAGTGTGTGTGTGTGTTTTGGGTTTAAGAGTAATATGGCTTACTCAATATATTTGGAATTTGCCTTGCCCAAGGGGACAAAGACCTTCTATTTATAGGCAATGTAGTGGTGCTTGTTGATGTAAGCAATGAGATCAGCCCTAGGGGGCACTTTGGTATTTGACCAGCTACACGTGTTCGCAGCTAATTGGCCCTGTCAGGGAGGGAACATTGACTGTCAGAGGGGGCATGGCTGAAAGGGACATGAGCCGTATAGATGGCTTGGCGCATTAAATGAAATAGTAGGCGCCTGACTGAGCCGCATTAAATGCGTGATGGGGGAGCCGGCAACTTGCATGTCAGAGCCAGTAAGCTAACTTGCTCAGTAAGGCTTGATATTAACCGGGAAGCAGACATGTGCCCGCGGTCAACATCGTGGCCGCGGTCAAAGGTATTTGACGCGGGCACAGATGAAGCGGTCATGCCTCCTGCGGGCATGGGTCCCTGCGGACATACAATCTGCGGGCACGGACCCAACGATCATAGGTCGTGCGGGCATGAATATAGCGGTCAGGATCCTTCCGGTCTTTGATAGGATTAATGCGGAAAGAGACACGGTCTTGACCTCAAGGGCCTATCTGTCCGCGGTCTTCCCCCCCAGCGGTCTAGGTACTGCCACGTCACTGATTCCTTGGGCCAAACCGAGCGCGGGCCCGGTCCAGTAGATCCGGGCTCATCAATGGCCCCTAGCTCCGAGTGTGATTATTTATGGTCTGAGCGAGGAGGTACTAGAAGCTCGATTGGATTAGACCGCGACTTTGGCGAGCACCAGTGTTAGCGTTTTTGTTGGTTGTTGTTTCGCCTCATGGGCCTATGGAAACGTTCGGGAGGCACCAGTGAGAGACACGTGGCCCCTTGCATGTTGTGCCTCCCGGTTAATCAAGTGGGCTCCTGGGCAGATGAAAAGATGGGGCGTGGTACGTACAGGGGTAAGTGTCAGTCATTCAAGGGGGGCAATAAATGCTTAACCGGCGGAATTTTCGAATTTTCAAACGTTTGGAGACGGTTCAGGGTTCAAGGCATGGTTTGTGGGCTAACTAATACGGGTTAATGGGTTAACCCGTATAGGTAGGCCTTATAAATACCAAACCCTTAAACCTCAAACCCTTTTACCGTTTCCAAAATTCAGAGAGCCCTTGAGAGAGAAATTTCTTGCTGCGAATTATGTGATAGTGTCCTCCGAATCCAACCTTCCAGTCTTTCTTCGTAAGTAATTATTGGGGTGCTTCCTCTTTATCTCTTTCTGTTTTTCTTTTTCTGGGTTTTGTAAAATGGCTACTCGTGAGTTTGGACCCCGCCGTCCCATAGAATTAGGAGATGGATCCACCCCTGATACCTTTGCCGTTTGTAAACGGATGGGGGGAATCTTTAGGAAGGTAGGGCTAGGGTGGATAAGGCTATCCCTGCATAGTTTTTTGTATTTCTGTGAGAAAGATGATTGGGGGCCGTTCGTCCCACCCCGGTTGTGGGAGGCCAAGAGGAAGTACATTTATAACCGTGATGTACTGGTGTTGGGGGATCACCGTAGGCTAAGAAATTTTGTGATGGGGGTTTTGTGCAGGTTTCCACGAGAGAGATCGGGCTTTGAACGCCGTTGAATTAGTGAGGAGAGCGATTCGCGTCCCAAGTAATTTGTGGCCATTGGGAAAAGTGTGAACTGATGGATCCTGAACAAACCAATGATTCGCGGGCACCGGGCACGGACCTGAATGACCCTTTAGATGTTCTGCCCCTGAGGATCATATTTCCCAATGTGCCCGCGGCCCCTAATAACCCAATCGATCTGAGTAGCGGCGGAGGCCGGAGCCTACGAATTTTGAGACGAGGCGGGGGCGGAGAGAATGAGGTGAAGTAACCTCTGCCGTGGTGATGCCACCGGTCTCTTTGGCTTGTCGAGCTCGGAGAACGAGGTGGATGACCGCGAGGTTGAGGATAGGAGGGGTGCGGGGACCTCCCAGAGGGCTAATGAGACTACGAACATAGTTGATGCTTTTTCTGACCCTGACTTCGAGGAGGAGATAGTGGTGGCCCCTGCCGAAATAAAGGCGAGGCCGGTGGTGAGGTGAACCACAGGCCGTGGCCGCGGTAAGAAAGCGAGGAGGTGGCTTCTATTGACTGGGAGGAGGACATCTATGAGGTCTACAACGTTGACCGCAACGCCTTCCGTGTCCGCACCCTTGGGCATGTCCATTTGAAGGATAAGGATAAGCTGCGGCCAGAAACCATAGCAGATGTCCGCGAGGACAACAGAGCCTGCGTCTTCTATGGGGCCCAGTTTGAGAATGGCTTGAGGCTGCCTTTGGACCCCTTCTTTTACTTCTTCCTTGAGTTCAACCACTGCCTGCCCATGCACCTGACTCCTAACGCCATCAGGGCTATTGTTTCCTTCATAGCTGTTTGCAGATTCTTGGGTTATGAACCTACCCTGGCCGGGCTTTACGCCTATTATCAGAACCAAATCAGCCGGGGTATCCTGAGCTTGAAGGCTAGGAATTACTCTACCAGGACCTTCTCTCCCCTATCGAACAAATTTGACCAATGGAACCAGAGGGATATTTTGGTCATCGAGTCTAGATTTGGTTGGCCCTTCTCCAAACCCTCAAGCCCAGTCCCGATGAAGGTGGCCGCTAGTAGTTATCCGGACCCGTCCTCTGCCGACAGGATGCGCTGTGCCTTAGAGAAACATCTGGCCACCTATCTCGACCGCGGGGAGGAGCCCGTTTATGATGTGGGTTCTATCGTTGAAGACGAGCCTCTCTTGATCTACTCGGGGGTGGCTCCTCGCAGGGAGGGCGCCCCACATGCCCCCAGAGTAGAAATAGAGCCCTTGCCCCGTGACCCTGATTGGAGGGTGCACGAGCACTACCAATTTGAGGCCGACTGTAGGACACTGTATGCTTTGGGCGGCGAATGCGATCCTCCGGAACTCATCGGTCTACGATTCTTTTATAAAGCTGTTGCTAATTTATTTTGCCTTTGATTTTTCGAGCTGTCTTCTAACCATTTTTCTTTTCCTCGAGTAGATCCGTAAGAGTACAATTTACGATGGCCCCCTAAGTCTTGCTCGAGATGAAGGCCGGAACAACAAGGCCAATAGGGAAGGCTGCCTTGAAGAGGCAAAATGAATTGGGAGGTGTCCCGGGCAAGGACAAAGCTGTGCCGTGATAAGCGAAGAAGCGGGGAGCCTGCATGCGCTCCCAAGGTTATCAACACCACGGGGAATCTGCCTCCGTCCCCCAGGGGTCCTCCTCCAGCCAACGCTGTCCGAGTTCCCTCTCCAGGCCGCACTATTTCTTCCGTCCATCACGTGGATTCCCGGAAGAGGAATGAAAGGGATGGGGAGGAGGGGAAAGGACACGAGGAAGCTGAGAAAATTGGGGATGCTCCTCCCTGACTACCACTGCTCCAGTTGCCACCTCATCCACTTCTCCCCCCATTGAGGGGACAATCTGCTCGGTTGCTTACCCGGTGGCCCCTCTGACCACCCGCGAGGAGACTCTGGCCGTCAGAAGAAAGTTATCTGATGTGCCCGCTGTAACTGGGGTGGACATTTACACCCGAAATTCAGCCAATGCCTCAGTGGGGATCGGGCTGGTGAATCGTCTCTACTCCCCGGACTTCTACAAAAATGTGGTTGCCGAGGAGAATGCCTCTGCCCTGGTGGGGGATATAGGTCTTGCTCTGACCGAGGTAGATAATCGTTTTTCTCTTTGCCTTCACCCTTTCCCCCCCCCCTTCAATCTTTGTCTAACTCTTACTCTCCCTCCCCGTAGGTGAGCAATAAATTGTTGCGGCTGCGGGAGAGCTGCGATAGCTTGTCCGCCGATGTGGAGAATAAGACCTCTATTTTGGCGGCCAAACTCCGCGAGCTGGAGCATGCTCAAGAGAGGGTTGGGACTTTGAACTCCCTTATTGATGCCAAGGATAAAACCCTGTCCACTCAGGAGGCCGACCTGAAGGGTTTCCAGGATAGGGTGACAGAGTTGGAGAAGGCCCTTGAAAAGGCGAAGAGTCGGCGGGATGAGCTCCGCAGGCATAAGGCCGAGTGGGAGCCTAGGAAAAAAGAGCTCGCGGCCAAGCTGGAGGCCATGAAGGTGACAGTGGAGACCTTGGAGAAGAAGGTGGATGAGTTGTCCGAGCAGCTGCTTCCATACAAACGGTTGGAGGCGGAGGGGAAGTCCGCTCTGAATGATGTCCGCAAGGAGGCGGTGGAAGAATATAAGAACTCCGAGGAGTTCAAAAACTGGCTCATTGCTGAGAATCTGGCTCAGTATGAGGCCGGGGTCCGGACACAGATTCGGAACTTCGCGGCCACGGGCAAGTTTTCTGTGCAGGAGTTGGCCGTGATTGGCTCGCTTGTTGCTACAGATGCTGAATGCCTGCCCGGGCACGCATTAGTTCCTCTGTCCGAGGATGAGATTAAAGGTTTGGAGCTGTCCGCTGCGGCCTCCTTGCCCCCTGTGGCAGAAGTAACTGCCCTCAGCCTGATCGGCGAGCTGGATGAGCTGCGATTTGGGGAGAACCCGATATCACTGGGGGATGCCCTTGCTCGCGTTCTTCCAGATGGGCCTGCCATAGGTGATCTTTTTCCTCAGCGCGCAGCCCCTGCTCCGGCCTCTGCTGAGTCCTCCTCTGATCCTACTACAGAGGTGCTCGTGACTAGCCTTCCCTCTCTAACTCCAGCCAGAGAAGCGGGCACAGAGGGTGCATCCACCGAGGACCCCCAGGACCAAACTTCTTTAGTATAGGTCTTTTTTGTTTCTTTTTTGTAATAGATTAGGACCCTTGTAAATATTGATCTTTCATTAATACAAGAATTTTTCTTCCCTTGGCTCTTGCATTTGTTTATCTTAATTGCTTGTCTTGTAGGCTATTTTGAGTAGTTAGCAACTTTTGAGCACCTTAGTACTTGCCTTCTTGCTTCTTACTTCTTACTTTTTTCAGCGTTTTTGACTAACAATTAAATTTTATACTCTCCTTCTGCAGTCAAAAGCTTAATAGGCCCTTTGCCCGCATTTTTTGAGTTTTCCTAACTCTTTATTCAAAACCCCTTGAGGTTTTTAGTGAGAGTCAGCCCTATTTCTCTGTGATCGCGTTTGTTTAGCCTTGTGGCAAATTTAGGGGTCTTGACCCCAGTTTGTCTATTTGGCTTTGTTAAACTCTTTTGATCACTCCCATTCATTTACACTTATTCCCAGCCTTGCGAGCCGTGGTGCAAGTCAAAAGTAACCAAGGCAAGCTACTTTCATAGGGCATGTAGAAGGTGGCCGTGAGGCTATTGTCTACGCATCAGTAGGTAGGAGCATATTTAGCATAGAGGCCCTTTAACCTACCGGCAACTGTATCCCCTTATTGGAGGTTCACGCTTTTTGACCCTTTATTCAAAACCCCTTGAGGTTTTTTGTGAGGGTCTTGTGGCGATCTGGTGAACGGGCTTATATGTAGGCCTTTGTCACATACATGCATACGAGTAACGGCCCTAACGAGGACCTTCGCGCACTGAGCGGGGCGGACTTTCGGTCTTTGTCCCCGCTGGCATCTATATCCACTTATTTTTGGTGGTGTCACACGGGCAGGACGGAGTATCCTCCCCGCGATCTAGTACGGACGTAATGGCCCTTTGTACACATATAGGCTTGCGGATCTTAAAGGATCTTTGCGCATCAGTAGGTAGGAGCTCATATGTTGGCTCTTTAACCTACTGGCATCCGCTTGCGGGCATCCACTTTAGCTTTTGAGGCTGGTGGGAATAGGTTTTTGCATCAAAATATGATGATAACTTCTCACTTATATATATATAGGGGTCTATACTCCCTCTAAAAATTACAAAGATTTCAAAAGAAGTATCTTTTAAGGTGATCGCTATTCCAAGCGTGCTTGAGCTCTGCTCCTTCTCTTGGTCGCAATATGTAGGTACCCTCCTTGACTATTTTGGTAACCTCATATGGTCCCTCCCATTTCGGGGACAGTTTATTGAAACCAGGTTGGGCCCCTTGGACCTCTACGCTTCTAAGTACCCAATCTCCAACAGAAAAACTCCTCCTATTCACCCTTTTATCGTGGTGCTTCTTCGCTTTCTGTTTGTAGTTCACCATTTTTTCATATGCCCGCATTCTCTTTCCTTCGAGATCGTCCAGGTCACACCTTCTGTTTGCCTCGTTTTGAGACTCGTCGAAGTATGTGACTCTGTACGAGGGTAGGGCAACCTCAGCGGAGCCGTGCCTCGACCCATACGTGAGCGAGAAAGGAGTTTCTCCTGTAGAATTTCTTATAGTTGTGCGGACAACCCATAATGCGGTCTGGAGCTCGTCCAACCATCGTCCTCCTCGCCCCTCCAAATTTTTCTTTAGGGCGGTCAGGACTAGCTTGTTTGCGGCCTCAGCCTGGCCGTTTCCTTGAGGATAGGCAACTGCAGATTTGCGGTGTTGTACTTTCATTCTCTCACACTCCGCGGTGAACTTTGCGGAGAACTGAGTGCCATTGTCTGAAATTATTGCTCGGGGAACTCCAAATCGGAAATAGATGTGGTCGTGGACGAAATTGATAGTATTCTCCTCGGAGATGGTAGCTAAGCCCTTGGCTTCTGTCCATTTAGTAAAATAATCCACGGCCACAACAGCATACTTAATGTTTCCTCTAGCAGTTGGAAATGGCCCAATAAGATCTATCCCCCACGTATCAAACGGCCATGATGGTACTACCAAAGTCTGCTCTGTTGATGGTAGTCTAGGAATGTCCGCAAATCTCTGTCACTTATCACATTTTCTGACGTACTCTTGTGCATCCCTCCTCATCGTAGGCCAAAAGAAACCTTGGAATTTGATTTTGTCTGAGAGAGTGCGAGCACCCGGATGTCCGTTACAAACTCCTTCATGGACCTCATAGAGTAAGTTGGTGACCATGTGAGTTTTGACACATCTCAGCAAAGGCTTGGTGAACGATCGTCGAAATAGTACCCCTTCGAGGACAAGGTATTTTCGCGGACACCATTCTGATGGCTCTAGCCTTTACTGGATCCTCGGGGAGGGTCTGTTTCTCGATGTAATCCTTGATCTCATCTACCCAGTCCCTTACTCGATCCTCAAGATTGTTTATCTGAATTCGATCTATAGCAGGTCTTTCTGTGAACTCAATCTGGCAATCTGTTTCTAATTCTTCAATTTCTTGATCGGTTATTCTGGAGAGGAGGTCAGCTTCCACATTATCCTCTCTCATGACTTGGTTTAGCTCATAGTAGGTGAAATTTTTTATGAGGGTTTTTGCAAGGCCGCAATACTGAGTTAGTACTGGGTTGATAGTATCATACTCCCCCCTAATTTGATTAACTATGAGCTGAGAGTCACTATTGATCTCTATATTATGAACTCTCAAGTCTCTTGCCAATTCCATGCCTGCTATAATCGCTTCATACTCAGCCTGATTGTTGGATGCCTCGAACTTGAACCTTAAGGCCCTCTTAAATTTCTCCCCGCAGGGTGCGATCAGAAGTATGCCCGCGCCACTAATTAGCTTGCTCGCAGAGCCGTCCACGTATAAAATCCATACCTCCTCTGGACGCTCCCTTGGCTGTATAATTTCTGTGCTCGGGCTACTTGGGACTTCTTCGGTTTCGCCCGCTTTCTTTTCCCTGTCGCCGTCCGCCATTCCGAATGATGATTCTACCACAAAATCTACTAAGGCCTCGCGCTTTGATTGTCTTTCTGGGAGTAGGTGATCGGAACTCGGTGAGCTCGATAGACCAAGCTAGCATTCTCCCCGAGGACTCTGGTTTGTGTAAAACCTTTCTAAGCGGGGCCTCAGTCAGTACAGTTATAGGGTGTGCAGAAAAGTAAGCTCTTAATTTTCGAGCAGATACAAGCAAGGCGTAAGCTAACTTTTCTATATTAAGATAACACCCTTCTACGGAGGACAACGCCTTAGATACATAATAAAATGGTTTTTGGGAGTTATTATCCTCCCTTACAAGAACAGCATCTACTTGTAACGATGTTGAATTCCAATTCGCGGAAAAAATTCGATTTTTCGTTTCTTTGAAAACCAAATAAAACCGGAAAAACGGAGTCGCCACGCCATTTTTGTTTTAAGGGCCAAAACTTTGAAAAATGCCCGAAATGAGAGATTTAGGTTCGGAGGTCACGTTACACGCCGGGAAGAACGTTAGTGTTCACCCGGAATGCCTCGTAAAACGAGTCTTCCAAGCATAAAAACCATTTGCATGTGTGTGTGTGTGTTACTTTGGCCAAAATAAATTGAAACTCAGAAAAGTAAAAATTGGGAACTATTTATTAGACTTTGAACAAATCCCATGATTTTTTATGTGATTTTTGGGTTGAGTTTTGGGACTCAAAGGATTTTTTGAAGTTGAAAAACATTTCTGCCAGAATGAAAAAGACAGTAGACACTAGACTTTGAAATGGATTTAAGGGCTTTAAAACTTCATAATCTGAGGAAACTCAGAGAATGAAAGTTGTTCCAGACACCTTAAATAAGATTTATGTGAAAGAATTTTCCATTTTGGAGGTGATTTGAGGGACCAAAACCTTCTGGAAATCTCAGATGTGGAATCTGGATTTCCAGAGACTGATGAACTGACCTTTAAAAGAAAAATTTGAAAAGAGCATACTGTACTTGATGAGTAGGAGCAGCTTGCGTAACAGCCGGGTGGAGAATTTGATGAGGAGCATTTGACCTTGTCGGACTTCCCAACCGGAGGGGCGAGGTAGAGCTTGGAGGATGTTGTGAATACGGTAAACCTGATGAAATGGTGATAAGAGCCTGGTGGCCCATGTTATCTTGCAGTATCATAGGGGCAAGTGTGCTTAGAGGATTGGAGGAAGCAAGCCGGCCCCCTCTCGAACCATGGAGCCCGAGAAGCGAACTGTCCCAAAATGGCTTGCGAGCCATGTCAAACCGCCGGGCTTGAGAAGTCGTGAACCGACCCATTCCGAGATGATGACCCAAACCAGATCGATGTTGTGAAGTAGTAAACCGACCCCTTCCAAGCTGTGGGGCAAAAGCCAACTGATTCGATCCTGGTGGTGAGACCTGAGAGGCACCGGGGCGCTTTGACCTAGATCGGACTGTCGAGGAGTATCGAGCTGCAAAGGCCGAGATGTACCGAATCGACCAATTCCTGGCCCGGCCAGTGCATCGAGGTTTTGAGTAGCGAACTGACCCCTTTCGAGATGATGACCTGAACCAGACTGATGTTGTGAAGTAGTAAATTGACCCCTTCCAAGCCGTGGGGCGAAAGCCATCTCGATTCAATCCTCGGTGGTGAGAGCCGAGAGGCACCGGGACAGCTTGACCTAGATCGGATCGGCTGAGGAGTATCGATACGATGAGGCCAAGAGGCGTGCCGAGTGATAGGTCGGGGATGCTTGGCCCATTAGTAGTTCCACACGAAAGGAAACATGGCATTTGATGGTAGTTGGCATGCCCGGGAGGGTAATTAGTTCCAATCTTCGCATCAACCATAAAGGTTCCATTAGGGTTGCGAACAATTGTTAGCCCCTGGGTTCTGATACCTTTCAATAACTGACTGATCTGAGCCTCTTGATGTTGTCTTATCTGTTCCAACATCTGATTTCACTGCTCGGCATTTTGCGGATTTTCGGGGTGCGGAGTTGTACGTCCCCCACAGTTCTCCTCTGAGTTGGCCATTCTGAAACTTTGAGCTGAAGCGAAGGAGGAAACTGGTGAAGTATCTGACTCCGGAATGACTGAGCTGAGCAAATGATGACCCGGGGTCTTGATCCAAACTTTGCTTACTATGGAAGGCACAAAAGGGTGTGTTTCAGACTTGAGAAAGCGGAACAGGTTGGTGTTTGGGCTTAGGGCTCATGCAACATGCGATTATTCGTTTAAATTTACTTAAAACATGTTTTATTAAACCTAATCGGTTGAAAAAGATTTCTCTTCTTTTTCGCAAACTACTCTGGATCCTGGATCAGTGGGCCCCATCACTACGTCTATAAGCTCCTCGTATTCCACCTGTATTTCGACTTCCCAGGGTGGACAGCCCCGGGCGAGGGTCCTATAGGGCAAGCGGGTCCCACCGACCGAAAATGAAAACGATCCTAAAAGTCTGGCGGGTAATAGAGTCTTAACGAGCATTCGACGTAAATTACGGACAAAGCTGACGTCAAAAGTCGAGATCATGTCCGAGGGCTCGACAAAAAGTCGGCATGGTTCGGACTGATAAATGTCCACAATTGATCTTGACTTGTCGTCAATTAGGTCGTAATTGGGCATGAAATAATCGTTAATCCTTGATGACTCAGTGTCATGCTGGGAGTCGCGTGTATAATTTGTGCCGCCGAGTCAAAGTCAAGGCGCGCCAATCAATATCCGGTCAAAGCCCGTGACGGAAAACCGGCAGACTTCGGCGATTAGTGGTCCCAAAAGATATTGACTCGGTATGCCGACTAAGGCTTGAAAGGAAAGGTCTATACACAGACAGGGCATGACACAGACCAAACTAAAAACCAACCGGGTCTCGGACAAAGTGTGTCACGGACAAGTGCATGGTCGACACGAGGCTCCATGGGATGTTTGGGTAGTCCCGTACTTGCACCGAGAGGCGTAATAAGACCAAACGGGCCGCGACAGGAATTTCCCCGGGTTAGGGACGTAGTGTGCAGTGTAAGGTCAAGTGCGCGTAGTGTGGAAGCAGTCTATCTTCTTTTTCTGAGTAAAATAGAAATTTTCGGATGTGTCTTAAAAAGTATGATGCATGCAAAAATGATTTTTTTTTTGAAAGATGACTCTTTTTTTTTTTGAATTTTTTTTGAACTTTTTTTTTGAAATTTTTTTTTTGAAAGCAAATAACACATAAGCACATAATTCAAAATTCAAGGCAACGAGTCCGACGGTCAAAATTTTGACTTTTCCCGAGGCGGCCAAAACAACACGAAAATGTGAAAAATCAACACACACCACAAATGATTTCAAATGCCGGGACGGAAGCTTGACCCTCAAAAGCTTTTTTTTTTTTGAAAACAATGACACCGGTACGTGGGATTGTTAAACCACAATTTATCCCCGACTCGTGTTAAGAGGCGATAACGGGAAGTTTAATGGTTTCCACCAATATATCAAATATCTTTTTTTTTTCTAAGATAAAGCTTATAAATCCCCAGCGGAGTCTCCACTGTAACGATGTTGAATTCCAATTCGCGGAAAAAATTCGATTTTTCGTTTCTTTGAAAACCAAATAAAATCGGAAAAACGGAGTCGCCACGCCATTTTTGTTTTAAGGGCCAAAACTTTGAAAAATGCCCGAAATTATAGATTTAGGTTCGGAGGTCACGTTACACGCCGGGAAGAACGTTAGTGTTCACCCGGAATGCCTCGTAAAACGAGTCTTCCAAGCATAAAAACCATTTGTGTGTGTGTGTGTTACTTTGACCAAAATAAATTGAAACTCAGAAAAGTAAAAATTGGGAACTATTTATTAGACTTTGAACAAATCCCATGATTTTTGATGTGATTTTTGGGTTGAGTTTTGGGACTCAAAGTATTTTTTGAAGTTGAAAAACATTTCTGCCAGAATGAAAAAGACAGTAGACACTTGACTTTGAAATTGATTTAAGGGCTTTAAAACTTCATAATCTGAGGAAACTAAGAGAATGAAAGTTGTTCCAGACACCTTAAATAAGATTTATGTGAAATAATTTTCCATTTTGGAGGTGATTTGAGGGACTAAAACCTTTTGGAAATCTCAGATGTGGAATCTGGATTTCCAGAGACTGATGAACTGACCTTTAAAATAAAAATTTGCAAAAAATGAGTTTTACTAACGAAAAAAATAAAGTAAAAATATGTCTGGAAAGCTCTGGATGTTGGCTACAAAAAGTGTTTTGTAGTCAACACCAAATTACAATTTTATCTGTGTCCAAAAAATTATACCATGGACAGAGGTCTTAGAACAATGCTACTGGACAGCAACTTTCTTAAGAAGAAAAACATGATTAAAAAGGGGGGTTTTGCATCCATGCTTGTCCCCATTTCCCTAGGTTTTGATTAGTGATCACTTGAAATTTTAGTGGTGAATCAACTATATCAAACCATCCTTGGGGTACATTAGGACTAAGCACTTCATTTGCTTGGGAAGGGGAATTTTATCCTTTGAAAATGGAGATTTGATGTATGAAAATGGTTTCTTAGGGTTTTGAAAATGCATTTGCAAGAAAGTAAGAACACTTTGGAGAGAATGTTGATCCTTGTAGAAGATCAACCATGGAGATGAACTTCCATGGTGATCTTCTTGGATCTAGGGCAAGAAGATGAACAAACTACATTTTGGAGTTTGAAAATGCATGCATGGATGAGAGATGTTTAGGGTAAGGAGAGGGAGGTTATACCTATCTTCCTTGTGTTTGTGTATGAAGCTTGAATATGTGAGTGTTTGAATTTGAGAGTGAGTGGGATTTAGGAAAATAATTAAGAGAAAAAGGTGACAATTCTAGAGAATTCTCACTGTTTTCTTCCTATTTTCGCCAAGGTGCAGTTGTGAATTGTGTTGTGGCTCCTTATTTCTGTGACTGAAGGGCTTAATTTATAGGCCTCTGAAAATGCCATATATGTCCGCGCAGATCAAACTGGAAGCGTGCACTGTTCATTAAATGCAGCTCCAGGCTTTGGACATAAGGAATATTTTTTTTAAAATTCAAATTAGGCAGTCAGTTTTTGTTCCAGCAGCTTTTATTTTTGGTTTTTGACCATTTCTTTTGCTTTTTTGATTCTTTTCCTTGGTTTATCTTTAAATGGCAATCCCTAATCTACCCTTGCTTGGTTAGAAATGTTAGGAATTGTTAGAAATGTTAGAAATGTTAAAACTTTCGTTAATTTTCTAACGAAAATACTAACAACTCAAATTGGAGCACTTACAGTAGCCCCTCGGCAGCGGCGCTTTCGAAGGAAGCGGGGTCGTCGATAAGAGTAAGGCTCCATATTTGACAGGATGATCAAGTGATCGAGTGGCTGAACCTGGTGATAGGCTACCTACGTATCCCGAATGGGAATCAAGCCGGTCGTAGTTCGGATCTTTGACCCTGGAGGTGATGGCGTTTTAGGTGCTTCGAACCTTGATGAGCGAGTTCTGATTGCTGAGAGAAACTCTGCTGGGGATAAGAATGACCATTTTGGTTTGGTGGATGAAATTGTATATCCGCTCTGCTGGGGATAGGAATGACCATTTTGGTCTGGTGGCTGAACCTAATGATAGGCTACCTACGTATCCCGATTGGGGAATCAAGCCAGTCGTAGTTCGGGTCTTTTGACTATCTTCAGACGTAGACCCTAGAGTGACTGTTTTAGGGTGTCAACCTAAGATTTGACTACTTTTGGGAAGTCGCCCTATGATTTAACTATTTTTTGGGAAGTCGCCCTATGATTTGACTATTTTTGGGAAGTCGCCCTATGATTTGACTATTTTTGGGAAGTCGCCCTATGATTTGATTATTTTTGGGAAGTCGCCCTATGATTTGACTATTTTTTGGGAAGTCGCCCTATGATTTGACTATTTTTGGGAAGTCGCCCTATGATTTGACTATTTTTGGAAAGTCGCCCTATGATTTGACTATTTTTGGGAAGTCGCCCTATGATTTGACTATTTTTGGGAAGTCGCCCTATGATTTGACTATTTTTGGGAAGTCGCCCTGGTAATGATTTCGGTTTGTCGAATTAGGGGATGATTGCGATTTATCGCTTTCCTAGTGTTGTGTGTGATAGCGTTTTAGGTGCCTCAAACCTTAATGATGGCATCCTAGGTGCCTTGAACCTTGAGGATGGCGTCTTAGGTGCCTCGAACCTTGATGATGGCGTCTTAGGTGCCTCGAACCTTGGTGATGGCGTCTTAGGTGCCTCGAACCTTGATGATGGCGTCTTAGGTGCCTCGAACCTTGATGATGGCGTCTTAGGTGCCTCGAACCTTGGTGATGGCGTCTTAGGTGCCTCGAACCTTGATGATGGCGTCTTAGGCGCCTCGAACCTTGATGATGGCGTCTTAGGCACCTCGAACCTTGGTGATGGCATCTTATGTGCCTCGAACCTTGGTGATGGCGTCTTAGGTGCCTCGAACCTTGATGATGGCGTCTTAGGTGACTCGAACCTTGGTGATGACGTCTTAGGTGCCTCGAACCTTGGTGATGGCATCTTAGGTGCCTCAAACCATGATGATGGCGTTTTAGGTGCCTCGAACCTTGGTGATGGGTGATCTGGAGGTGTCAACTTGTTTTGAAATGATTTCCTTCGATGTTCGTATCCTTTTGTTGGGGACAGACTTCGAGGGGATAGACAGTCTTTTGGTGGACTTCATTTGAGAGGATCGGTCTTACGTTTGCTGCCGGAGATGAAAGAGATGGAATTCCGTTGGCTTTCGTCAGGGATGAACCTAAGTTGAGGTTTAGGGAGACTATTTGAGGGCATTCTCGCTGGGGAAGATTAGGGCTTACGATGATTATCGGGGAAAAGGGTGACCGTGTTGGTCAAGAGGCTGGACCTATGGTAGGCTACCTACGTATCCCGAGTGGGAATCAAGCCGGCCGTAGTTCGGGATCCATTGGGCAGTTAGGAACAGGTCTAGGATCCTGGGCCTTTTGATAATTCGGAGGGTGTCACCTTAAGGAACTAAAGCTTACGCCGCTATTTGCGGAGATAGAGATAGCTAAAGCTATAGGTAATCATGCAACATTTGTATGCATATTTTTGAGATATGTTGAGGGACTAACGTACCTTTGCTGTGCTTACCTGCAGGAGAGCAAGTCGCGGGGTCCGTGTGGTAGTTGATAGTGTTGAGAGTCTTGATGTATCTGATCGAGATGTTGAAACATTTGACCGGTTGGCATTTGAAAACTTGGCGTCCCTGACCTACTTGCCTTTGAGAACTTGGTGTCTCTGATCGGATTGCATTTGAGAACTTGGCGTCCCTGACCCATTCGCATTTGAGAACCTGGCGTCCCTGACTGATTTGCATTCGAGAACTTGGCGTCCCTGACCGATTTGCATTCGAGAACTTGGCGTCCTTGACCGATTTGCATTTTGAGAACTTGGCGTCCCTGACCCATTCGCATTTGAGAACCTGGCGTCCCTGACCGAATTGTATTTGAGAACTTGGCGTCCCTGACCGATTTACGTTTGAGAACCTGGCATCCCTGACTGATTTGCATTCGAGAACTTGGCGTCCCTGACCGATTTGTATTTGAGAACTTGGCGTCCCTGACCCATTTGCATTCGAGAACTTGGCGTCCCTGACCGATTTGTATTTGAGAACTTGGCGTCCCTGACCGATTTGTACTTTGAGAACTTGGCGCCCCTGACTGAATTGTGTTTGAGAACTTGGCGTTCCTGACCGAATTGTAGACACTGGAGGCGGTCTTCATATATTTGTGGACATTGGAGGTCGCCTTTGCCGAACTGGAGATGTCGGAAGGTGTCTTCACGGACTTGATGCACTGTAGATCTGGAGCCAAGGTGGTGTTGTCCCAATGTGTCTGAGGCCAAAATGGTGCAGGATTGAGGTGTCTGAATCAGGCTGATGTCGACTTTTAGGTGTCTGGGCACAAGCTGATGTGGGCTTGAGGGGTTTGAACTAAGAGGGTGTCGAATTCGAGGTATCGGGCCATTCGGGGTAGTTCCGTTGAAGTCATTACGCTTCGGTGGAGACCATCCTCGCTGCGGAGAGGCTTCGGGAGACTGGTCTTTCGTGCTTGAATTGCTACATTTGTTAGTAGAGCGACAAATGCACATATGACATTTATTATGATGGATGCATGCATAGAACTAAAATGATTCGCAATCGCTTAGGGTTTTTTTTTTTTTTTTTTTTTTTTTGTTTTTTATTAGTGTTTTGCATGCTACATGAGCCCTGGGGAGATTTTTGTGGGGATGCATGTGGACTGTTTGGGACAAGCTTTGTGCAGGTGGGGTGATATTCTTTGGTCGCGGACTGAATTGCATGTCATTGGTGAGGTCTTGTTGTAGGTCAGCAGTATCATCTTGGGATGAAGTTGGATTTGAACCCCGGGTCTCGATTGAAATTTCTTTTCAGTCTCGGACATTTGAAGCTGATGCTGACAGGCTCTAGAATCAAAGTATGTTGATATGAATGAACCCTCTCTCGCTTGGGTTAGTTGTGACTTGACATAAATTTGGAGAATGACTTGGCGAAATGCTGATATGAGGAGATTCCCAGTTCTCAACCTTTGATGATGCCGGGAGTTGCCAAGTTCTAAAGCTGAAACTCCAAGATAGTTGTTGAGGTGACTAGGCCTTTCTTCTGAAGATAGGTATGACTTGATAAAGCCTCATTTCGTGGAAGAGACATGGCGAAAGCCACAGAATCTTTCTGTGAATGATTTGATGAAGCCCCAGGTTCGACAAAGCGTCACTACAAGGGTTCAATCAAAGGATTGACTGTAAAACTGACATACTGGTGAAGTATCAAGCCGATCGATCAACGTGAGAGACCTCGAGGTGAAGTTGGTGTGACCCCAGACTCATTGCAGCATTACGTCATGGAGTGAGAAACCCATCTTTGATAACAACTATGAAACTAGAATCCTCTCTTCGAAGAGTGTCTTCCCTATGGGACCCGTTAGCCATAGTGGCACTTGGCTTGTTCATGGCTTCAATCATATTCACCCTATGGTTTTTCTTAGGGAATGGATTGTTGACTGTGTTGGGCCCTTGGGGTATCCTTTTCGATCAGTTCTCACACCGCCCTTTTTCAGGAGCATACTAGTGGGAAGCACAGAGTTTGGTTGTGTCCAAAGGGATATCGGGATCCATGGGCTGATGGTTTTCTGGTCAAACCTTCCTTCACAAATCCCTGAAAGACGTCGCTCAGAGGCATTCTGAAATCTTCAAGCTTAAGGCTTCGCGACTTGGGCACATCACCTTTCCTTGGCACGAAAGGAGTGGCATTGTTGTAATCCTGTCCTTAATAGGGCTGGGCAGGAGTCATGTTGGAGGTGGAAGAAACCCGGTATCTGTAAGCAGGTGCAACAACTTGCTGCTGATTGTAAGCCCTCTCAAATTTAGCCCCGGAATTGACCATTGCCCGCAGATCCGGATAGGGGAAATTGCTAAGTGAGGCCCTTAAATGCGGCTTCGGGTAGTGATGGAAAGATGTCCAGTTGTTCCATTTCAGAAGGAGGAGTTGCCATTTCGCTAAGTTTCAAGTTCCAAAGCTCGTAAAAATCCCCGATGTTCTCGTTGGGACGCTGCACTGTTGTCTGCAGGTCAACTCTATTTGTTTCCCACTCCAAATTAGCTTTATACTTTTCTGTGAAGGCACTTGTAATCTGGTCCCATGTAGCCCTGGCCTCGGGTTTTAAGCGGAAGAACCACTTCAAAGCACTGGATTTCAAAGAGAGGCTGAAATAGTCCGCCAACTGCTGATTGGTGCACCCTTTGGCCTTTATTGCCAAGGTATACGTGTCCAGATGGGTTTTGGGCGTGCAGTCCCATCAAAGATGTCCAGATTAGGCATCACGAATTTGTGGGGCAGGGGGACAATGGAGTCCGGGTCCGTAGGTCGGAAGGCAGACTTCTTAGCAGCCAATTCAGCAATCTGTGCTTTCATTTCCTTATGTTGTTCCATGAACCAGGCCAGATGAGGGTCTTGTGGTGGAGCCATGGCATTCAAGCCAGAGAGGAGCTACCACTGGCGGCAGACTGGTGGAGGGAACAGCCGATTCGGGGATGTAGGTGAAAACCTGTCCTTGGCCCGCATTATCTAGGGGAGCGTGAGTAGGAGCCTGGGCGAAGGGATAGGACCTTGCGGCTTGCTGTTGATTTTCAATTGGCAAGGAGGGTGGAGGCAAGCCTGATGTAGCCGGGTAGCTCGGGTTTCCGGAGTGAGACCCATGAGTAGGCTTAAATGGAGACTGTTGTCCCTGGTTGTTGAGTTGCATGGCTGGCTGAGGTGATGGTGTATAACCCGGGGGGTACTGCGGTCCGGTGATTCTGATGAGATAGGGATTAGGGGCTTGGTGGCCCATTGATCCCTGAGTGAGAAATGGGTTTGTGGAAGCGGTGTTAGGGGCAGCTGAACTAGCATCATTTTGTTATCCCGAACCAAACTGTGGTGGCATCCCAAACTGTTGCTGCGGCATTCTAAACTGTTGTTGTGAAGGTTCGGCTTGATCGTTTCCGAACTGAGACGGGATCCCAATTTCCTGTGGCATTCCAAGGTACCCCCAACCATGAGAAGACATTCCGTACTGATTTTGTTCCTACTGAGGAACTGCGAACTGATTCATCCCGTCAGGCTGCATGGATCCAGTGGTCTGTAGTTGGGGAGCTGGCTGACCTAAAGATCGAGGAGATAGTACCATAGGAGGCTGGTGGTGGCATCCTGGAGTAGCCTGGGTGACCGAGAGTAGGATTGGGGGTTTGCTGTCCCATTGAGGCGATCATGAAGGGATCTTGTGAGACTGGCTGTCTTGAACTGGGTTGCTGTCGAGGCATTCCAAACTACTGGGGCTGAGAAGTTCAAAGGCGATCCATAGTTGACCGCCGTCCCCAAACCCAACCGAGAAGTCATACCAAGCCGATGTAACCGAGAGGCCCCCGACCGATCATGCCCAGAGCCGTCGAGGCATACCAAACTGGCTGCGACATACCGAGCCGACCCCAATGTATTGAGGCACACCATGCGGCCCAAATCGGGCCGAAATCAATTTTTTCCCCAAACGACCGTCCCAGGCCAGGCGTGAATGTATACCAGACCGAGGCTGAAAGGATGACTGATCCACAGGTTGAGAAGAGTGTGGCCCGGTGGAGGTTCCATGTAAGAAAGGTGGTGGCATTTGGCGGTAGTCTGTCTGGCCGAGATAGGGATGGGGATCCTCTTCCTCTTCTATCGTGAAAGTCCCATCGGGGTTGAGGGCAATCGTCAAACCAAAATTCCTGACACCTTCCAAGATTAATCCTCAACACCTCATTCTGATTGGTCCAAGGGATTTTAATATTAGCCATGATGAATCCCTGGTTCTGATTAAAATTTCGTCCTCAACCTTGGACATTAAAGAGCTGTACTTGACAAACCCACGACCAACATGGGGATCAAATCTCACTTTGCTTGGCGAGGCCTTGGTCTGAAGAGATGTGTTCGCGAAGTCTTGATTTCGAAGAAGTGACTTGGTAAAGCCTTTGTCTCATGATTGTGAATCTGACACAAACCTGGTAGGCATTGCAGACTGATACTGAGATGAGTCTAAACAAAGACCCAGCCCATCTTGTAGCAAAGTGAAGAACCGGCGTGACCAGAGAAGCCCCACTCTAAACAAATGGCTTGACGAAAGTCCTCCCTCAAAGAGTACAGTGCAGCTCTAACGCAAAATTGAATTGTCATGTAGCAAAAGAGGCAACCCATCCTTCTATATTTACTTTATTATTTTCTTTAGTCAATTAGTCAACCAGAAGAAAATGTAAAAGAAAAACAATTTAGAAATGTATACCTGCAGGGGCATATTTTCGAAAAGTGGGGACGAATCCCCGACTTGTATTATTTGATGGCCTCATTTGATGAAGGCACAAAAGAACTCGCTTTGGGTTTGACTCTTTTGAGAGAGCATAAGTGCAGAAAGGTTTGTAAAAGTGTATGGAAGCCCCTGCTGCCAGAAAATTAGTGTTTAGCTCTATTTTTCCTATAATGTAGAAAAAGAAGACTTGTCGAGACATCTGAAAACATGTTTTATTCAAAATGATCACAAGATTGCTTAAAACCCTTTATTAATGTTCGGGTTACTCACACCTCTAATCTCGATATGAACAAACATTTTGATTAATCATGAGGAGAAAGTCGACCAATACCAAGGGTTAAGTTGGCGAATTGCGAAGAAAGATTGTGCACGTGAGAGGCCATTGATGAGAACGAATTTTCTGGGATTTGAATGTGTTTATGACCGGACCATTTCTGGTTGCCTACGTTCCCCTTGAACTGTGTTTGGCTTTGGAAAAGGGGGTATGAACATTTGTGATACTTTTGGTGAAAAGGCTCGGATAGGAAATTTGGATGATAAGGTACGGGCCTTGAGATGTTCCTTGACAAGTCGTTTTTTGACGGCTTCTTCCGTGATTTCATTGCTTCTTGATCATCATCCTTCATTGGGGAAGAAAGATTTTGAATTCAGCTTAAGGGCTTATGATGTGTTTTTGCCGTTGCTTTAACTGCTCCCTTGTTGTCGACAACTTCCGTTCTTCGGGCTTTAATTTCGCTCATATGTCGAGTCTCTGATCGGCGGTGCTGGGTCCTTGGCCTCATTTTTTTTTTAAGCTTTTGTTTTTTTTTATTTGAAGCTTTTGCTTGAGCTCTTTTTTTTTGAAGCTTTTGCTTGAGCCTTTTTTTTTTTTTTGAGGATGAAGGCAAGCCTCTGCTTGAACTTTCTTGATGCACGGGAGGCGGAGGCAAGCCCCCGGTTTTTTGTCGACATGGGGTCAATCTTCCGATGCTGAGTGACCTTTTGTTGTTCTTCGATGCTGCCGCCGTCGTTGACTTGGTCAAGGTGATGATGGGGACATGTTTTGAAAAGTGTATGGCTTGATGGAGGCCTTTGTGAGGTAAGGAAAGTGTATAGGGAGGGCATTAGTTGACTTTCTCGCACCAATTAATTAAAATCTTAATCATTTCCAGAGATTATTTGTTGAGCAATGCGAGTGATCATTTAAAATAAAACAATTTCATTAAATGTAATATAGGTGTGCAAATAATGTCTCAAGTCTAGCAAGAAAAGAAGAAGACTTTTTTTTATAGAAAATTTAAGATTAACTACAATGTCCAAGGAGGACTTGATTGAACGAAGAAAGTACTAGATCCTACGAAGGTTGACTAAAAGAATGTTTTAATATTAAAGGATGGGTAGCCCCTAGTCTAGCTACTCTTTGTTGTTGGACCACGTCTCTATCCTTCAGCGTTGGAAGCAAATTTGACAGACTATGCTTGCCTTTGGTAACTTCAAGGAATTCATCGCTTACCGGTCCTGACGGTTGCCTTATCTGTCATCAGATCATTATCATCCCATTTACCTTTGGCATCAGTCGTGAACTTATCGGAGGGCGAGAGTTCAAAGCATTTCACCGAATCGGGCTTTGCCATGGTCACATGCTTGTTGCAGTCAAACCAGCCATTCTCCACATTTGTTGCGACTAAATCATCTGGCTTGGAGCTTGAATCATAAAACCCAATCATGTTTACACTCGTGTTGTTTGGGAAATGATCATTGGCAGGGTTGAGATCACTGAGGCGCTCGAGTTTGCCCTTCTTAATTAACCCCTGAATTGCCTTTCTCAAAGGCATGCGGTTGCTCGGTTACATGACCATGATACTGGTGGAAAGCACAATGCTTAGTGGTGTCCAAAGGAATTTTGGGATCCTTGGGCTGATAGTTTCTCATGGGTTCGAGGAGACCCTGCTTTAGCAAGCTATTTAAAACTTTGCTTAAGGGAACACCCAGATCCTCGGGATGGGGTTTCTCCTTTGGGGGAGAACAAACTCTCAGTGTTCTTTGATTCGAGACTTGGTCACCATTCTGAACAGGGTTGGCCGGTTTTGGTCCATTGGGGCGCTCAAGCTTGCCCGCTTCTATTAACCCTTGAACCGCTCTCTTCAAGACTGTGCAGTTGTCGGTCGTGTGGCCATAATGATCATGGAAGGCGCAGTGCTTACTCATGTCGAGGGGTGCATTTGAGCTCCTTGGATGGTAGTCCCTGAGAGGCTCCAAAAGGCCTTCCCTTACTAAACCCTTGAAAATTAAGCCCATGGGCATCCCAAAATCATCAAAATGTTCTCATTGCCTTAAAGGACCACCATTTCTTGGTTGCTTTTGGGTGCCGTCAATTGTACACAATGCCTTCTTTCCTTTACTGGATGTCGGAGCCGTGTTGGAAGGGTAAGGTTTATAGCGGTGAGACATGTTCAGACTCGTAGTTTTTTCCCGTGCACAGACCCTTTTGATGTAATCATCGATGTAATCGTCGAGATTCGACCTTTTGTAAACCTCATTCGTGTCAGATACACAAGATTGGTATGGTGAGATGGCCTGAGTCGAGCGATCGTCGATACTCTCGTTGCTAGGCTTTTCTTGTACCTCCTTAATTGGTTCTACCAATAATCCATTGGACGAGTCAATAGGAACACTAGGATTGCATGACCCCGCCACAAGATTGGCATTAGCAAACGAAACCACAGTAGGAAGTACTCTGGTGAGAGGAATGATAGTCTGAGCATTAAAAGCGTGACTGTAACCCTCCTCATAAGGCCTGAAAGTTGCCGAAGATGAGGATATATGGCTCGTAATGGTTGGATACCAGGGAGCAGTGAGTGCGGATCCAAAAGGCTGCTGAAGATATGAGATTTGAGGCATCGTAACAGTAGGGATCGAACGTGTCTTGACCACACCGAGGAACGTGACTACAAGGGTAATGTGCATCTGTACTTGATGAGCGGAGCGACTGGCTGTAAGTACCCAAATCCGGATCGTCCAAATCCAGTCGGAAAGTTAACCGAAATCCATTAATCGCCCGCTCCGGGTTAACCGGAACTCGTTAAACTTCCGCGTTCTTTGTGCAGCGAGACGTCCGGGGCTGTCCCGTGCATCCGACGTCGAACCGTACTTAACACGTGTCATCACACGTAAAAGCACGGCTTTCCACGAAAACGCATTTTTCGGCACTTTCCGGGCGTTTCGGACATTTCCCTGATCATTATTTTAAAAAACGGACAAAACCGGGATCGGGGAACAAATTCCCATGAAGCTGGTGACTCAGAGGGGCACGTGGCAGCCATGCCACCTCCCTCTAGTCACCCTTCAATCAAATTCAAAGGGAAAAGACCAAAATGCCCCTGGTTTGCAAGCCAAGTCCGGCCGGACTCACTGTGCACATTTTCTGAAATTGCCAGCAAGTCCTTCAAATTCTCAAAATACCACAAAACCCCCTGGATTCAGGCCAAGTCCGTCCGGACTCCTACTGCAAATTTCACCTATAAATAGAAATGGCTGTCAAAGCCAAAGGGACAGAAAATTTACTCCAAAAACTCACCACCCCCTCGGCCTAACTGATTTTCACCCCTTCCGAGCTTCCGTTCTGTCTCGATTCGCGTGAAACCTTCGTATTTCGATCAAATACGCACCCTACTACTTCGAAACAACCTTTCGAATCACTTTGTGTGTCCCGTACACACCTCCCGAGCCAAAGGAGTCGACCCTAGCCATAGGTATAACTCCCTCTCTCTAAATCTCCCGTTTCGTCTCGGTTTACGCGCCAGTCGCTATAACCGTTTCGAACGTCGTTATCAAAATGTAGACGCCTCCGTCTAACGGGGTCCGATACGTTTTAGCCCCTCGATCCTCTTCTCTTTCCGTAAGAGAATTAATCACGGGTTAAAACGGCGTTCCGACCCCGTTCCGTTTACTTTTATTGTCATTTATCAATTCCGGATCGATCGATCCGTTGATCGTAATTTAATTTCTGTCATTTACAAATCCGAGCCGTTTGGCCTCGTTGATCGTCATTTACAAATCCGAGCCGATTGGCCTCGTTGATCGTCATTTACGAATCCGGATCGTTTGATTCCGTTGATACCGCACTTTAAATACTGTCATTTACAAAGTCCGACCCGTTTGGATCGTGATAGTATTTACTTTTCAAAGTCCGAGTCGCAACCCGATTCGTTGATCGCATATCATTTAATACGCATTTTTCCGTAAAAATCGTTAACAATGTAATGCCCGGTTCAAAACCGGAGTTCGTCCGTCGAACTCTCTTTCAAAACGCGCGAAATGACGTTCGGCCTCCGAATGCTCATCTTCAAACTAAAAGCCGCCATTTGACACTTAAAATCATTTAATACGCATTTTTCCCGTAAAAATCGTTAACAATGACTCGCACGGTTCAAAATCGACGTTTGCCACGCAAACGCTCATTTCAACTCAAAATCGACGTTTGCCACGCAAACGCTCATTTCAAACTCAAAATCGACGTTTGCCACGCAAACGCTCATTTCAAACTCAAAATCGACGTTTGCCACGCAAACGCTCATTTCAAACTCAAAATCGACGTTTGCCACGCAAACGCTCATTTCAAACTCAAAATCGACGTTTGCCACGCAAACGCTCATTTTCGTCTCAAAACCGACGTTTGACATTCAAACGCTCATTTCCGTCTCAAACCGACGTTTGTCATTCAAACGCTCGTCTTTTCAAACAAAGTCACCTAATCAAACATTTGTCATTCAAACCAAGATTAAGCTTGTCATTCAAGCCCCCATTTCAAAAGACACACACACACACACACGATTTCGAGAAAGGTAGAAAGACTCGTCATGCGAGGCGTTTCGGGCGATCTCGTAATACTCTACCCGAAACGTAACTTGACCTCCGAACCTAACAATCTCTGGTACTAAAAGCTTTTTACTCGTTTTTGCTGCCAATAAAAATGATCCCCCTTTTCAAAGCCTTTTCCTAAGTTTTTGCTACCAATAAAAACGACACCTTTTCACTGTTGTGAATATTGTCCCTCCACACCCAAGCAAACCTACAAGAATAATAATCGCACACAAACCAAGCACAAGAAATTAAAGAACACAGAAAAGAACACAAAAAATTGTTAACCCAGATCACCAAATTGATTGGCTACGTCTGGGGGCACTACCAAGCCAGGATCTTGCACTATGTATGTAGAAATATATGTTACAATGAAGTTGGGGGACGGAATACAACTTATATATATTAGGGAGTCAAACCTAACCCTAGATGGACAAGGGGTTGGTGAAGTTACGCCTAAAACCTGGCCCAGGAAATTGCTCCCCCGTCAACAGAGCACCACGAAGCCAAAGGCTCGGCCCAGCCAACCCACACATGCGGTCAGCCGCAAGGCCCAAGGCCCGGCCCAGCCAACCCACACATGCGGTCAGGCCCAAGGCCCGGCCCAGCCAACCCACACATGCGGTCAGCCACACATGCGGTCAGCCGCACAGCCAAAAAAACCGCAAAACCCTTTTGCTCCGATGTCTAGTCCGGTTGGTCCTCTATCCCAACAATCTCCCACCTAGAGATCAACCACACATATAAGCCCCGTATCCGTCTTCAACTCATCTTTGGTGTCCTCCTAGTGCTCACCTCGATCATGGTAGTGCCATCCTCCTCTCTCATTCTTCAAGCCCAATTGAAGCTTTCAGACCGGCTTCAACTTCTCAAGGTTCACAACCTTTGTCAACATGTCGCCTTGATTCTCCGATCCCAATATCTTCTCAAGCCACAAAGTCTTCTCCTCAAGAGATGCTGATGTAGTGAAACCTCGGTTCAATGTGCTTCGTCCTCGAATGAAACGCCGGATTCTTTGCCAAGTGAATTGCACTCGACCGTCACCGTAGAGAATATTACCACTTCGCGTCTTCCCAAGTTCACCCAAGAAGTTACGCGGCCAAACCATCTCTTTACTTGCTTCAGCTTTGCCGCATATTCGCTTTCCGTCGGCTGAGCCACGATCTTTTGTAACTTAGAAGCCCGGAGATTCTTTGTACCACCCAATGTAAACACATAACCCGTAGTACTTCTCCTCTTATCAAGATCACTGATGCCAAGTCCGCATCAACATAACCTGCTAACACCACTTCCTTGCTCGAGAAACACGAGCCTTACCGGCGGTACCACTTCAAATAACGTAGGATCTACTTAACCGCTTCCCAATGTTGCTTTCTGGATTGCCCATGAACCATGACTACTCCCACCGCATGTGCAATGTCGGCCTTGTACACACCATTGCATACATGAGACTCCCCCCGAGTGAAGCATATGGAGTTCTCTCCATCTTGTCACGCTCTTCCTTGTTCCTAGGCGAGTCCCTCTCGGATAGCTTGAAATGCAAACCCAAATGGCGTCCTGTTGGCTTCGCCTCTTCCATACAAAACCTTGCTAAGACCTTCTCAACATATTACGCTTGTGAAAGAACCAACTTGCCCGACTCCTATCCCGATCAATCCGCATGCCCAAGATTTTCCTTGCCTCTCCCAAATCCTTCATCTCGAACCGTTCGACAACCGAGTCTTCAACCTTTGTTTACCTCTCTTGCTAGAGCCCGCTATCAACATGTCGTCCACATATAACGGACAAGATAATATACCCATTGTACGTGTTCTTGAAGTAGCAACAATGATCCGCCTCACATCGATAAAATCAATGTCGTGCATGAATCCATCAAATTTCTGTACCCTTTGCTAGGAGCTTGTTTAAGGCCATACAAGCTCTTAGTCAATCTGCAAACTAGATCCTCGCTACCCTTAGACAAGAAACCCTCACATTTGTACCATGTAATTTTCCTCCTCCAAGTCCCCTACTTAAGAAAGGTCAGTTTTCACATCCATCTGTTCAAGCAATAAGTTGTCCGCCACTACTATCCCCAGTAACCATTCGATAGTGGTCATCTTCACAACCTGAGTGAATACTTCGGTGTAGTCAATCTCGTACTTTTCTTTGAAACCCTTTTACAACCTTGAGTCTTGCCTTGTAACGCTTGCTACCGTCTGCTTCCTCCTTGATCCTGTAAACCCACTTATTATGCGGTGCCTTCTTCCCCTTAGGTAGTTTAGTCAACTCTCAAGTTTTGTTGGCCTTGATGAGTCCATCTCATCATCCATCGCAGCTTTCCACTTGTTACAAAGTGCACTACGAACGACCTCCGCATAACATTCCGGTTCCCATTATACATCAATAGCAAATAATAATTGGATGGAGTATACTGTCGGGCGATCCACGCAACCTCCGCTGGATCTACGCGTGAATATCCGGTTCGAGTACGTGGTTCATCTTCGGTGACCTCGACCATGGTCAACATGAACCGTCCCGCTCCCACCCGAGTCCGGAATATCCACCTCTACAACCTCCGGGCTCCGAACTAGTATCATCGAGATGCCCCCTTTCTATCCTTGTACAAAACCTGTTCATTGAATACCACATCTCGACTACGAATAACCTTATGGTTTTGATCATCCCAAAATTTATACCCGAAGTCATCCCCGCCATACCCAATAAATGTACAATTAACAGATTTAGCATCTAATTTAGTTCTCTCAGCAGAATCAACATGAACATAAGAAACGCAGCCAAATACGCGAAGAAAGGACAAATTTACACCTTGCCACTCCAAGCTTCCTCTGGAATTCCATTCCCCAATGGAACCGATGGTCCCGATTGATCAAGAAAGGCTGCCGTGTCAAGCTGCATATGCCCGAACGTCTTCTAAGTCCACACTTCAATCTCATACTTCTAGCCCGCTCGTTCAATGTTCTGTTCATCCTCTCTGCTACCCCGTTGAGTTGTGGAGTCTTCTTTGGAGTCTTCTCCATACGAATCCCATTCGCAGCACAATATTCCCTAAACTCACCAAGCTCATACTCCCCACCATTGTCTGATCTCAAGCACTTAAGCTTAAGTCCCGTCTGATTCTCCACCAAGGCCCTCCACTTCTTGAACACCTCGAAAGCCTTATCTTTCCCCTTTAAGAAATAGACCCAAACCTTCCTTGTAGAATCATCAATGAAAGTCATGTAATATGACGCACCACCTAGAGATGCTTAGGAGATGGCCCCCAAATCCGTGTGAACCAATTCCAACTTTGCTTCCCTCAAACCCTGCCTGTCCTCGAGAAATTATTTCTCCCTTGTTTGCCAAACATACAATCCTCGCAGATCCCCACGTTGACTGTCTTCAAACCCGGTAGTAGTCCCTTTGAACAAAAGCACCTTCATCCCTGTCTCACTCATGTGACCCGATCGATGCCACAAATCCAGTATCACCCTTGGCTGCTTTGCCACCGCGATCTTGTCCTTGGTGTTATTCGCCAAATACAAAGTCCCCTCCTTATTACCCCCAGGCGATCTCACAATCCTCCTTGGTAATAACCCGGTTCTATGACAGAATGTCACCTTGTAACCTTCTTCGTCCAACGCCCAACCGATAGTAGGTTCTTTTTCAAACCGGAATGTGTCGACCCCGTTCGGATGTAAGACTTTCCCGTCGATGCTCCTATTCGACATCCCCCTTCCCTTGATTTCCAAAGGCTCGCCATCCGCCGAGATAGACCTTCCCGAAATCACCTGGAAGTGTAGTTCTCCATCTCTTCCTTATGCCCACAAGAGTGGAATGATGCCCTGAATCCATCACCCATGATTCTAGTGTACTACTAACACTCGTAACCAAGTACATCATCACCTTCGACCGCCACATTCACGATTGCCCTTACGATTTGGACAATCCCTCTTGAAGTGTCCCAATTCCTTACAATGATAGCTTAAGACGGATCCCTTCGCAACCTTCGGTTTGTCCTTGGTCTCATCGGCTTTGCCCTTTCCACTCACTCCGTTCTCCCTAGATTCGGTTCTCCCTTGTTTGCTAGTACCCGGCTTCCCCTACTAGTAGTAGCTAAAGCCGCTCCCGAAGTACTTGATGTCCCCAACTTCTTCATGCGATTTTCCTCACCTAAAAGAAAGTCTTTAACATCATCATATTTCAATTTTTTCTTACTTTGAAGCGTTGATTGCGATCCACCGTTCCGCTCCAACTTGCTTGGGTAAAGAAGCTAGCAGCAAGCATGCATGAACCTCATCATCGAACTTGATCTCCACCGTCAATGAATCTATGACATCCATAAACTCATCGATGTGCTTAGCCAAGGATCCTCCCTCTTGCATCTTGAGACTACCCATCATACGTATCAAATCAAACTTATTTGCAGCAGACGGAGTTTCAAATCTCTCAGTAAGATAATCCAATAGCTCCTTGGTGGTTGTCGCCTTCCTGGTAGTCTTCGCGATCCACTTTGACAAAGTAGATCTAACCACCCCTAGGGCTTTCCGATCCATGAGTTCCCATTCCTCCTGACTTACATCTTCCGGTTTGACACCCTTCAGAGGCTTGTAGAGATCCTTGTTGTACAAGAGATCCTCAATCTGCATCCTCCAATATCCGTAGTCAGACCCATCGAATTTCTCAACCGCCTGTTTGTCCTTGCCCATTCTTGATTGCTTGGAACAACTCCCTTGATCTTGGAACCAAAAGCTCTGATACCAGTTGTTGTGAATATTGGCCCTCCACACCCAAGCAAACCTACAAGAATAATAATCGCACACAAACCAAGCACAAGAAATTAAAGAACACAGAAAAGAACACAAAAAATTGTTAACCCAGTTCACCAAATTGATTGGCTACGTCTGGGGGCACTACCAAGCCAGGATCTTGCACTATGTATGTAGAAATATATGTTACAATGAAGTTGGGGGGCGGAATACAACTTATATATATTAGGGAGTCAAACCTAACCCTAGATGGACAAGGGGTTGCTGAAGTTACGCCTAAAACCTGGCCCAGGAAATTGCTCCCCCGTCAACAGAGCGCCACGAAGCCAAAGGCTCGGCCCAGCCAACCCACACATGCGGTCAGCCGCAAGGCCCAAGGCCCGGCCCAGCCAACCCACACATGCGGTCAGGCCCAAGGCCCGGCCCAGCCAACCCACACATGCGGTCAGCCACACATGCGGTCAGCCGCACAGCCAAAAAAACCGCAAAACCCTTTTGCTCCGATGTCTAGTCCGGTTGGTCCTCTATCCCAACAACGGTCCTCTATCCCAACATTCACAATAGCCGTTTCTCAACGTTTGGGCTCAAAATACAAAAACCGCGTGGCGACTCCTCATTTTGTTCCTTCCCATGAAGCGAGGTCTCAGACACCAACCCCTCCGCGAAAGACAACCGCCTTTTCCGCGCCCCCCGCCCGCGCGCGAAAAAGATCGGGTAATTTCACTTGCGTAACAGCCGGGTGGAGAATTTGATGAGGAGCATTTGACCTTGTCGGACTTCCCAACCGGAGGGGCGAGGTAGAGCTTGGAAGATGTTGTGAATACGGTAAACCTGATGAAGTGGTGATAAGAGCCTGGTGGCCCATGTTATCTTGCAGTATCATAGGGGCAAGTGTGCTTCGAGGATTGGAGGAAGCAAGCTGACCCCCTCTGAACCATGGAGCCTGAGAAGCGAACTGTCCCAAAATGGCTTGCGGAGCCATGTCAAACTGCTGGGCTTGAGAAGTCGTGAACTGACCCATTCCGAGATGATGACCCAAACTCGACTGATGTTGTGAAGTAGTAAACTCGACCCTTCCAAGCCGTGGGGCAAAAGCCAAGCGATTCAATTACGGTGGTGAGACCGAGAGGCACGGGGCGGTTTGACCTAGATCGGACTGTCGAGGAGTATCGAGTGTAAAGGCCTGAGATGTCTTGAAGCGACCAATTCCAGGCCCGATGGCCTAGGCCGGGCGAGGTTTTGGAGTAGCGAATCTGACCCCTATCGAGATGATGACTGAACCGGGCGATGTTGTGAAGTATTAAACCGGCCCCTTCCAAGCCGTGTGGGGCGAAAGCCAACCGATTCAATCCTGGTGGTGAGACTGAGAGGCACCGGCGGTTTGACCTAGATCGGGCTGTTGAGGAGTATCGATACGATGAGGCCAAGAGGCGGCCGAGTGATAGGGTGGGGATGCTTGGCCCATTAGTAGTTCTACACAAAAGGGAACAGGCATTTGATGGTAGTTGGCATGCCCGGAGGGTAATTAGTTCCAATCTTCGCATCAACCGTAAAGGTTCCATTAGGGTTGCGAACAATTGTTAGCCCACAGGTTACGATACCTTCCAATAACCGGCGATCTGCGAGCCTCTTGATGTTGTCTTATCTGTTCCAACATCTGATTCCACTGCCGGCATTTTGCGGGATTTTCGGGGGCGGAGTTGTACCGTCCCCCCAGTTCTCCCTCTGAGTTGGCCATTCTGAAACTTTGAGCTGAAGCGAAGGAGGAAACTGATGAAGTATCTGACTCCGGAATGACTGAGCTGAGCAAATGATGACCCGGGGTCTTGATCCAAACTTTGCTTACTATGGAAGGCACAAAAGGGTGTGTTTCAGACTTGAGAAAGCGGAACAGGTTGGTGTTTGGGCTTAGGGCTCATGCAACATGCGATTATTCGTTTAAATTTACTTAAAACATGTTTTATTAAACCTAATCGGTTGGAAAAGATTGCTCTTCTTTTTCGCAAACTACTCTGGATCCTGGATCAGTGGGCCCCATCACTACGTCTATAAGCCCCTCGTATTCCACCTGTATTTCGACTTTCCAGGGTGGACAGCCCCGGGCGAGGGTCCTATAGGGCAAGCGGGTTCCACCGATCGAAAATGAAAACGATCCTAAAAGTCTGGCGGGTAATCGAGTCTTAACGAGCATTCGATGTAAATTACGGACAAAGCTGACGTCAAAAGTCGAGATCATGTCCGAGGGCTCGACAAAAAGTCGGCATGGTTCGGACTGATAAATGTCCACAATTGATCTTGACTTGTCGTCAATTAGGTCGTAATTGGGCATGGAATAATCGTTAATCCTTGATGACTCAGTGTCATGCTGGGAGTCAGTGTATAATTTGTGCCAGTTAGAGTCAAAGTCAAGGCGCCAGTCAAAATCTGGTCAAAGCCCGTGACGGAAAACCGGCAGGACTTCGACTGATTAGGGTCCCGAAAGATATTGACTCGGTATGCCGACTAAGGCTTGAAAGGAAAGGTCTATACACAGACAGGGCATGACACAGACCAGACTAAAAACCATCCGGGTCTCGGACAAAGTGTGTCACGGACAAGTGCATGGTCGACACGAGGCTCCATGGGATGTTTGGGTAGTCCCGTGCTTGCACCGAGAGGCGTAATAAGACCAAACGGGCCGCGACAGGGATTTCCCCGGGTTAGGGACGTAGTGTGCAGTGTAAGGTCAGGTGCGCGTAGTGTGGAAGCAGTCTATCTTCTTTTTCTGAGTAAAATAAAAATTTTCGGATGTGTCTTAAAAAGTATGATGCATGCAAAAATGATTTTTTTTTGAAAGATGACTCTTTTTTTTTTTGAACTTTTTTTTTGAATTTTTTTTTTTGAAAGCAAATAACACATAAGCACATAATTCAAAATTCAAGGCAACGAGTTCGACGGTCAAAATTTTGACTTTTCCCGAGGCGGCCAAAACAACACGAAAATGTGAAAAATCAACACACACCACAAATGATTTCAAATGCCGGGACGGAAGCTTGACCCTCAAAAGCTTTTCTTTTTTTTTTTGAAAACAATGACACCGGTACGTGGGATTGTTAAACCACAATTTATCCCCGACTCGTGTTAAGAGGCGATAACGGGAAGTTTAATGGTTTCCACCAATATACCAAATATCATTTTTTTTTAAAGATAAAGCTTATAAATCCCCAGCGGAGTCTCCACTGTAACGATGTTGAATTCCAATTCGCGGAAAAAATTTGATTTTTCGTTTTTTTGAAAACCAAATAAAACCGGAAAAACGGAGTCGCCACGCCATTTTTGTTTTAAGGGCCAAAACTTTGAAAAATGCCCGAAATGATAGATTTAGGTTCGTAGGTCACGTTACACGCCGGGAAGAACGTTAGTGTTCACCCGGAATGCCTCGTAAAACGAGTCTTCCAAGCATAAAAACCATTTGTGTGTGTGTGTGTGTGTTACTTTGACCAAAATAAATTGAAACTCAGAAAAGTAAAAATTGGGGACTATTTATTAGACTTTGAAAAAATCCCATGATTTTTGATGTGATTTTTGGGTTGAGTTTTGGGACTCAAAGTATTTTTTGAAGTTGAAAAACATTTCTGCCAGAATGGAAAAGACAGTAGACACTTGACTTTGAAATTGATTTAAGGGCTTTAAAACTTCATAATCTGAGGAAACTAAGAGAATGAAAGTTGTTCCAGACACCTTAAATAAGATTTATGTGAAAGAATTTTCCATTTTGGAGGTGATTTGAGGGACTAAAACCTTCTGGAAATCTCAGATGTGGAATCTGGATTTCCAGAGACTGATGAACTGACCTTTAAAATAAAAATTTGAAAAAAAGGAGTTTTACTCACAAAAAAAATAAAGTAAAAATATGTCTGGAAATCTCTGGATGTTGGCTACAAAAAGTGTTTTGTAGTCAACACCAAATTCCAATTTTATCTGTGTCCAAAAAATTATACCATGGACAGAGGTCTTAGAACAATGCTACTGGACAGCAACTTTCTTAAGAATACAAGGTGTATCTGGAAACAAAGATTTTAAACGGGAAAAACTAATGAAAGTCTCTCTTCCCGAAAATGGAACCACTGATGACGCCAAGCTTTTCAGGGTCAGGAGCGGTTCAAGGATATCTGACTAGGATATTTTGGTGGTTCGTTTGTACCTAGATCGCAACACAAAAGAGCACCATTAAGGTCGAAGTTGGATGTTACTCCAACTCAGGCCCTCGGGTGTGAGAGTAAGAATACTGAGTAATAAGGCTTTGAATACCTTGGAGTGTGTGTGTGTTTTGGGTTTAAGAGTAATATGGCTTACTCAATATATTTGAAACTTACCTTGCCCAAGGGGACAAAGACCTTCTATTTATAGGCAATGTAGTGGTGCTTGTTGATGTAAGCAATGAGATCAGCCCTAGGGGGCACTTTGGTATTTGACCAGCTACACGTGTCCGCAGCTAATTGGCCCTGTCAGGAAGGGAACATTGACTGTCAGAGGGGGCATGGCTGAAAGGGACATGAGCCGTGTAGATGGCTTGGCGCATTAAATGAAATAGTAGGCGCCTGACTGAGCCGCATTAAATGCGTGATGGGGGAGCCGGCAACTTGCATGTCAGAGCCAGTAAGCTAACTTGCTCAGTAAGGCTTGATATTAACCGGGAAGCAGACATGTGCCCGCGGTCAACATCGTGGCCGCGGTCAAAGGTATTTGACGCGGGCACAGATGGAGCGGTCATGCCTCCTGCGGGCATGGGTCCCTGCGGACATACAATCTGCGGGCACGAACCCAACGGTCATAGGTCGTGCGGGCATGAATATAGTGGTCAGAATCCTTCCGGTCTTTGATAGGATTAATGCGGGGAGGGACACGGTCTTGACCTCAAGGGCCTATCTGTCCGCGGTCTTCCCCCCCAGCGGTCTAGGTACTGCCACGTCACTGGTTCCTTGGACCAGACCGAGCGCGGACCCGATCCAGTAGATCCGGGCTCATCAAGCTTATATTTCTACAAATTTTTCAACTTTTCTCCTTTATTTAGCATAAGGATTTCCGTTTCAATAATTAAGGTTAAAATCCCATGCGAGTAAAATACAAGGAGTGGTAGGATTATATCCCTAGACTTATTAATTAATGAGAATTGTTATTTATCCCGTAACATTACTGTATATCCCCGCATTATTAAGTTTATACAAAAAATTAAACATTTAACATTAGATACACCAACATTATTCCTATTTTACCCTTTGAAACCCATAAATAATTACCCACCTAAATCAGCAACACACCCATTGATCTTCTCCCCGACCAATCTTCATCTTCTCCGGTCAACTCCTCATCTTCTCCGGCCAATCCTCATCTTTTCCGGTCAAACTTTTCATCTTCTCCGACGAATCTTCATCTTTCCCGTCAAATCTTTTTTGTGTTGGATGTTTCAATATTAAGTTCAAGTTTGAACATCCATTGTAACAAGTGAATGACGAGCAATTAAAGACTTGTAGGAGACGCCATTGTAGGGACGAAAGAAAGAACTATAAGAAAAATTAAGAATTTTTTTTTGTTCGGTAAAAATTGACCAAACAATATTATCATATTCGATCATCAATGTCCAAAACATTACTCATTGTCCGGTAAATGACCATCTCTTTGTTTTGGTCAAATTTCAACAATTATATTTTTATGATGGGAAAAGTGACTAAAGTGATATGAATCTAGGTACAATGACTATCAAGTTGAATAGAAATGGACACAAGACGTTTGTTGACTAGGGAAAGCCCTTGAATAACTTGTTCTCCGGCACAAAACCCCGGGAGGATATGGCTCCTGCCTTGACCGAAAGTTTACTGAGAATTTTCTTGAGATTACAATGCTAAGAGCGTATGAAAAAGGGAGCTTAAGCTAGTGAGGAACGTGTGTGAAAATACAGTGTGTGTTCCCCTTTTTATACCTCAAAAATAAAACTAATTAACAAAAAAGAGGATTATGGGCCTATAAACTCGGAATTAGGGTTGATCCTTGGAGATATATCCGCATTTGATCGTTGATGAAGAGATAGTGATTTGTTTGCTGAAGAAACGTAGTTGAACTGGTCTTTGGCACGTTCCCTATAAAATAGGAAAAACGTTATGCGTCCCAACCTGCAGAAGGCCAAGTTGTAAATAGAACAACTCAAGTTGTTAGTACCAAGTTGTAAGTTGTAAACATGTTGACTGAAAATGTAGGGCCCAACAATTGCCCCCAAACTTTTTGAATTTTAAAATGAAGAATAGAAAGAGACAAAAAGAATTCAAAAGGTTTGCCAAAACAAGAAAGAAAAAGAATGACGGTTTTAAAAAAGGGATGCGACGGGACGGTTAAGTGGTTTTTCCCAAGGCAAAAAGGTTTATTTGTTTTAAAAGGTCTCAACCACTTTCAACCTCCATAAATAAGAAGACCCCTGTTCCAACTCTCCCTTTCAAAAACGTAGCTTTCAAAAAGATTACGGGAAGAAGAAGGAGAACCAGGGAAGACGGTTTGGAGAGGAGAATCAAGTAGAAATTGCCGGTGAGTTTCTTGTTTCCTTTTCAGTCCCACCTTTGATTTCTTGTTTAAGCTTTGTAAAAAAAATGGGGAAGAGAAAGATGGCGACTTTAATTGAGAGTGGAGAGGGTTTGCCCGTGGGTTTTCTAACCCAAAACATGTTGAAGAACCCTGAAAAAGAAAAGTGTACCATCCCTGCTGCCAATTTAGAAATTATCAAAAGGAATCATGCCATGGCTTTCGAAACTGAACTTTTTACCCACCCTAACCTAACTCCAGAGTGTTTTTCCCCCGAATGGGTATGTTTCCCTGAATATCCGTTCATTATTGGTCTGAAATTCCCTTTTCCAATTTTAATCACTCAGTTCTTTGCATCTACCAAGCTTAACTATGCCCAACTCATGCCTCAAGGTTGGAGAAGCCTTCAAACCCTAGTAAGGCTAAATGCAGAAACAGAGTTAGCAATTGGTCTAGAGGAATTTGCTTTTACGAATGAGTTTAGGAGCTTTGGTTTAGGGAGGTATGGCTTTAGGGTCAGGGTTGGTAGGACGCCTTTCTTAATCGACAATGTTGATCCCGCCTGTGACGACCCCAACCCTAGGCACTCATTTTTAATATTTAATTATATGCTTTTAATATTCATGCTAGCTTTATGTGTTCAATTATATCTTTAAATTCTTAAATTAGGATAAATTGGGTGAAAAGTAATTGTAGGACCTTATGAGAATTTATTGGACATTAAATAAATAAACTTGGAAAATAATAAAATTGGAAATATGAGAAATAGTGTGAGGAGAATTTAAATAAGTAGGAAGAATTAATGGGATAAGATTTGTTTTAAATTAATTTGGGTAGGATGAGTGAAAGCCTTGGTTATTAATTAATGGGGGGAGGGGCCAAAATCTCTTACTTCCCTCATGCCTTGACAAGTGTCTCCTCCTTATACTTCCTCTTACTTCCTTCACTTTTGCCCCACACTTCCCCTCCTTCTCCCTCATCTTCTCATTCACTACACAATCAACCTAGGGAAAGCTTAGAGAGAGAGAGACCTCCATTGAAGCCCTCCTTGCCAAGCTTTGAAGTCAAGGCATTCTTCATCAAAATCCAAGTCTAGGAGCACATTTGAAGATTGATCATCTTGGGGAACTCATCTAACTAGAAAGATTCACATTTCCTTCTAATATCCAAGTAAGTTGTTATGACTTCTCTTCTCATGAATGTTCATGAATATTTCTTGTGGTTCTTGTTCTTATGTTGGTGATTTCTTGCTTGGGAAAACTATTGGGAGTTGAATGTGTTGATTTAGAACCTTGTTGGGTTTGTAGAAATATTGTGAGTTATGGAAGTTGGATGGATCTAGGTTTAAGACTTGATTTCATGGAGTTAAAGGAGTAGATTAAAGTTACCCAAGTTGGAATTGCCCTTTAGGTTCATAACTTAGAATGCATTTGGTTGTACATTTGGTTTATTGGGATTTTTGTGTTGATTTCTGCTGTTTGTGCAAATTCTGGGCCGAGGGACGAGTCGTCCCTTGGTCGAAGGGAAGTCGTGACCTAAGGGGGGACGCCAGGTTCTGAGGGAGGTCTCATGAGCACGAGTCGTCCCCGGGGGACGAGTCGTCCCCTGGCCAGATTTTCTCACCTCAACTTTATAGCTATTCAAACCTAATCAAACTCGAACCATAATGAAATCCTTTTAACCTAGATTAAAGTAGAATACTTTGGCTCCACAATGACGTTCTAAGTGATTAAAATGGAATAGTGGAAGTACCTTAAATGTTGCTTGGAAAACGTTAGATAAACTAGTTTAGTAACTAAACAATTATGATCCCAACTTGATAGATTCCCCTTGGACCTTTCAAGAGGCTATGTTTTATTGTATAATGACTTTGTAGGATGGATTTATGCTACTTCCTTGCCTTACATTGAGTTCATATACATTGTTTCTATTGCATAGTGTATTGAATAAATATGGCACTATGATATTGGTTGGACATGAGTATAGTTTACCATGTTGATATGTTGTTATCCCTTTTTGTGGATTTTATTCAAGTATCTATTATGTGCTTGATTATGTGTGAGTCAGCTGACGTTGGGGTATAACGAGAATCACGATCAATTATGGAAGTGTGACCTAATGTGATCGGATTATGTTATATTCGTGGACCGTCCTCCCCGTGGCCACAGTTGGGGTATAAGCGTCCGTATTGAGCCAAAAGCCTTACAGAGTTGCTACTGCCTTATTTGGTTCCCCGAAAAACGGGTCTCATAAGACGTGAGTATTGCTTAAGCGGCTCACCTGTAATTGGAGTATTATTATTATACCCAATGTTGTACGACTACTGTTCGTATCGGGAAAAGGTAAAACCAAGGTAATGGAATGTGTTTATAGCTTTCCCAATGTGTTATGTGTGACTTGGTATATGTTGCATTTATTTGGCATATTGCTTTGCATCCATAATAGCTTGCTGAGATTTATTCTCACCCCTCTCCCTTTACTTGTTTTAGATCCCGAGACAGGAGGACCGCCCAAGTAAGGACGCGGGAGAGGAGTTTGGAGTAATCTTTTGGGGTATTGTCAGGGTATGTTTAGGGTGACGTATAAATTGTATTTTGGTAATTCCATTCTTGGAGTTTGTAATTATAAATCTTAAACTTTACGTCATAACCTTAAATCTTTTGTAATTAAACAGCTTAACTATTTTCAAAGTTAGTTATCTCCTCCTCCGATGTGGAGTAGAGTGGAGTTCTTACGAAATGTTATGTTATTCATGTTCATGTTTGAAAGTCAAAGTAAAGTTTTAAAAGTTTAGTGTTTTTGGGTTAGTTTGGGGACGCTCCAACTCGGGACACGTGTAGGTTCCAGGTCGGGGTCCCCACAATGGTATCGAGCTCGGTTAGAATTCTTGGGTAGAGTCTAGCCGAGTGAGAGTGTGTGGTAACCGACGTCGAGTGTTTAATGCAGGAGTTTGTTGTAATGGCGGGAAATGAAGGTGATCCGAATCTGGTTTGGGTGGTGTTGGTAATCCGAACGCCGAAATGATGGACATGTTCCGAGGGTTCCTTCAAGATATGGCAACCTCGTAATCAGAATTTGAATCGAATCTAGGCCGACAAGGGCAACATGGTTTGGAGAAGTTCGTGAAGATGTCTCCTCCTAGCTTCAACGGAGATCCGGATCCGGTGAAGGCCGAGAGGTGGCTTCGAGGCTATGAACAAGATTTTCGCGGCTATGGAGAGTACGGATGCGGAGAAAGTGAGATGCGCCGTTTCAAATTGGAAGGACCGGCGGAGCATTGGTGGCAAGTGGTAAAGGATGGTTGCGACCGAGATTTGACACCGCGCGGACGTGGGAGAACTTCACGCTCAAGTTCCGAGATCACTTTGTGCCGATGGTTACTAGAGACAAGAAAGAAGGCGAGTTCCCTGAAGCCGGGAGCAAGGGACCATGACGATAGCGCAGATTCGGCAAAGTTCACGTAGTTGGCCCGATATTGTCCCCATTTGGTGCCGATGAGGAGAGGCGAGTTTACCGGTTTGTGAAAGGTTTAAGAGTTGAGTTTCGGAAGCGGTTGTTGACGCATAACTTCGCCAATTTCCAAGCAAAGCAGTTGAATATGGCGTACCGGATTGAGAATGACATAGAGGAGCATCGTGGTAAGAATGAAGGAGGAAACAGGAATGTATTTCTGTGGTCAAGGATCGGGACGAGAATAGAGTGCAAATGTGGACTTTCACCCCGGAGCGAATCGAGGAGGTCATGTGGCGGCTCCGCAAATCGTGCGACTTCCGGTCGCCTTGGGACAACATGTGGGTTTTGCAAGAGGATAGGGCATTCGGAGGACAAGTGTTGGAGCAAACAAGGCAAGTGTTTGGAGTGTGGATCGCCGGGCCATTTCAGAGGAATTGTCCCAAGTTACGTAATAAGCAAGCGACTGCACCGGATTCGGGGTCAAGGAAGTGGTGTGAAGAGAGATGTTGATGGGAAACCTAAGGATAGAGTCCAAGGTCGTGTGTTTGCTTTGGGTCGAGGAGAGGTCGATCCTAATGCCGTCATTAGAGGTATAGTTCTGTCTCGGGAGTTAAGGCCCGCATTCTTATAGATCCCGGTCTTCCCATTCATTTGTGGCGTCTCATTTTGCATTCTCATTGCATATCTTGCCCGAATCTATGCCTTATGTGTTGGAGGTCTCTACTCCTATGGGAGAGAGCCTTGAATCTTCTTTGATATATCGTGGATGTGATGTGACTATATGTGGGCATGTATTGCCGGTGGATTTGGTCGAGTTACCAATCCGTGATTTTGATGTGATCCTTGGTATGGATTGGTTGAGTCGGTGCCATGCTTTGGTAGACTCGTCGTAGGAAGCGAGTCTCATTTGCTATGCCCGATGTACCTACATTTATATTTGATGCCGATAAATCTATGTTCGGGTTACATGTTATTTCTGCCTTAAAAGCTAGAAAGATGCTATCTAAGGGGTGTACGGGTTACTTAGCTTATGTGGTAGATTCCAATAAGAAGCCTCCCGAGTTAGCTCATGTTCCGGTTGTGAATGAATTTAGTGATGTGTTCTCTAGTGAGTACTCTATGCCTCCGGACCGTGAGATAGAGTTTCGTATTGACTTAGTACCCGGTACCGCTCCTATCTCTAAAGCACCCTATAGAATGGCTCCTACGAGTTAAAAGAGTTGAAGGTCCAATTGCAAGAATTGTTAGACCGAGGTTTTATTCGTCCTAGTGTGTCTCCGTGGGGAGCACCGGTCTTGTTTGTTAGGAAGAAGGATGGTACCTTACGATTGTGCATTGACTATCGTTTGTTGAACCAAGCCACCATTAAGAATAAGTATCCTCTTCCTCATATAGATGATTTGTTTGACCAACTCCAAGGTTCCGTTATCTACTCAAAGCTTGATTTGAGAAGCGGATACCATCAGTTGAAGATTTGACCAGGATGATGTTGCTAAGACGGCTTTCCGTACTAGATATGGTCATTATGAGTTTGTGGTGATGCCGTTTGGGTTGACTAATGCTCCCGTGTTTATGGATATGATGAACCGTGTCTTCAAGCCTTATCTCGATAGTTTTGTGGTGGTCTTTATTGATGATATTCTTGTGTATTCTAAGTCCCGGGAAGAGCATGAGAATCATTTGAGGATTGTCTTGTCCGTTCTTCGTGAGAAGCAGTTGTATGCTAAGTTCAGTAAGTGCGAGTTTTGGCTTGAGCAGATTTCTTTCTTGGGGCATGTTGTGTCGAGTTCGGGGATCTCCGTGGATCCTGCAAAGATTGAAGCCGTGGTTAATTGGAAGCAACCTTCGACCGTGACCGAAGTCCGTAGTTTTCTTGGTTTGGCGGGGTACTATCGGAGGTTCATTGAGGGGTTTTCTCGGATTGCTACTCCGTTGACTAGGTTGACTCGGAAAGATGTATTGTTTGTGTGGGATTCCAAGTGTGAAGCAAGTTTTGATGAATTGAAGAAAGAGGTTGACGACGGCTCCGGTTCTTACCCTTCCGAGTGGTTGCGAGAATTTTGTTATTTATAGTGATGCCTCGAAGGCGGGTTTGGGATGTGTGTTGATGCGAGAATGGGAAGGTTATTGCGTATGCCTTCTAGGAAGTTATCACCGTGAATGAAATTATCCTACTCATGATATGGAATTGGCGGCGATTGTATTTGCGTTGCATAAGTGGAAGCACTACCTTTACGGAGCGAAATTCGAGATTTTCACCGATCATAAGAGTTTGAAGTACCTATTTACTCAAAAGGAGTTGAACAACCGGCAAAGAAGATGGTTAGAGTTTTTGAAGGATTTTGATTGTGTCATATCCTATCATCCGGGAAGGCCAATGTGGTGGCCGATGCTGCGATTCGAAAAGGCGTATGTGATGACCTTGAAGTTCTCGGGAGTTGAAGAGTGAAGTGATAGTTGCGAATGTTCGAGCCGTTCCGACATTGTATGGTGATTTGAAGGAAGCTCAACAAGAAGATCCGGAATTGAAGAAAATTTGTGATCAAGTGCAAGATGGGAAAGTCGGGGATTTTGCTTTGAATCGAGATGGGATTTTAACTTTCCAAGGGAGAATTTGCGTTCCGTCATCGCCGGAAATCAAGAAGCGTGTTTTAGAGGATGGCCATAAGTCCAAGTTTGCGATTCATCCGGGGAGTACCAAAATGTATCAAGACTTGAAGCGTGGATATTGGTGGAATGGAATGAAAAGAGAAATAGCGGATTATGTATCTAAGTGTTTGACGTGTCAACAGATTAAGGCGTAACATCAAAGACCGGCGGGACTACTTCAACCATTGGATATTCGGAATGGAAATGGGAAGGAATTTCGATGGATTTTGTTTCGGGTTTGCCTCTCACCGTGAAGAAGATGGATGCTATATGGGTTATTGTGGATCGGTTGACAAAGTCGGCTCATTTTCTTCCGGTATCAACTAAGTTTTCGTTAGAGAAGTTAGCCCAGTTGTATTTGAAGGAGATTGTGAGACTTCACGGGGTTCCGGTTAGTATTGTTTCCGATAGAGATCCGAGGTTTACATCTAGATTTTGGAGAGCATTGCATGAAGCTTTGGGTTCTAAGTTGTGTTTTAGTACCGCGTTTCATCCTCAAACCGATGGTCAGTCAGAGAGAACTATCCAAATACTTGAGGATATGTTACGAGCTTGTGTGATGGATTTCCAATTGTCTTGGGAGGATCATTTACCTTTAGTGGAGTTTGCTTACAACAACAGTTATCAGTCCAGTATTGAGATGGCTCCGTACGAAGCTTTGTATGGAAGGAAGTGTCGATCTCCGATGTGTTGGGACGAGGTTGGTGAAGCGAGACTTTGGGGTCCGGATTTGGTTCGAGATTCTACGGAGAAGATCAAGGTGATTCGGGATAGATTGAAGACGGCTCAGAGTAGACAGAAAAGCTACGCCGACAATAGAAGACGGGATTTATCATTTCGGGTTGGTGACTTTGTGTTCTTGAAGGTTTCTCCGAGGACGGGGATTAAAAGGTTTGGTAATAAGGGTAAGTTGGCTCAGAGGTTTGTGGGACCGTTTGAGATTCTAGAGAAGATAGGGAATTGGCTTACCGGTTAGCGTTGCCTCCGTCTTTCTCTTTGCTTCATGATGTGTTCCACGTTTCTATGCTTAGGAAGTATTGTCATGACCCCTCCCATGTTTTGAGCTCTCCTCCCGATGATGTCCAAGCGGACATGTCGTATGTTGAAGAGCCATTAAGAGTCTTAGAATTCCAAGTTAAAGAGTTGAGAACCAAGAGTATCCCGATAGTAAAAGTACTTTGGAAGAATCACACCGTAGAGGAAGCGACGTGGGAACTAGAGTCGGAGATGAGAGCGAAATACCCGTGGTTGTTTGAAAATCCAAGTAAGTTTCCTTTTTAAAATTCGGGTCGAATTTTCTTTAAGGGGGAGTGAGTGTGACGACCCCAACCCTAGGCACTCATTTTTAATATTTAATTATATGCTTTTAATATTCATGCTAGCTTTATGTGTTCAATTATATCTTTAAATTCTTAAATTAGGATAAATTGGGTGAAAAGTAATTGTAGGACCTTATGAGAATTTATTGGACATTAAATAAATAAACTTGGAAAATAATAAAATTGGAAATATGAGAAATAGTGTGAGGAGAATTTAAATAAGTAGGAAGAATTAATGGGATAAGATTTGTTTTAAATTAATTTGGGTAGGATGAGTGAAAGCCTTGGTTATTAATTAATGGGGGGAGGGGCCAAAATCTCTTACTTCCCTCATGCCTTGACAAGTGTCTCCTCCTTATACTTCCTCTTACTTCCTTCACTTTTGCCCCACACTTCCCTCCTTCTCCCTCATCTTCTCATTCACTACACAATCAACCTAGGGAAAGCTTAGAGAGAGAGAGACCTCCATTGAAGCCCTCCTTGCCAAGCTTTGAAGTCAAGGCATTCTTCATCAAAATCCAAGTCTAGGAGCACATTTGAAGATTGATCATCTTGGGGAACTCATCTAACTAGAAAGATTCACATTTCCTTCTAATATCCAAGTAAGTTGTTATGACTTCTCTTCTCATGAATGTTCATGAATATTTCTTGTGGTTCTTGTTCTTATGTTGGTGATTTCTTGCTTGGGAAAACTATTGGGAGTTGAATGTGTTGATTTAGAACCTTGTTGGGTTTGTAGAAATATTGTGAGTTATGGAAGTTGAATGGATCTAGGTTTAAGACTTGATTTCATGGAGTTAAAGGAGTAGATTAAAGTTACCCAAGTTGGAATTGCCCTTTAGGTTCATAACTTAGAATGCATTTGGTTGTACATTTGGTTTATTGGGATTTTTGTGTTGATTTCTGCTGTTTGTGCAAATTCTGGGCCGAGGGACGAGTCGTCCCTTGGTCGAAGGGAAGTCGTGACCTAAGGGGGGACGCCAGGTTCTGAGGGAGGTCTCATGAGCACGAGTCGTCCCCTGGGGGACGAGTCGTCCCCTGGCCAGATTTTCTCACCTCAACTTTATAGCTATTCAAACCTAATCAAACTCGAACCATAATGAAATCCTTTTAACCTAGATTAAAGTAGAATACTTTGGCTCCACAATGACGTTCTAAGTGATTAAAATGGAATAGTGGAAGTACCTTAAATGTTGCTTGGAAAACGTTAGATAAACTAGTTTAGTAACTAAACAATTATGATCCCAACTTGATAGATTCCCCTTGGACCTTTCAAGAGGCTATGTTTTATTGTATAATGACTTTGTAGGATGGATTTATGCTACTTCCTTGCCTTACATTGAGTTCATATACATTGTTTCTATTGCATAGTGTATTGAATAAATATGGCACTATGATATTGGTTGGACATGAGTATAGTTTACCATGTTGATATGTTGTTATCCCTTTTTGTGGATTTTATTCAAGTATCTATTATGTGCTTGATTATGTGTGAGTCAGCTGACGTTGGGGGTATAACAGAATACGATCAATTATGGAAGTGTGACCTAATGTGATCGGATTATGTTATATCTGTGACCGTCCCCTCCTGTGGCCACAGGTTGGGGTATAGCGTCTGTATTGAGCCAAAAGCCTTACAGAGTTGCTACTGTCTTATTTGGTTCCCTGAAAAACGGGTCTCATAAGACGTGAGTATTGCTTAAGCAGCTCACTGTAATTGGAGTATTATTATTATACCCAATGTTGTACGACTACTGTTCAGACGGGAAAAGGTAAACCAAGGTAATGGAATGTGTTTATAGCTTTCCCAATGTGTTATGTGTGACTTGGTATATGTTGCATTTATTTGGCATATTGCTGCATCCATAATAGCTTGCTGAGATTTATTCTCACCCCTCTCCCTTTACTGTTTTAGATCCCGAGACAGGAGGACCGCCCAAGTAAGGACGGAGAGGAGTTTGGAGTAATCTTTTGGGGTATTGTCAGGGTATGTTTAGGGTGACGTATAAATTGTATTTTGGTAATTCCATTCTTGGAGTTTGTAATTATAAATCTTAAACTTTACGTCATAACCTTAAATCTTTTGTAATTAAACAGTTAACTATTTTCAAAGTTAGTTATCTCCTCCTCCGATGTGGAGTAGAGTGGAGTTCTTCTGAAATGTTATGTTATTCATGTTCATGTTTGAAAGTCAAAGTAAAGTTTTAAAAGTTTAGTGTTTTTGGGTTAGTTTGGGGACGCTCCAACTCGGGACACGTGTAGGTTCCGGGTCGGGGTCCCCACACCGCCGATAGAGGGTGGAAGAACAAATTCTTTTTTGAAAAGAAGAGCACCCTGGTGAAGGATGTGGGTGCCAACTTCAAATGGAGGTCCCAAGGTAGTAGGCAATTTTTCTTACTCTAATGATGATTTTCAGCAATGTACTAACTATTTCTCCAAATTTCTCTTTGGCCTAGTTGCGAAATTGGATGTGCTTTTTCCCTTTAAGGACAACACAGAGAAAAGAGTGAGCAAGATCTATAACTTGGAACCCTTAGTGAGAACTTTTAAGGCACTACCAGTTCAATTTGCTGCAGATTCTAACGAGGAAGTTGGTCCTGAAGAAGCCCGAGAGGCAAACCTTGAAGAAACCTTTTCTGAGCCTATCCCAATGTCTACAGGTTAATCAAATACTTTAAATCTTTGCCTATCTCCAAGTTGTTCTAACTCCTTTAATCTGTTCTAACTCTTCATCCTATTTTGCAGCCACTCGCTCCAAGGAAACTGTTAACGCTGCTGACCTTCTTGCTGCAGCCAGAGTAAAAAGCTTGGCAAAGAAGGATGGTAAACCCCTACCCCGTGTCTATTGTGGCTAGCTCATGTGGCCGCATCCAAGAAGAAGGGGGATGCAAAGAAAAGAAAGCTAGTGGAAGCTGAGGCCACGGATGCAAACAGTGATATGGACATGGAGAAGTTAGGAGAAAAGTTTAGGGCTGTTGTTGAGAAGGTAAAGACGAAGGAATCTTTGAATTTTATCAAAGAGCTTGATAAAGTATTAACATCTTTTTTTTGGTGCAGGAACTCATGACCCCGATTGTGGCCCACATTGATGCATTGAAGATCAAAGCGGCGAGGCTTGGTCACGAAGCTGCAGAATCAAAAAAGGAGGCTACCAAAAGTGCCAAGGAAGTGGAGAAGTTGAAGAGGGAGGCAAACAAGCATGCTGGTGAGATGGAAGGTTTGAGGAAGGATTTTGAACGCTTAGGAGAAGAAGTGGAAGCCATTCGTGCTGAGAATAAGGCTCACATGAAAGAACTTGAAGTTGCAGAGGGGAACTTCAAATTTAACGCCACCAAGACTTTGTTGGAGACTCGCATTCAAATGATTGAAGAATATGAAAATGGACAGGCCATAGCTTGGAACCTGGAAGATGAGAGAAAAGTTTTGGAGGACCACATTGGTGAGCCAGCGGATGCAGAAGAAGTGAATTCCGCGGCCTTAGAAGCTCTAGTTGATGATGCTAACAAGGATCTAAGCACCATAGTGGCTACTCCAAATGATCAAGTGGAGGGTGCAACACCGGCGGCAGCAGGCCAGGAAGTTTGAAAAACATTTTAAAGCTTTTGGGTATTTTGGATGAAAACAATTTTTGCTTTATTTGTGTACCACTACTGGTACAACAAATGGGGGGAGTGTCCCCAAAAACAAGGTTCTTTTTTGGTTTGTAATGGCTCATAAGAGCCGAGACAATTTATTTGGGGGTACTAGGTTGGTCTAGTACTCCAAGCTTTTTAGGTTTAGGGACTTGTTGGCTTATCCAACTCGTCCTAGAGTTTGCGAAAAATCTTTTGAAAAACACTTAATGTTTTTTTTTTTAGCAAAGTATCTTATGTCTCTGAGAGACGCTTGTTTGTTCTTTAGATAACATGTAAATGTTATAAACCGAAGGTAACATGAAAATGTTACAACCAATAGTTCACAACTTGAAGAAGTGTGAAAACGTGCGCCCAGGCGAAGGTGTCAAAACCTTAACTCGTAAGAAAAGATGAATATCTTTTAACCATAAGTGCCTTTGATCAGAGGTAATTCGTTTGAAGAGATAGAACAAGTATCAGCCGTCCTGGCGTGTCAACAAGTTCTATCCCTCTCCAGCCAGAATTCCAACATGTATCAGCCGTACTGGCGTGTCAACATGTTGAAATTTTCTTCTTCAAAGTTCAAACATGTATCAACCGTACCGGCGTGTCAACATGCTTGACCTTTGTCCTCCTCGAGGCTCAAACATGTATCGCCTGCACCGGGCGTGTCAACATGTTTGTCCTGTTCCAGCTTAGGTCTCAACAAGTATCAGCCGTACTGGCGTGTCAACATGTTGAGCCTACTCCGTTTGCTCAAGTTGCACCTCGCAAAACAAATTCATGTTAGGGTTGGGCATCAGCATAGCTAACGCCCCTCCGACGCTCAAGTCAGTAGTGTTTTAATAAGAGTAAAAATTTGAAATGCGTAATTGAACTCGACATAAATTTGAACCGTACCTGTGGAGTCTAATTATAAATAACCGGACTTACATGAAATAAAGTTTCAAGTGGATAGCGTTCCAACTTCTAGGGATTCTGTCTCCACTCGGGGTTGACAACCAATATGCACCTTTGCCCGCTTCAGCATCGATGAGATATGGGCCTTCCCACTTGGGAGCTAGTTTACCTGCATTCAATTCTCTTGTATTTTGAAATACTTTTCTCAAAACTAAATCACCAACCTGGAACCTTCTAACTCTGACATTCTTATTGTAGGACCTAGCGATTCGCTGCTGATAAGCTGCCATCCTTATCTTGGCTAAATCCCTGATCTCATCAATTGTATCTAAATCTTGAGTTAACAAGAGGTTATTTTCATCTTGAGTTAATAAGCCATACCTTGCTGTGGGGACTGTCGCTTCAACTGGAATCACAGCTTCAGCTCCGAATACTAAAGAATAGGGAGTCCTACCTGTGGCTCCTTTAGAAGTAGTTCTATCTGCCCAAAGCACAAGTGGTAGTTCTTCGACCCACTTTCCCTTCTTTTGATCTAGACGCTTTTTCAAGTTGTTGATGATCAACTTGTTGCTAGACTCAGCTTGGCCATTGGCTTGAGGGTGGACAGGTGTGGACATGATTAACTTGATGCCCCAGCGAGCACAAAAATCCCTGGTCTTTTTACTTGTGAACTGTGACCCGTTGTCACATACAATCTCTGATGGTACACCAAACCTGCTAATGATATTTTTCTTTAAAAATGAAATTACCTCTTTATCTCTTACCTGTACATAAGCTTCTGCCTCGATCCATTTCGAGAAATAATCGGTTAGAGCCAACATGAATACTTTGCCTCCTGGAGCTTTGGGCAACTTGCCTACAATATCCATGCCCCACTGCATGAAAGGCCAAGATGAGACTATAGGATGTAGAGGTTCGGCAGGTTGATACAGGATGTTGCTATGTCTTTGGCAGGCATCACACTTCTGTACGTAGCTCAGGGCATCTCGACGCATGGTTGGCCAATAGTATCCCGTCTTGAGGGCCTTGGATGCTAATGCCTTTCCTCCGGAATGGTTCCCACATATTCCTTCATGGATTTCTTTAAGCACCACTTCAACTTGATCGTTATCGACACATCTCAAGTAGTGCCCCGCAAAAGACTTCTTAAACAAAGACATTATCTATCAAAACGAAAGTCGAAATACGAATCTTAAAAGATCTAACATTCTTAACATCGGGTGGAATAGTTCCAAGTTGAAGAAACTCAATTACGGTTGGGTCCAAGAAGGTTTAACATCTTGTGCCCCAAGAGTGGTGTAACCACTTGAATTTCCTCAACTTGGTCTATCACGGTACTTAACATAAATAATGGGTATACCGGAATGCGACATTGATTTGCAAGTTGAACCCAAGTTAGCCAAGGTGTCTCGCTTCGTATTTTCTTCTCTCGGGGACCTCGTTCCAAAGAGAATGATAGAAATTTCGAAGCTAAGGCTTTAACATGTTGGAGGTACAGAGTCATCTTGGAATGCTTCGCCATATAACCGCCATTAAAATGGTTAGCTAGCAATGAGAGTCAACAAATACATTTAAATGTGTAATATTCAAGCTTAGAGCCGTAGTTAAACCCATGATTAGGGCTTCATACTCGCCTTCGTTATTTGTTGCACCGAATTCACAAGATACAGCTTGAGGTATGATATCACCTTGAGGGGACTTCGTGACTATTCCCAAACCAATTCCCTTGGAATTTGAGGCTCCATCTGTAAACAATGTCCAAAATCTAGGAATAGTTTTACCTTCAAGTTGTTGCACTTCCAATTCTACCTCGGCCGCAAACTAGGACCGAAGTCGGCCACGAAATCGGCTAGTGGCCCGAGACTTGATGGCCGTTCTTGGCTCGTATGAAATGTCATACGTGCTCAACTTGACCGACCACTTAGCCAACCCGCCCGACATCTCCGGAGTTCTCAACACATTTCTCATAGGATAATTAGTTCTAACAGCTTATGGAATGTGTTTCAAAATAATGACGTAATTTCGTAGCAGAGTAGTTAAGGCTAATATCAATTTTTCAAGATGAGAATACCTTGTTTCAAAGCATCTAACAAAGATTTACTTACGTAGTAAACGGATGTTGTTCACCCCGGGTTTCTTTCACCAATACCGCACTAACAAAGATTTTCAGATACAAACTAAGTATAAATAAAGATGCTCACCATGTTCGGGTTTGGCGAGTAGGGGTGACGTCATCAAGTATTCTTTAAGTTGTTTGAAGGCGGCCTCGTGTTGGTCACCCATTGAAAAAGTTTGTTTTTTCTTAACACTTCGTAGAATAACCCGCACTTATCGATGATTTGGATATAAATCTATTCAAAGTCGCTACTCTACCTGTTAACCTTTGTACGTCCTTGATGTTTTTAGGGATTCCAAGTTGAGAATGGCTTTGATTTGTTCGGGACTTGCTTCGATTCCCCTCTTGGTTACCATATATCCCAAGAATTTGCTCGCTCTAACACCGAAGTTGCACTTCACCGGATTGAGCTTCATGTTGAAGGCCTTCAAGATGTTCAATGCCTCAAGAAGGTGCTCCACATGATCCTCAATGTGTTTGGATTTGACCACCATGTCGTCTATGTAGACCTCCATCGTCTTGCCAAGTTGGTCTTTGAACATTTTGTTCACTAACCTTTGATAGGTTGCCCCTCGCATTTTTAAGACCAAAGGGCATAGAAATATAACAAAGATATACATTCTCGGAGTCATGAATGCCGTATCTTCTTGGTCCGAAGGCTCCATTTGAATTTGTTGATACCCGGAAGATGCATCCATGAATGTCAAGATGTCGTGGGCTGTCTCATCAACTAGAGAATCAATATGAGGGAGAGGGAATGGATCCTTTGGGCGTGCCTTGTTCAAGCTCGGTGAAGTCCACGCATACTCGCCACTTGCCATTCTTCTTCTCCACCACTACAACGTTAGCCAACCACCTTGGGTACCGAACTTCTCTCGATCATCTTGGACTTTAGAAGCCTCTCAACTTCATCCTTTATGATCCGGTTCCGCTCCCGGGCGAACTTCCTTCTTTTGACGGACAGGACGGATGGTCGGATCGATGTTCAACTTGTGAGTAATAATATCCTTGCTTATCCCCGTCATGTCCTCATGTTTCCAAGCGAAACAACATCTCTGGCTTTTCAGGAACTCCATCAACTCCTCTTCGATTTCGGACGGTAGGTCTATCCCAACTTGCACTTGGGCCTCGTGGATTTGATGCATCAACAGAACGCTTTTTGTATCGTGCTCCACCGCTTCAAGAATGTCCTGGGCCTTTTTCTTTAATTGCTATGCTTGCCGAGGGGTCGAGCTTGCTTTCATGTTGATCTTGTAACATTCCTTAGAGACTTGCTGGTTTCCCTTCAACTTGGCAACACCCCAAGGTGTTGGAAACTTGACGCATTGATGGTAAGTCGATGGCACGGCCTTCATGTTGTGGATCCAAGGCCTTCCCAATATGACATTGTATGAAGAAGAGCATTCAATCACACAAAACCTCTCCATGGAATTCATACCCTCTAGGTAGATGGGCAACTTGATCTCACCGACTGTCTGCTTCACCTCACCACTGAACCCTACCAGTACGGATGAGTTCTTCACAACTTCGTACAAAGGAATACCCATATCTTCAAGAGCATGAGTAAAGATGATGTTGATCGAATCGCCACCATCGATCAGATCCGCTTGACCACACAATTAGCAATCCGCACCCGAACAACTAGACCATCATGATGAGGGTCCAACGTGTTGTCCTTATCTTCATCTTAAAAAGAAATGACATGACCATCTGTGAAGTCGCGGCGCCTTATAGGCAATTCGATTGATCTTCCTTAGAGCTCTTGGCATGACGCTTAGCGGCAGAGTAAGTTGTGCCGCAAATATGAGACCCACCCGAGATAACATTCACTACCTTGGTGGCCGGAGGGTGCAACTTTCTCGGGCCTAGATTGCTCCTCCGAACCAGGTTCTTTGGATTCACTCGACCCTCTTCTTGCCCAACAAATCCTTGAGAAGACCCTTGGACAATAAATGAGCAATCTCCTTCCTCAAGGCGAAACAGCTTCTCGGTGGTGTGCCCAAAATCTTCATGAAACGCGCACCACTTGGACTTGTCCTTCCAAGTTGTTGACTGGTCATTCTTCTTGGGCCATCTTGCTTTATCTCCAAGATTTCCCATGGCGCACAAGATTCCCGCAATGTCCACGTAAAAGCAATATTCGTAAATTTGTGGATAATCATTATCATCACCTTCCCGATCATCATCTACAACATGAATTCTAGAAGGTTCGCTTTAACAGTGGGTTTGCCTCGCTCGACTTAGTGTGATGGGAGTCCGATCGTCCGTCGAGGGTTCAAATAGAGGAGTAGGAGTCCTCCCAGCTGATTTCCCCATTGCCAAGCTATCTTCCTCCAATCGGATGTAAGGCAAGGCCCCGGTTCTCGATTTCTTCAAGTTGTTTCAGGGGTCATCACCAACTCGTTGTAAAACAATGAGCTCTTTCTTCAAGCCTATGCGGAATGCCTCCGTTGCCGTGACACGTCCAAGTTGGGTATAGTCACCGCTCCTTATTGAACCCGTGCAAATACTCTTTAAGACTTTCGTTAGGCCGTTGCACAATTCTATAAAGATCACTAGTCAACTTGTCAAATGCCCCGTTGCATGAAAACCGATTAATGAACATATTGACAAGTTGAGCATAAGATGAAATAGAGTTTAGAGGAAGCCCCGTTAGCCATTTTAAGGCCGGTCCCGACAAGGCCGAGCCAAAGCCCCCGCAAAACACGCTTCTTTAAACATAGGAGGGATACTTATGATATCAATTGACTTCGATACAAAGAACACGTGCTCGCCGGATCGGTACTCCCATCATACTTCTTCATATGAGGGACTCGAGAATTTCTTCGGGATCTCCACACCGGCTATTGCCGGCACAAAACGAGACTCGTTGTAGCAAGTCGAGAGACTTGGTGATACGGCAAGTTGACTCCAGCACGCTTCGAGCAACTCTTTAATGGTTTGCATTTCCTTAACAAGTTGGTTTTCTCGAAAAGAGGAGCATTATTAACTTGAGGTGCGAAAGTATCAAAAGCATTAAAGAAACTTCCCGTTTGCCCCACCGAGGGTGTAGCATAAGTGTAGCAAGATGATAGCGCGGATTGGCTAGCCGATAGGCCGAATCTTGGTTGCTCAATTGGAATGGATGTCACAATCGTGCTTTCCACGCAAGGTGTTGGACATCGGATATCTCCAACATGGCTCGGTCCCGTACTCCGCACCAAACAAAGATCTAGGAAGTAAAGGTGAAAACGGAGTGGATACTTCGAGTCTCCGCTTGCTTCCCTTTACGCAGTACTATCAATGGCATTGAATATCATGGTATTCGTACGCTCCTGATCATCCAACCGATCGCCTATTTTCTTCATCATGTCCGCCATGTTGGACATTATCTCCAAATTGACAGTTTCCACACTTGGAGGAGGGTTGCCTTGGGCATTGGAAACAGGAAGCACCGACTCGATCGCCGGAAGATGGATTAACCATTTCTCGCTTGAATAATCAAAGTTTCCCACAGACGGCGCCAAATTGTTTTGGTCAAATTTCAACAATTATATTTTTATGATGGGAAAAGTGACTAAAGTGATATGAATCTAGGTACAATGACTATCAAGTTGAATAGAAATGGACACAAGACGTTTGTTGACTAGGGAAAGCCCTTGAACAACTTGTTTCTCCCAAGACAAAACCCCTGGAGGATATGGCTCCCGCTCGACCGAAAGTTTACTAAGAATTTTCTTAAGATTACAATGCTAAGAGCGTATGAAAAAGGGAGCTTAAGCTAGTGAGGAACGTGTGTGAAAATACAGTGTGTGTTCCCCTTTTTATACCTCAAAAATAAAACTAATTAACAAAAAAGAGGATTATGGGCCTATAAACTCGAAATTAGGGTTGATCCTTGGAGATATATCCGCATTTGATCGTTGATGAAGAGATAGTGATTTGTTTGCTGAAGAAACATAGTTGAACTGGTCTTTGGCACGTTCCCTATAAAATAGGAAAAACGTTATGCGTCCCAACCTGCAGAAGGCCAAGTTGTAAATAGAACAACTCAAGTTGTTAGTACCAAGTTGTAAGTTGTAAACATGTTGACTGAAAATGTAGGGCCCAACACTCTCTATTTAGATTTCTCATTATAAATTGCCGGGAAGATTCAATATTGATGGTTCGAAATTTGCCGATGCGATCGAGGAATTTTGTCGTTGCGGCGGAGAAAAAGACCGGAAAAAATATACGAAAATCTTCATTTAGGCATAATAATACTAAGGGTAAATATGATTATTTGAATTTATGAAATTTTTATAATAATTATCAGGTCAGAGTATCTATAATATAAATCACAACATACCACCTCACCCATGTGAACAATACAATGAATAGTGTCAAATGTCAAATTTTTCATTTTGCCCTTATTAAATTATTCCTTTCCCATTTTGCCCTTTAATTTTTTTTTAATTAAAAAAAAAACACACGTGTTCTCGTAGTAGACGATCTTTTACTACTAGTTTAGTAATATTGCAGGGGGAATAAGCGATTCTTTTAATTAAAAATAATTAAAAAGAGGAATAAAAATTTAAAAAATCTAGACGCCCTTTCACAAAAGGACCGTCTCCAAAATTACTCTCTCTTCCGTCGCGACGTCGCTTCTAAACACTTCGGAGAAAAATATCTCAAGCATCGCCGCCCGCAGTTTCTCTCTCTACTTATCCCTCCGATTCATTTTTCCGGTAAGCGCTCGGAAATCTCAATTCTCACATGAGAGAGAAGGTTACATACTCAATCGGAAACTTGTAGGGTTTCTTCTTATCAGGTCTTTTGAATTCTTTGTTTCGCTCGTTTGGCGTGTATTCAATTTCTCTAGGGTTTTAGTTTTATATCTTTCTGGATTCTAGAGATTCAAGTAAACGATAATTTAGATACCCGATTGGTTATGTATGCTATTCTTTGTTTCATCTATATATTCTTCTGTATCGGATCTGTTGTTGGTGTAACGGTGAGGTATGGAATTTAGGGTTTTTAGTGTTCTTGAAAGTTTAAAAATTTGATTTTTCTGTTAGGGGTTTATACCATTTAATAGGTTAGGGTTTTAGTTGGTAAGGAGAAAATAAAATAAAATTTGAAGTAATTTTTTTGTTTGTTTAATTGGGGGCGTTGGGTATAAGATATATGCACACGTTTATGGCGGCAGGAAGGCATGGTGGCTACCGCGACATTGAGCTTAGGGAGCGTGACAGTGAATTTGAGGTTTCAAAGAGGGACTTTGGTTTTGACAAGGGGATACAAAATGGGGAGCGGGATTATGAGATGAGTCGGAATCGAGACCGGGATAGTAGGGATAAAGGTAGGGTTAGACAGAAGGATATTAAAGAGAGGGAGACAGTGAACGGAAGTGTCAGGCCTGGTTCAAATAGAAGTAATTCTGGGGGCAGTGGTAGTGGGGATGGTGGAGGTACGAGGAAGAATGACTATCCAGTTAGATCTGTTGATCGAGAACCGGGGGAGTTGTCAAGTGAAAGTGGTTCTGATGAGGCTATTGATTCGGAATCAAGGGTTAAGCATAATGAGGGCCAGAAGTTAGAAAATGGGACCAAATCACCTTTGTTGAATAAGAAGAGAAAGTTTTCACCAATTGTATGGGATAGAGATGACAAAGAAGTTAGCAATGTATCTAAGAGCAGATTTTCTCCCGCAAACACTAGTCTCCCTCCTCCACCTCCACTGCCGAAGTTGTATCGTCAGTCACCTAACTCAGTTCCTACTGGAGGTGTAAAAATCTCTCCAAATGATAATAATAAGATTCCAAGTGCAGGGCCATCTCCTGTTAATCTTCCAATGGATGTTGGGTTGCATGATTCTGCTTCATCTGAACCTCCCGCTGTTTTATCTCCTTCCCCTTTTCAGGAAGAGCGTGTGGGGTACAATCAGAACGTGGAACAACATGAAGATGAGGATTATGTGCCAGCGCGAAATATAAGAGCATCTAGATGGGCAGATGTTGCCCATTCCCCTGCTCATGAATTTGAACTTTCTGATGCGCCAGATTATGATGAGATGCAGAAAAGGAGAAAGCAGATGCCCCCTTCTGGATCAGGTGAACCCAGGTCGCGGAGGCAGTCACTCAGTCCTGAGGCCGGGGAGCTGAAGAGAGAGGGCTCTGAAGGCATTAGGGCAAGGTCATCTGAGTCTGAGGACAGTGATTATCGTGTTCGGTCTTATAGTAGAGACAATTACCCGGAAAATGATTTGGACAGGAATGATTACATGGAGATTGATGAAGAACGCAGTAATAATAGTGCTGCTGTTAGCCATTCAGATGCAGATTCAGAGGATGAGCGTGACTCTCCTGGTAAGCCAGAGCCTGCTGGTCCTCCTCAAAGAAGTGTTAACATGCTTCAGGGTTGTAGAAGTGTTGAAGAGTTTGAAAGGCTTAACAAGATAGATGAAGGCACATATGGGGTTGTTTACAGGGCCAAGGATAAAAAAACCGGGAAGTTGTTGCTTTAAAGAAGGTCAAGATGGAGAAAGAAAGAGAAGGGTTTCCTTTGACTTCCCTCAGGGAAATAAATATTCTTCTTTCGTTCACCACCCTTCTATTGTGGATGTTAAAGAAGTAGTTGTAGGGAACAGTCTTGATAGCATTTTTATGGTAATGGAATACATGGAACATGATCTGAAAGCACTGATGGAGACAATGAAACAGCCCTTCAGTCAAAGTGAAGTGAAATGCCTTATGCTTCAGCTTCTTGAAGGTACTAAGTATCTTCATGATAATTGGGTTCTTCATCGTGATCTGAAGACATCAAATCTGCTTTTAAATAATCGTGGTGAGTTGAAGATCTGTGACTTTGGATTGGCTCGACAATATGGGAGCCCATTGAAACCGTATACTCATTTGGTGGTGACTCTGTGGTACAGGTGAGGCTTGACTATTTGGTAAATCTTAATCTTTTTGCTCATCATCTGATACTGTTATTGCTGCTTAAATATATTTTTTCACCCCTTTTGATTTCATCTCAAAGGTATTTGCGATTTCATTCCTTGTACTGCTTTGTTTAACTGAGATATGTGTAGTAATTGCTTATGTTTCCAGAGCTAGCTGCTATGTTTGCTAGTTTAGAATTGGGATTTTCTTTGGCTCATGCATATATCATAAATGTATATTATGCACTTGCCAATATTGTCGTGAACCTTGATCAGATGCTGGAGATATGTTTATAATGGTGATAATGATTTTGTAACTTGACATATAAACACCTATGCTTCAATTATGTTTCACTTCGAAATGAAATGGCTTTTAATAGATTAGTATGGGCCTTAATTGAAAAAAATATGTGGACACAGTTGCATGATATCCTTTGTTGTGTTTCACTTGTATATTTTTTTTTCTCCTTTTCATTTTATAAACTGCAGAACTCTTTTCTTCTATAGGGCACCTGAACTTCTGTTGGGAGCAAAACAATATTCTACGGCAATTGATATGTGGTCGTTGGGCTGCATCATGGCTGAGTTGTTATCAAAGCAGCCACTATTCAATGGAAAAACAGAGGTTGATCAACTTGACAAGGTAATCGATTGACCATGTTTATCCTGCGCCTGGTTTAAAAATGTCCCTCTGTGCCCTAATTACTATAATGGTTCTTACCCTTGAAAGTCTTGGTTGGGCTGTACGATTGCAGATTTTCAAAACCCTCGGCACGCCCAATGAGACAATCTGGCCAGGGTTTTCCAAACTTCCTGGAGTCAAGGTGAACTTCGTCAAGCATCAGTAAGTGGCCATTTTTACTAATTTATTCTACTTTTTTACGACGAGGTTCACATTTTCTTATTTTGCCACTGTTTTCCCAGGCTTCCAGCTTTGGGTGATTTTCTGGTCTGGCTTTCTGGCCTCAATTGGTGATATATTGAGCTGTGCCACAAATGTTTTTGTTTCTATTAACAACCGACATATTTGCCTCAGGTATAATCTATTGCGTAGGAAGTTTCCAGCCACATCTTTCACTGGCTCACCAGTTCTATCTGATGCTGGATTTGACTTGCTGAACAAACTTCTAACTTATGATCCGGAGAAGGTACAATACAGTTAATTTCTGTGCACACTATAGTGTAAATGTTATTTTCTGCTATTTTAATAGAACTTGATGAATGTGTTTTCTTAAATGTCCAGAGGATATCAGCTGAGGCTGCCCTTAACCATGAATGGTTCAGTGAAGTCCCTCTTCCCAAGTCCAAGGATTTTATGCCCACTTTTCCTGCTCAGCATGCGCAGGACAGGTATACTAACCTACAAACTACTCCCTCCGACCCAAACTGAATGCTAAATATTCTCTTTTGGGGTTATCCAAAATAAATGATCACCCCCCTTTTGGAGAATATTAGAATGACTCGTGTCCACAAGTTTTTTGGGGGCCAACATTTAAAGCATCAATATCCACTATATGGCTCATATTGGTTTCCTTAATATGTGTGCAAAGTCAATGTAGCACTTATTTGGATTGGAGGGGGGGGGGAGTCGTATTTTTGATCTGTTTGTTTTTTATCTAGTGATCCTTATACTGATTTTCAGACGTGCTCGGAGGGTAATGAAGAGTCCTGATCCTTTGGAAGAGCAGCGTCGGAAAGAGTTACAGCAAGGAGAATTAGGGACTGGCGGTTTGTTTGGCTAAGAAAAGTAGTGCTAGGAACCTTTATATCTTTGCTTTAGTTTATGCAACACTCATAGATTAAATTGGTTGAGGTGAAAGCTCATGCACCGTGGAAAATTGCTTGTAAGATGATCATCCATATGCTGTTTTTTAGCAGGCACCCTTGATGATCTGGGTGGGGAGACAACTTTTGCCTCTGCTTTCCGATCAAATATATAGCAGGTTGACTTCTTTGTTCAAGGTGTGGCTTAAGGGCCTTCCTTTTTAGAACAATTTCAGTTTGAACTGTGTATGTAACATATTTTAGTTGATACCTTGTAACAATTTTCTTAATATCGGTTTTGAATACCACAAAATTGTCGATTTCTTTTTTTCTTTAGTCATCTACCCTTTTAATGTTCGTATTGTGTTTGCAAGAGGTGGTTGGTGTAGCAAGGAGAGGGCCGATTTTGCTTTTCCTTGATGAAGTATTTGACAGAAAGTAATGCAGTCTGAAGGTAATTTTTTTTTAATCTAGCATTTGTGGTATGTAGTCAAGGATTAGCATGCTAACCTTCCTTTTCTTCTTTTCTTCTTTTCTTCTTCTCTTATGTTTTATGTATTTTCCCATATGTCGCGTTGTGGAATTTATCCAAATGCTAATGGTTGTAGTACTAATGACGTAGTTGTTTATCTTTTTTTGCTCTTAGGTGTCCTTGTTAAAATAGTGCTATGCTTCCATTGACATTCTGTATTAGTTAATAAGTTCGATCCAAGATTAATGGAGGTAGTTGAAAAGTAGAAATTCATTTGCGGGGATACATTGTTATACGATTGCATTCCTTGAGCAGTATGCCCCAATTTGCGCTCGTTACTGAAAGTCCATGGTAAGTCTAGTTAATAGTTTCTGATGTCAAGATATATTTACGAGATGTTTTTAGGACCCATGGGCGAAAAATAAAAGAAATTAAGTACCAAACAGAAACAACTTAAACCATGGGTTATCAGAGGTGATGTCATGCAAGTACGCAGGACTGGTTTTGTCATACTAAGGCTCCGTTTGTTTCGCGTAAAATGACTTCCGGAAAATGATTTCCTGTAAAATGTTTTCTGGAAAATGAGATAAACATGTTTTTGTCTGTTTGGTAATGAAAATGTTTTCCGGAAAATATTTTCATGTGTTTAATGAAAATATTTTTCGATAAAAACACAATTTGAGATAAGTTGAAAGAGATAGGGTGAGGTAGGGTGATGGAGGTGGGGTGGTGGGGTAGGAGGTGGGTGGGTGTGGGGTAGGGGTAGGATAGGGTGGTGGGGGAAATATAAAGGGTAAGATGATGGTAGGCTAGGGTGGTGATAGGGTAGGGGTAGGGTAAGGGTGGTGATAGGGTAGGAGTAGGGTGGGTAGCCGAGAGTAGGGGAGTGGGGTTGGGTAGGGGAGCTGTTAAAAAACAAATTAATTTAATTATGAGTAAAAAAAGTTTGACCGTGTGAGGTAGGTTGGTGGGTGGATGGTTTGGTAGGGGTGGGGATTGTTAAAAAATAATTTTAATATGAATAAAAAAATTGCTTGAGAGTGGGGGAGTTGTTAAAATATAAATTTAAAATGATTAATTTTTTTTTTGGACCCGACGGGTGGTGGTGGGGGGCAGGGGGTGATGGTGGTGAGTGGGGCGGGGGTGAGGTGGGGGGTGGGGGTGGTGAGGGGGGGGGAGGGAGCATTGTAAAATCTAATTTTAATATAAATAGTTTTTTTTGAGGGGATGGGGTAGGGGGTGGTTGATTTGGGGTGGGTAACGTGGGGTGTATGAAAAGTTAGGTGTGTGTTTGTGTGAGGGTGTTACCATTTTTCGGAAAATGTTTTACTTAGGAAAAATCCGTAAGTCAATTTACTTGGAAAAGTGGGGAAAATATTTTCTCCATTTTCCGGTGCTTACCAAACACCGAAAAATGGGGAAAACGTTTTCCGGAAAACATTTCCCCCCATACAAACAGAGCCTAACTAGAAGGCAGCATCTTGTAATGTGCTGCTAAGAGGAAGCACATGAAGCACATATTGTTGATTATAGTTGAAGTTCGGACCAGGGCTTGGTTGATGAAATAACAAAGCCTTCACTCTTCGTCTAGTTCATTTCAGTGCCAAGGAGGCCTTCAACCATATCTGATCAAGAACCTAGAGAAATTTCAAGTCTGTCAAAAAGGGTCTCATCCTTAGCATGCTCTCTTAATATGGAGTTACATTGTAATATTTCAGTAACATGGAGCTTTGTATGCGTTTGCTTTTCACGTTGTGGTCATTTTTTTTTTTGCATGGTTTGTGGAGCTTTCATTGTGTCAAAATTGAGTATAGAATGGAATATCGAGTTCTCTATTTTATTTTGTTTTATCTTTCCGCTGGGATGACCGGAGATTGATGCTATAACTACTATGTGACGGTCAGCATGATGGGATATGTGAGAATCATTGATTTACATAATCTTATTGTTGTAATTAAGTGTCGTTCCTTCTTAATCTTACTTGCTGACCCTAAAGTTGAGCTTAAGCATGGACGGAAATGTCTATTTGCTATGAACTTATTGATTTATATATACTTTTATGGCGGTGAATGATGAAAGGCTTCAGGACATCCTGGACTCTTTTGACATTTGTCTGCAAATGTCACTGCAGTATCAAAGGCAAGCAGGTTGAGAAGGCTACATGCGCACACCTTGGAACTTAATTATTTCCGGTTAATTTCAGTTCTGCAGATAATGATTTTGTTCCTCCATTCATGGCGAGGTACTTCACCATCCTTTTCTGTTTGCTTCTAATGCTGCTCAAACTGCAACATCATAGACTTATATGGATGGCTGTTTGTAGAGGCCTTTGTCCCCCCCTTGTTTTATGATCAATGGGGAAAAATATTTAGTAATTGGGAAATATCAGTTCAGCACTCGTTGACCCCCCCACCCCCGGGTTATGTGTGTGTTCAGTATGCATTTTGTTCTGTTGGGGGTGATGTTCTGATATTTCAGCATATGTAAAAGTTCATGCCCAAGATAAAAGGAGATATGACAACCTACTTGACAACCCTATTTTGAATGAGAAGATATAACATTGCTAGGCTGTAGTTAGCATCTAGGAGAGTTATTATCCATACTTCTTAACAATCGTTTGGACGGATGAATTGTAGGTATAATCTTGGTCGCAATGTTGCAAATGGCAATGCAGTTGTTAGTACGTTGTCACATTATTACTAGGAGAATTAGGATTGTCAGGTTATACTTGTGGGCTGGTTCGTGTCTACTTTGGGTTCATTGGGTGATACTCCCTCCGTCCCACAGACTATTCAAGTTTTTCAATAACATATTATTATTGATATAATTATCCTTGATGAATAACAACTATGTTAGAAGTTCATTAAATGAGACTTAACTTTTTGGGACAAACAAATATAGAAAGTAGGAACAACATTCCGTGACAGAGGGAGCTCCAAAATACGATTGAGAAAACTGGAAATTGGGGAGGTGGTGGTAACTGTCCGAGTTATGGGTTGTGTGTCATTTAGTTTACTTTGTTGCGGTTGGCTTCTGATTTTTGTAGCTGCTACTCCCTCCGTCCCACTTTTTTAGATAACTTTGATCGAACTTTGATCAAAGTTCTCTAGAAAAAGGATGCTGCCACCATTCTAATTTCCAGAAAGAGTTTCACTTGCTTCATGTTGTCCGTATGATTGCTTCTATGTTGTTGTAGCTAACTTCCTTGAATTTGCCATTCGGTGGTATTCTGGCGCTGTATGATTCTTGAAGCAGATCTTGCGGTGTGACAGACTTGATGAAAATGTCGAGCAGCTCGTATTTGTTGTGGTTTGTAAGAAATATTCATATTTAGACTTTAATGTTAAGCGGTCCGAGTCCTGGGCGTTTTGGGGTTTTTCGTGTCCACTCGACTCGGAGGATGGGTTCAATTCTCTCGTTTTTAAACTCGGGAGCGGATAGATAGAGAAAGAAAACCATTGGGCCGAATTGCCAACAGAATCTTTTTTATTTTGTTGGGCCGAATTGCCAACAGAATCTTTTTTATTTTGTCGTAATCCTTCCTTCCTTTTATTGAATTTGATCCAATTGTTTGTCTCTATTCCATAATAATTCTTTTATTTGGACCTTTTCCTCTTTGATAGATGATTTTGAATTTTTATTAATTTTGATTTATTAATTTGTTAAATAAAATAATTCTTTTGAATAAATAAAAAAAACTTATTTATGAAACTCAATACACAGCTTGATAGATGAGCCATGTCTAATTCCGATTTTACTTGCGAAACAATTATAACTTTATCCTTTTTTTTTTTTAAAAAAAAACAGTTCTTTTGAATAAATCAATCAACTTAGGCTCCGTTTGTTTGGGGGAAAATATTTTTCGGAAAATAAAATCAACGGAAAACATTTTTCGGGTCGATGGAAAATGAACTTGATTTCTAAGAAAAATGACTTTTTTATCTCTATCTAAGGAAGTTGTTTTTAAACATTTTTCTCATTTCCTTTGTTTGTATTGATTTTACCTTTAGAAAGTTACTTTAATGAAACTATCAAACTTCGAAAAATGTTTTCTTAGTGTTCACCAAACATTGGAAAATGTTTTTCGGAAAGCATTTTCATTTTTCGAAAAATATTTTTCAAGAAATCATTTTTTTGGGGTTATTTTCAAACAAACGAAGCATTATTATTCTTTACCCTCGTTATCTTTCATTTTTTCATATTCACGACACTTACACATATAGTCCTTTCGTTCCATTCGAAAAGGTACATAGTTGTTATTGCACTAAAGTTAAGGAAAATATGTAGTGGAATAAGTGATGTGAATGGAAAAAATATGTAATGGAATAACTGATGTGAATAGAAAAAATTATGTAGGAGAGAGAAAGTTAAGTGAGTTCCTTTTTTGTGTGTTTTTTTGAACGAGACATCCAAATTGAAAATTTATGTATTTTTGAATGAGAGGGAATACACTTTTTATTAATTTTAGTAAAAAAACATAAATAAAAATTTTATGCTGGACGGAAAGAGTATTTCTTACGTACAACTGTTGTTCTAAAGTGTATCTATATACTCCCTCCGTCCCACCCATTTGAAGCTTTACTTTTTGTCAAAACGGGCGTCCCATTAAAAACTTCATCTTTTCTAAAATGATAAAGAATCTTTAGTATTCCACCCACTAATTCTCTCTCCTACATTACTTTTATACTCACAACACCAATCAACATTACTATTCCCCCACTCATTCTCTCTTCTATTTTTACTTTGATATTCATAACACTTTCTCTACTAACCTTTTTTCTTAATAAATGAGAAGGAGGGAGTATATATATTTTTTTTGAAAAATGTTTTATTTTTAAAAATTAATAATAATTATAAATTAATTATTATTAGTATCTTTATTTTTCTAATTTGAGAGATTCCGTTAATTTCAATACAAGTTAGTAGAAACGACTGCTCTGTAACGGCACACCTCTGTCCCTGTTCAGCAATGGCGGAATCAATCTCTTCTTCTTCAATTGATTCCAAAAGCGGTTTCTGTTCTCAAACCAAAGTCTACCACAGCCTCCGTCCGCCGGCGCCTCTCCCTTCAGAAACCGCCTCCCTCTCCGTCACCACCTACATTTTCTCCCACCTCCGCCAAACCTCCTCCAGCGCTTCCCTAATCGACGTTTCAACACGCCACCGCATACCTTACTCCGAGCTCGAGCTCCTCGTTAATAATCTCTCCGCTTACTTACGAGTTCGAATTAAGCTCTCCAAAGGCGACTCTGCTTTTATCCTCTCCCTGAATTCCATTCATCTCCCCGTGCTCTACCTCTCTCTCCTCTCAATCGGCGTCGTCGTCTCTCTGGCTAATCCGGCCGGCTCGATTTCCGAGATTTCTCGCCAAATTGAGTTATGCAAGCCGGTCATCGCTTTTGCTTCGTCGGAGGCGGTGGCGTCCAAGCTCCCAGTGCTTAAATTTGGTCGGATCATTCTCGATTCTCCTGAATTTGAGTCAATGATGACAAGTCAAGCTGATAAGTTTGATCCAGTTGACATTTCACAATCCGATACGGCGTCAATTATGTACTCCTCAGGCACGACGGGAAAAATCAAAGGTGTGTCCTTATCTCATCGGAACATAATAGCTACGATTGCGGGAGCTCTTTCATCTCGCCCGGAGAGAACGTCACCGGTGGTGACCATGTGCACGGTGCCCTACTTTCACGTGTTCGGCTACATGCTATGTCTGAGGTCAGTGGCGTTCGGGGATACCCTGGCGACGATGGAGAGGTTTAACTTGAAATTGATGATAAAAGCGATTGAAGAACTCAAGGTTACTCATTTGGCGGTGGCGCCGCCGCTGATTGTGGCTATGGCAAGTAAGGATGGCATTGTTGACGGATTCAATTACAGTTCTCTGGAAGCTGTTTACTGCGGCGGAGCTCAGCTCACCAATGCTGTGATTGATAGATTTAACCGACGGTTTCCGAAAGTAGTTATTACTCAGGTTAGTCCAATTTTTTTTTCAAATTTATTCAAATATCAAGAGTAATTTTGAAAAATATTTAGACATTCATTATTCATTTTGGGATATTGGGAGTACTTTTTGGTCTTTTGGAACTTTCGGCCGCTCGACTTTCGTCCCTCAAGCATTCTCTGACTCAGGCTAACCATAGTCAAAGTAATTGATGCAAGTCAAAGTGATCGATACACGAAGGACGAATTGAGTTGTACGAAGAGCTAATGAAAACTATGAAATTAACTGATATGTATAGGGATATGGATTGACTGAAGCTTCAGGAGGAGTGTCTCGACCAGGAGGTCCAGATGAGAGCAAGATATTAGGAAATGTGGGGAAGCTTATATCAAATTGTGAGGCTAAGATAGTTGATCCCGACACTGGCGTTGGGTTGCCTCCCCTCAAGCGAGGCGAACTATGGGTCAAGGGACCCTTCATTATGAAAGGTACAAAACCATGTTTTCCCTTTTTAGATTAAGTCATTCATCAATCAATACAATGGGAAATACTTTTGTTGGTGAATGAATGGAAATGGAAAAGATTAGGCCTTTGTATACAAACTTACGATATGCAGGTTACTGTAGGTTATGTTGATGACAGAGACGCAACTGCTGAGATTGTTGATTCTGACGGATGGTTAAGAACAGGTGATCTGTGTTATATTGACAGTGAAGGGTTCCTATTTTACGTGGAACGTTTGAAGGAACTAATCAAATACAAAGGTTACCAGGTAGATGATGATGATTCATGTTCTTCGCGTTTGATTATTTCTTCAACTTTCTCAAGAAAATTTTATCAATTTTTTTTATAATGTTTTACGCTACATTCAGGTTCCGCCAGCAGAGTTGGAACATATTCTCCAGTCCCATCCTGATATAATCGAAGCAGCTGTGATTCCGTAGGTGTCTTAGATTTACAGATTACAGTACAGTCTTAATCTTCAACACCTGCAGCATTATCTAGTACAGTCTTAATCTGCAACACCTGCAGCATTATCTGACTTTTTTTTTTTTTTAAATTCCAGTTACCCCGATGAAGAAGCAGGCGAAGTGCCTATGGCCTATGTGGTTAGAAGACCCAAAAGCACCATTGATGAATTGCAAATAAAGGATTTTGTTGCTAACCAGGTACGGGGGTCCTTACGTCTTATGCTCTCGAATTCAATTTTATGCTACACCATTTCTTTTCGTTGTTTCGTTTATCGCAAAATTAAACAAAAATGATGATTATTATTAGGTTGCTCCATACAAGAAAATAAGGCGGGTTACTTTCATTAATTCCATCCCGAAAAATGCTCCTGGCAAGGTGCTGAGAAAGGAGTTGGTCAAACTTGCATTGTCAAATGCTACTTCTAAGTTATAGACTTCCCCAGGCGCTCATCCAGGATTTTGAAACAACGTGGGCTTAGAGTCGGTGACTTAGGTAAAAAAAAAAATTTTTTTTTTGAAAAATTCTGAGATCTGAAGTGGCTAGATCCGCCCCTGCCCCCATCTCTACTTGAATCATATCAAGAACTTCATTTTGAGGGATTAAAAGGGTAAAAAATGTCATTTCCGTCGTCAAAATTTGTAATATTATTAACTTGAACACACAACTGCACATATTAAGCTCCTTGATGTGCTTGGTTGGGTTTTGGGTATGGACACATTTTAGAATGTGCTAGTTGGTGCTTCACTGTTTTTTTTTTTTTTAAAAGAAAAGTTCTATATTTGGAAAATGTTCAGTTGTAAATAGTGCTCCCTCCGTCCCAAAATGAATTTCTAAACAAGATTAAAATTTACTCTTGATCATTAAGAGAAAATTTGAAATGTTTTTTGGACATTATTTTTTTGGAGAGAGGGAGTAGTGTATAATATGCCTTTATTGTAACTATAATATTCAATGTACGCGAAATAGCTCTAATTCAATTGGCATCTGTTATCCCTTTCCATATGAAAAGATAGGGGTAAATACATAAATATGTCTCTGAACTTAGATTTTGGATGCAGATATATCCCTAACGTTGATAATTGGCATCCTTGCCCCTAAACTCATGTAAAATGAGAGTATATTTGCCCTTTGTTAAAATTTCGTCCAAAATTTAACGACTTTGTGACCTAAATGAATCAAAACGAAGTTGAAGGGGTAACTGTGAATTAAAGGGTTGAACTTATTCAAAAATAGTCCTCACTTATTGATCTTTTCTCATGTTAGTCACTAGCCTTTTTTCACCTTGGCAAAAAATATTTTTATTATTAAAATTAATATTTTTAATTATTATTTAGCATAATTATGATAATATTTAATCAAAAAATATTCAGCATGATTTTTTTGAGAATAATTATGTTAATAAAAGAATTAAAAAATATTTAAAAAAAATAAAAAATTAAAGTTTATCTCTGATTAATTATTTTACGAAAACCTTTTTTTTCTCTAACTAATTCTACTTAATATAATTACTTTTAATAAATAATTTAATTATCTTTTTAAAATTACTTAGAAAATACTCTCTCCATTTCAGTAAGGTTGTTACATGAGGGTTGAAGCACGTAAATTAAGAAAGGGGAATAATGAGTGGTTGTGAGGAAGAGAGAGAATGAGTGGAGAATAATGAGTGGTTGTGAGGAAGAGAGAGAATAAGTGGAGAATTATAAAAATAATAAAAAGTTTCCTTTTTGGGTAATGTTGCAACTTAAGTGAAATGCCGAAAATGGCAAAATGTTACAACCTTAGCGGAACGGAGGGAGTATAACAAAATTTACATATTACAATTAATATATTTTATATTGATATAAGAATATATCATAGATTGCCAAATATAAAAAAGAAAAAAAATTAAAAAAAAATACCCACATATATAAGTTTATCATCTTCATCTTACGTGACCACCCCTTCTCTCCTAGTTCGGCCCTCCCATTCTCTTCTTTTCAAGTTCGGCCCTTTCCTTTTTGTTTTCTTTTTAATAATTGGTAACTTATGATATATTCGTATATCAATATGAAATATATAATATTTCTAATATTCTCTAAATAACTTTAAAAAGAAAATCATATTATTTATTAAAAATAATTATATTAAGTAAAATTAATAGAAAATAAAGGGTTTTCATAAAATAATTATTAAGAGATAATATCAGTTTTTTTAGAAAAAAAAATACTCCCTCCGTCCCGCTAATATCCGCACACTTTTCTTTTTGGGCGTCCCGCTAATATCCGCACACTCCCAAAAAGGAAACTTTATATTAATAAAATATTCACCCAACCCCACTCATTCTCTCTCCTACATTATTTTAATACTCACAACACCATTATAATTTATTACACCCTCCACTCATTCTCTCTCCTACTTTACTTTTACACTCACAACATTTTATTAAAATATCATATTCCTTAATTCCCGCGCAAACAGTGTTAGTGCGGATATTAGCGGGAGGAGGGAGTATTTGCTAAAATTATTAACAAGAATGAAAATAATTATTCTAAATTTTTTATTAAATATTATCATGATTATTCTAAATAATAATTAAAAATATTAATTTTAATAATAATTTTTTTTTTGCCAAAGTAAAAAAGACTAGTAACTAACATGAGAAAAGATTAATAAGTAAGGGACCTATTTTTGAATAAGTTCAACCCCTTAATTCACGGTTTACCCATTCAACGTCGTTTTGATTAAGTTAGGTCCCAAAATCGTTAAATTTTGGACTAAATTTTAACGAAGGATAAATATACTCTCATTTTACACGAGTTAAGGGGCAAGTATGCCAATTTTCGACGTTAGGGGCATATCTGCATCCAAAGCCTAAGTTCAGGGCATATTTATGTATTTACCCAAAAAGATAGTCTTATTTGACTTTTGATAGTTAATACAAGTCAACTTTAACCAAATATTAACGTGAATATAACCATCCCAATAAAATTTTAAAATACTTATTGATAAATCAATAAGACCAAATATTAATGTGAATATGATTATCCCAATAAAATTTTAAAAATAATTATTAATAATTCATTAAAAGTTTACTTGTGTTGACCCGCAAAAGTCAAGTCAAATGTGCCTAATAACAGTACAAAGAGAGCTTCAACAAAAACAGTCTGACACAGCTCAAAGATATTGAGAAGTTTGTCATATAGATACACTGTTAGGAATACCACGACCAGTAACCCCAGGACCTGACGTCGGTAACAGAAGTTCATAAGGTGGAACTCCGGCACCATTTCTGTTCTTTAAACTCGTATCCTTATTTCTCTTATTTATAATCTTCTCTATCTCCTCTACCTTAGCGGAAAATTTCTCGAACAGTTTAAGAACTTGAGGATCATTACCCCAATGGCTCTGCAAATGGTGCAACTGACCCAAATATTCCTCGTCTGCCGAGTGAGTCGATAATGTATCTTGGACGGCCATTATCTTCGTAGCTTGGAGTTGAGTAGGCAAAGATGAAAGAAACGTACGTTGAGGGTTATGTAAGAAAATCTCGTATTCAGGATCTTCTTCTGTAGGGATGAGTTTCCTCATTAAGGTAGGACGATTAGGTACATATCCACCAAATGGGTACTGCCCGAAATTTATAGCTGCGTGCTGACCGGAAGCGGTCCATATGATTATTGTCAGTATGCCCGATAAGTCCTCCTTAGTTTCGAGTTTTGGCCACCATGGTTCGTTTCTTTTGTCGTAGTGACCTTTGTTCTTAATCTCAGTCCACCAGGCTTGGAGTTCGATATCAGATGTTATGGAGTTGGGTTCGGAGTAATAGTAGGCTACGTAGGGTTCTACTAGCTCTTTTATGGCGGACCATACAAGAAGGCCGTCGGCTGCATAAGGGTAGTCTTCAATCAAAAGTTTTAGCCCATGAGGTTTTGAAGGATCCTCAACAGCCATGCCCCTGAAAATTTCACCATGAAAAGAACAATTTGCTCATTTGACCAACAACGATAAAGCCTTAATCCCAAAATGATTCGGGGTCAGCTAACATGAGTCATGATATGGAATCATCAAATAAATGAGGATGATGAAAAGGAATAATTGTAAGGCATGTATACCTGCGAATTAAATCTGCTGGCAATGATTCCATATCAAATCGCCAACTCTTGTAGCCTGCGGAGCTTATTTCCATGGCATATTTTCCGGGACTAAAACAAGCCTCAATAATCCCACCTCCGTTTATCAAATTTTGTCTTGCAATTGCGTTTATTTCCAGTGTGTAGCGCATATGAGGGTGGAGAAGCTTGAAAATCGGGTGCATCGAGCTAAGCTGCCTATGGGTGGCAATTATGTAGGCTTCCATGCAAGCATGAGTCCTCAACCTAGAAAAGGTTACTCAGCACATTAGAGATGTCTCATTGTAGGCAAAAACACAGCTACTAGGTGAGATCACAAAGCTCTTTTATAAGCGTGAGGTCTCAGGTTCAATCCTTTCCCAGAATAAATGAAACAAAGACTCTCCGTCCCAAAATGAATGTCTAATTTTCCAAAAAAAAAAAAAAAAAAAAAAAACTGCCGCAAGATGAATGACCACTTTTTGGGGTAGTTACTAAATCATCCATCATTAAATAACAAATTTTAATTCACAATGCAATATAGTGAGATCATTAAGGGGTTTTATGTAATGTTACTAAAAATGCTTAAATTCCAACTTTCTTAAATCTCCGTCAAAGTTAAAATTGGGCATTCATTTTGTGACGAAGGGCGTATAAACACAAGAACTACGACCTCTTGTCTCCAAATGAATGACCAAAAAAATTTCAAACTTGCTCTTGACCAAGAGCAAATCTGATTTTTTTGGGTCATTCATTTTGGGACGGACGGAGGGAGTATTATCTTACCAATGGTTCACTAGCTGATGAACGCCAGCATCATTGGAGCAAACATGAGCTTTAGCTTGCTTCCACATCCAGTGAGCTGTGGCATCATGTCCATGGGTGAAGACACGCTTATTTGATGAAGAAGAATGTTTGGGAGGAAGTGAAAGCTCAATAACTATAGGCTTTAGTACACCAGTACGGGTGAGGAATAAAATCGTCCTCGAGGCATAAGCTTTCCTCCCCGGCAAGGTATTCATCTTCCCAATAAAGGGTAATAACATGTCATGGTAGTCAATTATAAACAGTCTCTTCTTCTCAATAGCCTGATTAAAATTCGATCTTTAGTAGGAGTTAGGCAAGAAGAGAGACGGACATCTAAAGTACTTTGTTATTAGTTACCTCTTCAATCGTGATTCCTTGCAGTTCTGCTGATAACAGTTCCTTCGTGATTGCTGATTCTTGCGGACCATAATCTGCAGGGTCTAACTTGCTTAAAATAGGGAATTCCTGTAAAAATACACAACAACGTCATTGTTGGGATTGGAGCCAAAACCAAGGAGAGGATCAAAATGATGGAGGAGCAGAAAATTCGGAGCAGGACTGTCGAGGTGGGCGACCGCCCATAGGGGAGGTGGGCGACCGCCCAGTAGTACAGAGTGTTGGCAGACGGTTTTCTGCAAGAGACGTGTAAGGAAACTTGGAGAGGAATTTAATTTGGTAACAAATTAGTATTCCTAATTTATGTGATACTCCTTCCATGTCAAGGACTCCGGGTGAATCAGGTTTTGATTAGGAATAGGTTTTGTATCCCTATAAATATATTGTGACTACCACCATATTATTTGTACCAATAGGGGAGAAAGTTAGGATATCAAGGAGAGCTACAAAATAGTATAGAGGAGGGGGCCGGGGGCCTAGGAGAGCCATGGGGGCGATCCTACAACCCGGCCATGACTGTGTTATTTTGTGAGTTCTTGGGGAGGTGAGATAATGTATATGAGAGATTGCTCATGGAGAGTTACTATGCTAGATCTGTGTGAGTGCATATGTAAAGTTGTAATCCTTCATATATTATTATAGTGATGTCCTGGCTTGGTGCCTTCGGATGTAGCCACAGGTGGTGGTGAACCGGGTTAACAATTCTTGTGTTATTGTGTGTGTGGTGTTCTTGTTCTTTCATATTATCATGTGTTGATTTATTTTCTCCATGTTGATGACTGCTAGTATGGGCTAGTGGATGTGGTGATCCCCCCAATTTCACAACAACTGGTATCAGAGCCTGGTTCGAGATCTAGGAGAAGATCCAAGGTGAAGAAAAGAGACAACAGATTTTCGTGCAGATTCTTCGTGTGGAAGACGTGCAGGGATTTGGGAGCTTCTAGGGTTTATGGTTGAAGCATGACACGTGCCAAATAGGTCTACGATCGTGCGGAAGATCGGTAAGTCTGAAGAGTTCGTTTGTTTCTTGTTGAGATCTGCAGAAATTCGAGGTGGAATTTTGGAGATGCAGAAATCAAGATGGATCTGGAGATGTTCAAGGGTTTTTGGGGCAGTCAAGGTGGTTGGAGAAAAAATATGAAAGAAAAGGAGTCTAAGTCGGAGGAGTTGGTGAGATCAAGGAGGAAAAATCGCGGAGGACTTTCTGTTGTGATGGGCGACCGCCCATGTGGTGGTGGGCGACCGCCCAGGTGGACAGAAGTTTGGCTCGGGGAAATCCATTTGTGCGCGACCGCGCTGGAGGTGCTGCGCGACCGCGCCGTGACGGGAAGCGGATTTCTGCTGCTTGTTTCCTATTTTGATACAATTTCTTCGTGCAAAGGTGAGTGGTATAAGCCGGTTGGACCACGTGAGAAGAGGAGGACTTCTCGCAAACGACGGATGAGGAGTAAGGGGGATGTTGTACTCTACCGACAACATCAATTTCGTTCCGGGTGGGAGCAAGAGGCTTGGGGGCCGGCCTGTTGGTGTAAAAAGGAGAGACATCAATAAACGGTGTGTTGGGAGGTGACAATGTGTAGCTGGCCAGCAAGGAGACAGTCACAAGTACCTAACAGAGAGCGAGAAAGAAAGACCACGAGAAGACAATGCAAGAAGCAAGGACAATGCAAGAAGCAAGGTGTGTCCGAGTTTCATGGGGAGCATTGCAAGGGGAGTGGATCTAGGAGGGAGAAGGCGAAGTTAGTCTTGCAAATAAATCAAGGTAGAAGTTGATTTGGGGAGGCAAGAAGGATCTAACACGGAGAGGTTGAAGCGTCGCTTGGTTTCAACTCGCCTTATTACTTGGGCGTGGTGGCTCATGGTGGAGGAGCGTGGTGGCTCATGGTGGAGGAGCGTGGAGGCTCAACTTGGTGGTGTAAAATATTTGGTGGATCATTCTCAGGTGGGAGTATGATGGGAGCATGTCACAATGGTGGTTTATGTCTCCAGGTGGGAGATTGTTGGGATTGGAGCCAAAACCAAGGAGAGGATCAAAATGATGGAGGAGCAGAAAATTCGGAGCAGGACTGTCGAGGTGGGCGACCGCCCATAGGAGTGCGGGCGACCGCCCAAGTAGGCAGTACAGAGCGTCATGCACGGTTTTCTGCAAGAGACGTGTAAGGAAACTTGGAGAGGAATTTAATTTGGTAACAAATTAGTATTCCTAATTTATGTGATACTCCTTCCATGTCAAGGACTCCGGGTGAATCAGGTTTTGATTAGGAATAGGTTTTGTATCCCTATAAATATATTGTGACTACCACCATATTATTTGTATCGAAAAGGGGAGAAAGTTAGGATATCAAGGAGAGCTACAAAATAGTATAGAGGAGGGGGCCGGGGGCCTAGGAGAGCCATGGGGGCGATCCTACAACCCGGCCATGACTGTGTTATTTTGTGAGTTCTTGGGGAGGTGAGATAATGTATATGAGAGATTGCTCATGGAGAGTTACTATGCTAGATCTGTGTGAGTGCATATGTAAAGTTGTAATCCTTCATATATTATTATAGTGATGTCCTGGCTTGGTGCCTCCGGATGTAGCCACAGGTGGTGGTGAACCGGGTTAACAATTCTTGTGTTATTGTGTGTGTGGTGTTCTTGTTCTTTCATATTATCATGTGTTGATTTATTTTCTCCATGTTGATGACTGCTAGTATGGGCTAGTGGATGTGGTGATCCCCCCAATTTCACAACAGTCATGATGTCCCTAAAGAATGGCATCAAATAAAACATTAGGTCCAAAGAGCTTCTGCTCTAGTGGTATCTGGTAATCTGTAGGGGTTATTTGCGTGTCTGGTCATAGACTAGGCTGTACCATGTTTCTGTAATAGACTCCGTAGGGGGTTTGTAATAGACCACTACGCAGTTGATCAATATGATGGAAATTTCCAGGCTTGATACAAAATATAAAAAAAAATTAGGCGGTGATGAGTTCAAAGTCATACCCTCAATACTTCAATGTTAACTGGATTAACCCCGGCCAAAGCCTGTCTAGCAAATTCATTGTCTCGTGTCCATGCGAACATGTCCCCTAAAATTAGAAAAAGCAGGTTAGGAAAGACCATTTGATGCTTGGATCATAAAACTAAGTTCTTGAATCTTGAACGTTAAAAAACTTATCACACGCACTTCTAATGATGGCTGGGATTTCGTACTTCAGTAACCTATCACCAACGGTCAACACTTGAGTCAACAACTTTGGCATAATCTGTTTCTTCTGCACATCATTATGTTCGTCATTTGGCAAAACAACTCCATCAATGTAGAGCTTGTCTATCTCAGAAAAGCAACCAAAGGAGATGTCTGAGCTAGACAGACTAGCAGCAATCAACGGAATCAAGTTGTGCAAAAGGGATTTCAACCTTCCAGCAGCGAAGGTATTCTGCTTAATCTCCTCAAAGGTTTCGTCTCGAGGAACATATACTGGATGGGGTTTTTCTATTCTACTCTCCGAGAGCGGATCTGTTTAAACAAGAGGAGTAAATGCATAAGGATGGATGATCCCGCGAAGGAAATGAAAGATGGTATTCCCTCCGGTCCAAAATAGCAGTCGCTTTTGGACAAAAAATAATTGGTCTAAAATAATTGTTGCTTTTGGGTCAAAAGCATTCAAATTGTTTTTCTTAAAACTTGTGAAAAGTCCAAAAAAGACGACTTTTTTTAACCGGAGGTAGTAAAGTTTATAGTAACTATCCGATGTACCTGACTTGGTAGGTGGTCTACCAGTTCGACAACGCCTTGGGTAAGGCCGCCCAGGGACCCCTCCTAGGACTGGCCTGACTAGTTCCTCACCCTTATCAGGATTGCCAAGATCATTATAAGGGGCATAGTCGTAAATCCTATCGTGCGGCTTCCTCACGCCTTTCCCGTTACCCCGAACACTCAACAAATCTTCTCGTCTAAGATCTTTGAGGCCAGGCGGGGTTTTTGATGGTAAGCATGTCTGGTTGAAATCAAAATAAAGTCTTGGTATCAAATAACGATATTAAGCAACTACAACAACAAGATTAACAATACAGCCTTAGTCTCAAAATGATTTGGGGCCGGCTAACATAAATCCTCATGTAGAATCGTCAAATGGTCATTCATTTTGGGACAAAAAAGGTCATTCAATTCGGGAAGGAGGGGATACATTGTTACAAAATATAGCTTCTTACTTGACTTTTGAAGATAATTCGACTTTCGGGATTATCTTTTCGTGAATGAATCCAAGTATTTGCCGGGAAAACCACGCGACCTTCACTAAAACCATGAAGGACAATCTGCATCAAATGGAATTCCTTGCCATGGAAATTTGTAACGAGAATAGCTCCAGGATTGCCAAAGTCAGATGGGACTGTCAAAGTAGCTGCATATTCCACAATGTGGCGATGGTTCGATTGCTTTGGCAACCAACCCCTTGCATAGGACTCTATACTCTTTCCTGACTTTGTCACTGTCAGAGAAAACAATCGTTTCGAATTGTCAGATCTTCAATTGCTAAAAAGAGAGTTTCTCGTTTATCGGTTGAGCAATAATGATGGGTACAAAATGAGTTTACGAAATTTTGGCCACAAACTGAGTTGGCATAGATTGATTGGATACATAATTAACGAGTAGTGGGGCCTACAGTCTTAATATCCAATCAAACATTGCCAACTCAGTTTGCGACCAATATTTTGTGAACTGTTTTTGTGACGGGATGAAAATTACTCTTTCAATTCCAATGTTATGGCTTAATATCCGGTAGCCGAATATACCCTTAGTGCTCGTTTGATTGTCGGATAAGGATTAGCAGTATTATTAATGAGGGGATTATTATAGAAGTGATTAATAATACTTCCCTGAGATCAGTATAATTAGTGAGGGGATTAAGATCTAATTCCAATAAATCGGCTTAATTATCCAGATGCCTAATTTACAACCAAACGCCCTCTTAATAAACCTTATTAATCCTGATGAATGTTATCCCGAGCCTCCTAACCAAATGGCCCCTTAGATTTGGGATTTTAGGATTCGGGGTCAATCAAAAGCTGAAACTAAATTAAACTTCCCCTTATCAAAATGAATGTACGAAAATATTCCAAATTTGATTTTGATCCCTAGCAAAACTATATTTTTTTTTTGGACGTTCATTTTGGGACGGAGAAAGTACCTGATTATACCTATCCAAACATGAAAACACAAAAGTTTTCTGAACAGAGCTCGTCCCAACCCGTTACCCGCTTTAACCGGACTCAACCCAACCCGATTGACAGTCCCAACCCGTTACCCGCTTTAACCGGACTCAACCCAACCCGATTGACAGGTGTGGAAGTACAACCAAAATTTTGGTAGATTCAGAAAGGAATCAAAACTCCTAGGCTTAGCTACCAAAAAAAGTCAACCAAATCCAGCAAGAAAATCATTCATGTTGTGAAAGCTAAAGTCAACAATGAGGTCAAATAGGCTGAGCTGACAAGAGTTGACAAGTAAATTAGTTGGAGAAATTAAGGAAAACTGACCAGGATCAATGTCTTCACTAATGAGCTGAATCAAGATCCCTTGACCAATCCCAGTAATGAAAGACTCCCATTGATCTTCAATTTTGTCACCAATCTTCTCCTTCATCTTCTTCCTTATTGTAATCACAGCCTTCACCTCCACCGCCTCCCCTTTTTCCGGTGAAACCAAACCACCATTATTATAAGTGGTCTGATCACCTGTCACAGTACTTCTCTTGCTCTCCTCACTACTTATCACTGCTCTTACGGACAGTTTGTGGCGGTTCCCGGCCACTTGCCGCCGGGAAAGGGGTGCACGGGTGGTGGTCCATGTGGGTCTGTAGTAGTTCCCGGCGCCGGTGATCTGTCGGAGCCGGGAAGTGTGGGTGTTTGACTGAGGTGTTGTCGGTTGAAGTGAAAACATTTTGGAAACACAACTAGTAGTGGTGGCTGGTGGGTTTTACTTTTATAACCAATGAGTTTAAATATGAATTCAGAGTTTAAACATGAATTCAGTATTGTATTTATATAATCCTTCCTTCTTTGTTCCACATGAAAAAAATATTTTAAAAGTCATACTTTAAAAAATAAAATAAAATTATTTATAAGACTCATTGTCATACTTTAACTATTTTTTATCTCACTTTTTCTTTTCTACCTCACTTTTCATACTCGTAATAATTATTCCCTCCGTTCTACTTCAAGGATCCTAGGATAATATTTCACGATTTTTTTTTTTTTTTTAAATGAATAAAGAATTGCGAGTGAGTAGAAGATTAGAGGAAAGAGAATGTACAAGTTAAAACATGTAATTTTTACCCCTATTTTTGATTGATTTTTTTTGTAAATATATTAATATTATAAGGGCATAAAGAATGGTTTTTTTTTTTTTTTTTTGTAAATATATTTACATTAATTATAAGAGTATAAGTTTTCGAAATACTGTTCAAAATTTGTCATTTATTTATGGAATGAGACTCTTAATCTGAAACGAATCAAAAGTGAAAATAGAACTCTTGAACTTGAAGTGGGACAGAGAGAGTACATATTACACACTTTTTCTTAATTTCCGGACAAAATCAATTTTATTCATCATTCATTTTCCAATGTGACGTCAACGCTTATACATCATGGACATTATAATAGTGCGTATTGTTTGGTGGACAATAAATGTTGATCATCATCTTTGTCATGTAAAATATTCTATTTTTTTCATGCTATAAAACGACTGTCAATTATGGGCAAAGATTAATAGTATTATATATATCTGAAAGTTTCGTGTAGCTAGGAAATTTAATTATGCAACAGGTAACGGATATGAGTACAGATATGTCTCACAACTGTCCATACATCCACAGATAATGCAGCGAAATAAAGTAATTAAAAACAAATTAAATGCAATAACCCAAGAGTTATTTACGCTTACTGATCAATGTGATCAGCAAACTAGGCTTACGCCCAAAAACTTTTCACTATAAAAAACTTTTGTTTCTTACAAAAAACAAATAAGTGAAAAACTAAAATATGAAAATACTAAACGAGTTCTAATCACCTTCTATGACAAGAACAACTCCCCTTTTCCAAGTAGGATCTATTCTAGTCAGAAGTAAAACAAGAGAACTCTATGAAAAGCTAGATATGAGTTACGGATGTAAGGCACAACCTTCACTCACAACCTAAAACAATAATGTCGAATACAATGAAGAATGAGTAATTTTCTCTCTAAAAATCCGTAGCTTCTCTTTTGCTGAATGCCTTGTATTTATAGTGCACCATGGAGAAGATCTTCATGCAATCGACCTCTTCCTTTGTGAGATTCCTTTTCCTATATGAAAACATAAACACACTCACAAAGAAATCAAATATTAGTAGGTTAGTCCTAATATAAAACTATGTACATAAATAAAAGATATTTACTATATTTACAATTTCTAGTCAAAGTAGGATACTTATAAATCTCCATGAAAGTCACAAAATCTACTTACCATAATAGAAGTATAATGAAATAAGGAAACATAAATATGTTCCCAAAAACTCACGATTTCAATCTCCCCCTATTTTGGACTTTCTGATCAAAATCAAAGATTTATAACAATCACATTTTTATGACCACAGAATATAGAAAAAATATAACTCCCCCTGAATGGATGTGTGTCCAGATGTATACACATCCACACATAAAAACTGCATAGAACAATGTTAGAACAGAAACAGAATACCAGCAGTCTATTGAGCAAAAAACAAAAACCACCCAGCAATGTCCTAATTAAAAGCTATTACAAACCATTGTTTAGAAACTAAAAAACTAGAACAGAAATTAAAATTGTTTTTGCAACCATCAAAACATAATCAAAACAACCAAAAAATTTCTCCCCCTAAATTAAAGTTCGAAATGTCTCCATTTAAAACCAGCCACAGCTTGAGCAGCAGCAGCGGCAACAGCAGCATCCCACTTTCCATTTCCAGAACTTGATTCTCCCCCTTTTTGACTAGAAAGTTTAGCATGCCATCGAATGAGATTATCTCTAAGGGCTTTCAAATTGTTGGCATGGGCAATGGAGGCTTGAGCTTGAGCTTCAGCTTCTATAATTGCAGCATCTAAATCCTTCATTTGAGCCACAAAGTTGTCTTCTGATGTGGCTTCAGATGTATCCACATCTGGCATACCAAGCTCAGGAACAGTACCCAAAGAAAGATCCACATGTCTTTGCTTAGGGTCGAGCAGGGTTTTGAATTTCTTAAACAGAGCAAAATTTTCAACCTTTTCTTCTCCTTTCTCAGGTTTAACTCCATTGGCAATAAGGATTTGAGAGATCAAGGAAGGGTAAGGTAAAGACCATTTTTTAGATGGTGACTCTCCATAATCACAGATCTTCCTAAAGATGAAATCACCAAAATTAATATGCCTCTTGATGCCCAATCTATAGAGAAGGAGAGCTTGCACCCTAGTAACTGAGGTTTTGTTATTGGAGGGGCAAAGATTGGCAACAAGAATATAATGGAGAAAACAGTAAAGGGAGGACAAAGATCCACTACCCAAATCCTTTGGCTTCACAGGCCAAGAAGTCACCTTTCCATGGGTGATAGCAGTCACAAGCTCATCATCATCAATAGAAATTAACTCATCCAAATTATCATTCAAACCAAGTAAATCATTTATGACAGATGGTGAAAAAGGGACAAACACTCCTCTAACATAGACAGAGGGAGGAGAGGAATAACTCTTATCTAATCCCTTGGTCAAATTGGCATAAAATTCATACACCATCTTAGGGTAGAAAGGTAGGGGATGATCCACAGTCAAGAACAGACCTCTTTCCTCAAAAAATTTATCCATACCAAGCTTAACAAAGGTTTCCCTATCCCTTTTCATTTCCACAATAAAAGCTTTAGAGGAAATTAGGCCAAACCTATCAGATGCCTTTTTGGTCAAGAAATTTTTGGAAAAGGGTTTTGGGGTAGGAGTAATGGTAAGAGTAGAAGACATACCCTTGTCAGCTTTCTTCCTTGTAGATGTGCGTCTGGATGTGTGCACATCCTCAGACACATCTTTTGAAGGGAATGGAACTTTGATGGATTCAATCTCAGTGTCATCATCAGGAGAGGAATCTATCTCTTGGTCCTCTTTCTCTTGGTCAAGCTCTTCTCTTCCTAGCTTGTAATTCTCATCAGATGCAGTATCATCACTATCTGAACTTGAATCAGATTCATCATCAAGGGGCTCTAAATCAGTAGCAGCCACCTTTTTCTTTCCCTTCAAATCCATTAAAATATTTGCTAAAGGTTCTTCATCATCAAAAGAAATAAGATCCTCAACAGGACTTGCAACTACAGGGACAGAAGGATCAACAACAGGGACAGAAACATTATCCATAGGAGATGAAACCTCAACAGAAGGAGTGGTAACAGGGATAATGGGATCAGATGAAGCTATGGGAGAGGGTGATGGAGCAATAGGATCAACAGACTCAGCATGGGGAACAGTCTCAACAGGAATAATGGGTTCAACATGGTGTAAGTACCCCAATCTGGATCACCCCCTTTCAAACACACGGGAAACACCACAGACTCATCAACACAGTCTCGACGACCCCTCTCACTCAAAACCCTCTCTAAACCCCCAACCAAACCAAGGGAGGAGCCTTTGCGGGATAAAGGGACAAAAGGACCTTTTGGGAATTTTCGTGAAATTGGGAAAGCAATATTGGTCCGTACGGACCTCTTTGTTGTCATAATTCTTGAATCTTCTTAAAGTCCACAATATTCCCTCAAATCCGGGAAAATGATTACTCCTGCGAGTTGGTCCGTACGGACCTCTTTGCATGCAAGATGGTCCGCGTACGGACCTTATTGCTCGGGGACACCATAATTGCAAATATTCCTCCATCATCGCGAGATTCCCTCAAATCGAGGAAAACCAAAATCTTTTGGATTACCGGGGAGGTCCGTACGGACCTCTTTGCACCTAATCTGGCACTATAAATAGAGGGCTCCCCCTCCTCATTTTCATACACCTCCCACTTCTCTCTTCCTCCACTAGGCACTTACCGGCTTCCCCTCTAAGTCCTTCCGAGGCATTCCCGGCCCCTTTCGGATCCTTCCGAGGACTTCGAGCCCCCTCGTGGTGCTCCGAAGCCTCCCGAGCGCTCCCGAGACGCTCCCGCGCCGCCCGAGGCACTCTCGAGGTACTCTGAGGCCCCTCGTGGTACTCCGAGGCCTTGCCTGGTCTTTCCACGGTGTCCCGGCTCTTTCCGAGTCAAACCGACGATCCCAAACCACGCCGAAACTCTGCTCGAGTGATCCCGACGATCCCCACGCACGCCGAACCTCTGCCCGAACGCAGCCCGCAACCTCAACTCACGCCGAAACTCTGTCCGCGGACAACCGGCATCTCCCCAAAGCAATCCCGATCCGTGCAGGAACGCTACTCCGACCTCAAACACTATTCCCCAGCGGAAGACAGACACGAACCAACATTGGTAAGGCTTCCTTCCATTACTATTTCAATACATTTCCATACATAGCATACAATGTAGACATCCGATACAGCATGCATTTTAAAAAGCACACACACACACACACACAACATTTAAAGGATATTAGGGGTATCCGAAAGACTCATTTTACGAGGCTACTCGGGTGAGCTCTAATATTCTAATATTCTCTTCCCGAGGAGTCATCTGACCTCCGAACTCAAAATCTCATCACACAAAAACAGTTTAAAATTATCTTTAAACTGATGCCCTTTTTCAATGTTTTGGGCTTAATAAAAACGGCGTGGCGACTCTACAAATGCGAAAACAAACGGCGAGACACCTCCAACCCAAAGCCGCAAGGCGAAATGCCGGATGCCGGGCCGCGAAGCCTTTGCTCGGATCCGGGTAATTTCGGTTGGCGACTCCATTGGGAAATTTTGTTTTAAAAACTTTTAAACAAAACAAAAGATTTTTAAAACGATAATGAGGGTCAAACTTTCATTTTACCCCTTCCTTTAACTGTTGTGTGTGTGTGCACGTGTTTCGTTTTTATTTTACAAAAAAAATAAAAATACAAAAAAAAATGCATCAACATACATCTGTGCATACATTTAAAATTCTTCAAAAACTTCTGTTTTACTCAGAAAAAGAATTTTAGAGACCGCACACTACGCGCACTGCTGCCTCGGTTACACCGCACACTACTCACACCTGCTTTGCCTCGGTTACACCGCACGCTACGCGCCTTCTTTGCCTCGGATACACTTGCACACTACAACCCTCAACCCGGAGTGGTCTCGGTTGCGATCCGTTAGGTCTTCCTAGGCCTCTTGGACGCGCACGGGATCATTCCAAACATCCCATCCTAGCCAAGCGTCAACCACACGTTTGAGTCTTGAGTCACACTCTGTCCGGACTCGGTTGGTTTTACCCGGTCCGTGTCATACGGCTGGATACATATACCATGCCAGGCCATTTTTTCGAGTCAAGGCTCGGAACTCAAGATCCCTTGCGCAAGCAAAGCGATGAAAGGTCATGCTAAAATCTTGACTGATCTTGATTTCCGAAGCTACACCCAGACGATGTTCCGTCCGGATATACATCCATGCTCGCATGACACCATGTCATCACGCCTTTGATACGTCGGCCATGACAATATGACCCGGCCAACGCCTAACGTCACGGATCCCTTGCGCAAGCAAGGCAAGAGAAGGTCATGCCGAACTCTTGACACGATCTTGACTCGGTGGCCGGCTCGGTTCACTATTCACATGGCTAACGCATCAAAACGAACATGACGAGGCTCGGTCCTTAGGTTCGATTTTTCTTTTAGGCCGGTGGAAACCGCTTGCACTATAGGACCCTCGCAGAGGCTGTCCACCTGGGATGTCGAAATACGGGTGCAAAACGAGGGGCTTATAGCCGCACGAGATGGTCTCCGCGGACCCGGGATCTAGCATAGTTGCGAAAAACAAGAGCAATCTTTTCCAACCTACCTAGGATTACGAGAAAACATGTTTTAAGTAAATTAAAACAACAAAAAAAATCAAAAATAAAAGAAACGGAAACCGCATGCCACGTGAGCTTTCCCCCTTTTATCCCGTTAGGCCATTCACGTGTCTAAACCTTGCCCGTCACCCCCTCCGGCTAACGAGAGAGTGGTCGAGAGTACCGGGAACCCGTCTCCCGGTGTCAAAACAGCAAGGTCCTACCTCCTTCCCGGCTCTGTCACCGGGACGGTCCGTCAATTCCCCATGGCCAAGTCGGTGGATAACAACGATGAGAACGGGACCTTACCCCCAAGAAATTTCCCAACATTGGAAGAAGTTTGGCGAGTCCTCATGGCTATTGAGAAACGTCAAGGTGAGCAACAAGCCTGGATCGAAGGTGCCATGCACCACTTCGGAACATTAGCCACCCAACTACACAGGGCTTCCCAAGCCATGGCTTGCTCCTACGACCTCTAACGTCTCTCATTGTTTCCCGAGAAGTCAACTGTTACCCTCGTACGAGCCATGCGGTTATGACGTAAGGCCACAAGACCTTTCGAGAGGAAAGCTTGCCCATCCGGCCTCACGAGGTCCGGTACCACCGCCGAACAACGAACACATACGGTGGGACGTCTGCGATTGCGGTGCTTGTGCGGAAATGGAATTCCCGAGGATGCAATGAACGAGGGCCGTCCTCGACGAAAGAAGAAGCTATCTTCTCAACAAAAAGCGAAAAAGAGGTATGAATCCGGTGATCCCACAGTCGGAACCCTTGGAGAACCCTCGGGAAAGTTTGACTACTACGTCATCTACTCCAGAAATCTCCCGGCCTAGTTACGCACAAGGCCACGGCAATGTTTGCTCCATGATCAGTGGGACGAGCTTCGCACCGCCAGAAGGCCCGAAGGTCCGAGATAATCCAACCCTGTCTTGGGAAGATCTCAAAGCCACTATTGATGCTTCGATAAAAGCCATGACAGTGAACGAATTGAAATGCGCGATCGGCCTTACGCCAATCGAGGCTCCTCCCACTACGAAATAGGAGAGACAAGCAAAACCATAAGTCCGAGAGGTGAATGTTCGACACGTTCGGTCAAATCCCGGTGAATCCTCCGCGGACGGACAAAGGCCGGCCATACGAGCCACGAACCGAAAAGGGACCCTACGCCAAAGAAGGAAACCTTGGACCCAAAGGTTGAAGATCCTGTCTTAACACGGCTCAAGCGCACTCGAGGCTAACATCTCGCTCTGGTCCTTACTCACTTCATCTTACCCGCACAAGCTCAAGTTGGAAGAAAGCACGGCCCGAGACCATGGTTCCCATCACGGTGACACACGATGAAGCGGTTCGGATGATTGGCAACGTCAATTACGGCAATATCATCACTTTCACGAGCTCGACCTTCCAAAATTTGGGGCGACCATAACGAGCCTCTCTACCTACATGATTCAAGACCGATGAGCGTCGTCTCCACGGGTGTTGGTAGATGGGGGATCATCCATGAACGTCCTTCCGGCCAAAATGATGGATTTGCTAGGGATCAAAGCAAGCGATCTAAAGCCCTCGACTCGGGCAATCAAGGCATACGACTCAACATCCCGCCCGAGTCTTGGGAATAGCCTCCTTGAACCTGTGGTTTGGAAAAGCAAATGGTCCCAACGGATTTCCAAGTCATCGACATCCCGATCACCATTCACTTGCCATTTTGGGACGCCCTTGGCTACACCGGATCAATGGGGTGGCATCCACTCTCCATCGGTGCGTAAAGTTCGTCAAGGAACAGATCTTACCATCATCTACGGTGATAGCATAGTCAACGAAAGGACCGACACAAACGGCGTCCGGTCTTAGAGATCAAACCCGACGATGATGGCATGATGCTAACGGGGTTCACCATCGAAAGCCCAAAGGCCCAAGTGTGCCACATAGACTGCCTTTGATTTGGGACAAGATCCCTCCCCGATGAAAATGATGAAGCACATGAACTACATCCGGGGCTCGGTTTGGGAAAACGCCATCGGGGCACTCAGCGGATCATCAATATCAAAGAACGAGAATACCTTGCACGGCACAGGATACTCTCCTACTCCCGAACACATTGCGGAGGATAAGCGAGCTGCACGAAAACGCTCCACGGATAACAAAAGAGGCTTGCACGCCATCTCCGATCTTCGTCCTTACGGCTTCGACATGACCAAGTACTTCACAAGGAAGGCCGGCAACTTGGAAGAAGATCCGGAAAAGGGAACAGGCGATCGGCGCCAAACAAAGGCGGCCGACAACCATGGACAAGCTCCGGCGAGAACTGGCAAGATTCGGAGGCCTCAAGCCAAATCTGTCCGAAGAGCATTCCTCGACACACCGCCCTGCCCGGGATCCACAACCACCACTATTCACAATGAATTTTGGTTCGGGAAAACCCCCTCTTTGGCGAGAAGAACTCGAAAAACTCTCTGTCAACACTCCGCCTTCAACAAGCGGGACGAGTCTGCATTCGAGCTAGTAATGCCCAAGACAAAAGCAAAAGACTCCGCGAGACGATGCTTGGGACGAGCCTGCTCCACTGCTCTTCAAAGAAGAAATCGAGATGCCGGATCTAATCGATTTTGTTTACGATAACTCTGTGATAGCAATGATCGGGAACGGTGACATAAAGCCTTTCAAGCCCCATCTCCTATCAAGCTCATTGCCACTCAATAAGCCGGGCCACCTTCTCCGGACCACTGCCCGGCCAAAAGGACATGATCGAACAACTTGGTCGACCCCTCGAGTCCTAGAGTCTAGTGTCAAAACTCATCCTGAGTCCATTAGCTTTGAATTTGAGTCTCTCGAGTCATCGATGGCCTCACGCCGGAAGATTACGAACTCATTGCCAATAATGTATTCCCGTATGCTCTTAATGAATGCTTCGATCTTTCCGAGTATCCTCTCATTGCATCTTTAACAAGCGATAAATTAACTAACACACAAACGGTTAATAACGATTCACTTGATAAAGAAGCGGACACATTAAGCGAACAATACATTAAGCACATCTTTAAGCATGTTGTCAAACGAGAGAAAAACCGGGCCCAGTGCCGAGGAGGTTTTAACCAAAGTGAATTTGGGAAGCTGGCGAAGAGCCAAAAGAGACGCAAATCGGAAGTTTCTTCACCGGCACGAGCAAGACGCATTGAGCGCCTTTGCTCAAAGAGTTCGTGGACGTGTTCGCTTGGTCTTACCGAGACATGCCCGGATTAGATCCTAACATTGTAGAGCACCGGATCCCCTTGAATCCGAGGCTAAGCCCATCAAGCAAAAGCTACGCCGAATCAAGCCGGAATGGTCTTTACAAGTCAAGGAGGAGATCGAAAAAATGCTCCGCGTCGGCTTCATCGGGGTGATCGAGTACCCCACATGGCTCTCAATATCGTCACGGTCACCAAGGCCAATGGAAAAGTACGGCTGTTGCGTGGACTTCCGAGATCTCAACAAAGCAAGTCCCAAGGACGATTTTCCACTACCCAACATCGACATGTTGGTAGACACTCTGACCAATTTCGAAGTCAAGTCCTTCGTGGACGGTTTTGCCGGCTACAATCAAATCAAGATGGCGAAGAAGACCAAGAAAAACTTGGCTTTCACAACCCCACAGGGAACCTCTTGCTACACGGTAATGCCGTTCGGACTAAAGAACGCCGGGGCTACCTACCAACGGGCGGCAACCGCCCTCTTCCACGATATGATCCACAAAGAGATCGAAGTGTACGTCGATGACATGATCGTTCACTCAAAGGGATCGAGATGGACAACACCTCACGAGACTGAGAAAATTCTTCAATCGCCTCAGAAAACACTCAATGAGGCTTAACCACGCCAAATGCACATTTGGGGTTAGCGAGGCAAGGTTTTAGGATACATGGTCACCGAGAGAGGCATCGAGGTGGATCCTCAAAAGATCAAGCTATCATCGAAATGAGACCACCGCAAACTCGAGACGGAGGTGAAAAGCTTCATGGGCCGCTGCAATATATCGGCCGCTTCGTCAACCAATTGACCTCTATGTGCGAGCCAATCTTCAAAGCGATGAAGAAGAACGCCGACATCGAATGGAACTCGGAATGCCAAGATGCCTTTGAAAAAATAAAAGCATACCTTGTGAGTCCTCCGATTCTCTGTCCTCCCCACGAGGAAAAGCCACTTTGTTGCTATACCTAGCGCGACCGACACCGCGGTTGGAGCCATGCTCTGTCAAGAAAGAAAGAGTCACGGGTCGAAAACGCCATCTACTTCGTCAGTCGAAAGTTTCAAGGCGGCGAACTCATTACTCGGCCCTCGAGAAAACTGCGCGACTACGGTATGGGTTGTCGGGAAACTACGGCACTACATGCAGTCGCACACGGTACACTTGGTTTCCAAAATGGACCCAGTCAAATACCTCTTCGACAAACCATCTCTGTCAATGAGGCTCGCCAAATGGTCCTTCTTCCTAGCGGAATTTGACATCAAGTACGTCAACCAAAAGTCAATCAAGGGACGGGCCATGGCTGAACAGCTGGCTGATTTCCCAACCGACGAGGCTCGAGGCCCCGAACCACAATTTCCAGACGAAGGAATCTTCGCAATCGAAGGCGAAAATCGATGGCAACTGTTCTTCGACGGAGCAGCCAACAAAAAGGGAAACGGCATCGGTATGCTCTTGGTAGATCCCAAGGACGAGCACACCCCAATTGCTATAAAGCTCAATTTCGAGGTAACCAACAATGCCGCCGAATATGAAGCCTGCGCTGCTGGACTACAAGCCGCACTCGAGAGGAATGTCCAGAAACTCGAAGTTTATGGGGACTCAGCCTTGATCATCAACCAAGTCTCCAACAAGTGGAAAACCATAGACCCGGGCTTGCAAAAATACCATGCCTGCATGGAGGACCTCATCACACAATTCGAAGAAGTCACCTTCCACTACTTGCCAAGAGACCGAAACAGGTTTGCAGACGCCTTAGCCACCTTGGCTTCCCTTGTGGAAATCCCTGAAGGAAAAGCAATCAAACCCTTCAAAGTCGGACGAAAGGAAATTCCTGCCTACTGTTGTGAGATCGAACCAGAACCTAAGCCCGTCAATGAGCCATGGTATAACCAGATCTTCCAATACCTCAAGAACGGGGAAGCCACCTTCATGAACAAGGGAGACCCACACACAGAAGGGGTCAAAACCAAGAGCATCATGGCCCTAAAACGCCTTGCCTCTCACTTCGTCATCCTCGGGGACATGCTATACAAGAAACGCTACCATGGGCCACTCCTACGCTGCATCAGCCAAGAAGAAGCAAACAAGTTCATGAACGAAGTCCACAATGGGGCTTGCGGTCCCCACATGAACGCCGAGCCCCGATGCAAATCATTCTCGGATGGGCTACTACCGGATCTCCACGGAGGCGCATTGCATCCACTTTGTCCGAAGCCGCGACAAGTGCCAACGGTTCTCCAACCTCAATCATCTACCTCCTCACGATCTCTACCGCATGACTACACCTCGCCATTTGCCACTTGGGGAATTGACGTCATCGGGAAAATCGCTCCGCCAGTAGCAACGGTCACGAGTTCATCTTAGTAGCCATCGACTACTTCACCAAATGGGTCGGCCAAGTCCTACAAGGTACTCACCTCCAAGAAGGTCGCACATTTCCTCAAGGAAAACATCATTCGCCGATACGGCATCCCAAAATGAGGTCATATCGTACAACGGTTCACACTTCAAGCGGGAATTCGGCTGACATTGCCGGCTGAATTCAAGATCACACGCCACAAATCTTCTCCTTACCGGCCACAAACAAACGGCGCCGTGGAAGCAAAGAAACAAAACCCTCGAACGGATCATCCGAAAATGACCACCCGAGGACGAGATTGGCCCGAGAAGCCGCACCTTGCACTTTGGGGCTACCGCACATCGCCGTAATGCCCACGGGAGAAACCCCATTTGCCCCGACATACGGGATGGAAGCAAATTCTTCCCATCGAGCCGAAATTCCCTCACTCCGAGTGCTGCTGAAAATGACATCAACGAAGTCGAATGGCTCCGAAGCCGACATGACGAATTGGCTCGCTAGACGAGCGACGACTAAAGGCCATGGAACACGTCCGAGCCTATCAAAGGATGGCTAGAGCTTTCGACAAGAAAGTCAAATCCCGAGACATCGTGAAGGCGACCTCAGATCAAAGAAAGCCTCCCACTCGAACCAACCCATCGGGAAAATGGGAACCCACATGGATCGGCCCTTTCGTGGTTCAAAAGATCTTCTCCTGAGGCGCCATGAAGCCGACAGTACCTAGACGACAATCCCTTCATGAATCCAAATAACGGAAGCAAACTTCGCAGATACTTCGCCTAAAGAAGAACAATCAGGCATCTTCTTGGCACTCCATGTAGTGTCGAACTACGCAGCACTGAAAGCCCTCTAGTCCCGGGGAACGTAGGCAACCTTAATTGGTCCGGTCTAAAAATACACAAAAGTCAAAAGTTTGAATGTCAATCAAGACCTCCATCAAGCTACGCACTTTTCAAGAAACACGCCCAACAGCCACCTTGATCAAGTCAAACGACGGCGGCAACATCAAAGGACATCCGAGGGTCACTCAAAGATCAAACGACCGACTCATGTTCGCTTCCAAGCCAGTGGCTTGTCTTCGCCATCACGCGCTTCGAAAAAAAAGAGCTCGAGCAAGGGCTCACAAAAAAAAAAAAAAAAAGAGCTCGAGCAAGGGCTCACAAAAAAAAAAAGAAGCTCGCGTAAGCCGCAAAAAGAGGTCAAGAGCCCAACGCCAACAAAAAGGCAAGGAAGCCGCGCGAAAAGACCGTCAAAACTACTTGTCGAGATCATTCAACCTCTCGCCCAAGCACAAAGCCTCAGCAAAAGGGGATTGCCGTCATGGCCTGCATCGTTTCATCCGCAAAATGCAAATGTAAAAGTCCAAAGATGGACGCCGACAAAGTGCACAAAAGAAGCAAAGGCAAACAAGAGATTCTTGCGTCTCGACAAAGCTTTAAAAGTAAATCACAAATCACTAACGGTTACAACATTTCTTGATGAGTTCAAGCACGGTCTACTCTCAAGTTCACAACATGCTAAAAGACAAACTTTAATACATTTAACAAATAATGTGTTTGCAATGCAATGAATGGATACCTAGGAGGTCATTCCGCGCCATCTCGCGCTTGTCCCTCGCCATTCTTTCCTTTCTTCCCTCGTCCCCTAAGCGAGTCTTCTTTCGCTCCACGTGAACCAACTCTCGCGTCTCTCGCCCGAGATCGTGGGTCCTCCCCGTAGAGTCAAACAATCCAAGAGCTCTCGTGGCTTCATTCGCCCGTGCTTCGGCTCGGATCTCCTCCCCGGCGTAGCCCGCAAAGAGGGACCTCTCCCCGTCGCCGGTCAACTCTAGTCTCGTAGTCAAACAAAGTGTCTCCCCGTCACATCCAAAGGGTCGACTGTGCTTCAGACTCCTAAGGCAATAGCTACTACGGCAACCGGTCCTGTAATCGCTACACGCTCGCTTTCCAAGACCACTTGGGACTCGCCTAACACGCCGCTCATACCAAAGCCAGTGCACCGAGTCGTCAATACGACACTCTCCCGACGCCTAAGGAGTACCACAGAGGGAAAGCGGAATACTTCCATACCCTCGTAAAATACAAGAAGGCACCCGAAGCCGCCATACAAAGAGGAACTACCTCCGCAAAGAGCAAGGTCATCCCACCCAACAAAGGCTCCCGCTTCATCCCAAACCGCAGGAAACAAGCGACGGAATATAGAAAGAGGACCAAGACAAACTCTGAACTCGACAACGTAGGACCCTTCCCGCAAGATCCTCCTAGTCTCAATCCTCCAGCTAAGGAACCCACCGGATCTCGATGCGTACCAAGCCGTGCCATCCATCTCTCCCAGCGGACCGATCCATATCCAACACAAGAGGTCGCTGAGCAAATGACCACGGGCTAAACGACGCTGAGCCTCGGCATGGCCTCGAAGTCTTCTCGCAGCCCACAAGGTGAGCAAAGCGGGGCTTCCCCTCTCATGAACCGATCCCCGCCGCGACGATCGATACCATGAAGAGTCTCCCCAAAGACCAACGGACAATATCCTCTCCACTGCAAAGGCCCTACCACATCTAACAAAGCGCCATCACAAATGCCAAGTGAGCCGACCAGAAAAGCGCCGCCATCACGCACAAGGCAAATGCATCCCAAGAGACGTCACCTCATCATCAACCATGAACCGCTCCGACAGCTCAGAAATGTCAATATGACCCGAATCAAGGATCATACCCCGCACTTCTTCCAATGAAGTACGAAGAAAGCCCGCAAGCTTCACGCTCACCGCAAAGACCACCAATCAAAGGAAGCGAGATGGCCTCCACCTCCGGTCCTCCAATCAAAGCCCGAAAATCCTCAAAAGTGGGCACCATTTCATTGTAGGAGAAACAAGACACATGCCTCCTAACATCCTGTAACTTCGCGGCAGCCCGCAACAAATCCCAATCAGAACCAACTTCTTAAAAGACCAAATCGAGCAAAGACGAAACCTTACCTCGAAAGCCCGTCTCGATGCCTCATACGGCGCCGCATTCACGTTTTCAACCGCCAAGGAAGTGTGCTTGCCTCTCCCGCGAAAGCCTCGGCAAAATTCTAGGGACATACGAAGAATCCATGGCAAAAATGGAGGTTCCTAGAGAAAATGGGGAAGAAAGCTCGAAAATGGCCGCAAATGGGGAAATAGGAAGAACCGCAGACACCGGAAAGCATTTATCTCCTTCCAGCAAGGTTGGTCCGTACGACTTCTTTGCATGCTAAGTATGTCCGCATCGGACCTCCTTGCAAAACGTAACTCCATTTCCCTCGTGCCAAAGAAACAAGCGATAAACAACCACTCGCCCTCAAGCAAGAAACCTTGCTCCAAATCCGCTTCCAAACACTCGGCCACAAAGCCATTTTCCCGCTAAACATACACTACCAACAAACGCCCTCGGGCACCACGTGGCATGTACAAAATAAAAAATACTAGCAACAATTTCTAGGACAAATTCCCGGAATCACAAAAATGACATTACATCTTAAAATAAAATGCCGTTTTGCCATGCAAACAGTTACATGTGTTTTATTACAGTGCACTACCCATAAATGTTCTCTGGCGCTAAACAAAAAGGAGTGGATAAGTGAAAAGAGGGAAAGCAAATGAATACTTCAATCCGACTCCTCATCATCATCTCTCGCCGAGTGTCCTCCAAAGAAAAGCTCGGGCATCCCCACAATAACTCGCCCGTCACATCCTCGTCTGCCGGGAATACCGAGCACCCGCCGGGAGGCTCGCCACGAAAAGTAATCCGAAGGATCAAATCCGACGAAAGGATCGAAGAAAGAAGCGCTCGAGGAACCCTCACCAGGCGCCATACGAGGAGGCATGAACTGTGTGTGTGTGTGTGTGTGTGTGTGTGTGTGTGTGTGTGTGTGTGTGTGGGATAAAAGGGCCGCTGCCTCGAAGCGCTTCCCGCAGCCCCCGAAGACGCCCCGACATCCATGCTATGCCGCCCCTTCGGCGTCCTCTCCGCCATGGCTCCGGCTCGGCTCCTAGGCGGAGGGAACATCTCCGTGAATGCCTAGAAGGCATAGGCTCGTACGCCGGCATCGCGGTCGCGAAGACCTAAGCAAGATATCTTCGAAGCCATCTTTCTTCGCAAACGACCTCATCGCCACGTGAATTCGGCGAGTCAATATATCATAAGCTCTCCCCTGACTCCGCACCAACAAGGGCCCAAGGAAACGCTCAAAGAATACAACAAAAAGAGAAAATGCGTAAAAGATGCCAAGATGGAAAAGAGTCAAAGACACTCACCGATCTATCTGGGGTCCACTTCGTATGCAAAGCAGAGCTCAAGCCCGAACAAAGGCCATGCACACCCTCCTCTCGATCCGTCCCCTGACATACGTGTGAAATCCGGCCCCAAGATTTCCAATCCTCTTGGGAGCTCGCGGCTGCCTCTCTTCTCTCCGCGCGTCAGCACCTCAAGCGGCGCCTCGCCTCGCCTCCTCACGAAGGCTCCCGTACTTTCTCCATACAAGATGAAATCCTTGCGCTCACACCGCCAAGGTACCTCTCTGCAAAATCGAAAGCACATCCATGTCCCGGAATCAAGCATCCAAAGGTGGAGTGGTCCTCGAGCCATGAAGCACACCGGGCCACGCCGCGCTGTAAGACCCGCTTCTCCCCTGTACATGACATGACGGGCCGCAGTCAAGCTTCCTGCAAGATCTTCCGCCATGGGCTTGTCACTTTTCTGAGCCTCCTCAAACTCATCCCCCTCATACCGAGCTTCACGGAACAAGACGAACTCCTCCAAGGCTACTCCTACTTCCAAACGCTTCGCACATCCCTATAGGGTAGCATGGGTGAGCTTTCCTCTGCTGTCCTCCTTTCCTTCGCCGTGCGAGCCCACCAAAGATAAAGGTGGTAACGCAGCGTCAAATGCTCTGGGATCTCTATCCCCACTGGAAGCACCGAAACCTCTATGTAGAAACCACACCTCAGCGATAAAAAAACTAGTGCGGCTCAGCGTAAAATAAGAAAGAAAACGGAGAAACGACAAGTTGCTAAATCAAAAACAAAGAATGAACTCATACCTCCAAAGCGAAAAGTCAAAACAAATTGTGCCAACGAATCGCCGCTACACCCCGCAAAACCGCCGTCCAAGGAGTAAGTAGAGCTCGCCAAGCTCCGCTCGCCCTGCTAATATCACTGCACCCTATCTGAAGTCAATCAAGCTCTCCAACAGAGCAAAATGGAGCCGCGGTCGCAGTGGTTCGAGAACAAAGTCTCTGACAAGAGCGCATACTAATAACAAAAGGGGCAGCGCAATCGCTTCCGGTGCCACTCCGCCGGGCCGGTACCCCTGGATGTAGGCCCTGCAACGCCGGCCGTGATCTTCGCTCCACGCCGCTATACAACATGCCCAGCTCCTCGCGAGGACGAGGCTCAAAGCCCAAGACTCTGGTCAACACCACACGTAGATCATATCTCTCCACCGCACGTGCCCTCCTTTGAAGGAAAGCCCGCATCGCAACAGAAGTCAGCTCGTGGCCGCCACCGCTCACCCCTCCTCTCCTGCACCAGATGGAAGGTGCGAGCGGTATCCCACCTCGCACTCCGAAAGACCAAGGAAGACGCTCTTGTTCTTCCTCGTGTCGAAATCTCCGCTGTGTTCTCGACGAACACACCAAAGCCGTAAGCGTGCAGACCAGCCTCCTGGGACTTTGGGCCTACCATCCACAAAAACTATCTGGGCATCCGCCGCCATACAAACAACAAATGTGCCTCGAGCCATCCCCGAGTTCATCTCTTCTTGGCCTTCCCGCCATAAGCCCTGCATCTCCGCAGTAAACACAAAGAAAGGTACGCCAATCTACGCATTCTTAATATAAAAACAAAAGGCACAAAAGTCCGTCCTAAATGGGCCAACCTCGTCACAAAACACGGCACACACGCACATATTTTTCACATATAAACCCGTCACAAAAACGGCACACATTTCGCACATACTCCTTTTCACATATATTATACATATAATTTTTCTCATGCAACTATTACAAGACACGCGCACACACCGTACACATTTTCTCAAAAGAGGGATTAAGCCCTACACGACACATTTTCAAAAAAAGTCCGTCCCAACACGGCTAAAAAGGCAACATATAACCCGTCACAAAAACACGGCACATAGGTTGCACATATTTTTCCCCACAAAGTCCAGTCACTCCAAAAACATGGCACACACGGCACCACACATATGCATAACACATTTTTCAAAAAAAATCCGTCCCTACACGGCACACATTACCTTTCGTACAAAACCCGTCACAAAACACTAAGACATGTCACCTTTTTTCACAAAAATTATCACTACACGCATAATTTTTCTCATAATGTACATACATAAATAGCATACGGTAATAAAACACCAAAGCATGCATTTTCATTAGAGAGGCACTTTTATTTTCTACAAATAAGAATTAATCTACGCATTTCGCACAAAATACACATACCCAACAATTTTTACATGTCCATTTTCAACAATTCATCAAGAATTTCACAAAAGGCATAAAAATAACAAAAATTCAAAATGCGAAGAACTAAAACCTAGTTCTAGCATTCAAAAATTCGAAAGCAGAGAATCAAACGGAACGGATTTCTTACCTCCCCGGGACGCTCATAGATCGACGACAGTGTAATTCTCCGGATTCTGTTACAAGACATCCGGGTTCTTCGAAGATGGAACGAACGAAATCCAATTTCTTTCGGGAGCTCCATCCGTTGCTCGACCAAACCTTCTTGGATCAAGTGCTTGACGACGACTCCTCTTCGAGATCCTTCAGCCATGGCCGGCAAGCAATCTCAAGCAAAAATTGTTGATTTTGGTTAACAATGGATGATTTTCTCTCTTTCTCTCTCTCTCGGTTCACGCATGGAAGAAGTTAAGGAATTGTGGGAAGGGCTCTGCATTTAAACCCGGTCAAAACCCGGGAATCGTAAACCAAAGTGGTCCGCACGGACCTGACTCTTTTGCAAACCAGTTGGTCCGCACTTCGGACCTCTTTGCAAAGAGTGGCCAAATTACTTTCCCTGCCCTTATAATCTTTGCCCCCCGTCGTCCTAAGGCCTTTTCCAAGCAAATCCAAGTGCAGTAATGGTCCCTAACCTTCAATTCAACCACACGGCGTCGTCGAGTGCAAGACCGGTCCTCGCCCGACCGGGAAATTACCTGGGATCTGCTCGCGCGCGGATGGTGCCCCGCGCATCTCGCTGCTCGTTCGTCGTTCGGGAATGTTCGGCCCTGATCCGACGAGGCAAGCACAATCGCGCCCGCATCATCGGCTTATTCCGTCTTTTGGGGCGTTTGCGAGGTTGGAGGTGTCTCGCTTGTGTTTTGCTTTGTAGAGTCAGCGCACGCCGTTTTTATTAAGCCCAAAACATTGAAAAAAAGGGCATCGGGCTTAAAGATAAATTTTAAAAAGCTGCTGTGACAGATTTTGAGTTCTGAGGTCGAGACGACCTCTGGGAAAGAGAATATTAGAATATTAGAGCTGCTCACCAGTAGCCTCGTAAAACGAGTCTTTCGGATACCCCTAATATCCTTTAAAAAGTCTGTGTGTGTGCGTGTGTGTGCTTTTAAAAATGGTACGCCGTACGTGATGTCTACATCAGATTGAAATGCACAAATAGTAATAGGCAGGAAGCAGCTCTACCAATGTCGGGGTTCGTGTCCGTCTTCCCAGAGGGGAATAGTGCTTGGAGGTCGGAGTAGCGTTCCTGGGATTGCTTCGGGGATGCCTGCTGTCCGCGGACAGCGCCGGGGCGTGAGCCGAGGCTGTAGTCAGGCTCGCGGCGTTCGGGCACAGGTTCGGCGTGCATGTTGATCTGCCTGATCACTCGGGCGAGAGGTTCGGCGTGCGTCGTGGTGGGCAGGAGTCACTCTGGGCAGAGTTTCGGCGTGGCCTGGGATCGTCGGTTTGACCCGGAAAGAGGCCGGACACCGCGTGGAAAGACTGTGCGGCAGGCCTCGGGAGTACCACGAGGGGCCTCGTAGTACCTCGCAGTGCCTCTGGGCGCCATGAGCTGCCTCTGGGAGCGCTCTGAGAGGCTTCTGAGCACCTCACTGTGGGGCTCTGAAGGCTCCTGGATGATCCCGCCAAGGGGCTGAATGCCCTCGAAAGGGCTTGGGGCGGGAGCGTAAGGCTTGTGTGGAGGAAGAGAGAAAGGGGGAGGTGCGAAAAATGAGGAGTGGGGAGCCCTCATTTATAGTCTCGAGATTGGTGCAAAGAGGTCCGGCACGGACCTCCTTGCAAGTCCAGATTTTGGTTTTTCTCGATTTTTGAGGGAATATGCAATGATGGCGAGATATTCACCCGGAAATGATCGGTGTCCCCTCGCAAAGCAGGTCCGTACCTTAATCAGCCTCAGATGCAGTACAGGTCCGTACGACCAAGTCTCGTACGGAAACCACATCATTTCTCCCTGGATTCGAGGAATATTGTGGACTTTAAGGGGATTCTGCATCAGTGAAACAAAGAGGTCCAGACGGGACCTATATTGCTTTTCCAGCTTCTGAAAAATTCCGAAAGGTCCTTTTCGTCTCCTTTATCCTCCAGAAGGCTCCTCCCTTGGTTCGTCAGCTCATGAGAGGGTTTTTAGAGGGTTTCTGGAGTGAGAGAGGTCTTCGAGACTGCGTGGATGAGTCTGCATGGTGCTTCCCCGTGTGTTTGAAAGGGAGTGATCCCTGCATTGGGGTACTTACTACGTAAGCCCCTCGACGACGTCACTTATGCGGCGAGGTTGGCCGCCGGAGCAAGATAGTGGTCCTAATCCTGGATCGCGTTGCTTCGGGAGGGAAGTGACCCGCAGGTCAAAGCAGGACGCAGCGCGTCCTTTCTGGGTGACCGTTTAGGAGTCCTAACAGCCGGACTCCCTGCATAGGATTCTTACGTATCTCGGCGGGAATCAAGCTCAGTCGTATTTCAAGCGCGGGCGAGTGTCTCAGTGAATACCTGGCAGCGGTGGTGCCACTCGGGCGTCGTGTGACCCGCCGAGGTCGGTGGCAGCTAAGGAGCGTGAGGCGCCCTGGTGACCAGTATAGGGAAGGGTGATAAGCGGGCACGGTGGTTCTCGGGCGACCGTGAGAATAGGGTGGAGTGAGCGACGCGTGCAGCCCTCAAGCACCGTAGATAGGTCGGTGATAAGGACGTGCGCGGTGCCCGTGTGACGACCGCATAAGTCAAATGTGAAGGACGTGCAAGGCGTCTCGGGTGACCGTATAGTCGGTGATACAAGTGACGTGGTGGCGTCACTGGCGACCGTGAGTAAATCGGCGATAAAAGACGGCAAGGCGTCCCAACGTAACAGATAAGTCGGTGATAAGGACATGCAAGGGTGGCGCTCCCACGGGTGGCACCAGTATAGTCGGTACATAAGGACGTGGCGGCGCCCCCCGGTGACCGTATAATAGTTGGTGATAAGGACGGCAGTGGCGTCCAAGCCATCAGTATAGGTCGGGGTGATAAGTGACGCGCGGCGTCCTAAGTGGCCACCGTATAGTCGGTGATAAAGTGACGCGGCGCGTCCAGGGTGACCGTATGAGCCGGTGATAGTGACGGGCGGGCGCTCCGGGCGACCAGTATAAAGGTCGGTGCACAAGGACGCAGGCGGCCTGGCGACCGTATAGGCCGGTGATAAGTGACGCGCGGCGCTCCCAGGTGGCACTGCAGATGTCGGGCGATAAGTGACGCGCGGCGTCCCCGCAGGCCGTATAGTTCGGTGATAAAGTGACGCGTGAAGTCTCGGCGACTCGTGATAAATGGAGTCGGTGATAAGGAGCGTGGCGGTGGCCCTGGGGCACTGTGATAGGCTGGGTGATAAGGACGTGGCGGCTCCTGGGTGACCGCATAAGGCCGGTGATAAGGACGTGGCGGCGAAGGCTCCTGTATAGGTCGACTGTATAAGATGGTGGAGGCGACGGGCGGCGCCCCCTATAGGTCACGATAATGGCGTGATGGACGGCGGCGCCTGGTGAACACCTGTGAGGCGTGTGATAGTGACGTGGTGGCGTCTGGTGCGACCGTATAGGTCGGGTGATAAGTGACGCGCGGCGTCACGGGGTGCGACTCGACTCAGCGCGATAAAGGACGCGGCGGCGTCCCTTCGCGTGCTTCAGGTGACCGTCATAATAGGCGTCGGCCATAAGGAACGATGGCGGCGTCCGGTGACCCCGTATAGGCCTGGGTGTGCGAGGACGTGGCGGCGCCCGGGATGGAAAATTTGCTACGATTTTCCTAATCGGGCGGTTTAAGGCCTTCCGGCTCGAGATAGTCAGCGAAGTTCGAGTGAGGGACTTGACAATCGTCATCCGGCGGCGGCTGGCGCCATTCAGTGTTTTTGCATGTTGATGTGTAAGGTCGGACTTACTACGACTGCCGCGTGCATAGCTCGCTGTTAAGAAGCGGGCAAGGATGACGGCCGACGATTGCTTCATCATTTCGCGTTTTGGGAGCGCGCGTGCCTTAGCACCCATTCGTGGACGGAGGCTGTTGGCTCCTTCGCGTGCTTGTTTCATTGCGTGAGTGCGGCGGAGAATGATGGTTGGTCTTACAAGCCGGGATACGCAAGCCTTGCATGACTTCCCTTTCGACTTCGCTCGGGAGGAGCCCCAAGCTTACTCGACGGCCGGTGCGTCAAGGCCGTCGCGAGGTGGGCGAAGCCCGGGCTTACATCCTGATCCCGCCTGCCGCCAAGGCCGTCGCCAAGTGGGCTAGGTTCTGCTTACTGACGAAAAGGCCTTAGGACCCGTCTGCTTAGATTATAAGCTCTGAGGATGTATGACCACTGTAGCAGGGCCATTTTACATTGGGAAAGATGACTTCTGACTTTCAAGTGGCCGAGTTGTCGCTGAGCGCTTGGAGGCGTCTTGGCCGCGCCTTGATATTCACGGGAGGTATCGCTCCTCTTCTTCACTGTCAGTTTGAGCGTTAGTTTGCCGAATTGCCGTTGGAGCGGGCGAAGTCTGGCCACACTCATTCGCCTGGAGACAATTGCCGTTGGAAGTGGGCGAGTCGGTCTTACGCAGTCAGTGTGGCCGGCCTTAATGCTCGACGGAGCCAAGTGGTCAATTGCCGCCAGTGGGCGGGCGAGACCGGTCTTATCGCTGACGGCCGGTGGTTGATTTCGCTGGCCAAGCGGGCGAGACCGGTCTACGCCGACCAGCCTGCAAGCCGAATTGTGCAGGATGCGTATGACCATTGTAGGGCCACTTTGTTCGGTTGGAAGATGACTGCGGACCTCCAAAGGCCGAGCTTGTCGCTGAAGCATGCTTGGGGGGCGTGCCTCAGGCTGGATATTACGTGCTTTGGGAGGTGTTCGCTCTTCTAATTGCTGCTGAGCGAGCGCGTGGCAGCTGCTGAATTGCCGCTGGAGCGGGCGAGAGTTCTGCCACATCTCGACTCGTTTAAGTGCTGAATGGTTGGTGCCGTTTTCTTTTTGAAGTGGCGAGACCGGTCTTTTAGCCAGGCCATCACGATGGTCGAAATGCTGCCGAGGATTGAATTGCCGCGAGAGGCGAGGACCGGGACTTATGCTTGACGGCCGGTGGAAAAATTGAAATGTATGTGCCAGCTGGAAAGAGGCGAGGATTAAGATATCATAGATGCTGAGGAGGCGAGGATCACGTACCCGGCTTACGTTTGACGGCCGGTGCTGAAATGCCGCTGAGGGAGGCGAGGAGTCCTGGCTACGTTTGCCACCACTGGATTGAGATTGTGGCCGAAGCCGCGCCGGATGCCTGATATTTCTCCGCGGATGGTAGGCCGAGCCCCAGAGGCTGGAGTCGATGCTTACGGCCTGGGCGTGTTCGTGGAGAACTTGGCCCAGTCAAGCTCGACACGAGGAAGAACAAGAGCGTCTTCTGGACCGCACTCCGAGTCTTTTCGAGACAGGGATACCACCCTACACCTTCCACCTGTGAGTACAGGGCGAGGTGACGCTGACGCCCACCTACACCATGATTACCGGCTCTCCTTCAAAGGGGAGCCCGCAGGTGGTGGAGAGACATGACTCCCGGATGACGTGGCTTCACCGACTTGAGCCGCCGGGCTTCGAGCCTAGATCGCCCTCGCAGGGCCTCAGGGGATGCCGTACGCCGACGTAGAGACGAGGATCACGGCCGCACGGGGCCTACATCCGGTGCACCGGCTGGGGGTACGGCTGACACTGGGCGCGCTCCTTCTTGTGGTATGCACGGCTGTCCCAGGCACTTTTGCTCCCGAACCACGCGACCGCAGACTCCCTTCGTTTCGTTGGAGAGCTTGACCGATTCGGATAAAGCCTGCGACATTGCTTCGGGGCGAGGCAAAGCCGGCTGAGCTCTCTACTTTTCTCCTTTTGGACCCAGGTTTAGTGCCGGGGGGTGGCCAATTGTCGTTGGCTCGCTTTGATTTTGCCCACTCTGAGGTACATGAGTTTATTCTGTTTGCTTTTGATTTAGTAACTTGTCTGCTTTCTCCATTTTTTTTTTTTTTTTTTTTTTTTGACCGAGCTTTTCTTCGCTTTTTGTCGCAGTGTGGTTTTAAGTAGAGGTCTTTTCGCGGCTTCCGACAGAGATCCTCGTAGCACATTGGCCGCGCATCCCCGCTATGCTCGGCCGGCTCAGCACGCTGTCCCGGGAGGAGGAGGACCACAGGGGTAAGCTCACCATCGCCACTTGGGGATAAGGCAAGTGAGCGTTTGAGCGAGATAGCCGCAGGGTTTCGTCTTGTTCCACATGGGCTCTGTGATGAGGTGATGATTTAGCTCGAGGGAGCTTCCCCGAGGTGGCAAAGCGGCGTTAGCCGGAAGATGCCGCGTGGCTTCGACTTACACGCCATGTACTGCACTGGGGAGCGAAGCCTTCGAGGAAAGACGCCCTCTAAGCAAGCTTCCCGTGGCTCCGAGGGATCCTCCGTCAGGATGTTTGACTCCGGGATATGGATGTGCTTGATTTTTGAGAGGTGCACCTTGGCGGTGCGGGTGCCGAGGAGTTCATTTTCTGCTTGGCGAGTACGAGACCTTTGTTAGGAGGAAAGCTCGAGGACGCCCTGTGCACCGCGCGCGAGAGCAGAGGGCCGCCCGCAGCTCCCCTGCAGGCTCCCATGCTCAGGGACCGGATTTCTCACGTACGTCAGCGTGGGGACGGATCGAGAGGAGGGTGACTGCACTGCCTCGAGACGAGGCTCCCGCGCCTACGAGTGGACCCCGACGTATCGGTGAGTTGTGTCGACTCTTTTCCATCTTCGCATCTTTTCGCGTTTTCTCTTTTATTTGTTTCGAGCATAACCGCATTTCATGAGCGTTTCTTTGGTCACATTTGCAGTGTGCGAGTCCTGGGAGATTTACGATGCGCCGACTCGCCGTTATGTGAAGATGCGGCGACGAGATCTTTCGCTAAGAAGAAGATGGCGTCGAAGATGTCTGCGGATCTTGTGTGCGCGTCTGCCTTCGCGTCGTACGGCCTTTCAACAGACATGCCGATGCCTTTCGAGGCATTCGGCCTCGACTGGATGTTCCCTCCACACGGGAGCCGAGCCAGGCCGTTCGGGATTTGATCCTTCGAGTTCACTTCTCGCGGGAGCCTCACGGACCTTTCAGAGAGGCGGCATAGCATGGATGCCTGGACGTCTTCTCGGGAGCTCGCATGGCCTTCGAGGGAGCAAACCTTTTATCGCTTCCCTCTTTTCATATGCCTCCGCATGCCGCTCGGGAGTAATAAACATATGATTCGCATGGATTCGAGCCTTCTTTCTTCGAGCCCCTTTCACGGATTTGATCCTTCGCATTATTTTGAGCGGCGGTGCTCAGGACCAGCTCGGGCCCGCACTCCGATGACGCAGGCGTGCACTCGGCGAGATTCACCGGGATGCCCGATTTTCGGGGAGGATCTTCGCGAGATGATGCATGACGAGGGCTCGATTAGTATTCATTTGCTTTCCCCCTCTTTTTCATATCCCTCTCTCCCTTTTTTTTTTTTCGCTTAGCAACGTACATTTTGTACATTCGTAATAAAACACATGTAACATTTGCGATGGCAAACGGCATTTTATTTTAAGATGTAATGTCATTTATTTTTTGTGATTCCCCGAATTGTCCTAGAAATTGAGGCCATGCTATTATTATTTTTATTTTTTGTACATGCCACGCGAGGCCGAGAGTGCGTTTGTGGAGTCCAGGGTCTGGTTCGTCTGAAATGGCTCGCGCCGGTGTTTATGGCGGGCGCTTGGAGCAAGGTTTTTCTCCTACAATGACAAGTGGTTGTTGTGCCGTTTAGGACCGAGGAAATGGGTTACGGTTCCTTTCGCGAGCGTGAAGCTCGTGTGCTTTCTTCTGCACTCTCGTCTGAAGAAGTACGGGTGGCACTGATCCTTGATTCGGGTCATATCGACATTTACGAGAGCTGCCGGAGCGGTTCATGGTTGATGATTACGAGTGACGTCTCTTGGGATGCCTTCGCCTTGTGCAGACGATAGCGACGCTCTTTGCATGGTCGCCTCCACTCGGGCATTTGTGGATGAGCGCTTTGCTAGATGTGGTGTAGAGCACGCTGCTAGTTTGGAGAGGATATTGTCCCGCTGGTCTTTGGGGAGACTCTTCACGTAGTATCGACCGCCCGATGCGACCGTGGGGATGCGTTTTATGAGAGCGGAAGCCCCGCTTTTGCTCACACTTTGGTTGGGTGCGAGAGACTTCAGGGCCACGCCCGAGGCTCCGACGTCGTTTAGCCCAAAGTGGTCATTTGCTCGGCCGACCTCACTTGTGTTCGATATGGATCAGTCCCGCCTCCGGGAGAGACGGATGGCCTTTTGACTTAGTACGCATCGAATCTCGCCGGTGGGGATTCGGGCAGACCGGAGGATTGAGACCAAGTGAGGATCTTGCAGGGAAGCGGTCACTACGTTGTCGGGAGTTCCGTAAGTTTGTCTTGGTCCTCCTTCTATGTTCGTCGCTTGTTTCCCGGCAACAGGGATGCAAGCTTGAGCTCTTTGCTGGGGGCCGGGATGACCTTCTCTTTGCGCTGGAGATAGTTCCTCTTTAGCTTTCGTATGGCAGCTCCAGTGTGCACTTCTTGTATTGTTCACGAGGGCATGGAAGAGTCCCGCTTTCCCTCCTCGTGGTACCTCCTTAGGCGTCGGGAGAGTGTCGTGTTGACGACTCTCGAGCATCCGGCCCGGTATGAGCAAAGCGTGTCAAGGGCTCCCAGGTGGTCTTGGAGAGCGGCGTGTAGCGGTCAGGACCCGGTTGTCGTAGTAGCTATTGCACTTGGGAGTTCCGAAACTTCAGTCCGACCCTTTGGATGTGACAAGGAGACACTTTGTTTGACTACGAGACTAGAGTTGACCGGTGACGAGGAGAGGTCCTCTTTACTGGACTCGCGAGGAGGAGATCAGAGCCGAAGCACTGAGCGAATGAAACTGAGAGCTACTTTAGGATTATTTGACTGCGGGGAGGACCCCCGAGATCTCGGGCCGAGAGACGCAGAGTTGGTTCACGTGGAGCGAAAGAAGACTCGCCGGGGATGAGGGAAAGAAAGGAAAGAATGGCGAGGAGACAAGCATGAGATGGCGCGGAATGACCTCCTAAGTATCCATTCATTGCATTGCAAACACATTATTAGTTAAATGTATTAAAGAGTTTGTCTTTAGCATGTTGTGAACTTGAGAGTAGGCCGGGCAGAACTCATCAAGAAATGTTGTAACCGTTAGTGATTTGTGATTTACTTTTAAAGCTTTGTCGAGAGGCATGAATCTCTTCTTTGCCTTTATACATTTGTGCGCTTTGTCGGCGTCCACGTCATGGACTTTTACGTTACATTCCGCGGGCCAGACGATGCCTGGGCCACTGGCGGCACTCCCGCTGCGAGGCCTTGTGCTTGGTGAGAGGTTGAATGCTCCTTGACAAAGTCGTTCGACGGTCTTTTTCGTAGCTTCCTTGCCTCTTGTTGGCGTCGGGCTCTTGACCTGATTTCGCAGACTTACGCGAGCTTCTTTTGTTTTTTTTTTTTGAGAGCCCTTCTTCAGGCTCTTTTAATTTTTTTTTTTTTTGTGAGCCCTTGCTCGAGCTCTTTTTTTTTTTTTTGAAGCGCGTGAAGAAGCGAAGACAAGCCCCCGGCTTGGCAGAGCGAACGTGAGTTAGTCGTTTGATGCTTTGAGTGACCCTCGGATGTCAACTGATGTTGGCAGAGTCGTTTGACTTGGGTGCGAAGGTGATTTCTTTGAGGCATGTTTCTTGAAAAGTGCGTAGCTTGATGGAAGTCTTGATCGACATTCAAACTTTTGACTTTTTTGTGTATTTTTAGGCCAGGACCAATTAAGGTTGCCTACGTTCCCCCGGACTAGAGGGGGCGAATTCTCGCGTAGTTCGGCGCTACATGGAGTGCCAAGAGATGCGGAAATTTCATTCTTCTCCGAGGCGAAATGTCTCGCGAAGTTTGCTTCAGATTGTTAGGATTCGTGAAGGGATTGCCGTCTAGAGTCTGCAGTAGAAGCTTCGTGGCGCCTCACGGAAGAGAAGATCTTTTGAACCACGAAAGAGCCGATCCATGTGGGTTTCCCATTTTTCCCAGTGGGTTGGTTCGAGTGGGAGGCTTTTCTTTGAGTGCAAGGTCACCTTCCACACGATGTCTCGGGATTTGGCTTTCTTGTCAGAAAGCTCTAGCCATCCTGCTTTGATAGGCTCGGGCGTGTTCCATGGCCTTTATTCGTCGCTAAATCTAAGCGAGCCAATTCGTCTCATGTCGGCCGGGCCATTCAACTTCGTTGATGTCATTTTCCAGCGGCGACTCTGGGTAGAGGGAATTTCTAGCTCGATGGGAAGGACTAGCTTCCATCTGATATGTCGGGGCAAATGGGGTTTCTCCCGTCATTTGTTCCGGCGGTGTGCGGTAGCCCCAAAGTGCAAGGTGCGGCTTCTCGGGCCCAATCTCGTCCTCGGAGTGGTCATTTTTCCGAATGATCGCGTTCGAGGGTTTTGTTCTTTGCTTCCGCGGCGCAGGTTGTTTGTGGCCAGGTAGGGAGAAGATTTGTGACGTGTGATCTTGAATTCGGCCCGGCTGATCACATCGAATTCCCCTTGAAGTGTGAGCCGTTGTACGATATGACCTCATTTGGGATCTGCGATGTCAATGAGATGATATTTTCCTTGAGGAAATGTGCGACCTTCTTGGAGGTGAGTACCATGTAGGACTTGGCCCGACCCATTTGGTGAAGTAATTCGCTAATACTAAAGATGAATATTAATGAATTGCCTTTACTGTGGAGCGATTTTCCCGATAGCGTCAATTCCCCAGTAGCGAAAGGGCGAGAATTGTGAATCATCTGCATTAGAGATCGTGAGGCGACGAATGATTGAGGTTAGGCTTACCGTTGGCGCTTATCGCGGCCGGACCAGTGGATGTGTCGTATCTCCATGGAGATCCATTTAGTAGCCCATCCACGAGAATGATTTGCATCGGGGCTGCGGCGTTCATGTGGGGACCGCAAGCCCCATTGTGGACTTCGCTTCATGAACTTGCTTGCTTCTTCTTGGGCGACGCGGCGTAGGAGTGGCCCGTAGTAGCGTTTCTTGGCCCATAACGTGTCCCAGAGGATGACGAAGTGAGCCCGGCAAGGCATTTTAGGGCCATGATGCTCTTGGTTTTGACCCTCACATTGTGTGGGTCTTCCTTGTTAAATGAAGGTGGTTTCCCCGCTCACTAGAAGGTATTGGAAAATCTGGTTATACCATGGCTCATTGAGGGCTTAGGGTTCTGCAGTTCGATCTCACAACAGAGTAGGCGAGAATTTCCTTTCGTCCGAGCTTTTGAAGGGTTTGATTGCTTTTCCTTCAGGGATTTCTACAAGGGAAGCGAAGGTGGCTAAGGCATCCGCAACCCTGTTTCGGTCTCTTGGCATGTAATGGAAGGTGACCTCTTCGAATTGTGTGATGAGGTCCTCTATGCAGTGCATGGTATTTTTGCAAGCCCGGGTCTATGGTTTTCCACTTGTTGGAGACTTGGTTAGATGATCAAGGCTGAGTCCCCATAAACTTCTGAGTTTTACTGGACATTCCTCTCGAGTGCGGCTTGTAGTCCAGCAGCGCAGGCTTCATATTCCTGGCGGCATTGTTGGTTACCTCGAAATTGAGCTTTATAGCAATTGGGGTGTGCTCGTCCACTGGGATCTACCAAGAGCATAAATACCAATGCCGATTTCCCTCTTTGGTTGGCCGCTCCGTCGAAGTAACAACAAAGTTGCCATCGATTTTCGCCTTCGATTGCGGGAAGATTCCTTCGTCACTGGAAATTGTGGGTTCGGGCCTCGAGCCCCTCGTCGGTTGGGAAATCGCCAGTTGTTCACCATGGCCCGTCCCTTGATTGACTTTTGGTTTACGTACTTGATGTCAAATTCCGCTAGGAAGAAAGACCATTTGGCGAGCCTCATTGACAGAGATGGTTTGTCGAAGAGGTACTTGACTGGGTCCATTTTGGAAACCAAGTGCATCAAGAAGGCGACCGCATGTAGTGCCGTAGTTTCCGACAACCCATACCAGAGCCGCGCAGTTTTCTCGAGGGCCGAGTAATTGAGTTCGCCGCCTTGAAACTTTCGATCGACGAAGTAGATGGCGTTTCGACCCGTGACTCCTTCTTTTCTTGACAGAGCATGGCTCCAATCGCGGTGTCGGCCACGCTTAGGTATAGCAACAAAGGGCTTTTCCTCGGGAGGACAGAGAATCGGAGGACTCACAAGGTATGCTTTTATTTTTTCAAAGGCATCTTGGCATTCCGAGTTCCATTCGATGTCGGCGTTCTTCTTCATCGGGCCAAGATTGGCTCGCATATGAGGTCAATTGGTTGACGAAGCGGCCGATATATTGCAGCGGCCCATGAAGCTTTTCACCTCCGTCTGAGTTTGCGGTGGTCTCATTTCGATGATAGCTTGATCTTTTGAGGATCCACCTCGATGCCTCTCTCGGCGACCATGTATCCCAAAAACTTGCCTCGGCTAACCCCAAATGTGCATTTGGCAGGTTAAGCCTCATTGAGTGTCTTCTGAGGCGATTGAAGAATTTTCTCAGTTCGCAGGTGTCATCCGTCCGATCCCTTTGAGTGAACGATCATGTCATCGACGTACACTTCGATCTCTTTTGCAGGATCATATCGTGGGAAGAGGGCGGTTGCCAGCGTTGCTGCAGGTAGCCCCGGCGTTCTTTTCGGGCCCGAACGGCATTACTGTAGCAAGAGGTTCCCTGTGGGGTTGTGGAAAAGCCGTCTTTTCTTGGTCTTCTTCGGCCATCTTGATTCGATTGTGGCCGGCTAAAACCGTCCACGAAGGACTTGACTTCGAAATTGGTGTAGTGTCTACCAACATGTCGATGTTGGGTAGTGGAAAATCGTCCTTGGGACTTGCTTTGTTGAGATCTCTAAGTCCACGCAACAAACAGTACTTTTCCATTGGCCTCTGACCGTGACGATATTGTGAGAGCCATGTGGGGTACTCGATCACCCCGATTGAAGCCGACGCGAAGCATTTTTTCGATCTCCTCTTGACTTGTAAAGACCACTCGGCTTGATTCGGCGTAGCTTTTGCTTGATGGGCTTAGCCTCGGGATTCAAAGGGATCCGGTGCTTCTACAATGTTAGGATCTAATCCGGCATGTCTCGGTAAGACCAAGCGAACACGTCCACGAATTCCTTTGAGCAGGTGCCACAATGCGTCTTGCTCGTGCCGGCGAAGAAACTTCCGATTTGGCGTCTCTTTTCGCTCTTCGCCAGCTCCCAAATTCACTTGGTTAAAACCTCCTCAGCCTTGGGCCCGGTTTTTCTCTCGTTTGACAAACATGCTTAAAGATGTGTTTAATGTATTGTTCATTTAATGTGTCTCGCTTCTTTATCAAGTGAATCGTTATTAACTGCTTTGTGTGTTAGTTAATTTATCGCTTGTTAAAGATGCAATGAGAGGATACTCGGAAAGATCGAAGCATTCATTAAGAGCATACGGAAATACATTATTGGCAATGAGTTCGTAATCTTCCGGGCGCGAGGCCATCGATGACTCGAGAGACTCAAATTCAAAGCTAATGGACTTAGGGATGAGTTTTGACACTAGACTCTAGGACTCGAGGGTCGACCAAGTTGTTTGATCATGTCCTTTTGGCCGGGCAGCTGGGTCCCGAGAAGGTGGCCCAGCTTATTGAGTGGCAATGAGCTTGATAGGAGACGGGGCTTGAAAGGCTTTATGTCACCGTTCCCGATCACCGCTATCACGAGTTATCGAAACAAAATCGATTAGATCCTAAGCATCTCGATTTCTTCTTGAAGAGCAGGTGGAGCAAATGGTTCGTCCCAAGCATCGTCTGCGGAGTCTCTTGCTTTTGTCTCTGGGCATTACTAGCTCGAATGCACTCGTCCCGTTTGTTGAAGGCAGGGGGTGCCGACAGAGAGTTTTTCGAGTTCTTCCGCCAAAGAGGGGGTTTTCTTGAACCAAAATTCGCCGTGAATAGTGGTGGTTGTGGATCCCTATAGGCGGTGTGTCGAGGAATGCTCTTCTGGACAGATTTGGCTTCGAGGCCTCCGAATCTTGCCAGTTCTCGCCGGAGCTTGTCCATGGTTGTCGGCCGCCTTTGTTTGGCGCCGATTAACTCTGTTCCCTTTTCTCGGATCTTCTTCCAAGTTGCCGCCTTCCTTGTGAAGTACTTGGTCATGTCGAAGCTGTAAGGACGAAGATCGGAGATGGTGTGCAAACCCCTTTTGTTATTTGTGGAGCGTTTTCGTGCAGCCTCGCTTGTCCTCCGCAATGTGTTCGGGAGTAGGGAGAGTATCCTGTGCCGTGCAGGTATTCTCGTTCTTTGATATTGATGATCCGTTGAGTGCCCCGATGGCGTTTTCCCAAACCGAGCCCCGGATGTAGTTCATGTGCTTCATCATTTTCATCGGGGAGGAATCTTGTCCCAAATCAAAGGCAAATCTATGTGGCACACCTGGGCCTTTGGGCTCTCGATGGTGAACCCCGCGAGCATCATGCCGTCATCATCGTGTTTGATCTCTAAACCGGACGCCGTTGGTGTCGGTCCTTTCAGCCGACTATGCCGTCGCCGTAGATGATGGTCGACTGCTCCTTGGATGAACTTACGCATTGATGGAGAGTAGATGCCACCCCATTGATCCGATGTAGCCAAGGACGTCCCAAAATGGCGGTGAAGGTGATCGGGATGTCGATGACTTGGAAATCTGTCGGGACCATTTCGTTTTCCGAACCACAAGTTCAAGGTGGCTATTCCCAAGACCGGGCGGGATGTTGAGTCGTATGCCTTGATTGCCTCGAGTCGAGGGTTTTAGCTCGCTGCTTTGATCCCTAGCAAATCCATCATTTTGGCCGGAAGGACGTTCATGGATGATCCCCCATCTACCAACACCCGAGGGAGACGGCGCTCGTCCATTGAATCTATGTAGAGAGGCTCGCTGTGGTCGGCCCCAAATTTTGGAAGATCGAGCTCGCGAAGGTGATGATATTGCGTAATTGACGTTGCCAATCATCTCGAATCGCTTCATCGTGTGTCACCGTGATGGGAACCATGGTCTCGCCAGGCTTTCTTCCAACTTGAGCTTGTGCGGGTAAGATGAAGTGAGTAAGGACCAGAGTGAGATGTTAGCACGAGTGCGCTTGAGCCGTGTCAAGACAGATCTTCAACCTTTGGGTCCAAGGTTTCAAATTTTCTTCGCGTAGTGGCCCTTTTCCATTCGTGGCTCGTGTAATGGCCGGCCTTTTGTCCGTCCGTGGAGGATTCATCTGATTTGACCGAACGTGTCGAACATTCACCTCGGACTTATGGTTTTGCTTGTCTCTCCCGTTTCGGGAGCGGGAGGAGCCTCGATTGCGTAAGGCCGTACCGCGCATTTCAATTCGTTCACCGTCATGGCTTTTACCGAAGCATCAATAGTGGCTTTGAGATCTTCCCAAGATAGGGGTTGGATTATCTGGACCTTCGGGCCTTCGGTGGCGGTGCGATGCTCGTCCCACCTGATCACGGAGCAAACATTGTCGTGGCCCCGTGCGTAACTAGGCCGGGAGATTTGGCCGGAGTAGATGACATAGTAGTCAAACTTTCCCGAGGGTTCTCCAAGGGTTCCGACTGTGGGATCACCGCATTCATACCTCTTTTTCAGCTTTTGTCGAGAAGATAGCTTCTTCTTTTCGTCGAGGATCGGCCCTCGTTCATTGCATCCTCGGAATTCCATTTCCGCACAAGCACCGCAATCGCAGACGTCCCACCAGATGTGTTCGTTGTTCGGCGGTGGTACCGGACCTCGTGAGGCCGGATGGGCAAAGCTTTCCTCGGGAAGGTCTCTCATGTGGTCTTACGTCATAACCGTGCATGGCTCGTGACGAGGGTAACAGTTGACTTCGGGAGACAATGAGAGACGTTAGAGGCCGTAGGAGCGCCATGGCTCGGGAAGCCCTGTAGTTGGGTGGCTAAGGTTCCGAAGTGGTGCATGGCACCTTCGATCCGTGCTTGTTGCTCACCTTGACGTTTCTCAATAGCCATGAGGACTCTCGCCAAACTTCTTCCAGTGTTGGGAAATTTCTTGGGGGTAAGGTCCCGTTCTCATCCTTGTTATCCACCGACTTGGCCACGGGGAATTGACTGATCGCCCCGTGACAGAGGTGGGTAGGACCTTGCTGCTTTCTTGAAGACCGGGAGACGGGTTCCCTGGTACTCTCGACCACCTCTCGTTAGCCGGAGGGGTGATGGGCAAGGTTTAGACATGGGAATGGCCTAACGGGATAAAAGGGGAAAGCTCACGTGGCACGCGGTTTCCGTTTCTTTTATTTTTGATTTTTTTGTTGTTTTAATTTACTTAAAACATGTTTTCTCGTAATCCTAGGTAGGTTGGAAAAGATTGCTCTTCTTTTTCGCAACTACGCTAGATCCCGGGTCGCTGAGACCATCTCGCGCGGCTATAAGCCCCTCATTTTGCACTCGTATTTCGACATCCCAGCGGATGCCTGTGCTAGGGTCCTATAGTGCAAGCGGTTTCCACCGGCCTAAAAGAAAAAAATCGAACCTAAGGACCGAGCTCTGGCCATGTTCGCTTGGATGCGTTAGCCATGCGAATAGCGAACCAGCCGCCACCGAGTCAAGATCGTGTCAAGAGTTCAGCATTTACCTTCTCTTTACGCTTGCGCAAGGGATCCGCGGACGTTAGGGCGTTGGCCGGGTCATATCGTCATGGCCGACGTATCAAAGGCGTGATGACATGGTGTCATGCAAGCATGGATGTATATCCGGACGAAACATCGTCGGGTGTAGCTTCGAAATCAAGATCAGTCAAGATTTTAGCATGACCTTTCATCGCTTTCGCTTGCGCAAGGGATCTGAGTTCCGAGCCTTGACTCGTAAAATGGCCGGCATGGTATATGTATCCAGGCCGTATGACAGGACCGGGTAAAAAACCAACCGAGTCCGGACAGAGCGTGACTCAAGACTCAAACGCAAGTGTGGTTGACGCTGCTAGGGATGGGATGTTTGGAATGATCCCGCGCGCGCCCAAGAGGCCTAGGAAGACCAAACGGACCGCAACCGAGACCACTCCGGTGTAAGGGTTGTAGTGTGCAGTGTACCTCGAGGCGGCCGGTGCGAGAAGTAGCGTCGAGGTGTAGCCAGCAGGCGACAGTGCGGTGTAACCGAGGCAAGCAAGGCGACGATGCGCGTAGTGTGCGGTCTCTAAAATTCTTTTTCCGAGTAAAACAGAGTTTTTGAAGAATTTTAAATGTATGCACAGATGTATATTGATGCATTTTTTTGTATTTTTATTTTTATTTTTTTGTAAAATAAAAACGAAGCACGCGCACACACACACAACAGCTTAAAGGAAGTGGGTAAAATGAAAGTTTGACCCTCATCATCGTTTTAAAAATCTTTTGTTTTGTTTAAAAGTTTTTAAAACAAAATTTCCCTGGGCCGGTGTCGCCAACCGAAATTACCCTGATCCGAGCAGCTTCGTGCACTCTCAAGATTCCGGCATCTTTCGGCTGAGCGGCCGGCTTGTCTCGCCGTTTTTGTTTTTTGTAGAGTCGCCACGCCCGTTTTTATTAAGCCCAAAACATTGAAAGGGCACGCTTAAAGATAATTTTAAACCGTTTTTGTGTGATGAGATTTTGAGTTCGGAGGTCGAGATGACTCCCCGGAAGAGAATATTAGAATATTAGAGCTCACCCGAGTAGCCTCGTAAACGAGTCTTTCTGATACCCCTAATATCCTTTAAATGTCAGGTGTGTGTGTGTGCTTGTGTGCTTTTAAAAATGCATGTCAGTATCGGATGTCTACATTGTATGCTATGTATGGAAATGTATTGAAATAGTATAGGAAGGAAGCCTTACCAATGTTGGTTCGTGTCTCTGTCTTCCGCCGGGGAATAGTGTTTGAGGTCGGAGTAGCGTTCCAAGATGGATCGGGATTGCTTCGGGAGGGACCGGTTGTCTCGCGGACGAGTTTCGGCGTGAGTTGAGGCTGCGTGCCGCGTTCGGGCGCAGGTTCGGCTGTGCGTGGGGATCGTCGGGATCACTGCAGGTTCGGCGTGCGTTGTGGTGGCGGGAGTTACTCTGGGCGTAGTTTCGGGCGTGGTTTGGGATCGTCGGGATCACTCGGAAAGAGCCGGACACCGTGGAAAGACCGTGCAAGGCCTCGGAGTACCACGAGGGGCCTCGGAGTACCTCGAGAGTGCCTCGGGCAACGCGGGAGCGTCTCGGAGCGCTCGGGAGGCTTCGGAGCACCACAAGGGAGCTCGGAAGGCCTCGGAAGGATCCGAAAGGGGCCGGGAGTGCCTCGAGAGGACTTAGAGGGGAGCCAGAAGGCTAAGGGAGGAAGAGAGAAGAGGGAGGTGTGTGAAAATGAGGAGGGGGAGCCCTCTATTTATAGTAAAAATTTCGGAGCAAAGAGGTCCGTACGGACCTTCTTGGTTATCCAGAATTTTGGATTTCCTCGATTTGAGGGAATCTGCAATGATGGTGAATATTCTGGAATGATGATGTCCCCCATGCAAGAAGGTCCGTACGGACCAACTCAGCATGCAAAGAGGTCCGTACGGACCAACCATGCATTTGGGTAATCATTTCTTCCGGGATTTGAGGAAATATTGTGGACTTTAAGGGGATTTAGTAATCATTGAAACAAAGAGGTCCGTACGGACCTTAATTGCTTTTCTGATTTCCTGAAAATTCCCAAAAGGTCCTTTTGTCCCTTTTTATCCCAGAAAGGCTCCTCCCTTGGTTTGGTTGGGGGTTTTAGAGGGGTTTGAGAGGGTTTTGAGAGGGTTTTGAGTGCCAGAGGTCTCCGAGACTGCTTTGATGAGTCTGCGGTGTTTCCCGGGTGTTTGAAAGGGGGTGATCCAGATTGGGGTACTTACAGTCGGCACTGACATTCCGGCGAGAAAGAGATGACGAGACTGGAACGGGAAATGAGCGAGGGGGGGATATGGGGAGGGTGAGGTGAAATGGTACGAAGGGAAGGTGCCAGAGGGGGTGTTGGCATGCAGGTGGGGAGGGTGCTGGGGGAACGGTTTTGTTGAGGTTGAAGAAGAATAAGGGAAGAGGTTTTGGTTTGCTGGTGGGGTATGTGGGGATAGGGTACAAACCACATTTTGAGATAACATTTGGAGTTTAAACTATGTTAAGCTTTTTATTTTTCACTCAATAAATTTATGAGATAAGTTTTAAAGGGGGAAGAGATTGTAATTGCAATCTAAAAAAATACATTATTCTTTTATGAAAAAAAAACAAAAAAATGAAGATAGTTCAAAAAAAGAAAAGATAATTAATGAAAAAATAAGAACGTTTTTTATTATGAAAATTACTCATTGAATACTTATTGTATTTTATATTTTTGTGTATTTTTTAAAAAAAATTGTATACCAATCCATCAAGTGTTGTTTTTTTTTTTTAACAAAACTAGTATTGCACCCGTGCGCTGCACGAAAATTTATATTATAACTATTTGATGCATATATGTAAATGAAAAAATGTTAAACGAATAAAAAAAATATAAGCGATAACTAACTAAATAAGATAATAATATTATAAATTTCGAAAAACTTTCTTATACACGACATTATCCGTCGATTGTTTACAATTATTATCACTATAGCCATCACATATTAAAATTCGAAGTCCTTTAGGATTGGTTACTCTAGATAAAGCTACGTACAACTGTCCATGACTGAATACTGGTTTCTTAAAAAGAAGACCCACATTAGACAAAGTTTGGCCTTGACTTTTATTTATTGACATTGCATATGACACCATTATCGAAAATTGTCTTCGTTGGAACTTGATAAGTAGATGAAATTCGCAATTCTCCCATAAACTCTTAAACTTTTCCCATTTGAATCAAAATTATCACGGGAGAACCATTTGATGTTTCAAGATAACTTGTCAAGTTATCAACAAAATTTCCCCACAATGTACATGACAAAGTAGTACCCCTGCCCAAAAAGAAAATCATTAGATTCAAATTAATAAAAATTATCTTTTAAATAAGCAAATACTTTCAATAGTTAAAGTTTTTAACGAATACTCTTAAGAACTATATCCATCATCTTTGATAGATCTCTCGAAGATTCTCGAAATTGTGGCGAGTTTCGTGAAACTAACTCCCCAATCACATCTTCAATGAATTTAAAAGTTAAATAATTATGTTTATACCATCTTATAAAACATTTAATAATATAATTACTTGTTAGAATTTTATCATCAAATGATTGAACATCTTCAAATGCTTCAAAAGGCTTGAAGTTGTAAACATTCCACGGGAAATTATCATCAAATACTTTTGTTATTCGGGTCTTAGCAATAAACTTTAGTTTGTACTTTCCATCTACCGTCTTATATTGAGATGTATTCTCAGTAACAATGACATTTTGTATATGATACAAACCGTTTTCCTCGAGCATTGGAGAAAATTTCTGAATATGAGGATGCCTTATCGTAGCATGCATTCTTGTTCCCTAAAAAAACAACGGAAAAAAATGAAAATATTGATAATTAATTATGATAGTATTATTATATTTAATTAAGAACATCAAGTAAAAAAATATTGCATACCTCTGCATCATGAAAAACATATTTCTTGCTAAACACTTTTTTTGGATCATCAAATGAAGGAAGAGAATATGCTCTTGCTAGTCTCATCAACTTGAACATCCAATCAATTTTTTCAATCTTGATTGGATTGATTTCTTTGAGTAAATTGTACATTGGAGCCATGGGGTAAGTAGTATATATATAAGAAATCGTGAGATCATGTACTCAAAGCTTTGGATATTCTTTGATTAGGATTGGCAATAAAATTATTCTATTGTATTTATACTTGTAGCCACCTAAAAAACTGATTATAGGATCAATTGAAAACTATTGGAATTCTTCTTAGAAAGAGAATAACGTGATGGTGAGGTGATTGGTGGGAATAAATTGTAATTTTAATAAATATATGTTATGGTTATAAAAGAGGATAACTTCATCTTCCAATTATAATGTAACATCTGTTCATCAATTATTTTGTGTAACTCATCAAAATTGATTAAATTTTAGTTTGAATGTTTTTTTAGTTATTATTTTACATGTTTCTAATAAAATAATTTTTAAAAAATTATATAAAAAAGATATTGGAATGCTCTATCAACCTCAAAATTATTTACTTAATTATTATAAATAGAATGCAAAATGTTTTAATTAAATTAATTGATATTTTAATGGAATGGAGATGAACCGGCTAGCAAGGTTTTGACATTTCTTAAAAAGTCACTATTACATTAAATTTCAGTTATCCCAAAATAGGAATCTCGAAAATTTTCCTTAAAATGTCATTATTACATCAAAATTCAGTTATTTTAAAATAGCAATCTCAATTTTTTTCCTTAAAATGTCATTATTACATTAAATTTCAGTTATTTTTAAATAGTGAAACACGTAACAAATTACACGAATATCCAAATAAATGTTTTTTATTTATTTATGTGTCATTCTAAATTTTTTTATGAATTGTTGAGATTTATGATAAGAATATTTTTTTGCTTAGTTTTCTACTCCTTTGTCCCAAATGGATCAAGCCTAGATAGATATAAACATTCGATAATAAACGCACATACATGCTTCATCTGTATCAATATAAATATATTCAAAAAAATTGAGCCAAAATGCATATATCTATTTTCAAAGAAAATTTGTTCCAAATTATATTCATTTTCAATATAATTATGTCCAAAATGAACATCAATTTTGAAAAAAACATAACCCCTAAACATATTTTTTACCAATTTTCTTCCATCTTTCATTTTATTTATTTTTTACATTCAAAAATAAAAAGTGAATAGCAAATATATCAAAATAAGAAAATATTTATAATTATTACTTATACCAACTGACTTAGATATAGAATAAAATAATATATATTTATGATTGATAAATCATAGTTACATAATCACTTAACCAATAAAACTTTTAATTTACATTTGCTGAAAAAAGAACATAAAAAAAAATCCAAATGAAAACTTCTTTAATAGCGGAACTAAGTGATTGTCATTATTATATTCTAGATATAGTATGTTTTTTTAATCAAATAAAGTTTACATAGCATGGGATCCCAAAAGCTAAGGCTTTTAAAGCAACTTTTCATTTCCTTATCTTTTTTACTTTTAATTTTTTATTCAATGTACCAGAATAAATAGTTATATTTAAAATTCTATTTTTAGCAAAATTTTGGCGGGAAAATTGTGTCTTTCTTCATTTAGAAACTATTTTGTTTATATATATATATATAGATTTAAACAGTGATCAAAACGAAACAAATTCAACAGGTTAGTAATCAAATAGGTATTTATCTCATTAGATCGGTGTTCTAAAAGACCCCGCCTAAGGGCGCTTAGGCCCCGCCTAGGCGCTAGGCCCCTCTCTAACGCCTAGTTCTAAGCCCCGTCTAGGTCCCGACTAATCCCGATTAGTCCCCGACTAGGCACTAGGCCGGCTCCGCCGCCTAACATCCGCCTAGCGCTTTTTAGAACATTGCATTAAATTACTAACTCTCTCTAATGTCTTCTAACGACCATTCACATTTTTAAAGATTTTCATTATTTTTTAAATCGTATGTATGCAGTAATAATGGTCATTTTCATTGTACAAAAGTCAATACATAAAAACTGAATAGTACGTCGTGTACAATAAATAACGGGCATGCCTTCTAAACCTCGCCTTGTGTGAACATTATTTGACCATGCCTTCTAAACCTAGCCTTGTGGGAACATTATTTGACCCGTTAGAGGAAAATGAAATAAACGCCTATCAATTTTGAAAAGAGAATTTTTATATATACCCGTAAATTAAACCCATCCCCAAAAAATTAAAATAAACCCCTCCATTTTTCTTTATACCCCTTATTTCATTTATCCCTTATCCCCACTAGGGGTGTGCACAAAATCAAAAAATCGAAAAAATCGGATCGAAATCGAGAAAATCGGACCGAAAAAACCGAAACCGACAAAACCGAAATGATAATGGTTTTAACCATTTAAAAACCGAAACTTTTGGCTTCAAATAAAAAATCGAGCCGATAAAATCGAACCGAACCGATATTATTAGAACGACGTGTCATTTATATATATATATCAATATATAAATATATATATATATATATATATATATATATATATATATATATATATATAAATATATAAATTTCATCTTCTCATCTTGCTTTGGAGTTAAAATTATGCTTACGATAGTTTAACTGTTATTTGTAGTGGCAGGTGGAACACTTAAATTTGTCATGAAAATCTTAAGTACTTTAGTATTGCATCTTTTCATCTTGCTTTGTTAATGAGGGATTAATAAATTTCATCTTGCTGAATGTAACTATCATAATTCAACCATCAATATATGTAGGAGTGTAAATGGTTCGGTTTAGCTCGGTTTGGGGAAATTTTAGAGCTAAACCGCTAGTATCGGTTTGGAGAAATTTCAAACCGAGCTAAACCACAAAAAAATTCAAACCGAGCTAAGCTAAACCGCCAAGGTTCGGTTTAGCTAGGTCTAAACCGCGGTTTAAGGATGGATTACGGACCAAACAACAATCTTAAAACAATATTTAGTACCTCATTGAGCTCAACAGAAACAAATCGCAAAACCCATTTACTCTTCAAACTTCAAATTTCTTCAAATATTTGCTCAAAATTGATGATTCGAGCTTGATAATCTTGGATAAAAGGAAGTATATGGGATGGGAATCAATATTTAGTGAGGAAGAAGAAATGATTTTGTGGTTTGATGAGAGAAATTTTAGAGAGAGAGAGAGAGAGAGAGCTTGGGCCGAAAGAAATGCTAGGGTAAGGAGATTGTGGGAAAATCTCTAGCAAATTGCACTTTGGCCCCTTGTTGACCAGATTTTTTATAATGTAAGTTAGCTCGGTTTCATAGCTCGGTTCCATAGCTCGGTTCCATAGCTCGGTTTCATAGCTCGGTTTGGCGGTTCGGTTCCATAGCTCGATTTGGCGGTTCGGTTTAGCTCGGTTCGGCTTGGCACCCTCAAACCGCAAGCTAAACCGAACCATGTGGTTTGTAATTTTTAAAAACCGAGCTAAACCACTTAAATAAAAAAACCGAGCTAAACCCCACGGCTTAGCTCGGTCCGGTCTCAAACCGCGGTTTGAGCTAAACCACTTACACCCCTAAATATATGCATGTTCTTCTCATCTTGTTGAAATCGAACGACACCGAGCCAAACCGACACCAAATCGAAACCAAATAAAACCGAAGCTTAATGGTTTTAAAATACAAAAACCAATATCTTTCGGTTCAGTTTCGGTTTTAGCCTAAAATCGAATCAAATCGGACCGAGCACACCCCTAATCCCCACCCACCCACACCTATTAACCCCCAAATACATTTACTCTCTCACTCACTCACCCACCCACACCCACCCACCAACACAGATTTTTAGAGAGAGAAATAGAGAAAATCAGATTGAGAGAAAAAGAAAAGAAGAAGAACTGGTTTTTTAAGAGAGTGAGAGAGAGAGAGAGAGAGAGAGAAATATTCAGATTTTGGAGAGAGAGAGAACAATTAATTTCAACTTCAATCAAGATGTCAAACATTGAAAAACAAGGTAATTTTGTTTCAATTCGTTCAAAAATTACTTTCTATGCTTTAATTTGTTCGATTTATGATTCAATTTGAGATTTTTTGGTTAAATTTCATTAAAAATTCTGGGTTTTAGGGCGGATGGTACCGACCGAATTTATGGATCTATTCCACTATTAGTGCCGAACTTTGCTAAAAAAGTCAGCCACACCCGGCCGAACTTTGCTAAAAAAAATCAGTAACATCTAGCCGAACTTTTTAATTAGCTTCAGCCACACCCGATCGATTTTTTTCACATTTTTCAGCCACCCTCGACCGAATTCTTTTACTATTTTCAACCACTCCTGGCCGAACGTTTACAATATGATATGACTCACCAATTAGTGCTTAGATGTGAATTTCATGTTAATATTGATGTTTTAAGCTTGTAAATATCATTTTATGAAATTAAAATGATGAAAATGTGGTGTAAAGTGTTTGAGTTTGATATATTATGATATGGAATTGTATTGAATTTGATTTTATGATGTTTTGTTTGCAGTTAAGTAGATGTTCACAAGAAAACGTCCAACTGGTTCCGCTAGAAAGCAAAACGAATACTCACGTAATCAAGAGCAATCTACGCAAAACCTTGATGTTGAGCGAGTTGGGGATGCATATGTTGATCCTCGTGTTTTGGTGTATAATGAAGAAGGATATCAACAATATGAAGGTTAAAGATATTCAGTGTACAATGAGGATGGGGATAATATGGAAACCTCACCTCATATGAATGTTCCTGAGGCTCAGAATTATAGTGACCCGGAAGATGAACTGGAAGATGAACTGGAAGATGAGCTGGAAGATGAGGATGACATCGAGGGAGGTGAGGGTGAAATCTCTTTTCTCGGTGGCCCGAGATACAAATCTTTACTCATTTCCTATGAAACATATTGCAAAATACATATAGGAGGGTAAATATAATCGTACATTAAAATGTATTAATCATATCGGGAAGTTGAAAAAATGGAAGTTGGATCTTGATAATCTGTCTGAGCCGGTTCAAAATATTATTGGTAATTACGGACTTTTGTGCTTACTGAGTGGAGCGTATGACAACGTGGATAAGACATTGGTTAACGCTTTTGTTGAGCGATGGCACCCGAAAACTAATAGTTTCCATATGCCATTTGGGGAAATGACCATCACTCTAGAGGATGTGTCTTATCTTACGGGGCTTTCGGTAATAGGTCAACCCTTATTTGAGAGTCTCGATTATTCTAGCCAGCCACCTCTTGATAAAGTCGTTGAGGTTTTGAGAGTCTCAAAAAAAGTGGCTAAAGATGGAATACCTTCCAAAAGGGCATTGGTGAATCTAGTATGACTGAGAACAAAGTTCTCCCTTAATTTGTACTCCTCAGACCCCCAAAAAGCTGCCTGTGCTGCTAAGGTATATCTGTTATATTTATTTGGGTGCACAATTTTCTCGGATAATATCGGGACGTGTGTAAGTGCGAGCTACCTCGATTTATTTAGAGACGAGGGGGCAATTGGGAATTATGCTTGGGGAGCCGGAGTGTTAGATTATCTGTACCGGCAACTAGGAAAATGATCGAGTTGGAACTACCATCAGATTTCTGGGTACTTAACTTTGTTGGAGGCATGAGTTTATGAGAGGTTCCCTACGTTTAGGAACGATTTCAACATCTCTTATCTATCCAATTTGCCGTTCACATTGAAGTGGCTACCACCTAGGGCTCAACCAATGACAATTGTCTCCGTGCAAGTTAAGAGGCAACATATTGACATAATCAAGGACACGAAGGTAAGTATTATTTATGTAGTATTTTTCACATGTATTTTTGTTTTATTAAATGAAACTATATTAATATTTTTTATGTTTTTATTTGTAGGTGATTTGGATGCCTTGTAGGTGATTTGGATGCCGTATGAAGGTATCCGTACTCAATATCCTTTTCCTAGAGCCGCTCTATATCAAGGAGCTATAGTTGCCGGTAATGTCGTGAAGCCACATCTTTCGGGCCGAAACTCATGTTAAGTGTGTTTTTAAAAAAAAACTCATGAAAAAACAATGTTATTTACCCAACTAATATGCCAAAGTAATTTTTTTTTTACCCTAGTAACAATGGTTCGGCCAGTGCTGACCAAACCTTTCTAAGGATTTCGGCCAGTACTGTTCGAAATATTTTATTCTTCTCGGCCACTACATGCTGAACCCACGTTAAATGTATTTTTTTTATTTTTTTTCTGTTCATTAAGTTGGGACGTAACAATGTGTTTCCCGTCATTTAAAAAGTTAATTTTAAGTTAGTTAAATTTATAAATTTAAGGTTAATTTATGAAATTAGTATATAATTTTAAATGAAATTTACTCATAAATGAAAATTATCTAAAGAAATTTAACAAAACAAATCATAATATTTATCATAAATAAAATTATTCAATATCAATTATACGAGTTGACGTATCGGGTACTTGTATTCATCGTTCTTGATAATAGCACATGGGGATTTGGCCTGCTGGCTTGAGCTCATGGCTTCCAACCTGGAGGTCATGGGTTCGATCCCCCTAGAAGTTAGAGGAAAGGCTTTCTCTCCCTAGGATTTATCTCATAGGCGCTTCTGTGCGTGCATGTGTGTGTGTGTGTGTGAGTAGTTAGGCTAGTTATACGGTTGCACATTTATAACGTTTTTTCATATCATTTGTACGATAGTGGTGGCAATGAACATACTTCCTTCAACTTCGCATGAATGTAATAATTACCGTTGACACATGCAATACAAATCAGTTTTGGTTTACGTGGCATTGATTTTCTTAGAGGGAGAAAGGTCAAAGACAATGTGTTACTCAAAGTCACTAACACAACGTTAAATGCATTTGCAACAGCGTAACCCATTTCTGCATCATTAAACCAATTTGATTCTTCACATGGACCATCATACCAGTTGAGAGTGAACATGAATTTATCCACCCTATCCTCGGCCATGAATAACCCAACATATAACTCTTGATTTCCATAAACCTCTTGATATAACGCTGCTCGAACCCACCGCCAATCATCTGAATCACGTCAAAGTAACTCTGCAATACACTGGAAACCACAAGTCCTATCACCTCGCACATCAATTGTTTTCTCAATATAGCCATCCATGTAAACCGGTACTTGATCGAGATATGGTATTGCATGTTGACTTTTTCGATGCACATGCTATAAGATAAATTAAAGAAAGGTAAAAATAAGTTGAAATGACTAATTCCATGCTATAACGTTTAACTGAATAATATAAATAGCTTTGAGGTTACCTGTAACTTGGCTTTTATAGATAACATTGGAGAACCTTGATTTGCATCAGGGTCGAATCAAACTTGGTCGGGTATGGCCTCCACGTACTCAAATGCGCTAGGATCAGGCTTCGTGGATTTGATGAACTTAGCATTCGTCGCTTTAGGACGACCCTTATTATTGGTTTTTGCTACAGGTTCATTGGCCATTTTTGTTTCAGGATGACAAATCTCGGTCAATATCCGAACAATAAAATTCTTTCCGGTTCGTGGAGTTGCCTCAAATCTAAATCAAGAGTATTACAACACTCTTTGCATCGATTACAAATCTTTTCTTCAATATCATCATCGTAACTTATTATCGGTAGGGTATCTAGATTATGCCAAAATGCATGAACTTTATCAAGTGGGATGGGCGAGTTGAATCGCATGAACTGTGCAAGCTCATGTGGACAGGGGAGTCCGCATGCCGATCTCACAGCATACCCACATAAAAATGGATCTCGGCTACCATCATATAGAGAATCCAATGAGTTGAAAATCAAATCCAATACATTTATAGACACCATACCTCTAACCTCACTGCATAGCGATGACTTAAATTTATGTTGTACCACAGTTTTGCTTTTCTCAAATGAGGCGATAATTGCAATATGAGAGCATTCAATGAGTTTATTAATTTGTTTCCAACATGTCTCAAATGCTCCCCGACTCGATACAAGTTGTTATTCAACAAGGCATGTTGACTCTCCACCCTAACATAAGTTACGTATTTTATTAGCATATAATTAACAAAACATAGGAAACATCAAAACATATGACACATCAAAAATAAAGTTCGCCCGATATACTTGTTAGTAGTCAAGTTGTCAAAGAGCATAACTTTATTTGTCTAACATGAGATAAATCTTTCTTTGTATGGCACAATCCATTGGTTCATGACATAATTGACCACATCGGGATAACGACTGAAATCTTCTGATAATCGCCGTAAAAAGTCATTAAACGATGCCTATGTATCAACTTTGAACACTACATTCCAATGAAGAATAAACGCCTTCCAAATCTCTTGCATATTAAACATTTTATTGCATTTTGCTAGAATATTTCTGTTTATATGCCATCGACATAACAAATGAGTTGTTATTGGGAACGTCTTATGGATTGCATTCATCAAAGCAAGCTCCATATCGTTCACGATAACATTAGGAAGACATGATTTATCCATCAGAGATTTCAACACTTCGCATGCCCATGTGTAGTTTGCTTCTTTCTCAGCCTCTAAGTATAGAACAACAATTAAGAAGGTCATTTTTGTTGATGTCACGCCCACAATCTCAAGCAAAGGTAAGTTGTACCTATTTGTATTGCAAGTGCAATCCATGAATAAGGCGTATGTAAATGCTTTCATCAATTCAATGCTTTTCGGATGAGTAAAGAATATCTCCTTAATGACATTTGTATGCTCGCATTGCCGATATTTGAAGTGATTACCATGATTATTCAATTTAAACATGAGCTGTTGGATTTGAGAACGACCCGCATGCTCAGTTGCCATGTTCTTCACGCGCGCATTATAAATAGTACGTATTAAGGAATTGTTTTCCGAAAATTTCTCTTTTAAGCCATATAAAATATCCTTTGGTCGGCTATTTGCATGTGACATTTCTATCACGTACTCCTCATCTTGTTTATGTAATCTACCGACATAAGAGTGACCCAACATGGATTGACAAATCGGATGATTGTGAATGCCACATACCACTTTTAATTGCCATTGACCATCAACAATGACTTATTTGGCGTTCAACTGAAACTTACAATCGTATTTCTTTGATTCGCTTTTTCTATTTTTCTTTTTTTCCCCAAAATTTCATTGTTTACAGATTTTTTGGGAGGAAAGAGAGACTGACTTTTCCTTGTATGTCCCCCAATGTTCACAAACAAGTGTCATTCGAGTAGCATAATTACGTCTTCCGTTATCTAACCGACCAATGACGATGATAAATCCATGCCCTTCCCCCCTTTTTACGCGCCCATCAAATATTATTTGACGATTTATAAAATAAAAAGGCATTGTGAATTTTGTGGTGTAGTCTCGCAAAACACTTTCAAAATCAACCGGGTCATAGTTGTTGTCATGCAGTGAATACTGCAACAATTCAATAAAACAATGAAGAAGGGGTACGAAGAAAACAAAGGTTCGGTCAGTGGTGGTCGAATTTTTTAAAAATGTTCGGTAGGGTGTGGCCGAAATATTGTAAATTCGGCCGGGTGTGGCCGATTTTTTTAATATATTCGGCAGGGTGTGGCAGAAAAATTTAAAATTCGGCTGGTGTGGCCGAAAAACAACTCAGAATCGGCAAATCAGGGCCGAACTTTTTCAAATTTTCGGCCGGGTGTGGCTGAACTTTTTCAGCTGGTTGTGGCCGAACCTGAGTTGAATTTCGGCCACTACTGGCCGAAATTTTGCAACGAAAACAAAAACAAAAGTTTAACACATTTATATGGTTAGAAAGTGAAGAAAACTTACATTGACATTCGATTATAGAACCATTTTATCCATTATCCTGCTGAATATCTTGAACAAATATGTATGTAATTTTATTTTATTTTATTTTTGTTTGAGAAATGATGATAGGAGGAAAGGGAGGTAGTAATTTTTTGATGTAAAAATAAAATAAAAAGGGTGAGATGTAATGGTGAAAAATGGGAGAAGGTGGGGAAGGTGAAAAATTGATGAGGCATTTACCATATAATCCCTCTTACAAACCAATACTACCTTGCTTAACCATATAATCCCTAGCTTAATAAGTACACCCTCCCAACATTTTACTAAGTTCACCCTCCTATCATTTCATTAAGTCCACTCTCTTTAACAATTTAATTTCTCTCCAACCACCCTCACCTTAGTGTCACCCCCTCCCCATCTTCTCCAGTCAACACTTCCGGCAACCATCAACTCTGGTGACCACTCCGGCGACTTTTTTTTTTTTTTCGCGCGCGACCTCTCCGACGACCAAACAATTGAGAACTTAACTTATCAGTAAGTTCTCAGTTGTCAACTAAAATACTAAGAACACAATTAACTCGACGACCACCAACTCGGCGACCACCAACTCGGCGACCAAACAACCGAGAACTTAACTTATCGGCAAGTTCTCGCTGTCAACTAAACTACTAAGAACACAATTAACTCCGGCGACCACCAACTCCGGCGACCTCTCCGAACAACCGAGAACTTAACTTATCGGTAAGTTCTCGCTGTCAACTAAACTACTAAGACCACAATTAACTCCGGCGACAACCAACTTTGGCGACCTCTCCGGCGACCAAACAACTGAGAACTTAATTTATCAGTAAGTTCATAGTTGTCAACTAAATTACTAAGAACACGATCAACTCCGGCGATCTCTCCAGCGACCAAACAACTGAGAACTTAACTTATCGATAAGTTCTCAGTTGTCAACTAAACTACTAAGAATACGATCAACTCCGGCGACTAACAACTCCTCGACCTCTCCGACGACCAAATAACTGAGAACTTAACTTATCAGTAAGTTCTCAGTTGTCAACTAAACTACTAAGAACAAGATCAACTCCAGCGATCACCAACTTCGGCGACTAAACAACTGAGAACTTATCAGTAAATTCTCAGTTGTCAACTAAACTACTAAGAACACGATCAACTCCGACGATCACCAACTCCGACGACCAAACAACTGAGAACTTAACTTATCAGTAAGTTCTTAGTTTTATCCACTAAGAACACAATCAACTCCGGCGATCACCAACTATGGCGACTAGACAACTGAGAACTTGTCAGTAAGTTCTTAGTTGTCAACTAAACTACTAAGAACACGATCAACTCCGGCGACCACCAATTTCGGCGACCTCTCCGGCGACCGAACAGCTGAGAACTTAACTTATCAATAAATTCTCAGTTATCAACTAAACTACAAAGAACAGGATTAATTAATTTTTTTTAATTAATCGATATTCAATGTTAAACCGATGATTCAAACAAAAATAAAGAACAATAATCTTATTAAAAAAATCAAATAGATAAACATTCCAGTGGAGTAAGCTTGTGCCATATCATCCATCAAAATTGATCCTCAGTAGATGAAAACAAGATAAATAAACCCCCATAAAACACGAAAAATTCAACAAGAAAAATACACACTCACAATAAACTCACATTAAGGGTAGTAAACTACCTAAACCCTTCATTAAAATTTGCCCTCCGGCATTCAAAAGACCAGACAAAATTGAGGAGCATCGGAATCAGTCGCCGACAAGGCTCAATTTCTTCAGAAACGGGGTAGTAACCGGTGAGAGTGACCTTATCCGTCGAACCTTTGACTGACCCGAACTCAAATACTACATCTTCCAGTTCCGGGCTCTGGCGACAGACCTCCACCGCGCAGTTCATGCTAGGGACTTCAATATATACTTGTCTGGTGGATTTTGAATCCCAAAGCAGTTGCTAGGGGTCCATCAGTGACCAGATTGACCCAAAGAAGAGAGGTCGCCGAAGTTTGGGATGAGTGAGGTCACCGGAGTTGGGAAAGACTGAGATCGCCGAAGTAAGAAATGACCAGAGATAGGGTAGAGAGAGAAAATAGAGAGAGAGAGGAGGAGTGTTTTTTTTTTGCAGATGTGGATGGATCCGCCAGAAATGGCAAATGGCTGAACGTTATGACATAAAAAATATATCGCCGGAGAAGAGGGATTTGCCGGCCGGAGAAATAGACCGGAGATTGGCGAAGGTTGCTCTTGCATTGCCGATGGAAGATTAGAGGTTGTCAACAAAGAAGACGACCGTAGGAAGGGAAGAGGGAGGCTGGAGGTGGGAGGGGTTATCGGACGGGAAGGGAGGGTGATCGGAGAGATGTGGGGTATAGAGAGAAAGTGAAAGAGAGATCCGTTGCAGTAGAGAGATTCGCCACAGTCTCCGGTGGCGTCGAAGGAACAGCCGTGACGGCCCCAGATTCGGTCGGACCAGGCGGCGGGGAGGTGGATAGTGTAGGATTTGGCTACTGGGAGCTTGAAGCCGCCGTGGGCGAGGATTGGCTGACCGGCGCCTGGTTGGATGCCGGAGTTGGGGAGATCGTCGCCGAAAGTTGGGGAGGGGAGGGAAGGGGTGTGTCGGAAGTGGGGTAACGAGAGAGAGGGAGTAGAGAGAGAAATTGTGTATGTGTGTGAGAGAGAGTGATGGGGAAGGGTGTGTAATAAAAATATTTTAATTGTATTAAGGGATTATATGGTTAATTTAATTTTAAAGTAGGATTAGGAAGTAGAATTGATAATTTTATGTCTTAGGATGTAGTTTGGGTTAGAATGAGGGAGTAGGACGTAATTTTCTCAAAATTGATGAGGGGGTAGATTTAAGTTAATGTTACGAATGTTTATAACGGTGGAGATATATTTTGGTTTAAATGTTACGGGGTATATAACATTGGGTGTATGAATTTAGGGGTAGTAGAGTAATCTCTCTATATATAAAAGGAGGATAGTCTTGGAGCCAAAAACCAGGGGCAATTTAGTAATTTCATTGCGTGGCAAAAGTGTAGATTAATTGATCCCCGGCTCACGTGGCTAGCGCTGATTGGAGGACTTTTTGGCGCGTGCGATACACGCGCCGACAAAGGCGCGTGTACGCGTAAAGGTTTTCTTTTTTTTTCTTTTTTTAAATGCGACACGTGGCGCGATCTGATTTGCCAGATTAATTTCGGATTTTTGTTTTTCACCCCCTATTTTCGACCTCATTTATTTTATAAAAAAAATATTTTTTTTAAAAAAAATTTACACCAAAATTCATAAATTTTTTTCTCTTTAATTAGAGACTAATTTCATTTAATTTGGACACAAAAAAAAACACTCTTTTTTAAATATATATTATTGTTTGTAATGTTTGTTCCTTCGTTTCAAAATCTGACATTAATTTTTTAAACATATTAAGTAATATTGTATAAAATATTCCTTGGGACGAACATATTAATTTATTTTTTAATCCGAAGTAGTATTATTTTATAAAAATTAATGTTTATAATGTTCGTGTCTTCTGTCAGAAAATAAATATTAATTTTTGAGACAAGTAAATTCATTGAGGCAAATGAAGTATTTTTTTTTTGATATAGAAAGTAGTATTAATTATGGGATGAAAGTAATATTCATTTTTGAATTGAAGGAATTTTTTTTTCTTAAAAAAAAGTGGAATTTTTTTATATGTCCAAAAAAAATGAACATTGCTTCCTTCGTCTCAATGAACATTTTAAAAAATAATACTACTTTATTCGTCTTAAAAATTAATGTAATATATTGAGACGAAGACACTAACATTACAAACATTAATTGTAGAGGCGAATGAAGTAGTATTATTTTTTTAAATATTCATTGGGATGAAGGAAATAATGCTCATTTTTTTTTGAAAAAAAATGTAGTATTATATTTGGGTTAATCATTTTGAATCGAAAGTAATATTCATTTTTTAAATATTGTAATATTAGTGTCTTCGTTTCAAAATATGACATTACTTTTTTTAAACAACCTAAGTAATATTTTATAAAATATTCATTTGGATGAAGATGGTATTTTATTTTTTTAGTCGAAGTAGTATTATTTTGTAAAAAATAATCTTTATAATGTTTGTGTCTTCGTGTGTCAAAAAATAAATATTATTTTTTGAGACAAGTAATTCCTTGAGGCAAAGGAAGCAATTTTCTTTTGATATAGAAAGTAGTATTAATTATGGGACGAACGTAATATTCATTTTTGAATTGAAGTAATTTTTTATAATGTTTGTGTCTTCGTGCGTCAAAAAATAATACTACGTTATTCGCCTAAAAAAGTAATGTCATATTTTGAGACGAATGCACGAACATTACAAACATTAATTGCAGAGGCGAATGAAGTAGTATTAGTTTTTAAAATATAAATTGTGATGAAGGGAATAATGCTAATTTTTTGGATAAAAAATGTTGGGTACAAAGTAATTAGTGAATAGTTGTTGTGAGTATGACTTATAAGACCATTTAATATTGAAATTTTATAATTGTTTCATTGTAATTTTTTTTAAATTTAAAATGGGACACCTTTTATTAAAAAAAAAGGAAGTTTAAAATCGGACGAAGGGAGCATTTATTTATTTGATAGTGAAATAATTTATCCTAATGTTAAATTTAATTACTAGCAAAATAAAAATTACGTCTTAATAATGAAAACTAAAATAAATTAAACTAGAAGGGAAAATTATATTTTCCGTCTCAAGTCAACTTTAAAAAATGTCATTATACAAAAAAATTATTTTCTTCTTTTCAAAAATGAATATTAATTTCAACTCAAAATAAATCACCAAAAAATAATACTACTTTTCGTGCCAAAAAATTGCATTATTATGTGCTTTAACTAGAAGGGAAAATTATATTTTCCGTCTCAAATAACTAAATTTTTTGAATTAGCGAAATCAAATTACTTTTTTTGACCCACTTCTAGGAAAACAGTGTTAGTATGTGCTTTAACTTGATATTGCCCTATTTAAAGAATTTTGTAAGTAAAAAACGGGTTGATAAAATTTTTGAATCCCTCCTAATCCCGCAATGATCCGCGTCTAATGAAAAGAGTTTGAAAATGTTTTCTTTTAAATCGGGTGGGATTGGGGTGGATTTGAGATTAGCTCGAACTGTCCCATTTAACCCGAACTCGCATAGTATTCATCTTTTTTTAGAATAAATTTTAAATATTGATAATATTTGTATATTATTATATACTTATTTGTTTATACTTTATTGTATTATCTTATTTTTCTATGTCATATTATTAATCTCTACATTTATAAGGAAATATAGGGAAAAAAAGAATTTTATAATAGAAATATTAATAATTTTTTCTTCAACTTTTGTCCTATTTTAAACGTTAAAAAATTGGTTAGGATATTAAAGAGATGAATGGTTTTATTATAAAGTATAAATAGTTGGGTACAAAGTAATTAGTGAAAGGTTGTTGTGAGTATGACTTATAAGAACATTGAATAAAAAAATATTAAAATTTTTCCATTGTATTTTTTTTTAATTTAAAATGGGACACCTTTTATTAAAGAAAAAGGAAGTTTAAAATGGGACGAACGGAGCATTTATTTATTTGATAGTGAAATAATTTTTCCTAATGTTAAATTTTATTAATTGCGATATAAAAAAAACATGATTATATAATAATAACAGTAAAAAATATGTAAAAATCAAACGGGGATGTACAAGTTGAATACGGTTCAAGAACAAAATAACTTCTCAAAAATCGAAATTGATGATACTTGAAAATTTCATTTCATGTATTTTGTTTGTTTGAAGAATCACTATAGTCAAGAGTTCTGAATTGCAGTTGAAGAGAAAGATTTGGAGACTTATAACTAGATTGATTACGCTTTCCCAATCGTTGGCGAAACTAAGTGATACTGTGGGCAAATTACGTACAAACTAACTATGCCTTAAATATATATTTATTTTAATTACCTTCAATCTGATATTTGTACTAATTATATAGTTTTCAAAAAAGTGTTTTACAATGTACACAAACATTTCTATTTTCTTTTATATGTGTATGAATCTTCGTCAATACTCCTCCGTCCCAAATTCACTTAGGAAATTTTGAAATGACACGGGAATTAAGAAATATTATTATAGTATTAGGAGAAAGAATGAGTGAAAAAAGTGTTGTGAGTGTGAAAAATTAAATAAGGAGAGAATGAGTGGAGGGAATAAGTAATTATAATGATGTTGTGAGTATTAAAATAATGTAGGAGAGAGAATGAGTGGAGATAATAAGTGATTTAAAGGCTTTCATTTTGGGAATTCTTAAGTGAAGTGGGGCGAAAATGAAAAGCTTTCTTAAGTGAGGTGGGACGGAGTGAAAGATGTGTTAAGACAATTTATCCGCAGCATCGCACGGGAGTTAACACTAGTTTCATTAAATGGCATAATTGAAATTTGGAATTTACAAGTTTACTCAACAATTTTACGGGTTTATATAACAATTCTCTTTTGAAAAGCCAAAATCAAAGCAAACGTACCGGCCACCACTACAGCCTACAGAGCAATGGCCGACAACGACGACCAACAGTCTCCTCGGAACTCCGCTTCGGATCAAACCCTAGATCCAATCACACAGCGCAAGCACGCCGCAATGATTTCCCGTCTTACAAACCTCCACCAATCTCGCCTCTCCACCAAACCCGCCGATTCTTCAAACCCACCACCGTCCTTCGAATCCACCCAATCCTTCCTCTCTCTTTTCTCAACCTCCAAACACTCAATCGAGTCCCAACTCAATCTCATCAACAGCCAATCACCCCCAAATCTAGATTCGAAATCCGACCTCGATAATGTTTCTCTCTCCATTTCCCATCTTGAAAAGCTCCTCGCAGACAACTCCTACTTCTTACCATCTTATGAAGTCCGCACCTGCCTCAAAACCATTCAGGATCTCAGACAAAATTTGGATTTGGTTAACGCCAAAGTCAATCCCAAGAAGAAGTTCTCTTTCAAGAACAAATCCGCGAAAAAAGCAGATTCCAATGTCAGTAGCGTTGAGGGCAATGCTGGGGAAAATAATGGGCAATTTGGTCTTTCAGATTCTGTTAGTAAGACCCACATTGTTGATTCTTCAATTGTTGAGGAAAAGGGGAAATCGAGTTCTAGGGTTTTTGAGTCGCCAGGGTTTAGGGGGAAAGAGAATGAGGTTTTGGAGAAGGACTTTGGGGGTAATCTGGAGGGGGAAAGTATTGGGGAGTTTAGTCTTACGGATTTGAGTAATTGTGAGGTTAGACTGAAGGGCTCTTTGAGGGCATTGTTTATGAACAGGCTGAAGAATTGCAAGGTTTATGTGGGACCTGTTTTTGGGTCAGTTTTGATTGAGGAAGTTGAAGATTGTGTTCTTGTTCTGGCTTCTCATCAGATTAGGATTCATCATGCTAAACAGAGTGATTTTTATCTTCGGGTAAGGAGTCGGCCAATAATTGAGGATTGTGGTAGTGTGAGGTTTGCACCATATTGTTTGTCTTATGATGGGATTGAAAGGGATCTTAAGGAGTCCAATCTTGTAGAGGAAACAGGGAACTGGGCCAATGTGGATGATTTCCGGTGGCTGCGAGCTGTTCAATCACCAAATTGGTCAATTTTGCCAGAAAGCGAACAGATTGATGCGGTGAATATTTAGTTTCATACACTTGAACTGAGGTAGAAGTTTTGATCGTGGAAAAGAAGGAAAAGGCGTTGATGCGGATTACCTCCAGAGATTATGACTAGTTGTTACCCAACTGCTTGATTTTGCCAGGAGAGCAAGAATTCAGAAAAAATAAAATGTTTTAAAATATATTGCATCCTTTAAAGACAGTTTAAAAGGAGTCAAATGTGTACAAGAGGTAACTTACTGTATTGTATTTGGTATTTTGATTTTAACAAGCATCAAAAGCTTTCTAAATTCTGAGCTTTTCTTTGTCTAAGAACTCCTTCCTACTGTATATTTTATTCGACTGAACTAGCAGTGGTGATTTATTATTTTTTTCCTTTTTACTATCCTTGAAATCTACGGAAATTATGTTCATCACGCTTCTTGCAATGACTGATTGCTTAAAGGGTTTGTTCTCATTTACATGCAAGTATACAAATTTGTTTGTGTAATAGGGACGAGCCTTAGTAAAGGACACCCGACGTAAGTATTTGATATATTTGTTGTGTGTGTGTGTACATTCACACCTTGAAGGATTCAAAAGCCAGTTTTTACAACAGTTCTTGCATGTTCCTTCTCCGTAGAAGTGTACTTTTCATTAGCATGTGGAGGAGAAGGTGAGTAGTCCATTGCATTCTCTCACATTTGTTCACACTAAAACTGTGGTATATTGAATATTTACCTGATTCCAATTAAGACAAGGCCTCTTAGAGAATTGAAATCTGCTGGAGCAGTCTCTGAGGCTATATGTGTGTGCTTGTGAAATTTTATAGAGGAAAAAAATCCTCAGAATCACAGAATATCATAAGAAAACTAACTTTAGGTGAGCTCCTTTTTGTATGTGATAGTTTGACTGTTAAGATTGAAACTTCTAATGTGGCCCATGATTCTTATCACACGATTGAGCCTCACTCTAGGCTTTTACAGTTGGAAAGCTTTATCAATGCAATAGTATTTGTTTGTGAGCTGTAATTGTCTTAGTAGGATCCCCATGGATTATCAGCTTTCCATCATCCAAAGTGCGTAATCCAGGATACTGCTGTACTGGGCTCTCTGTTTATAAGGCCCCCTTCTTCCCAAGACAATGTTGAAGTTGAAGGGTGAACAGTGACCTTTTTGCTTTAGATGTTGCTGGTTCTCTTGGGTATATCTGCTCTTACATTATCTTATTTTGCATGCCGATTCCATTAGGTGATGTGTTAATTGCACGATTTATTGCAGCATGCGGCTTGTGGAGGTTTTCACTTGGTGGTGTATATCACAGTAATAAGTTTCAATTGTCTTCTCCAACTTCAGTTAAGAAATGCATAATTTCAGCCTCGGCAAAGTTGTCCGTCCGGATTTAGAAAACAAAGGAACTTGATTGTTGCAAGTATATAGAAAGTTCTATGTTATATTCTGTTAGAAACTGTGTATCTCTTGGAGTTAACCAACTCTTTCCTCCACATCTTTCTCGAAAACGACCTTATGTTTATTTTAAAGTCATTTAAGTCCTTAACCAGTAATGATGCACTAGAGAGAAGAGTGTCTTTTCTCTTTTGCTGGTTTTGCATTCATGGTACATTTCAGCATTGCTTCTCATGCATGGAGGAAATTTTCTTCAAAACTATCAATGCATGCAGCGCTGTTATATTATGGAAACTGTGGATGATGCAACTGACGAAATTGAACTGAGAATCGAGTGGAATCATGAAGATTTATCTCTCTGTTTCACATAATTTACTTCTGTAACTTTTAGTTAAGAATATACTATGAGCATTGACTGCTATGCTTGATGTAAGCAGGGAAACGGAAGGCGCTTATGAAGTGGTTGCTTGTGGATAAATATGGATCATTGGAATATATAGTATTGAATAGGGAAAAAAATACATGTAGTTTGCCCTAGCAGATGTTGTGTTGGGTAGTGCGGCTTTGGAGTACAGTATATGTGCTCTATCCTGGCCGGGTCAGTTAATAGCTTGAAATGAATATAGCAGCAATAGTTCCTTGCAGCTTTCCCTAACAGAGACAACCTGGATGACTGAAGGCCCAATTTCCCCACCAAGAATAGAAATTGAACTTATTTCATTGCTATTTATTATCAATCTCGAAAGAAATGATCTCCTACATTATCCTTACTATTGTTGATGCAGGGATGTCTTTGCTGTAATCAATCCATCTACTTCTCAATCTTTGCACATGCAACTTGATAGTAGGGGAGTTAAGTACTTATTTCGTCCCCAACCTATAGTCACTTTTTCGTTTTCGTCCTGAATGTATTTTTTTTTCGTTTTCCCCCCCTACCTCATTTTTTTGTTGTTGATGTCGTCCCTTCCGTCAGTTAACCATCCATTTTACTGTTAAAAATTGCCATGTAGCATGCCATATCATTAAAATGCTGAGTTGGCATTAAAATTTTATAAAATAGGCTGAGGTGAAAGTATTATGGGGTTAAAGTGTACAAAATATAACTTCAGAACCAAAAATATAAATAATACCCTTACACATTTTAAAACTCCATTCTTCCCTAACCCTAGATCTGAAGAAAAAAAAACCCCTTTCTCTTCTCTACCCTCCACCCTCTGATGTTGGCTCCCCTCTCAAGCTGCCTCCGACGCCGTCGCCGCTACTGCTCTCCCCCCTCTCTCCAACCACATAGCCCCTAACTGTCGCCCCCACTGCTGCTTCGCCAATCCGGCTCCTCCCCTCACCCTCACCTCGTCGTCTTTCCCACCCCTTCTACTTTCACCTTCATTCTTCCAATGTTTCACCACTACCACCGGAAGAAATTTCAACCGACTGAAGTTGTAGATCTCGAAATTTGTTGCCTCCTCTGTTCGATGTCGCTCCCCTTCACCCTCTTCATTTTCCGGTCAACAACCTCCATCCACCCCTTCGACTTTGATTTTGATTTTGGTCAATTTTGCAGATGGTGGTGGTAATGGTCCAGAAATTATTGTTAGAATTTGATCAATTTTTTTCTTTTATATTATTTATTTTGTGGAGACTTAGTGTTATACATCAATTTAGCAATGATATAATCTTTGGTAGGCTTTGAAAAATGTAGGATTAGTGGGTTACTCAAATGGGTTGATTTGTTATTGATTTTGGTATAATGCTTTTTTTTTTGAATATGATGATGATGGTTGTTGTGGTGGATGGCGGTGCTGGTGGCATAATTATTGGAGAAGTTCTTAAAATTACATAATGATGAATGAAAAATTATTATATAAAATTTTTACAACAATAAATGGAGAGAAATGAGGGATAGAAAAAATATAGGAGAAATTTGTAATGGTAATAATTTAAATATTTATTGCAACAATTTAAAATTCATTTTTTAAATTAAAACTAAACAAATATTAGATTAAAATTATAAATTTTAATATTTTTTTAACATTTTTATTCAATTTTATAAAAAATATAGATATTAAAAAGTTACTATAAGGGGTCAGTAGTTTAACATTATACACTTTAACCCATTAATACTTCCATCTCAGTCTATTTTATAAAATTTTAAGGCCAACTCAGCATTTTAATGACTTGGCATGCCACATGGCAATGTTTAAAGGTAAAATGGTTGGTCAACTGACGAAAGGACGACATCAACAACAAAAAATGAGGTAAAGGGGGAAAATGAAAAAAAAATACATTTAGGACGAAAACGAAAAAGTTAACTATAGGTTGGGGACGAAATAGGTACTTAACTCGACAGTAGGGAAAGAACCATGTTCTAAGGCTTGTGCTGTTATTTCGTTAATCAGCAAGCTTGACTCGGTTTTCTGGCCTCTATGATGGAATATTGCCAGCTTTATGTTACCGCCTACTATACTTCTGATGTTGAATTATTGGCATTAGATCCTTAATTTAATATAGACTGGATTGCGGAGATGGATTCAGAGATTCGATTAAAAGCATGTTAGCAGTTGACTATCAATGGAGATCAAGGTCACAAGAGTACGCTGACTTGGATCTTGCATCATTTGGCTTATGTGGCAGGATTGCCAAACTTGGGGTTGGCATTTGGAACCTCTTTTTCCCTAACTCATGTTTGTAAAGTCTTAATTATGTAATTGATTTGTCTTCCAGCCTTAACATAGTTGGCATCATTTATTGAGCAGTTACTCAGAGGCTGGCTTGGGGAAAAAGCTCCATTACATGTGATCTGTTGGGGGCATTAATTTAATTGCTGAGAACAAATGCTCTTATCATCTTGGAAAAAGCTGCTATGCCAAGTTAGTAAACTAAATACTCCCCCTGTCCCAAAATGAATGTCCAAAACATTTTCAAAATTGCTCTTGATCAAGAACAAATTTGATTTTTTTGGATATTCATTTTGGGACGTAGGGAGTATCTCTTTTTATTGAAGCTTGAAGTGGTTCTCATGTGTTAGCTTGTGGATCTTCACCGCGGTGGTTGTTTGGTACTATCTCCTTACCAAAGTTCTCTTCATGATCATGAGAACATGGTATTGACTTATTGTGATCATCCTCTCAGATAGCATTTTTGTTGGGGACTATGATGCCATGATGTTGATAGGAGTGAACCTGTTTGATTTTGTTTCATAAGTTGGTTGTGGATATCCTTTAATAACCTTAAAATTAATTGGTTTCTTTGACTTGATATCTTTTATTGTGAGACTTGTTATCCCATGGTGCAACTAAAGAGCCATATGGTCTCTATACCTGGTTCTATAACTATAGGTTTTTTCTTACAAAACATATTGAGCCTCTGATATGATATCGTCTGCATATTATTTTAGTTGTTTTTAGACCTTTACCTCACTAACTCCTGTCATAATATCTTTAACCTTGACACCAACTGCATCACATTTTAGAATCTTTGACCAGATGCTACTTACTTTGTAGTGTATCCTAAAGACTTGTTCATATATACACCTCCATGAAATCCCCCCTCTCTCTGTATGTATCAATCTCTTTATTATCGGTTGCTTGCAGAGTTGCAGGTGCATGAAAAAGTTTCAAGCGTCCATCTGCATTAGCATATGCGGTCTTACCTACATACTGAGGACGAGCAAAGGCTATATTAGACATCTGATAGGTATGTTCTGGTCTTCTGTATTCTGTTAACCTACGTTATAAAGCCAAATGCTGTCGATTAGAACCATGGAATGAAAGCTCGTTATCTTGTAGCTGCATTTGGAACTTACTTTTAAGGACATAGTACATTTTTTATTCTGCCTTTTTCTTGTCAGCTGCTTATTTTCTTATTGGTTGTTTATTATAGCGGTTCAATAGTTATTGTACATTTTTTTACCGGTTTCTACTTGTTTTTATCATTATTTTTTCTTCCCTGAGGTCACAAGTGGTATATATGTGGTGCGTGGTTCCTCCTTTTCTGTTTTTGGTGCTCGAGACTGATTCTATATCATATTTTATTCTTGGGTATTTAATTTTCTCTAGTTTCCACTTCATGTAATCCCCTCAATTCTCTTATTACCTGTGAGTTGTTTTTGGATATGATTTCCTGCTTTTGATCTCCATTAACAGTTATTTTACTGGTGCTGAGGTGAGGGTCATTGTGTTGCTTTAGTAGAGGATAAGCAAACCCGTTTAAAACAATGTCTACCCCCTAAAACTGAAAGGGAAAAGTTGATATGGTGAAAATGTCGTGGTTGTGTGTATTCATTAGTTGAAGGCAAAGAGGAAAGCAAACGTATTAATCATGTTTTACTTTCAGAGTAATTGAGCACAATACAAGACTTGTTACTGATCGTAACCGATATGAGAATGTTAGAATGGACCGGTGAAATTAGGGAAGAAGTAATGAGGTAGTTAACGATTGTTCCGACTTGTACAATAGTGGGCTATAAATAGTTTGAAACTTATGTCAGAGATTGTATCAATAATATTCTAGAGTAGGAAACCAAACTAATATGGATTTGTTGCAAGTCATAGGAAAGAACTGCTTTTGGTTTTAGAAAAATCTTTTACTAGTCAAAATTTATGGGGAAAGAAGTATCTAATGTAGCTGATTCATAGTTAGTTGCGTCAAAAGCTTAATTGAGATGTGATCTTAAAGGAGAAAGTTGTTGGAGCACTTATCCCACATCGGGAATTAACTAGCCAAGCATTGGCTGTATAAAGATTCTGGGCTACTCTTCTAATGGCCAATTGGTTTTGAGATGTAATCTCAGGCTTTATCATAGTATCAGAGCTGGCTCTCTACACGTGCGAGCGCAAAAGAGGCCCACAATGTTCTACTCTACATGTGCGAGCCCAAAAGAGGCCCACAATGTTCTAGCCCGAAGTAACCCAATTATATATCCACGCGTAAGCCCAAAAATTCGGCTACGCGTGAGGGAGCGTGTTGGAGCAATTATCCCACATCGGGAATTAACTAGCCAAACATTGACTATATAAAGATCCTGGGTTACTCCTCTCATAGCCAATTGGTTTTGAGATGGAAACTCAAACTTTATCGGAAGTGTTCCTGTTACTTGAAATGTGATTATGGATATTTATGCCTAAAATTTATTTAGTCTTATTGCTGTATTGAAATGATTTTTAATTGGAAAGGGTTGTCACATTTAAGTTTCTTGGGCCCCTTTTCTTCTTATTTGTGTAGCCCAACCCTTGCCTGGCCCAAAAATTAGTGTTGCAGAATGAGACTGTACTATGCCACTTGGCCTTATATCTGGTTTTGGAAGTGAGAAGAGGCCCGCAGGGGTTGTTGGTTTCAGTGATGAGGCTGGGTTCTTTGTTTGAGTTTTGAAGCCAAATAAACATGCCTCAACAACTCATGAATTCAAAATGTCTTTATCTAATCGAGGACAGCCTTTTAGTTTTAGGTATTGGGTTGCCTGTGAGAGTGAAAACTCCTAGGTGGGTTGCAGCCACGATGAAGCCATATCCCTCTGCTGGTCTGGGAAGTGTTGGGCCCCGGATAGTGGCTGAAGCTTCCCAACTGTCCATTGTTTACAGATCACATGGCTTGATCCTAGCCGCAACCCGCATACTCACAGGCGGTGGAACTCACAGAGGTTTCGGATCCAGCCTTTTAAGGGCACATCAGGTCTACTGTGTACTTAAAAGTAAATGTGGCAAGCAAAACCAAAATGAAAGAATATAAAGAAACAAGCTTTTGCTGCTCCACATTTTGGATCTCACAAAAGTTTAGGCACTTAATAGTGTTTTTTTTTCTATTTATTTATAGTTGTTCTCTCTTGATTAACGCAGTATTAGCTCCATTCAACAAGAGACAGATCTGTTGACGGAGCAGAGACAGATTCGCTCGTTGGAGGCGACCCTGCAAGTCTTTAGTTTTCTGACTTACATAGACATATTCAACCATGGACTCAGGGAAACGACCTTATCTGCATATTGTTGAAATGTTCAAACTCTTAACTCGAAAGAATACCAACTCCCATAAGATATTTGTCAATTCTTCTATAGGGAAAGGGTATCTTAATAAGCCTGTTTAGCTTTATAGTACTCGTTCAAATGGAGCTTAATAAAACTGCATCCTACTGTTTGAAGCTAGTATACCCTTCCTAATCTTGTGAGATTAAAGTAACTCCAGAGAAGAGCTAACTATTGTATGGTTACCAACTATTCTTCTCAAATACTCGGTCGTTTTTACCGTTTTACGATTGAATATCAGTAGAGTACTTGAAGATGTATTAGGTACACATATTAATGATACCCTTTAATCAAAAAGATCCCTTTGAAATTAAAACTGTCTCTAATCTGAGCTGCTTGCTGGTCTTACAAAGTTGCATTTAGACTTTTGGATATAATGTATGATAAAAATCTTAAAATCTTATTTACATCCCTCCTTTTGGACATAATATTTGTGGCATATGCATACTAAAATCCTCGCAGAATATATTTAATTTAGTTTCAAATATGTTCCTTGTCAGTTACTTGCACCCCAATAATAACTTATTCAGTTTGTAAATGAACTTATGAGATACTTCTTTGTTTGGCACTTTTTTACATAATAATGTGTAGACTTTTACATGAATAATGTAATTGCTGCATCTTAACAAACCCGAAAGGTTCCATGAGTGAATAAGCTTTATTAATATAATGATGCATCATTGGCTAAAATCTTTAGAAGCATCTTGAATTGTTTCATAAAATAACTTGAGCCTTTTTGTTTGATGATAGTATAATTCTAATAGGACAAGTTTGCGCCGGGTCATAATTCGCAATATCGAGGTGGTTAAGCATGTGTCATATATAGTTGTGGACTGCCACTTGGTAGCCAAGTTGTAAATAAAAGCATCCGAAACCTACTGCAACAATTAAAATATGGTTTCATAGAATAGTTCAACATGACAATCATCATGCTTAGGAGGGTATGACCTTATTACTGCCGATCTTGCTGGGATTTGAAAATTTACCTCATAAATAAATCATGACAACTGTTAATGGTAAAATCAATACATATGTATCTGCAGGAAACCGATGCGTGTGTATAAACAGCAAACCAGTATATACGTAAATACCACCAAGCAATGCATATGCTATTATGTAGCTTTTTTAACGTAGTTGTTAATACAGTAATTACAACGACCACTCTGCAGTTGTGTTTCTGATTTTTTGTCAACTTCCCAATTTTCACCTGATGACTTTCTTACAGGGGATCCTTCATTTCCTTTTGAGTTGGTAAAGCTTCTTAAATGCTCAGACATGTACCTTATCAATCCAGGATCTCGACCCTTTATGCTTTTCTTTTTCTGTTTCCATTTTGAAATAAAATTACAATTTGCACAAAATATGTACTTTTCATGTTAGGTTGTACTGTTTGATCTCAGTAGTCAGTACTCTTGATCAGTTGTTTTCTGCTAAGAGCAATGTTATACACCCCCATATTACCGAGCACACCCCCTTTATGCTTTAATATGTTTGTAAATACAGTAGATTAAAGCATGAAGGGGTGTATAACATTGCTCTTCTGCTAAAAGTTCAGTTGATCTTAATGTTTGAATAGTGAAGGATCAATTGACTAAATCTTTTACTTGTATTTTAGGATCTTAGCAGATTCTTTTGGGCAAGGCTGGATAAACTCTTCCCAGATGGTGACTCGTGACAAATTGAGGTAGCTTTGGCACTTAAAAATCTTTCATTTTAACGTCATTCATTACATAAACTTGTAATGGAATTATGCTCTTCAAAAATATGGAAATAGGTAACTGTCACATGTCTTAAAAAAATGATATGTCTATGGCTATGCCTGTTGCAATATTCAACGAGTCATTTACATTCACCATATGCATATTAACTATATGCATGTATGATGAAATAATTGTTCCTTTAAGTTGATTTATTTTTGGGATGCGATTGGTAGTGATAAATGGTTATTAACTGTCAGACTCTATCTTTCATTGTCCTTAGCTGTTATATTGTGATGTCATTGCGGATGAAAGTTAAGCCAACAAAATAAGACGTAGTGGTTGATTGTTTAAGAAAATGATTTAGCAGAGTAAAAGGGCTTAGTAGGTATAAATTTTTATTTCTATTCGTTCTTATTCTTAATATTAAAACCATTCATATACATTAAATTATTATGATGGCTGCTTATACCACAAGCAATAGAGAATTCCTATTCCCAAATTGTTCGACATAACCGTTGGGAAACTTTCTCCAGGGTAATTATTTATAGAAACAGGAAAAGTACCGAAGAAGATTAATGCATTCTATTGATTAAATATGCATCACATCCCTAGAAGTCTTAGTTTCATGTTGGAAGAAACCAATCAATGTTAAAGCTATATATATATATATATATATATATATATATATATATTTAGGATTAACTGAGTCAGCACACAGAACAAGATAAATCTCGAGAATCCCACAAGAGGAACTGTAAATATACAATAAAATATCCCAGATTTTTTTACGGTCTCTGAAAAAAGATGAAGCCTACTTTGCAAAAGATAATTCATATTAACCACCACAATGGTAGTGTTGATTGAGTAATTAACAGATACGATGACATTGTCACAGATTTCTTGGACCCGCATTTTTTTTTTTTTATTTGGTTGAATTTTCACTAGGGTTGTTGGGCCATTAATTGTTTAAAGCTTTGAGTTGGCTTTTGTTTTGTTCCCAGAAATACGATTCACGTGTATTAGACGTAATAGTAACATTAGTCGTATTATATTAGTCATATATAGAGTCTATATACCGAGTCCTATTGCGTTATTTGTAATTGTTAAATCTTAATGTTGCTGTCAGCAATAGTTTATTCAAGTGCGTAACTGTCACAGTCAACATAATAGTGGAACAGAGAAACTCATTGGTCCAAGTTTATATCAGCTTATTTTAGTCAAGATTTTTCACGTAGAGGGTGCATAAAATCCACCCATTTTCTTCCTTTATTGTTGTGGTGGTTTTCCTTCAAGTTATTAAATTATGTAGACAAGGTGACTTTGGTCTCTAGGTTCTTCTGAAAGAAATTCAGGTGACTAGCTCAACTGAAGATGCCAGACCACCATTAATCTATTTGAGACTTGGTTGAGCTATTGTTAGTCCAGTTGCTAAACCGTTGTGGAAATATATATACATCTATATAGCTTAACCAGAGGCCTTGAGTTCGAGCCCTGGGAATGCAGCAGTGTTAAAACTTTGTTGGGAGAGCTTTGCTGCCTTTGTGGTCCTACCCGGCTCGGAGTGGTAGCTCACTTACTACCATTTTTGTACCAAAAAAAAATATATGTATATATCTATGTGTATATATAATATATATATATATGCACGTATATATTTTGGTTGTGGAAAATTTGAGGTCTGGTTAGAGAGATGTTAAGAGTCATAAGAGATGGCAAACCCTGCGCTGCCTCGCCTCGCCTCTCCCCTGCCATTCCCCTATGAAGAAACAAATATAAGTCGCAGTAAATAAGGTCTAGTTAAAATCATAGTAACAGTCCAAATTAAATTGTACTCTTTGAAATTTTTTGGACATTCATTTTGGGACGGACGGAGTATATGATTTTTCTACTAGTGTTACTAACTACGTATGTATTAAGAAATGTATGTGGACGTCCATTTAGTGCATGGATGTGACAGAAGAAAGACTATAGAAAGCCATAGGAGAGAAAGTGAAATATAGATGTGGCAGCCGAGGCGCACAAAGTCTGAATTTAGATGTATCAGGTAGAAAACCAAGTGAGGAAGCAAATCATTTTTAGCTGACCCTTTAAAAACAAATCATTAGTATAATCTCTCTTTAAGGTGACATCAGACTCTTTCTTTAAAATAAACCTCTTCCTCTTTATTGTATTTCTGGGCATGGTCCACCCGACAAGGAACCTTTGTTGAAGAAGTTACTGCCCTCTCTCTGTCTCTCTCTCACACACACAATGGAGAGAGAGAGAGAGAGAGAGAGAGAGAGAGAGAGAGAGAGAGAGAGAGAGATGGAGTAAGAAATGTTTTCACTCTAGGTTAAGTCTTTAAGTAACTTCCCTTGAGTGGATGTTGGTTACAGTCTTCTTCTTCCCTTAACCTAAGAAAGATTTGTTTTTTTTCTTTTCAAAGTAAAACTTGTGTCGGCATCAATATGAGGTAAGTGGGACGAAAAAAAGAGGAGAGAGAGAAGGAGGCTGAGGAGTTTCTCTTTGTCCTGGTTACCTTGACCTTTATGTGGCCATTGATGGTGATAGTGGAATAGTTTATGTAGGTGTTTAGGTTTGAAAGTGGCAGCTAACGAAGTAAAATATCTGCCTTTTAGTGGACAACTTGGACAATCTAATTTCATACTCCCTCCGTCCCACATACCATTTCTCTGTGTTTTAGCGCGGAAATTAAGAAAAAGTGTAAGTGGTGTAGGTGTTGTGAGTATGAAAAGTGAGGTAGGAGAGAGAATGAGCGAGATGAATACTAAGTTGATTTGTATTGTGAGTATAAAGTATAGTAGGAGAGAGAATGAGTGGGAGGAATAGTAAAGATTCTTTGTCATTTTAGGAAAGAGTAATGGTATGTGGGACGCCCATAACGGACAAAGAGAAATGGTACACGGGACGGAGGGAGTATACAAAAAAGTTATGCATTTCTGTTTTAGAAATGTGACTTTCTTTTAAACAATGATCTTCTACTTGCTTATACCTTCTAGAAATTATACAAAAAAGTTATGCATTTCTTTTTTAGAAATGTGACTTTCTTTTTGGATCAAATAAAAAAGGAAAGTGGGACCATTTTTCTGGACGGAGGAGTATCTACTAGTTTCATATGCATTCGCATTCCTAGGACGATTTTGCTGGTTTGTATGGGTACCGTTTTATGTTGTTCCATGAAATTGTACTTAGCTATAAGTTTTGATTTTCAGAAGGTAATATGGGGTCAGGTTTGATTTTTCATTATTTGCTTGTTGCGTGCATGTGTATTAGAGGACACCATAGAAGAAGACAAAGACTTGGAACACAAATGCAGTTGACGAGCTCCTCAGGTAAATTACGCGTTTGTGTTAAAAGGTGGTGAAAGTAAAGGAATTTTTTATTTCTTTTCCACCAACTTTTACTCTTAACTAGTTTTCTTACAGCAAAATGGTCAATCTATCTTACCAGTACTTATGTCACTATCTCTGTGTAATGTGTGCAGTTCACTCAAAGTTACCAGATTTGAAATATCTGCAAACAGGTTTGATACGTTGTCGTTACCATCATCTGCTTGATTTTGGAGACAGGGTCTTTGGAACGTGAGTTGAGAGTTTTAGAAACTCGTAATGGGGACTGCTTTATTTATCGTGATCTCTACTCACCAAGATCCCTTCCATAAGAGCTGTGTGCTACAGTGCTTAGAGGATACTGAGTAGGTCGTGGAGAAACTGTCCACAGTGAAGAAACTATGAATCAATATAGGCTGCGACAATAAGAATTTGATATGCGTTGAGGTGAATATTGTAGAGGTTGTCTTTTGACCCCCGCTCTCCCAACAACAGAAGCCACCCATTTGTGGAAGATGGAATCTAGGCCGTTGGTGCGCCGACTGCTGTGCAGTCCTACTGCAAATTCCCCAATTTCGTGAAAATCAGCTTAGCTTGAGGACAGGTTAATATCAAGGGTGACATAATGTATCTGAAAATGATTTTATGCTATCTGCAAATCCAAAGTCCTTAAGTTTTTGAGCAGGGGTGGCAATCTGGTCTATTAGGGTTTTTGCTTAGAGTTTGACCTACAATAGTTCAAAACACCGTAAAATTCAAAACGGATAACCTGTAACCCAGATAGACGAGATTACCACCCCACTTTTCGAGTTAGTCAAGTGGAATGGCCGAATGAACTGTTTTTTTTTTTTACCCAATAGGGGTGCCAAGTTTGAGGAGAAGGATGGAGTGATCGGTCATTGATGATGTTTAGAGAGATGTAATGGTATATACTAACCAAACCCTTTGTGAGATTATATTACCAAGCACGCAAAGGGGAAAAGTAAGGTGGCCAAACGTTGGCAAACATTACAAAGGGTCCCCCATCTATATATGTCTCAAAAAATATTAGTCTATTTTGAGACATTAGGTGGTAGTAAGGTGGTAGTAGTACGGATTAGGATTGTGTGTTGTCGGGACTGTGTAACTGTCTTACATCTAGTATTACATCAAATCAAATGGGCGAATCCTATTGGTGGGATGCGCAAAAGGACGACTAAGTCCTTGAAAACCGATTGAGCGGTTAATAATTCGATTGTTCTGCAATCAGATGTTTCCACGTTTTCAGGGCTGTAATAGTACGTGATTTTTTTTTTATATAGTCCATGCAAAAATGTGACGGAGTAATGGGGTTCTCTTGCGTGCATGGGATTCCTCCCTTTCTCCACTTACAACCTGCCACCTGCCCTTTTGCTGACCTCTACTCCCTCTCTCTTTCTCTCTTTCTCTCTCTAGATAAAAGATCTCCAAGTATTAAAAAGGAGAAAACATAGACATATAGTAATTGTTATTATATGTCTATTGCACAGGGCTCCATTTTTTTAAGGGCCTCAAATTTTGCATTTTAATTTTTTAGCCCTTGAAAATTTGTAAAATTATTTCAAAAATCCTAAATTTCTAAAATCCTAAATGCATATTTTGTATGGATTTAATTGTTATTATATATTATTCATTCCATAATAATGATTACTTCTTTTCTTCGGGCGTCCCATAACAAATGATATTGTCTCAAAATGTGAATAAGACACACTTGTCACAATCACAACAAAAATATGTCTAACTACTTTCTCTCTACTACTTACTTCCATACTCCTTTGCATTTTTTTTTAGTTCTCGTGCATTCAATTTAAGTAACCATCATTATGAGATGGAGGGATTATAGATTTTGTGCTTATTTTTTAAAATATTTCGGGCCCAATATTTAATTTTAGCACAGGGCCCCTATAATTATTGAGACGGGTCTGCTTGAAATGACTATATTGTCATGTGTTACACAAGCGATAATTTCATTATCCCTTTTGGGTTGGCCCAAAATCTCATTTCTAAAACAAGGAATACTTATATTGCAATTACAAGAAGCTATAAGCAAGTAAAACATAATCGATCCGTAAGAAGTTTGATTCGTTACATGAAACAATATTTTTGGAACGGAATGAGTATGTTTAATGAGACTTTGATTCGAGATAACAATAGATATCACAATTAGGGTTCCCACATGACGGACCTTTGGACACTAACCTCCTTCACATCCTTTAATTTACCCGCAACGGTCTCCTGTCTTCTAGATTTCAGTTTCATATCTTTCTATGTTGGTTTTTAGAGTATTGTAATTTTCACGGTAAAGATTGTTCCAGTTGTTTGCACCTTTAGATGAGTCTCGTAAAGCTAGAATCAAGTTCATATGGACGAGACGGATGGTTTCAATTCCTAAAATAGAAAGTCAGCAGTACTTAAGTTATAGAGCAGGGATAGAAGAGTCATTTGAGGATAAGAAAAGGCAGAGTAGGTCCTTTAAGGAAAATAGTGTGAGACATATTATCTTGCTGCCCACAATAAGAGGACAAGAGGAGGGAGTGTATATATAAAGGGAGCTTGGGAGTTATTTGGTAGGAATGGTGGAGATAAGGAAACATTTATAGATTTTGGCTTGGTTTACTACTACTAGTAATAGCAGCTAGTAGAAGAAGAAAATGGGAAGGTCTCCTTGCTGTGATGAGAGTGGTCTGAAGAAAGGTCCATGGACTCCTGAAGAAGATCAAAAACTCATCGATCATATCGAAAAACATGGCCATGGTAGCTGGAGAGCCCTTCCCAGACTTGCAGGTATATAACTTTCTCTCTCTCTCTCTCTCTCTCTCTCTCTCTCTCTCTGTCTATCTATCTATCTATGCGCATGAACACTCACACACCCACTCTCTCTCTCTCTCTCTCTCTCTCTCTCTATCTCTAGTTTCTCTTTCTTATGCTGGGTTTTTCATTTCTCTTTGGCATGCAGGTCTGAACAGATGTGGCAAGAGTTGCAGACTAAGGTGGACAAACTACTTGAGACCTGATATTAAGAGAGGCAAGTTTTCTCAAGATGAAGAGCAAACCATTCTCCATCTACATTCTATCCTTGGCAACAAGTAACTCTCTCTCTCTCTCTCCCTCTCTCTCTCTTTTGTAAATCTAATATGTAAAGCCTTTTGCATGAATGTAGAAGAGTTAGTTTGTGGTTAGAAATATGATGGAAACTATTTTTGCCATTTGCATTTGTTGTTCATTTATTGGTTCTTGGTCTTTTTCTGGTTTTCGCTTTCTCTCGTTCGTGGTCATTAGACCCCCTTGATTTTAGAACAATTTTATTTTTTACCATTACAATGGTTATTTTATCATTTTTAACCCTTTTAAGTTTAGGAAAAAAAATCACTATATCACAATTTTGACTCCCCCCCCCCCCCCCACACACACACACGAAATTCCTGACTTCGCCAGTGATTACAAATCCAACAAAAATAACCTTGAGAAAAAACGCCCCCGAAACTGTAGGGTCTATTGAATATTTTGATCACAGTACAAAGTTGCTAATCTCTATCTTTCTAGGTGGTCTGCCATTGCAACCCACCTACCAGGACGGACGGACAACGAAATAAAGAATTTCTGGAACACACACTTAAAGAAGAAGCTGATTCAAATGGGTATTGATCCAATGACCCACCGTCCTCGCACAGATATATTCTCAAGCCTCCCTCATCTTATAGCTTTGGCAAACCTCAAAGAGCTAGTGGATATTCACAACTCTTCTTGGGAAGAACAAGCTGCAATCAAACTACAAACAGACCAAGTTGTCCAAATGGCTAAGTTACAATACTTAAACTATCTCCTCCAACCTCCTCCATCGGCACTGCCACTTGCCGCCTCTATGCCGCCCTGCAGCAGTACTCTCACTCAAGATATCGACAACAATACTTATAATCTCTTGAACTCGCTTTCTTCAATGAAGGATTTCCCAATGAGCTCTGATGATCAATCTTCTCTTGGATTAATGAACAATATTCATGATCAAGGATCTGTGATCAATGATTTGATCCCTTTTTCTCATTTGCCTGATTTGCAAATTCCTTGCAATTATCAAACATCTATTAAGGGCAACATTGTCCATGAAAAATCTCCTGACAATCCATGGCTTCCATCATCTTCAACCTCATCTCCGTCTCCACCACCGCCACCTCCTCCTCTGACTGATATTCCAAACTTAACGGATAGTTCGGTGGCAAATTCAGGTGATGCTTGCAGTACTTCTAGCTATGGAGGAGCTCCACCTTCATTCTGGCCTGACCTCCTCCTTGAAGACTCCTTTTTTCATGAGATGGCTTAGTTTTTTAATACTTCTTCCGTTCCCGTAAAGATAGTCAAACTTTGACTTTAGTGATCAAATTGACTTTTACAATTATTTATGTCAATTTAATTATCCTAATGAAATTCTAAAAGTATGTTATTGATAGTGTTCATATGATGCATCAATAATAATTTTTAGAATTTCACTGAGATAATCAAATTTTCATTACTTTTGTCAAAGTTCAATAAAATTGATCACCAAAATCAAAATAGACTATAAAGTGGGACGGAGGGTGTATATAATATGGTACTAGGTGTGTGTGTGTGTGTATGTGTGTGAAGGTTTGAGCTGCTCCCTCCATTTGTGCTTTTAAGTTTTTTTGTAGTATTACATTACATTGGCCACCTCTCACGTATAAGGGTAAAACTGCGTACATTAGACTGTTTCTAGAACTGCTGGATCGAGCATCTCAGTCCTCTGTATACACAATTCGCTATAATGTATAATGGTATACTGATTCTATGTATGTTCCTAATATATTTCTTGTACATAATATACATGCCCATCCATGGAACCCACGTCTTTCTACTTGTACATACTCCGTATTACTTTCTCAAATTTCAATTTTCTTCAGTTATTTTCTACTGGTTTTGAAAGTTAGATAAACTTGTATGTTTACAAATAAAAATAAAAATAAAAATAAAAATAAAATTCACTTGCCATTTTCTATGCAATGTCACGACTTTTCTGTATAAATATCAATGGTCGAGATTCATTTGACCCACCTGTAAGTCACCAACTTTTCAATACATTTCGGTCTTTCATGTTTCAACGGGACCATGACATTATCAACCTTTTCTCCCTCCGTCCCAATTTAAACTTTTTTTTCCTTTTTTGAAAGCACAAAAATTAAGAAAAGTGATTAGTGGAAAGAGTCGTAAGTAGAAGAGGTGAGTGAATTGACAAACGAGGCTCAAAATTTAAAATATATAGTGAAATAAGTGAATGAGATTTACAAGTGAGTTTCACAATTTAAGTGTGTGAGTTGAATAACTGAATGAGATTTACGACTGGGTCCCACAAGTTTTACCATTTTAGAAAAAGTGAATATTATATGGGACACCCTTTTCAATAAAATGTGAAAATTAAATTGGATGTAAGAAGTATACTATATGGCATGCTAAAACGAAATCTCGCCGCTTATATATATATATATATATATATATATATATATATATATATATAATATATATATATATATATATATATATATATATATATATATATATATATATATATATATATATAATATATATATAGGTAGCTATATATATGCATGTGTGGATAGTTTTGCGCGGGCACACACATATATACACGCACGAGGTGGAGCTACATTGAGTGAAAAGGGGCAGTTGCCCCGCCTATAATTTTTAGAAGTGTCAATTTTCTCAATTGAAAATTGAGAATATGTGATATTTTACTTTCAAAATCATGGATTTTATCATTTTTGCCCCATTTTTGTACATTTTTTTTGCACTATATAATATTTTTGCTTCCATTTATGTCAATTTATACTCACCATGTAATATATTACCTGTGCAATTTTTTTTGCCTCCGTTTGTCTAAAATTTCAGTTCCATTGATACACACAATTAGATTTGTGGTGAGTTTTAATTTTGATGAAGCTTTTCTATGAATAGCAGGCAATCACTATATGGACTAGAAGCATGTATAAATAACTGAACCCTGGTTTGAACTTTTTCATGGTTTGGTTTAATCTGAAATTTTTTCAAATCGATGACTAGTGATTCGGTCTATAAATTGGCTCAAACTGAACCATTTACACCCCTACACCGAACTATAGCATTTTTCAAAATGTTCTCACAAAACTATTTTTTTTCAAAATGTTCTCACTAAAAATTTATATTTTTCATAATGTGCTCACTGCATTAACAAATTCACTTAAAATTTAAATGTTTTTTTTTTGGAATTAATTTGTAATATTTCTTATAAACTACTCCCTCCGTCCCATTTGAAGTTTCACCTTTTGCCAAAACGGGTCTACCGTTAAAAGCTTCACCTTTCCTAAAATGGACATTTTATATTATTATTCCACTTTCAATTTCCAACCTCACTTTTCATACTCACAACACTTACTCCACTAATTTTTTTCTTAATTCTTGTGCCACCTTCAAAATGGTGAAGGTTTAAATGGGACGGAGGGAGTATGTGTTAATGACATTTTACATTCAAAAAATGTGTACTCTTTATCATACATGTCAAAAAATTTAAAGTTTAGTGATAAAAATATAATTTATGCCCCATCACTATTGTCCTTTTTAATTAAATTAAGAGTTTTGATTATTTATGTGTATGAGAGAGAGAGAGAGAGAGAGAGAGAGAGAGAGAGAGAGAGAGAGAGAGAGAGAGATATTTGATAAAAAAAAAATAAGCATTAATGTCAAAAGGGTGATGCAAAAGGATTCTAGATCAATGATAAGAAAAAAGGAAGGGGGACCCAAAGTTGTTAGGAACATAAGCTTTAAGAAATCAATCTCTCTTTTCTTTCTTAACTTAGGAATTGACTATGTATAGATAGCTACCACTGTGCTTGTAATTCGTTTAATAATCCCGATAAATGTAGTAGCTTGATTTTTTTTTTTTTTTAACCTCATTTTGATTTATGACAAAAAAAAGTAATACAATTTTATTCTTCTTTTCTAAAATAAATTAAACTATCAATTTTTTTTTTCAAAATTTGAACTCAATTAAGAGCAAAATTGAAAAAAATTGGTAATAAATTTTTATTTTTTTTATAGTATTATTATTTACGGTGCATCAATAAACATTTTGAAATTTCAATAGGAATTATTATAGTCTAGTCCTCCACCCTAATCAAAATTACCATTTAAGATAGATATTTAGGAAATCAACCACATAATCCAATATCATAAATAATATTACCATAGGGTCCACGAAGCATTTAAAATGTTTTTAAGTGACGAAAATACTCTTGTAGCCCTAAATAAAACACTACCCTCCCCTGCCATATCTATAGTATAAATAAGGGATGGGTTTGCTTTACATGATATGAGCAGGTTTAATGGCGAAATTCCCATTTTGCCCTCATACATTTGTCCCTTTCCCATTTTGCCCTTAATTTTTTTTTTTTAATTTAAAAAAAATTAAAATTTTTTTTTTTAAAAAAAAAATCACGTGGCCTTGGACACGGACATGTACTAGTACTGATACACGAACCAATTCCCCCTCTCTCTCTCTCTCTCTCTCTGCAGTGACCCCTCCCCTCCCTCTTCCAGTTAACAACAACGAAGCAACCAATCTCCATCTCTGTTCTCTGACGTCTTTCAAATCATCTCCTATGAACTCTTTCGGGCCGTTCGGTCACCCTCTCCAGCCGAAATTTCATCTTCTTCGGCCGATATTTTACCCTCTCCAGCTTCGGCGCTCAGATTTCCTACCTATGCCGCACTGCCCTAAATCTTAAAAAATATTTATTTCCCCCATTCACCTACAATCATTTGCAATCAACTTCGAATTGAATTTGAATGAGGGAGGCGATGACTGTAGAGATCAGAATTGAGATGCAGGCAGGGGGCATCGCGAGGCTAGAGGAGGACATGATTTTGGGGGTTTCAGAATGAAGGTGTTGGTGATTTTGGTGAAGGGTGTGGAGTTATTGTAAGAATTTCCCATAACTTTAGGGATTTCCAAGATTCCCGTTTATGATTTAGGAAACTTGATTTCATTGAAATCCTTTCCTAATTGTGTATGGGAAATTGATTGATGAATATGGTCCATTTTCTTGTATATGTTCTACCCGGATTGAGAGAATTACTCCCAATCAAGAGAAAATTTCTCTCAATCAAATATTGTGTCCGTGAACTTTGTGATGGACAAAGAGCTATAAATAGGACACAATGCTCTTCATCTTGGGTCACCAAACCTACTCTCACCTTCAAAAATATAGTACCATCACCATAGGAAGAGTTAAGGTTTAGAAACCCAAAGGTGTCTTCGGCGCCGATCGATCGAAGCCGATTCCGCATAGCAATGGCTGGAGGTATGTCGATCTAATCTTCCGCTGCAAATTACATTATGTGTTCATTAGGATTTCGAACATGCTAGTGTGATTAATTCCTACATTTGGTATCAGAGCCTCATAACCCTCCGCCTTGCTCTGTTTTAGCAACGAACTGTAATTTCGAAAATTTTGCTATGATCACGATTTCTGAAACTTATGCTTATGAATCATTAGGAAATCGAATTCTGAGCATTTTGATATATAATATATTGAATTTGGTTGCTGAAATCAATAGAAATTGTCGGATCGTAATCCGGGTTGAAATTGACCCGCCGCTGAAGCTTGAAGAAAGAAGATGACTACTGTTCATTAATTAATTTATTTATTTTTGATAAATGTTCTCTGTTGACGTCACTCGTCATTGTCCCTTGGATAAATAATATTGTACAGAAAAGGGCAATTATCCTCTATATATTGATGTTATGAACTTGGGTACTGACTTTACATTTACATGGGTACTAACTTTGCATTTACATGGAAGTTTTTACATGTAAGTCTTTACATAGAATGCACTGTACATACTATAGGATTAGCCTGTGAATTTTAAAAGGGTTGTTCCTTTTTCAATTGACTGATTATTCTGCAATTCGTATTTTGTACTGGCTTTTGCAATGACCGAAAATTAACCAGTAAACATTAATAATTCTCATTTATAAATGTGTTTAATCATTTAATTTATATAATTATTGTATGTAATATACTTTCGGTTAATTATATAGCACTACAACCAGAAACTTAAACACATTGAGAATTCTTTAAAAGCATGCTGAAAATATTAGTCTGATATTGTATGTATATTTTGTGAGTTTTGTACATACAATTATTTATGCATGCTTCAATTAAATAATGTTCATGTGATCCATATAATTTTAACTAATTAGGGAGTAGCCACAGCATCTTTAATTAATTAAAATTATAAATTTAGATTTAGGATCACAAATTTGAAATGAACATTAATTGTAATTAATCATACTTTATATAATAGATTTTATCCCACAGGAATTTTATTATATTATGTATGATTAATTAGGGTAAAATATCAAACTATATTTTCTAATTTACCCACAGGGATTAGAAAAAAGAACATAGTTTTGATGGTTTTATCATAAAGTTAAAATGAATCTAATTGAATTAGAACTTTAGCCTACAGACAAGTTTTATGTCACTGGATTCATGTTTCACATGTTTTTACATTGGTAGATCATGTTATATTGTACTAGCCTCAATATTAATAATATGAGCATTTACAATTAATTTGCAGCAATTCAATCTGTTGATTACCCTGATATGAGATGTGATGTTCCCGAGCTTAAAGGGGACAACTACAAAGTGTGGAAGGAGAGAGTTCTCCTTCATTTAGGATGGTTGGACCTTGACTATGCCATAAGGAAGAATGAACCCCCTCCAATTACTGAAACTAGCCTTCCGGATGCTGTTGATCTTTATGAAAAATGGGACCGATCTAATCGTCTCTGTGTGAGTTTCATAAAGACTAAGATCTCACCGGCATAAGGGGTTCTCGAGCATATCAAGAAGGTTCAGAATTACTAAAGGCTGTTGATGATCGGTTGCCACTTCGGATAAGGCAATGGCAAGTACCACGATCATGGAGTTTACATCCCTAAGGCTCAATAGCATTAAGGGTGTGCGTGATCATATCATGCACATGAGGGATATAGCGGCTCGGCTAAAAGCATTAGAGGTTGAGATGTCGGAAGTCTTCTTGGTTCACTATATCCTTTCCACCTTACCTCACCAGTATGGCCCATTCAAGATATCCTATAACACACATAAGGATAAATGGACAATCAATGAATTGATGACCATGTGTGTTCAGGAAGAGGGCAGGCTGCTTATGGAGGTTAAGGAAAAGGAGAGTGTGAATTTTACTACAGTTGGAAAGAACAAGAAGAATGGTCAAGCCAAGGACAAGGGAAAGGGAAAAATCCCTTCTAACAAGGACATTAAGAAGGATCCCGTGTGCTTCTTTTGCAAAAAGAAGGGACACATTAAGAAGGAATGTTCTAAGTTCAAGAATTGGCTTGATAAGAAAGGTACTCAACTTTCCTTTGTTTGTTATGAATCCAATATGACTATTGTAAATCATAATACATGGTGGATTGATTCGGGCTCTACAATTCACATTACCACTTCATCGCAGGGATTGCAAAACCTGCGGAAACCAGTGGGAAATGAATGCAGCGTCTATTCAGGAAATCAGATGCCTTCAAGTGTAGAGGTCGTTGGAACATGCAATTTAGTTTTAAGTAGTGGTTTTCATTTAAGTTTGAAAAAGACCTTTTATATTCCCAGTTTTTCTAGGAATTTAATTTCCGTTTCTAGACTTGTATCAGATGGTTATTCCTTTAACTTTTCAGAAAATGGTTTTGATTTAATTTTCAAATCTAATGTTATTGGAAATGGTATTTTGTCTAATGGTCTTTTTAACTTAAATTTGAAAAATGATGATGACCACTCATCTATGCACGTTCATATTGGTACTAAGAGATGTGTTATGAATGACGATTCTTCTATGTTGTGGCACCGGAGATTGGGACATATCTCCATTAATAGAATTAAAAAGTTGGTAAACGATGGAGTACTTAGTACTTTAGACTTTACAGATTTTGAGACGTGTATAGCCTGCATTAAGGGTAAGCGGTAGACATGTCAAATAAGCCAAAAAGGGTGTCAGAAGAAGCTCAGATTTATTGGAAATCATACATACAAATATTTGTAGTCCAGATATGGATGCATACTGTGACAAGTACTTTGTCTCATTCATAGATGATTACTCGCGATATATGTATCTCTACCTGCTTAACAATAAGAATGAAGCACTTGATGCTTTTAAGGTGTTTAAAGCAGAAGTAGAGAAACAATGCGGCAAGCAAATTAAGATCGTGAGATCAGATAGAGGTGGAGAGTACTATGGTAGATATACTGAAAATGGACAAGCACCTGGTCCATTTGCGAGATTTCTTCGAGAGAATGGTATAGTTCCAGAATATACCATGCCAGGTACTCCACAACAAAATGGAGTAGCTGAAAGAAGAAATCGAACACTATTGGACATGGTGCGAAGCATGATTGAAAGCTCCAAACTTCCTCGATCCTTGTGGAGCGAAGCACTTAAGACGGCTACGTACATATTAAACCGAGTTCCAACCAAGGCCGTTCCAAAAACGCCTTTTGAGATATTCAAAGGTTGGAAACCCAGTTTGCAACATGTACGTGTTTGGGGATGTCCGTCCGAAGTGAGAATCTATAATCCACAAGAAAAGAAGCTGGACCCAAGGACCATAAGTGGATATTTTATTGGATATGCCGAAAGGTCTAAGGGATATAGATTTTATTGTCCATCCCATAGCACTAGGTTTGTGGAATCAAGAAATGCAAAATTTCTTGAGAATGACTTGATTAGTGGGAGCGATCGATCCTTGGACATTGATCAAAGGAAAGATCATTATGATGCTCAGCGTACCACTTCAAGTTATGAACCGGTCATTATTGTTAACAACACTCCTCAAGAACAAACACGTGTTGAAGAACCAGTTCAAGAAGCACCACAAACTGATCCTAATCCAATAGTAGATGAAGTTCAACAAATACATAAAAATGTTGAACCTGCTGAACAACATGATCCTGCTCCTCAGTATAATGTTGATCCAGCTTTAAGAAGATCTACGAGGGCAAGGAGGTCAGCAATTCCTAGTGACTACGTCGTGTATCTACAAGAGTGTGACTACAATATTGGAGCCGAAAATGATCCTGAAACGTTTTCACAAGCCATAAGTTCAAACGATTCAAGCTTATGGTACAATGCCATGAAAGATGAGATGGAATCTATGGCAACTAACAAAGTCTGGGATCTCGTCGAGTTGCCAAATGGTGTAAAAGCCATTGGATGTAAATGGGTCTTCAAAACAAAGAAGGACTCACAAGGCAATATCGAGAGACATAAGGCAAGACTTGTTGCCAAAGGATTCTCACAAAGAGAAGGAATCAATTACACGGAAACCTTTTCTCCTGTATCTAAGAAAGATTCCCTTCGAGTAATTATGGCATTGGTAGCCCATTTTGATTTAGAGCTACATCAAATGGACGTGAAGACGGCTTTCCTTAATGGTGATCTAGAGGAAGAGGTTTATATGAAACAACCTGAAGGATTCTCCTCTAGTAGTGGTGAGCATTTGGTATGTAAGCTTAATAAATCTATATATGGACTGAAACAAGCTTCCCGCCAATGGTATAGAAAATTCCATAACGTCATCACTTCATTTGGATTTGAAGAGAACGCTATGGATCAATGCATATACCTCAAGGTTAGTGGGAGCAAGATTTGTTTCCTTGTGTTATATGTGGATGATATTTTGCTTGCAACCAATGATAAAGGATTGCTATACGATGTGAAACAATTTCTCTCGAAAAACTTTGATATGAAGGATATGGGAGAGGCATCTTATGTCATTGGCATTAAGATCTATAGAGACAGATCTCGAGGCATATTAGGTTTGTCTCAAGAGACCTATATCAATAAAGTTTTAGAGAGATTTCGGATGAAGGATTGTTCACCTAGTGTAGCACCCATTGTGAAGGGTGACAAGTTTAGCTGGACCGGTGCCCCAAGAATGAGCTCGAAAGGGAACGAATGAAAGACATTCTATATGCTTGGTTTGTTGGAAGCCTTATGTATGCTCAGGTCTGCACCAGACCTGACATTGCATTTGTTGTTGGGATGCTTGGGAGATATCAGAGTAACCCAGGAATCGACCACTGGAGAGCTGCAAAGAAGGTCATGAGATACCTTCAAGGAACGAAGGGTTACATGCTCATGTATAGACGGACCAATAATTTGGAGGTGATTGGCTACTCTGATTCAGATTTCGCCGGCTGTGTTGATTCTCGCAAATCAACATCCGCGTATGTTTTCATGTTAGCTAGTGGAGCTATATCTTGGAGAAGCGTGAAGCAGTCCTTGACTGCTACTTCCACTATGGAGGCCGAGTTCGTGTCGTGTTTTGAGGCTACCTCACACGGTGTATGGTTGAAGAGTTTCATGTCCGGGCTTAGAATCATTGATTCAGTTTCTAAGCCATTGAAATTATATTGTGACAACTCAGCTGCTATTTTTATGGCTAAGAACAACAAAAGTGGTAGTCGAAGTAAGCATATCGACATTAAGTACTTAGCCATTAGAGAACGTGTTAAGCAAAAATAAAGTGGTCATTGAGCACGTTAGCACTGAGTTGATGATTGCCGATCCTTTGACTAAAGGCATGCCACCAAAGGGGTTTAAGGATCATGTAGAAAGAATGGGACTTGGTTCCATAATGTGATATTTCATTGTACGTACGCTATTTCAATGAAACTCTTATGATGTTTGATTTTTCTCATACAGTTTTGTGCACATATTATTTGTTATAAGAGAAAACATCATTTATGGACCCATAATAAACATGTGGTTTATCCATGAGTTAAGGGCTATTGTTGAGGAGCTTAATGTATTGTAATACATGGAAGATAATACTCGCTACAAGAGGACCTATCGCCATGATTCATATATTAATTTCTTGACATGTTGGGGTTAAATGGACCAAGTGGGAGAATGTAAGAATTTCCCATAACTTTAGGGATTTCCAAGATTCCCGTTTATGATTTAGGAAACTTGATTTCATTGAAATCCTTTCCTAATTGTGTATGGGAAATTGATTGATGAATATGGTCCATTTTCTTGTATATGTTCTACCCGGATTGAGAGAATTACTCCCAATCAAGAGAAAATTTCTCTCAATCAAATATTGTGTCCGTGAACTTTGTGATGGACAAAGTGCTATAAATAGGACACAATGCTCTTCATCTTGGGTCACCAAACCTACTCTCACCTTCAGAAATATAGTACCATCACCATAGGAAGAGTTAAGGTTTAGAAACCCAAAGGTGTCTTCGGCGCCGGTCGATCGAAGCCGATTCCGCATAGCAATGACTGGAGGTATGTTGATCTAATCTTCCGCTGCAAATTACATTATGTGTTCATTAGGATTTCGAACATGCTAGTGTGATTAATTCCTACAGTTATCGGATCTACGAAATGGAAATGAGACTAAACAAATGATTATTGATCAGAAGGTTATTTGGGGATAAGCGTACATGGATTTGATTCATTTTTTAGTGAGTTAACAAAGTTTACTTTAATTACTGGATAATACTAGGGGCCAAAATATGGTCACAAAAAAGTTGGGCACAAAAAAAGACTAAAAATAACTGTGAATTAACTAAAAAAATTGTGAAATTAACTAAAATAAATGTGAACTTAATTAAATTAATTGTAAATTAACAAATTATGTAAGACAATCTCATACAATAGTAAGATTAGAGGCCATAAAAGACTAAAAACAATTGTGACCTTAACTTAAACAACTGTGAAATTAATAAATATGTCAAATAATCTTATAAAATAGTAAAAATAGAGGTCTTAAAAGATAAAAAAAAAATATTCTAAACTTAACTAAACAACTGTGAACTTAACAAAAACAGTTATGAACTTAAGAAATATGTCAAATAATATCATAAGATTGCAAAAATAAAAACTATAAAAGACTAAAAAAAATTGTGAGCTTACTAAAAACAAATGTGAATTAAGTAAATGTTAGCCATTTTCATGCAGAAATTATGAAATTAGCTAAAATAAATGTGAACTTCTCTTATTTTCTTTTGTTCTTAGAAAAGCCGTGAAAGCAACTGTGAACTTCTAAAAAATAACTGTGAACTTGAAACAATTGTGAACTTCTCAAAATTGTTATTATATGTTGATTCTCTAGTTTGAATAGTTTTGACGATATGAACACAACGGTAATTTCAATTTATTTTTTTGACTTATGAATCTTGAGATATTTCATTTTAAAGTTTTTTGGGGGAAAAAAAGAAAGAGTGAAAAAGAGGAGAGAGAAACTGCAGAAAGAAGCTGGACGCGTGTCCACGTCATTAAAAGGAGCGGCATGAGTGTAATTTATTTCAATTTGCTAGGGATACCCATGTCCATCTACAATGAAAGAACTAGGTGGTCGATTTTCAAATTGTGTGTATTAGGTGATCGATTTCATTAGGCTCAGGCTCAGAGACCATTGAGTAACTGCCCCATTTCAAAAAGGATAATCATTTGTTTATAAAATTTGATCAAATTTCAGTTAAATGTTAACAACCAAAAATAAATTTGGACTATTTTTTTTTTTTTTTTTTTGGAATCAAACTTGGACGTGAAGGTTTTTGCTATTTGTTTTCTATTTTCCATTTTAGGTGGTACGGGTGCACTTTTGTAATTCACACATTAATAATAATTTTTGATAAAAAATATGACACATATTTTTAATTTTTGAAACGAATATAATACGTCTAACATTTCAATAAAATTGAACCTAATTTAATCGCAAAAACATAAAGGGAGGGGCTATTGCCACTACAACAATTGTTTATCCACTACCTTTATTATATTTTTAGTAAGTTAATTATTTATTAGACACATTTACCCTTAATATAGACTATGTATACTACAAAATATACTCATTCATTACATCAATTAATGCTCATTAATACTATATAATTTTGTTATTTTTTATTTCCAAAATAATTCATTTTAATCATGTTAAAATGATAAACTTTATATGCAATGAAATTATAATATAAGTATGAAATTGCTTATATGAAATAAATATATATTTTAATTGTCCCTAGTATTTTTATATGCAAGAAAGTATATTGATTTATGTTCAGTATTTTTTTTCTTTATCGTGTCTCAATCATAGAGAAAGAAAGAGAAAAAATGTGTTAGACAAAGCGGTTAAGAAATTATACTTTTAAACAATGAATTTTGCTATGAAAGTATAACACTTGAATGGTGAATGCATTAATTAATATTTTTAATATATATAGACAAAATTAAATACTACTCCATTCGTTCGTTCCAAAATCAATTTTTAAACAATTATTAAATTGGCTTTTGATCAAAAGTAAATTTAAAATTTTTTAGACATTTATTTTGAGATGGATAAAATATTATATTAATATCAGTATTTATAACTTTCAAATATTAAAGTATGTGGTGAATAAACTAATACATGATTTTTTCTATAGGAAATTAAAATATTTAATAATATTTTGGTAACCTCATAATATTGGTATTTTCAATAATCCATCCAATATTTGCAAGTGTCATCGTTTTATGAGAATAAATTAATGAAAGTTAATATATTCATATATAATTTGTATATTTCAATATGACCATTGAAAAGCTAAAAGTACAAAAAAAAAAACTTTAGTTTTATTTTTAATCAGTAAAATAAAACATTAGTTAAAACTGAAAATATTTGCCTACTCTAAAAAAATAATTAATTGTTAAATAAAGTATATCATTAATTAAGGTATGTATTTTGAAGAAAAACAATGCCATGATTATAATTAATTAATTAAAATTTTAATTAGGAAATGTAGTGGACAAGTAAAACTTGTAGTGGAGATAACATCTCCCTAAGACATTTCATTAATTCCTTAAATATTTAAGTACAATTATGTCAGTTTACATAAAATGTAGTGAATAAGTAAAAAACGTAGTGGCAATAGCCCCTCTCAAACATAAATACACCAATTATTACATTGGTGTGATATACGTGAGGACATCATCAAGAGAAGTCATGGCTAGCTCATTCCTTTGTTTAGTTTGAATCATCAAAAAATCACGGGTATATTGCCTTTATCATTTCAATTCATATTCACACTCTGTTTACATTAATTCAAACCATTCAACCATTTGCATATGATTCCAAAATCATTTTTGAACATTCAAATTCTGATGATTATATATAGTATAATTTAATATCACAATGAATCAATTCAGAGTACGTCTCACTCAAGATTGAGCAAGATCATACATACATATATACATATATACTCGAAAGAACTAATTTGACAAGTGTGCAATTAAGTAAACAAATCATGTCGATTTCTTTGGAAGCTTTGGCAATGGCGGGTGAAGATTACATGAAATGCAATATAGATTTTGAAGAATGGGAGCGTAGAGAGGTTATGGACCCTCCTCCACCTCATCTATATGCAGATGAAGAAGACAATGAAGAAGATGATTACCATGATGTTACAAAGTTGTCGAAGATTAGGTACGGATTGAGTAATTTTGGAGACCGAATGCAAATTCATGATCATTTGGAAATTGAAAGTAGCCTTAAGGCAATGCCAGAGGTGACGCGGATCAAGTTCTTGGTAGAGAGAGGGCGGTTTTTGATAGCGAATTTGCCAAATTCTATACGGATTGAGTCATTCACGTTGTTTAATTGGTTTTTTATTAATATATTGTTGTTCATAGCGAGTTTGAACTACTCTCATAATTAATTATATTGAGTATTACTATACGTTACCCTTTTTTTTTTTTTTTTTCGAGGTGGGGTTTTCGAGGTGGGGGTCATTATTCTTTATTAATGTATGCATTTAAACATTTTTAAATCTTAACTTGAGAAATACTAAATGTAATGGATTAGGAATATTTGAGGACATCCATATAGAAATTTACTTCCATTCTTTTCTTGTAGAGAATATGTATTGAGCTTTTCATGTTGATTTAAATCTTGATGAGAGTAAATTAAGTGCAAGCTTTAATATTAGGAAAAAATGCAACAAAAGTAACTAAACTATTAGGATTGTTTGGATATCATACATAAATTCATTTTCATTGCAAACATAATATTTCATCTGTTTTTTATGCTCGTTCAAGATATCTTGGGCTAACTCCATCCATTTTTTCTCGTTAAGTGGCATGTGACATGCATGCATGTGTCTAAATCTAGAAGGATAAAATAGAAAAATCAACCATAAATATATAAAAAATAGCACTAAAGGTTCTACTTGTAAAAAGGTAAACTAAAATTTAATTTTATGGTGGCTTTATTAATGTCATTAAAAACTATGAGGGCTTAGATGCAATACATGTTGGAATATTGGGAAAATATTAGGGTGTGAATTGAAAAGTCAAAGGTCTAAAATCAAAAAGACACGACTGTTCAAATTCTTTGAACTGCTCGGCCGAGCAAGGCATAAGCCTCGAGCGAGCATGACAGACCAGAAACTAGCATCCTCTGTTGGCCTCTGCTCGGGCGAGTCACCAAAGTGCTCGGCCGAGCAACTTGCCTATGCTCGGGCGAGGCACCAATGGTGCTCGGCCAAGCAGGTGCTGTCCGTTCAGATTAAAGTCTGAATAGGTGCCAGCTTGAAAGGGTGTGACTTTTGTGAAAAAATCACAACTGATCTGGCTTGATTCTACCCTATATATAGAGACCCATATTCCTTCATTCAGTAATCAAGTAATCCAACAAAGTTGTTATCAAATCAAACACAAGAATTCAATTATCTCTCTCCCTCATTCAAAGTGTTCTTGATTAAGTTCAAAGCGTTCGTTCATCATTCCTTCTTTAAAGTTTGAAGACTAAGAGCAAGTCTTATTTTGGTTCGCCCATCAAGGTTAGTTAAAGTGCACACTAACTCTTGGTAAAAAGCGTTGTATCTTGGGAGACATTCGCCATCGATCCGTTTGCACAATTACGGAGGTGAAATATTGTCTTAAGGAGATTTGCTTCGGCATACCTTGCTTTAATCTCCTTCATCTGATTTTCGTATTGAAGATATCTAAACATATACTTTACAACAATCTTAAGACAATATTACGAGGTATTTGTTTTGAATTTTTATCTTCTCTACTTCACCTTTTTCTTATTGGATTTTCTGTTTTCGTAACAGAAAATGGCTAATGGAAATGACTCCGTTAGTAGTGAGACTATTGCAACGAATACTAATGCAATAGGGAGTACGTCAAGTGCTAATCAACTCATGATGCCACCGGCCTCGCAGTACGAGAAATCAGAGAAGTTCAATGGGGCTGATTTCAAACGTTGGCAACAGAAAATGTTGTTTTATCTCACAACGCTTGGACTAGTGAAGTTCTTACGGGAAGAATGTCCCGTAGCGGCTGAAGGTGTAGTAGACAAGGCTACACAAATGGCTATTGATGCCTGGAAACATGCAGATTATCTATGCCGGAACTACATCTTGAATGGACTAGACAACACATTGTATAATGTGTACTACTTCATTCAAACTGCAAAAGGACTTTGGGATTCTCTCGACAAGAAATACAAAATCAAAGATGCTGGAACAAAGAAATTCTTTGTTGCAAAGTTTTTGGATTTTAAAATGAATGATTCTAAAACTGTAATGAATCAGGTCGAAGAGATGCAAGTCTTATTGCATAAACTTGAAGCCGAAGGGATGCAATTGGGTGAGTCCTTCCAAGTTGCATGTATGATTGAGAAGTTGCCTCCTTCATGGAGAGACTTCAAAAACTATCTCAAGCATAAGTGCAAAGAGATGTCAATGGAAGACTTGCTAGTTCGTCTTCGCATTGAAGAGGACAATCGAAGTGCAGAAAAGAGAGCCAATGCACGAAACATGGAAACAAAGGCTAACATGGTGGAAGAATCCCGACCCAAGAACAACAAGAGGAAGCATGATGACTCTTCAAAGAAGAAGTCAAGTAATGACAGCAATAAACGCTTCAAGTTCAAAGGGGATTGCTAAAATTGTGGGAAAAGCGGTCATCGGGCAAAGGATTGTCGAAGCAAGAAGAAGAAGCCTCCCCAAGCAAACGTGACTGAGATAGATACTCTATCTGCGGGTGTCTCAGAAGTAAGTCTGTCTACCGTTATATGTGAAGCTAACTTGGTGTCAAAATAAACAATCAAAGACATAAAGTAAGCACATAAAGTTATTTCATAACCATCCTAACTTAACATAAAATGCATATTATGGGATGCTAAAATAGTGCCTAGGGTTAGGGTCGTTACAGAAAGTGAAAAGAATGAGAAAGCTGAAGGGTTACCTCGGAATGAATCAATCCCGATCTAGCACTGAACTCCTCAGAGCTCAGGCCTTTCTCAGTATATCTGGCCACCAGGTCCTTGTCAGCAGATTGCCTCACCACCACTTGCCTATACTCCAGCTCAGGATATTGCCTACTAGAGTTTTCAATGCCCGTAAGAGGGGGAACATCACTTAACTTGTCTACTCGAGCTTGGACGAGCTCGGCATATGAAGCTTTTGGAGGTTTGGGGTAGGAAGCCTTTAGCAATGGCACCCGATGCTCGTAGAGAATCAGCCCCCTCAGATCTAGGGTTGAGCTTCGATCTCTTCCTCTTGCTATTGAGAGGGCGGTCGTCTTTATCATTTTCTTCATCGTCTTCCAGGTCGACGATGGCTGGGTTGGCATTAGTTTGAGGGACCTCTTGCATTGGCTCAAGTGTTTGCTCGAGTCCCTCCTCAACTCCGGCAGTATTGGCCTCTGGGGCATCACCCACTATATTTTCTGCCTCAGCTTGCTCGTCCCCTTCCTCAATAAGGATCATTTTCTCGGTGTCTTCATCAATCAACTGCAACATCTTATGTCGCTCCTCGGCCTCTCTTTGCCTGCTAGCTCGGGCATTGGCAGCCCTATAACCCTTCTTGGTCTTCTTCGCGTTTACACTTACTACCCGCACCATGTTAGCTTCCTGCTCCGGGGTAAGAACTGCATATATAAGAAGAAGTGTTAGCTCGGGATGGTCAATAAAAAAAGTTGAAAAGCAAAACATGAACGAGCAAAGTAAGAAGCATGTGAGTAAAGAATTGATGAGCTAAGTAAAAGGGCAAGCAAACACTTACCCCCACCATGATCCTTATTCAGTCTGCAGAAGTCTTTGGACTTCTTACAGTCGTGACATTGATTCTCAAACCTAAACCTATCTCCCTCATGAGTAACCCAATCAGGGTACCTCAAGCTTCTAATAAGGGGAACTAGGGGAGCTACCTCATAACTACCCAACATCATTCCAACTTGGATATAATTCTTTTTGGTGGTCCCTAGGGTCTCCCAGCTAATTGGACCTCGACTAGCAACCTCTACCAGCTTTTTATACAAGGCGTCGCTCCAGTCTGGCACCTAGTAATCCTGCTCCTTGATTATGTCAGAGGTATCATCAGGTAATGGGAATTCGCACCCTTTTACGCTCTCCACTATGATCACGCCAGAATTCCACCCGAGGCCTTACTAGGAAGGTTTACGAAAAGCTTTGGGGCATGAGGTGCGGAGGGGTGCGATCCCTAAGTTCGACTTATCTATTGTAACTTTGAAAAATATCCACGAATACATGGACGCAAGGCTCAAAACCTAGAAACCTACGAGATCATTGAAAAACATACCAAAACCACCACAAGTATTGGCTCCCAATTAAATAGGTAAGGCGTCCATGCATTCCAGAAATTCATTGATAAATGGGTCCGAGGAAGTCTAAGCCCGGCCTCGGAATTGGCCATAGAAGAAAGCTACCTTAGTGGGATTTGTGTTATAAGTCGACCCAAATTTGCTCATGAATTCCTTCTTGGGGTAATGGGTAAGTCGGAATTTATCTCTGTGACCTCGCGAAGCCATAGAGAATGGTTAGTCGGGATTCAGAGCTCTTCTTCCCAGCAAGTGGCCTGGGGGCCACATAACCCCTTTCATTCATCCCTTGTGCAACAGAGGAGTCAAAAGTATCCACGATCCTTGGGCTTGACGAGGTGGATGCATTAGCTTGCCTTTGTTACGCCATATCTACGAGAGGAAGAAACGGGGGAATCGGTCACGCCTTACAAACTCGAAGCGACCTACTTAGGGGTGATCTAGATTCTCCTGGAAATCCACTTTCTATTTACGAGGAAGGAAGTTTTGTTGGGTTCCCTAACATAAAACAAGACCAAGTGACCGAGCAACTCATGGAATAGATGGAAAGAAACAACTCTTTGGTCTTCTACATCTAAGTCACCCAAGTTATCTCCTACACAGGGAGTTCTAGCTCGTTAAAGCTCAAGCCCCACCTGGTCAAGATGGAAGCACATTCATCCATGCTCATGTCCTTCCATACCCCACATATGTGTTTGTATACTCTACGATTGACGGTGTAGTACCCATACGAAACCCCAGGTTCGCAACTAAACGTCCTAGCCATGGCAGAAATCGAAGAAAGCTCGAAATAAAGCTAAAGATAAAGAAATTGGAAGGTACCTTGGTTAGATTGGTGAAGATGGGTTTCGAAAATAGAACGAGCAGCTTGAATACGCCGAGAAAGTCAGAAATCTGTTCTTGCCGTTTGTTCTTGCTGTTTGCTTGAGAATTGGGGGTTCGTAAAAGTCCTAAAAGGAAAAGGATTTTCCTTTTATACTCAGTGTTAATCCTTCCTTGAATTGGAAAGGTTTCAAACTGTTATTGTCCACAATTAATGCATGCGCAGTTTCCTAAACAGTTGTCCAGGCGTCAAAAAGGGCAATGATTATGGAATTACGACGCTTCTACAGATCTGACCGTCAACAATTAATGATCGAGATTGAGCCACGTCGTTATTGGTCGACCAACAAGCAGTTCGAGCATCTACCTGCGACCTACTCAAATCTTCATCAAAATTTTTATAACTTCTTGGTCGACAAAGTTCATCCAGAAAGTTGAGGGCCACTGAACGGAATAAAAGTGATGGGCTAGGCCCAAGGTACGAAGCCCAGTTTTACAAACATTATTGCCACCATTCACCTACAACCATTTGCAATCAACTTCGAATTGAATTTCGAATGAGGGAGGCGATGGCCGAAGAGGTCAGAATTGAGATGCATGCAGGAGGCATCGTGAGGCTAGAGGAGGACATGATTTTAGGGGTTTCAGAATGAAGGTGTTGACGTTGGTGATTTTGGTGAAGGGTGTGGAGTTATCGGATCTGCGAAATGGAAATGAGACTAAACAAATAATTATTGATTAGAAGGTTATTTGGGGATAAGCGTACATGGATTTGATTCATTTTTAAGTGAGTTAACAAAGTTTACATTAATTACTGGATAATACTAGGGGCCAAAATATGGTCACAAAAAAGTTGGGCACAAAAAAAAAAAAAAAAAACTAAAAATAACTGTGAATTTAACTAAAACAATTGTGAAATTATCTAAAATAAATGTGAACTTAATTAAAATAACTGTAAATTAACAAATTATGTCAGACAATCTCATACAATAGCAAAATTAGAGGCTATAAAAGACTAAACACAATTGTGACCTTAACTAAAACAACTGTGAAATTAACAACCAAATTTGATCAAATTTCAGTTAAAAGTTAACAACCAAAAATAAATTTGGACTATCTTTTTTTATTTTTATTTTGAATCAAACTTGGACGTGAAGGTTTTTGCTATTTGTTTTCTATTTTCCATTTTAGGTGGTACGGGTGCACTTTTGTAATTCACACATTAATAATATTTTTTGATAAAAAATATGACACATATTTTTAATTTTTGAAACGAATATAATACGTCCAACATTTCAATAAAATTGAACCTAATTTAATCGCAAAAACATAAATACACCAATTATTACATTGGTGTGATATACGTGAGGACATCATCAAGAGAAGTCATGGCTAGCTCATTCCTTTGTTTAGTTTGAATCATCAAAAAATCACGGGTATATTGCCTTTATCATTTCAATTCATATTCACACTCTATTAACATTAATTCAAACCATTCAACCATTGAATTTGATACCAAAATCATTTTTGAACATTCAAATTCTGATGATTATATATAGTACAATTTAATATCACAATGAATCAACGTCTCACTCGAAGATCGAGCAAGATCATACATACATATATATACATATATACTCGAAAGAATTAATTTGACAAGTGTGCAATTAAGTAAACAAATCATGTCGATTTCTTTGGAAGCTTTGGCAATGGCGGGTGAAGATTACATGAAATGCAATATAGATTTTGAAGAATGGGAGCGTAGAGAGGTGATGGACCCTCCTCCACCTCATCTATATGCAGATGAAGAAGACAATGAAGAAGATGATTATCATGATGTTACAAAGTTGTCGAAGATTAGGTACGGATTGAGTAATTTTGGAGACCGAATGCAAATTCATGATCATTTGGAAATTGAAAGTAGCCTTAAGGCAATGCCGGAGGTGACGCGGACCAAGTTCTTGAGAGAGGGCAGTTTTTGATAGCGAATTTGCCAAATTTTATACGTATTGAGTCATTTAAGTTGTTTAATTGGTTTTTTAATTATATATTGTTGTTCATAGCGAGCTTGAACTACTTTCATAATTAATTAAGTTGAGTATTACTATACTAAATGTATGTATTTAAACATTTTGAAATCTTAACAATATATAATTAAGTGCAGGCTTTAATATTAGAAAAAAATGCAACAAAAGTAACTCAACTATTAGAGTTGTTTTTATATTATACCTAAATTCATTTTCGTTGCAAACATAATAGCTCATCTGCTTTTTATTCTCGTCCAAAGTATCTCAGGATAACTCCATCCATTTTTTCTCGTTAAATGGCACGTGACATGCATGTGTCTAAATATATAAGGGTAAAATAGAAAAATCAACCATAAATAAATAAAAAATAGCACTAAAGGTTCTACTCGTAAAAAGGTAAACTAAAATTTAATTGGGGGCTTTATTAATGTCATTAAAAACTATGAGGGCTTAAATGCAATACAAACATTCCCCACCCTCCCCCCCCCCCCTCTCTCACAGATCGGTCCTCATTCCTCCCCCTTCTTCCCCATTCACAACCACCTCCACAAATTTAACAATCCAAGCCCACCCTCCTTTGCCGCCATCTACTACCAACCCCACACTAGCCACCTCCTTCTTCTGTATATCCCACCCCAGCCCCCCACATTCTCTCTCAAATCCTGCAACAGTTAGGCTTTGTTCTTAACTTATATGAAAAACAATCTCAACATAAAAAAAACAAAACCCGTTTAATTGAACTTCATATGAAAAATCAATTTTTAAAATTGGAGTAAAAGATATCAGAATAAATGGGTCAAAAACCAAACCCATTAGAATCAATCGGAGACCTTACCAGAGGATTTACCACTGATTTCATTTAGATTTCATAAGGGTCCGTTCCTGAATTTTAGAAGGAGAGAACGGAAAGAAAGAGGAGAGAAGAGAAGGGGAAAGAAGAGAAAGGGAGAGAATTCAATGTCTCCTCTCTGTGTGCTCTCGAGTTTAGGAAGGAAAGACATGAAAAAAAGTTTAAATTACACTTGTACCCTTAATTGAAAGAAGAAGAGATATATATTTGAGGAAAAAAGTAGGTATCTCAAAAAAAAGTTGATTAATGAAATTTTCTTTCCTTCCGATTCCTCCCACTTTTGGGAGGATTGTGAAGGAAGGAAAATCTTAAAAAATTTCCTCCCCTTTTTCTCTACTTTCCTCTTAAAAAAACTCGGGAGCAAAGCAAGGAGGGAAAATTTGTTAGACTTTCTTTCATTTCCTTTCCTTTCCTTTCCTTTCTCTAGTTTTTTAACCTCAGGAGCACACCCTAAGTCAATCATTTTTTGACGGACCGCAACGAAGTAAACAACAAATAAAGTAAAATCAAAGGGGTTTTGCATGATTTTTTAAGAAATCTAAGACCCACACCGGTGGATTGAAGTGAGTTTAGTGTGAACTTTTAATTTAGATTGTGTGAGCTTGAAGCAAGCTACGGATGTGAGGAGGTAAAATTAAGATAGGAATTGGGGTTCTGGGCTCTCTTTCACAAGGGGTTGGGCTTTCATTTCACAGGGTGAAATTATTTTTCAATTCTGAGCGTGTTGTGATCTCAAATTGCGCCGTCGTCAACCTGGTTGTCGCCGTTTATGGAGAAGAAGAGATAAAAGGAGAAGGGTGAATCCGGAAAGAACGGATGGGTGGGGATGAGGGTTTGATTTGTAAAATGTAATATTTAAAATAAACCCCTCTAAATTGATTTAGTATACATTTTACTTAATTAATTTACACTTTGCACCTTTAATAATTATTTAACTTTAATTTGTATTGATTTCCTATATTAACCTTTAAATTTATGTCACATGCACGTCACACATCACCAATTAACGGGAAAAATTGGATGTCGTTAGGTCGAGATGCCTTGAACGAGCATAAAAAACCAATTAACGGGAAAAATTGGATGTCGTTAGGTCGAGATGCCTTGAACGAGCATAAAAAACAGTTGAGATACTATTTTGCAATGAAAATGAGTATAGGTATAAAATCCAAACAACCTCGATAATTGGGTTACTTTTGTTTAATTTTTTCCTTAATACCAGTACACCATAGAGTTGATAAAGAGTTAAAAACACTAACTCGTCAAAAAACAATACGTACGGACCTACGATTCACGTGCTGGCCAGGGAATAATTTTGGCTTGCCTTAGTCGTATCTTTGTACGGACCTACGATTCACGTGCTGGCCATGGAAAAATTTTGGCTTGCCTTAGCCGTATCTTCATTTAGGCTCCGTTTGTTTCGGGGAAAATGACTTCCGAAAAATAATTTCCTGAAAAATATTTTTCGGAAAAGGAAAACGTTTTTCGAAAAAAATGAAGGCAAGAGCAGCGTTGAAATATTTCGTTTCCTGTATTTTTCATTCCCTGTATTTAGTATTTACCTTAGTTATTGTGTCCAAAATTTTTATCTACATTTACTCACGTGAGAGGGAGTAAATTTCAAGTGACATACATTGCAACTCACGGTTGTGAGTCAGAATAATTAGTGATCAGCCTCTTCTCCTTCTGCATACATATTTCTTCATTATGTATTATTCTTCTCTAATATGGTATTAGAGCCATCGATTAATAGTGGCATAATTACTTTTTCTTTCTTTTTTTTCTGTTTTTTCTTTAATACTCTATATATCTTTTCTTTTAAAATTAATTTTTCTCTTCTAAAAATTATTTTTCTCCTTTCTAATAACAATAAATGACTTTTGGTACGATCCTGTTTTCTTTTTCTTTGATACGTACTTATATTGTTTATCAACTATGCAACAATCTTGGTCATACCGCAATAGATTGTTTGCATCGTTTTGAAACAAGAAATACCAGCCATGCTTTCCTTCTTTTTCTGCATCGGATTGGTATTATCCGAAACTAAATGAATCCCTAGATTCAAATACCAACCGAAAGAAATTGAGTAGCTAGGACGGACGAATGAACAAAAAAGAACCTGGTGTAAGTCCTGGTGTGATAGCACCAGAACTAACACCAATACTTAAAGCAGCGGAATAATAAACTTAATCAAAGTAGAACACGAATTTAAACACTCATCTACAACAACTAGCTGTAGACAATAGAAAATATTTTCTTATTAAATCAAATAGAAAACGGTTTACACAAAAACTTTGTACTAAGAGAAGAACAAAATAATCAAAATAATCTCTCACACTAAAACACTCTTTTGTTTCTTTGAAACTTCAGATTAGAGCATCAAAAATCGCCAACAAGAATTAGGGGTGTGCTCGGTACAGTTTGGCTCGGTTTTAGGCTAAAACTGTTACCGAACCAAAAGTATTCGGTTTCTAATTTTAACAAACCGCCACCACTCGGTTTTAGCTCGGTTCGGTGTAGTTGGTTTTCGGCTTCGGTAAGTGTCAGTTCGATAATATTCGGTCTTGACACCTTTACTTTATATGGTCGCTGAGCTCAGACCAAACTTTGACCAAACATAAACATTTTAGTATTTTATATCCTAACAACAGCCACACTTGGGCTCAAAAAAGACTTAAAATAATTCACTTGGTTTTGTAAACAGTAAGTTACTAAAATAAATATTAATAATTGTCAAAATAACAATTCTAATAATTCATCAAATCCTGATTTCAAAAAGTAAAATTAAAAATTCATCAATACCAATTAATCACTTTTAGCAAATTAAGTCCAAGCAATCAAACCCATTAATTAAATAGAATAGCCACTCATATTAAACAATAATTGCAAAAGAAAATTAATTAAGGACATGAATAGAAAATACCCAATTGAAGAAAATTCACTAATTGAAGAAATCCCTAATAGGGAAAAAGTAGCCTCCACACTTTTATTACAATAATGAATAGCTCAACCTAAAAATTACATAAGTCTCTATTTATACTAAGTGGGCTAGGTTAAGAAAAATGATGGATTTTAGGCTCCAAATACATAAAGAAAGTCCAAAAACAACCTAATTACGCTCTGGTCAACGGAAGTCAACGAAAGTCAAAGTAGTCAATATGTGGGAGAAGGGAGTTGGTGCGCCCACACCAACTCTTGGTGCGGCCGCCCCAACTCCATGGCCTAAGTTGGTGCTGTCGCCCCAAGGGTTGGTACGGCCGCCCCAAATCTTTCTCCTGCTGCTCCTTCTTTCTTTTCATTTTGGTCACTGCACTTTGGTCACTCTCTTTTCTTTTTCTTCTTTTCTTCTCTTTTTAAGTCCTCCGCTTCGCTCCGTCTCGAATTTCTTACTTTCTTGGGTCCATAAACCACCAAATCACTACCTAATTTCCTGCACTAGAGAAAACACTAAACACACAAATTAAAAAATATTTTACTCGGGATTTGCACTATAATAGGTCCAAAATGAGATATCTTTTGGATGTAAAACTAAATCCATCACATAACATCAGAATACCCTTTTTGACCTTCTTCAAAAGTTTATAAAATTTGACTACGACAAAAAAATGATGAATAAAAAGAGATTTAGTATCAGTAAGAATGATGATAAAGTAGCAAACAAAACATCAAATACATGTAAAACATCAATTAACAGAAAATTGAAAAAATAATAGCAAAACTAACATCAAAATATCATAAACTTTTTATGTTTCACATGATTTATTTTAACTAGAGATAAAGTAAAGAAAGGATAATCTAATAAGGGAGACAGATTACCTGTAGAGGATCGCCGACTACAGACTTGGTTTGAACGTGAGACTATTGAAGTCGCGTAGTTGGGTTTAGGATTACGTAAATAAGGAGAGGAGGAGTGGGAACGTGGGGTATATGGAAACTGAATAGATGAAAAACTATAGTAAATATTATGAATATTTATTATTTAGAAGAATATCGGTACGGTTCGGTGTGAATAATCGACATGAAATCATGTATCCCAAACCGAATCGCTAGATTCGGTTTTTCAATATTTCATAAACCGTCCCTACCCAATTAACCGTTGATACGGTTTATCGGCGTCGGGTTTTTCGGTTTTATTCGATTTTTCTGCTCACCCCTAACAAGAATGAGCCGAGCGGTCTTGATTTATAGTGAAAGAGGTCCTTGTTTGTAGGAGGTGATTTGGTTGAGAAGATCTTCCACAATTAGACTTCTACCTTCTTTATTCAACCAAGTCAATTCTTGTTTGAGAAGATCTTCCACAATTAAACTTCTACCTTCCTTATTCAACCAAGTAAATCATTCCTTATCATGGACTCTTTCCTTGTGTGAGAGATTTCTTGGCAAAATAACCAAATATATACTATAAAATATCCAACAAAATAGAGAAAGACGGTGGTAGCCGATGAGAGATGAGTGAAGGGGTCTAGGGAGATGAAAAAACAGGGGATGGTACTTACTAAAACTGCTTCTCCATCCTTTTGAATTTCATGGAGATTAAGGACTTCAAAAAAAAATGGCAATAATATTTATCAATGATCAATGATCCAACTCCCCCTGAATTTGTTACCGCTTATCATCAAACTTCAACTTCAGTTTTCTCTCCCTATTTTGAATTACTCTCCCCCTTTTTGACCAGAATGGATGAAATGCGTAAGATGTTAGTCTAGATGTGGCCACATCAGAACTCACACCATACGCAACAATTTGTGTTCCCTCCAACGAAATAGAGAAAGATGGTGGCAACCGATGAGAGATAAGTAAAGGGGTATAGGGAGTCGAAAAACAGGAGATGATAATTACCAAAACTGCTTTTTCATCCTTTTAAATTTCATGGAGTTTAAGGACTTAAAAAAATGGCAATAAAATCTTTTCTTTTGTGAGTAATATACCTGCCATAAAAATATTAAACAATACCATATAACACGCTTCCCCTAATCACAAACTATTAGACGAAAATCAAAGTTGATTGGAGAGTTATTGAGCACAAGATTTTTAATCGAAAAATTATGGGAAGAATAAAAAAAACTTGAGTAATATTTTCACCAAGAACAAGGATGACTTAAATTTATCACTAGACTATGATGCATAATGTACAAGCAAGTGATGTATACATCTCAGTATTGTTTGGCATAGTATAAAATCAAACCCGAGGACTCATCTTTTCTAAGGAAGTCAATAGACTATTTTTCAGTCTTCTCATTCTCTATAATGCATCCACCCATTTTTTTGCTGTGGGAAATTAAATTGTGGGTAGCTTTCACTCTTCTTTACTCCCAATGATAGCTCTTTTTCGAATGATCTTATCAAATTTGACACAAACTATTATCTTGATATCGTTTGATCACATTAGAGTGGCTTCATACAGTGGGTGGAGCAGCTGTTTCCCTTTAAATTTGGCACCCACTGAGAGACATCCATTAGGATAAAAAGTAAGTTAACATTAGCTAACATACATTGGAAGATTTTACAATTCAAAGATGGGACAAGTCAAGGGAGGAATTCAAGTGACCATACTGAGATATATAATGCAAATTAAACTAATATGCATGCATTTTTTTTAATTAATAATATACAATACAGGTGTAGACCATGATGTGACCATACAGGGGATCACACCATCAGATGACACAAAACAGAGAGACTTTCTTAGAGTGTAAAGTCTCTCAAAATCTATGGCCTTAGTGAAAATGTTAGCCAACTGGTTTTCAGTTCTTACATGGTCTAGGCTAAAAAAAATCTGCTCAATAAGGTCTCGAATAAAATGATGTCTAATGTCTTCGTGTTTAGTGTGAGAGTGCTTAACATGATTTTTTTTAAATGTCTATAGCACTTAGATTATCACAAAAGACAATTAACACATTACTTTTATGCCCGTGGTCCTTAATCATCTTATTCATCAAAAAGAATTGAGTGCAACACCTGCCTGTAGAGTGAGAGGCATAGTTTTGATTGTACCACGAGACCATGTTATTTTCAAGATAAAAACAACCCCCAATTTTACTCTTCATATCATCAGTACCCCACTCATCTTTCATTATTTCAACAATTTTGGTCTCAAAATGAGATACATAATGACAAATGCTTACCTTGGGTAACACGGAATATGACCAGTTTAGACCAGCAGAGTCTTTGTAGTTGACTCTAGCCTTCATTCTGGTGCTTACCTTTGCATACACGTCTCCAATCAATTGTGAGACAGAATGGTCCATTTGTATTTGGCTTGATATGTCTCGGAACCTATCCATACCTGCTTCTTCACTATCTGAGCTGCTGGAGGATGTCTCTGAATCTGAACAGCCATCAGATTCTGCTGATGTGAGTTGCGATGTGATCACATCACGGGGTACATCAGTCTTTTATGCATTCTCTTACTTTCTCTCTAGAATTTTTTGTTTAGATTCTTCATTGACGGTCTCCAGCTCTTCAACAAAACCTGTAACATCACAAAATTTATAGCAATTGTCAAAAGTTTTATATCCTTTAAAGACACACTTGCCTGTTTTATCTAAAACCTCACAAACTTGATTATCAAATTTCACATGCATATCATCGTCACACAAATGACTAATGCTTATGAGATTGACCTTAAGGCTTTCTACATGAAGAACATTTTGGAGATTAGGTAGACCCTCAACACTCAAGTTTCCTTTACCAACAATCTTACCTTGGCCTCCACCTCCATATTTCACTTTTCCTCCATTCACAGGAGAGTAATCAGACAGGAATTCAGTCAAACGTGTCATGTGCCTTGAGCACCCACTATCAAAATACTAAGAGCTAGACACACTGCTTTAGAGAAGTGAAAACAACCTTACACTCCTCATCCTTCTTCTCAACCCACACAAAGCGCCCAAAATTTTGGCGATGTGAGCTATGGTGTGAGTACATATGGGCTCTCATATGTGGAGCAGACTCCCCTAGGTCATGAGTCCTTTTATAACAAAAGGGTCTGATATGACCTGGAGCAAAACAGTAATGACACACAAACTTCCTTCTCCTAGATTTGGACTCTACCTTTTGAAAAGCTTTAGATTTAGAGGAACCTTCACCTTCTTTTACAAACGTGGATTCATAGCCAAGACCATTTTTAGTTTGACTTCCTAATTTTAAAACTTCTTCAAGTTTAGCTTTTCCAGAGTTCAACTTTTTAAAAGTCCGATTCGCTTTTCAAGTTCAGCTTTGGTTTTCTCGAGTTCAATATCACGCTTGGTGAGCATAACCTCGATTTTGGCCATTGAATCCTTTTGATTGTCATTTTCAATGGAAACTCTCTCAAGATCAGATTTTAAAGAAGCAATTTCGGTTGAGAGTTTCTCATTGACCTTTTCAAAAACATCAAGTTTTTCAATACATTTTTGCCAATCGACGAAAAGATAAGTGTATGCCTCATGAAGTTCCTCAAAATTATCATCACATTCCTCTTCATCATCTGGTTTTTCAAAAACAGAAGAATTAAAGCATTTGAACTCAAATTCAGAGGGTGTGATCTCCAGTGTGACTATATCTGAAGTAATATCAGAATGATGTTCGTAATTTTGAGATGAGATTTCCATGACTACTAGGTTTACAGTCTCATCTTCATCTTCGCTATCATTAAGGGTCGCACATAAGCTCATCCCCTTCATCTTCAGAGTGTTGGCACACTCACAAGCAAAGTGACCAAAGCCTTTACAGGCTCTACATCGAACATAATCAGATCTCCTTTTTGAAAATCTTCTAAGCTGTTTAAAAGTATTTCCAGTATCCTCCTCAGAATTTTCAAAAGTTGATATGTTTTGGCTTTTTGATGGAAACTTGTTCTCCTTTTTGTTTTTTAAAAATGATGTAAACCTTTTGGTGAGTAAAGCCACATCTTCAATTTCCAAATTAGAATTATCTATTTCTTTAGAGATTTCTACAATTTCTTTAGAAACTTTGGAGGCACTGGAAAGAGCATCATCAAAAGCAATACTATCAGCCTTATGTTGCTGTTGGATTGACAAGTTTATCTCAAACATGGTCAGAATACCCACAAGATTATCTAAACCTATGGTTGTGGTATCATGTGCTTCTTCAACAATAACAATTTTGATATTAAATTTCTCAGTAACAGTTCTCAACATTTTGCTCACTAATCTAGCATTTGATATAGGCTCACCTAGGGAGAGACATTCATTTGAGATTTCTCTCAATTTAGCGGAATAGCTTTTTTTGTCCTCAGTCTCATTCATCCTCAAGTTTTCAAACTTGGTCATGAGAATTCTCAACCTAGTGGCCTTAGCACTATCATCACCTTCACAGTGACCTTGCAGAATATCCCAGACTATTTTTGCTACATTTTGATTTATAACAAGTCGAAACATGTGTTCATCCACATGACTTGATATAGCACCAAGAGTCTTGGAATTATAATTAGCTAGAGTGACTTTGGTTGTAGTCCATTCTTCCTCAGGTTTGAGTTTGAAGATTTTTTCTGAGGTTTCCCCCTCTTCACTCTTACTTTCAACCTTAGAAGGAGACCATGGAACAATGATACTAAGACACGCCCTCTCATCAATTGCTTTGATGAAAATACGCATTTTAGATTTCCAAATAGCATAATTAGTTCCATCCAAAACAGGAGGATGGTATTGATTCAAATGTCCTTCCATAATGGTTACTCTTTCTTGGATCTCACTCAGTATAATCAAGTGGAGCTCTGATACCAATTGAAAGAAATTGAGTAGCTAGGATGGACGAATGAACACAAAAGAACTTGGTGTGAGTCCTGGTGTGATAGCACCAACATTAACACCGGTACTTAAAGCAGCGAAATAATAAACTTAATCAAAGTATAACACGAATTTAAACACTCATCTACAGCAACTAGTTGTAGACAATAAAAATCTTCTCTTATTAAATCAAATAGAAGACTGTTTACACAAAAACTTTGTACTAAGAGAAGAACAAAATAACCAAAATAATCTCTCACACTAAAACACTCTTTTGTTTCTTTGGAACTTCAGATTAGAGCATCAAAAACCGCCAATAAGAATGAGCCGAGCGGTCTTGATTTATAGTGAAAGAGGTCCTTGTTTGTAGGAGGTGATTTGTTTGAGAAGATCTTCCACAATTAGACTTCTACCTTCTTTATTCAACCAAGTCAATCCTTGTTTGAGAAGATCTTCCACAATTAGACTTCTACCTTCCTTATTCAACCAAGTCAATCATTCCTTATCATGGACTCTTTCCTTGTGTGAGAGATACCTACAAAATAACCAAATATATACTACAAAATATCCAAGATTTGTTTAGTAGGTTAGTCAATAAAATAAACAACTAAATAAACTAAAGAGATATTTACAAATATATTCTAAAAATAAGAAAGATACAAATCCTAATAATTAGAAATCATCCTTGATAAAATCGTGTGGAAAACTCACACTTACACCAACAATGCTTTTTCTCCTTTTTCAACATTAGATTGGTTATATTCGGAACAAAATGAATTGTTAGATTCAAATGTCTATTCTTCCGTCGTAAAAGAACTATTAACTGATGTTAATGAGTCATCGTATTCCCCTTTATTTCCTACTTCAAATTAATATGTTCATCACCTCCTAGATCAACTACACTGTCTTTGAAAACTCATCAATCAATCTTAGTAAGTAGACACAAACAAATTGATTTTATGGAGAAGAAAGGGATGCTGTGTTGGGTTTCGAGGGTCCATGCGCAGCGGAAGAATGCAATTAACTCGAAAACCCGGAGCCCTAGGATCCGTTTTAGATGATTAATTAAGACATATGAAATAGAATTACCAACCTTGTATGCTTTTGTCGTTGATAAACGCGTTCCAACTCCAGATTGTTGATCTTGTGAATCCTCGATGAACGATCAATGAATCACGAACGAAAGATCTTGAATAGCAAAGATCCTCTATGTGTATCCACGCGATGAACGAACCCTAGAACAATTCTAGGTGAATTGCTAGATCCTTTGATTGAAATTCTTTTCAATCGATGAAGAATAATGGAATTGGATGTTATTTTGATTTTCAATTCTCAATTGAAATCTCTCTCTTTTGTGTTTCTCTAAACCCAAAACATGAGAATGACTGCTAGGGCAACCAAGGGTTTGTATTTATACGTTATAAATATTTTCCCTTCGCGAAAACCCTAATTTAAGTCAATTTTGCGTCAGTCCAGCGCCGACGGGACGACTCGTCCCCCAGGGCACGAGTCGTCCCCTTGCACCCAACTTCTGAATCTGGCGTCCCCCTTAAGGGGAAGAGTTGGTTCAAGCCCAGGGCACGAGTCGTCCCTATGGGCACGACTCCTCCCCCTGGGCACGATTCGTCCCTCAGGACTCTCTCTCTCTGATTCTCTCGTCCCAGGCCAAGGGAATAGTTGGTTCTGGCCTGGGGACGAGTCGTACCCTGAGAACAAAAACTCCATATTCTTCATTTTTGACAATTCGTTCGATGCGTGTGACCCCATAGGACTATATTATGTTGGCAATGAATTCGATCACATCGATCCTCATAAGACATGAGCGGACTCTAGCAAGCCATCATGCCTACCCAAATAATATAATATCAAATTCGATTTTCCTACATAGAACATATCACAATCCCTTTATCACACGATGTTATATTGAACATGAGTCATGGTCTACGTCAACTCATATTGTTCAATGCTTTCTTGTTACTAAGTAAATTGATTAATCGAATGATATTAATCACATTAATTCATTCGGGCATGGCCATGCACTATATCAATCTTACTTACGAGTGGCCTAGCAAACATCTCTCTTTACGAGGGACAAATTTCCATCTTGACTTATCATTCTTCCCAACAAGAATCATATTATGCCAATAATAGCCCTTATTGTTATCCGGTTAAAGACAACGTTAAACTATATCAAACATAACATTCATCGAGTGGAAGACGATGATAATCTCAGGTCAAAGGATATCAATGATATAACTATATGAGATTTATTTATGACATACGACCATGACATAAATCTCATAATGGGTCAAGTCCAGTACCTTGTTCTCTAACAAGTACCCATGAATCTAATGTACATCTCCATGCATATAATCATCACATGATTATCCATTAGACTTCATACTAGTGCTTCATAAGTACTAGGGACACGATTATTAAAGTAAACATGCAAACACATATAATAATCAAAGAAACATTCTCTTATATAAATGAATAATGACATTACAAATAAGTCTATCTCTATAGCCTAGGGCACTAACACCTACAGTCTCCCACTTGCACTAGGTCCAATCATTCATGTATCTTATACCCATGGACCTAACATGACCATCATGTTTAGCTTGTGGCAAAGGCTTGGTGAGAGGGTCCGAAATATTGTCATCCGTTGGTACCTTGCATATCTTGACGTCTTCCCTTTCACAGATTTCTCGGATGAGGTGGAAACGCCTCAGAATGTGTTTGGATCGTTGATGTGACCTTGGTTCTTTTGCTTGCACAAATGACACAACAATTGTCACAACAAAGTTCCACCGGATTAGTGATACTTGGAACAATTCCAAAACACTAATGAACTTTTGATCCAAACTGCCTCTTCTAGCTACATCATATGTTGCTAAAATTCGGCCTTAGTAGTAGAATCGGCTACGATTTTCTGCTTGGAACTCTTCCAACAAAACCGCACCTCCAATAAGCATAAACACAAATTCTAATTGCGATTTTTAATTAACTTTGTCAGTTCGGAAGCTAGCATCCGTGTAACCTTTACAACAAGATTAACTTCCAACCTTTCAAATACCAAGAACGTATCCTTAGTTCTTCTTAACTACTTTAAGGATCGTCTTGACTGCCATCCAATGGTTCTCACCAGGATCAGATTGGTATTGACTCGTCATGCTCAAAGCATACGAGACGTCGGGTCTAGTACAAATCATGGCATACATGACATATCCAAATGCTGGAGCATATGGAACTTCATTCATTCTCTTTTGCTCATCAGTTGTCATGGGACACTGAGTCTCGCTAAGAGTAATACCATGACCCATTGACAAGTTACCTTTCTTAGAATCATCTAAGAACCTTTTCAATATGAGTATTTTGACTCAAACCAATTTATCATTTTAGATCTATCTCTATAGATCTTGATACCAAGGATATAAGCGGCTTCACCCATATCTTTCATTGAGAAATATTTCCTTGACCAAGACTTGACAGTCTTAAGTGTCGGAACTTTGTTTTCAATAAGTAAGATATCATCGTCATATAACCATAGAAATAATACTATGCTCCCACTGAATTTTATGTATACACAAGGTTCATCTTCGTACTTGATGAAGTCAAACTCTTTGACCGATTCATTAAAATGAAGATTCCAACTCCTCGAAGCTTGCTTCAACCCATCTTATCGATCTTTGCAGCATGCATACTTTATTAGAATTCCTTGAATAGACAAAACTTCGGGTTGTGTACTATACACATCCTTAAGAATCTTGCCATTTAAGAAAGCCATTTTGACATCCATTTGTCATATCACGTAGTCATAATACGCAACTATGGCAAATAAAAATTCTAATAGACTTTGGCATTGTAACTGGCGAAAAGGTTTCAACATAGTCAATACTATGAATTTCCCAAATCCCTTTGCTACAAACCTCAGCCAAGTATACACCTTCCCATCCATGTCGGTCTTGAAGACCTACTTGCACCCTTTAGTTTTTACACCTTCAGGTAGCTCAATCAAGTTCCAAACTTAATTATCAAACATGGATTGTAATTCGGACTCCATGGTTCCTAACCATTTATTCGAATTAGGAGTGGACATCGCCTCTAGATAGGAAGTAAGTCTGTCATTCTCAATGACTCCCACTTGATTACTTTCCGATATGAGAAATTAATATTTCTCAGGTTCGGATCGTAACCTATCCAATCTACGATGGACTTGTGTAACTTGAACCGGTTCCACAACTCTTTGTGAACTTGGTTCCGTCTCTACTCTTGGTTCCATGTCATTTTCAGGTTCTTGAACTCCTTCAAGATCAATCTTACTCCCACTAGATCCTTTATTGAGAAACTATTTCTCAAGAAACGAATCATATAGAGCAACACACATTTTATTCTCTTTGCTGTTGTAAAATTAATATCCGAAATTAACCTTGTCAGATTTGGTGCTATCTTATAAGAGACAAGTCTCTTTACATAAGATTCGCAACCCCAAATCTTCATGAAAGACATTCTTCCATGCCACATCTCATGTGGGGACTTAGGAGCCGATTTAGTAGGGACACAATTCAGTGTAAACGCATCAATTTCTAATGCATATCCTCAAAAGTTAATAGGAAGGTCAACTTTGACTCATCATCGAACGAACCATGTCAAACAAGGTTCAATTCCTCCTTTCAGACACACCATTCAAAATGGTGTTCCGCATGGAGTCAACTCTGAAACAATTTCACATTTTTGAGATGATTGTCAAACTCTTGGCTCAAATATTCATTACCTCGATCTAATCAAAGTACTTTAATAGTTTTGCCAATTTATTTTGTACTCCATCTTGAAATGTTCGAAACATCTCAAACGATTCACCTTTGGACTTCATCAGATAGACATAGTCATATCTAGATAAGTCACTGGTGAATGTGATGAAATACCGAAATCTTCCCCTAGCAATGCTGCTTAATAGTCCATATACATCCCATGTACAAGGGCCAATAAGTCACTAGCCCTCCCACTACCTTTAGTGTAGGGTGGTTTGGTCATTTTACCAAATAAACGAGATTCACATACCTCAAATGATTCATAATCATATGAGTCTAAATGTCCATGTTAATGGAGTTTAGATTATACGTTTCTCATTTATATGACCAAGCCGGCAATGCCATATGAACGTGTTGTTCATATCATTCGGTTTAGATTTCACACTTATATTATAGATATTTTCAATATTATTTTGTATCTTAACATCAAGGATATGAAGACCATTCAATGATATATGCATTACAATAAGGCATATCATTAAATGAATATCAAGCTTCTTATTCTCAATAAGAAAATTATATCCTTCATCATTCTCATAAAAAATAAAATAATACTCCTACTCAAATCCGGAACGTATTCACACTTGTTCAAAACAAGTACTAGTCCACAAGGTAAAGTGACTTCATAAGTCCCTACGGCTAATGCAGCAACTCTTGCTTCATTATCACGCATAGGTTTAATTCACCTTCTTTGAGTAGCTTTCTATTCTTTATTTCTTGCACATTTAAACAAATGTGGGATCTATATCCGGTATCATATACCCAAGAACAAGAAGTCGAAAAGAAAATATCTATCATATAGATACTTGAAGTAGTAGAAATCACATTGCCCTTCTTCACCTTTTAGGCCTTCCTTATTAGCCTTGCAACTTTGCTTTCAATGACAATCTCATTGCACTGATAGCAAAATGCATCCTTTTGAGACATTTTTGGTTTAGCCTCTTAGGCTTTGGCAACTTTTGTCCCAGGTTTAGCAACCTTTGCTTTACCTTCTTTGTCTTTCCTTTTAAACCCCTTTATTGTGTTAACCATTAACACAAAAAACCTCCATTGCCTAGCTTGCACTTGGAACATTTCATTTGTGCGTTGTGCTAGAACAAAAGTAATTTCCACGTGTTCAAGGTTCTTCATAAGAGCCTTTAAACATGGTGGCAAGTATAAGGCAAACAACATCATAGGAATCATCTCTATGTTTCTTATGTTTCTCCTTATCTGCCCTTTGCAACATTTGCAGTGGGTTCAGCAGAAATGGATTCGTCAAGAACGTACAATTTTGCTTAAGAACACTTCTTTAGCATCTGATCAAATCAGAATAAGTTGTACCGTTCTTTTCGAACTTGTCCTTCTTAAGGACGAATCGCAATTTATTGTGTAATGCTATTTCTACAACGATATGCAACACATATGAACACATATAAGTACCGATTTCATTTTAGAGATTTAAATTACGTATTTCATAAATACTCCCACTAAATTATATAACCTTCTTATACAATCATGCATAATATAATTTAATAGGCTAAGACCCAACTTTAATTTAATTTCAAGTCGGCTATGGCACGACTGCTAAAAATTAAACTAAAAAGGTAGATAACATTTATCAATCATATCAACATATGACTCTTAGATCCTTTATGAGATTATAGACATCATATGTCACATGTTTCAATCTCATCTTATGCCTTAGGCCCAAAACTGTTTTGATAGCCTAATTGAGTTTAACCATTTTAAATGTATAGCAATCACCGTTTGCTCATCTTGATCATACAAAGATAGAATTAATGTACCTCGCTACATAAAACTATCCGTGTACTCACAAGTGTTTAAAATGGGTGGCATAAACAAACTCAAATTTCAAAGAAGGTTCAATTTTCATGTTTATCAATTACCATGGCAAGGTTGATTCATGAAAATTATATGAGCATAATTATGAACATGGAATGATGCATCACAAATCACATTTGATGTTTACATCATAATTTCTAATCAATTAGGGTTTAATGACTCATGTAAAATCTCATTTAATATGAACATAATCCCTATAACAAACACTTCGTTCAAGATCTAGAAATTCAACAATTACTAGTACATGACATTGTAATTCAAGGTTATCCCACACTTCCATCGAAGTGCCTGTGGGGAAGTTTTTGGTGTCCAGCCCATATACTAAGTAATATTCAAGACCCATATTCTAGATTAATCACATTAATCAAATAATTCAATTCATAATCATGGTATATCAAAATATACAATTACTTTCATAAGCAATTCTCATATAAAATCATATTCTAAATCATATTCATCATGAAATTAACATAATCCCATTATATAATTATCACGATTATCTAATATAAACATCATGAACGGGGCTCTGATACCACTGTTGGGTTTCGAGGGTCCATGCGCAGCGGAAGAATGCAATTAACTCGAAAAACTCGGAGCCCTAGGATCCGTTCTAGATGATTAATTAAGACGTATGAAATAGAATTACCAACCTTGTGTGCTTTTGTCGTTGATAAACGCGTTCCAACTCCAGATTGTTGATCTTGTGAATCCTCGATGAACGGTCAATGAATCACGAACGAAAGATCTTGAATAGCAAAGATCCTCTATGTGTATCCACGCGATGAACGAACCCTAGAACAATTCTAGGTGGATTGCTAGATCATTTGATTGAAACTCTTTTCAATCGATGAAGAATAATGAAATTGGATGTTGTTTTGATTTTCAATTCTCAATTGAAATCTCTCTCTTTTGTGTTTCTCTAAATCCAAAACATGAGAATGACTGCTAGGGCAACCAAGGATTTGTATTTATACGTTATAAATATTTGCCCTTCGCGAAAACCCTAATTTAAGTCAATTTCGCGTCAGTCCAGCGCCGACGGGATGACTCGTCCCCCAGGGCACGAGTCGTCCCCTTGCACCCAGCTTCTGAATCTGGCGTCCCCCTTAAGGGGAAGAGTTGGTTCAAGCCCAGGGCACGAGTCGTCCCTATGGGCACGACTCCTCCCCCTGGGCACGAGTCGTCCCTCAGGACTCTCTCTCTGATTCTCTCATCCCAGGCCAAGGGAATAGTTGGTTCTGGCCTGGGGACGAATCGTCCCCTGAGAACAAAAACTCCATATTCTTCATTTTTGACAATTCGTTCGATGCGTGTGACCCCATAGGACTATATTATGTTGGCAATGAGTTCGATCACATCGATCCTCATAAGACATGAGCGGACTCTAGCAAGCCATCATGCCTACCCAAATAATATAATATCAAATTCGATTTTCCTACATAGAACATATCACAATCCCTTTGTCACACGATGTTATATTGAACATGAGTCATGGTCGACGTCAACTCATATTGTTCAATGCTTTCTCGTTACTAAGTAAATTGATTAATCGAATGATATTAATCACATTAATTCATTCAGGCATGGCCATGCACTATATCAATCTTACTTACGAGTGGCCTAGCAAACATCTCTCTTTACGAGGGACAAATTTCCATCTTGACTTATCATTCTTCCCAACAATAATCATATTATGCCAATAATAGCCCTTATTGTTATCCGGTTAAAGACAACGTTAAACTATATCAAACATAACATTCATCGAGTGGAAGACGATGATAATCTCAGGTCAAAGGATATCAATGATATAACTATATGAGATTTATTTATGACATACGACCATGACATAAATCTCATAATGGGTCAAGTCCAGTATCTTGTTCTCTAACAAGTACCCATGAATCTAATGTGCATCTCCATGCATATAATCATCACATGATTATCCATTAGACTTCATACTAGTGCTTCATAAGTACTAGGGACACGATTATTAAAGTAAACATGCAAACACATATAATAATCAAAGAAACATTCTCTTATATAAATGAATAATGACATTACAAATAAGTCTATCTCTATAGCCTAGGGCACTAACACCTACAGTCACCCACTTGCACTAGGCCCAATCATTCATGTATCTTATACCTATGGACCTAACATGACCATCATGTTTAGCTTGTGGCAAAGGCTTGGTGAGAGGGTCCGAAATGTTGTCATCCGTTGGTACCTTGCATATCTTGACGTCTACCCTTTCACAGATTTCTCGGATGAGGTGGAAACGCCTCAGAATGTGTTTGGATCGTTGATGTGACCTTGGTTCTTTTGCTTGCACAAATGACACAACAATTGTCACAACAAAGTTCCACCGAATTAGTGATACTTGGAACAATTCCAAAACATTAATGAACTTTTGATCCAAACTGCCTCTTCTAGCTACATCATATGTTGCTAAAATTCGGCCTTAGTAGTAGAATCGGCTACGATTTTCTGCTTGGAACTCTTCCAACAAAACCGCACCTCCAATAAGCATAAACACAAATTCTAATTGCGATTTTTAATTAACTTTGTCAGTTCGGAAGCTATCATCCGTGTAACCTTTACAATAAGATTAACTTCCAACCTTTCAAATACCAAGAACGTATCCTTAGTTCTTCTTAAGTACTTTAAGGATCGTCTTGACTGCCATCCAATGGTTCTCACCAGGATCAGATTGGTATTGACTCGTCATGCTCAAAGCATACGAGACGTCGGTTCTAGTACAAATCATGGCATACATGACATATCCAAATGCTAGAGCATATGGAACTTCATTCATTCTCTTTTGCTCATCAGTTGTCATGGGACACTGAGTCTCGCTAAGAGTAATACCATGACCCATTGACAAGTTACCTTTCTTAGAATCATCTAAGAACCTTTTCAATATGAGTATTTTGACTCAAACCAATTTATCCTTTTAGATCTATCTCTATAGATCTTGATACCAAGGATATAAGCGGCTTCACCCATATCTTTCATTGAGAAACATTTCCTTGACCAAGACTTGACAGTCTTAAGTGTCGAAACTTTGTTTTCAATGAGTAAGATATCATCGTCATATAACCATAGAAATAATACTATGCTCCCACTGAATTTTATGTATACACAAGGTTCATCTTCGTACTTGATGAAGTCAAACTCTTTGACCGATTCATTAAAATGAAGATTCCAACTCCTCGAAGCTTGCTTCAACCCATCTTATGGATCTTTGCAGCATGCATACTTTATTAGAATTCTTTGGATAGACAAAACTTCGGGTTGTGTACTATACACATCCTTAAGAATCTTTCCATTTAAGAAAGCCATTTTGACATCCATTTGTCATATCACTTAGTCATAATACACAACTATGGCAAATAAAAATTCTAATAGACTTTGGCATTGTAACTGACGAAAAGGTTTCAACATAGTCAATACTATGAATTTCCCAAATCCCTTTGCTACAAACCTCAGCCAAGTATACACCTTCCCATCCATGTCGGTCTTGAAGACCTACTTGCACCCTTTAGTTTTTACACCTTCAGGTAGCTCAATCAAGTTCCAAACTTAATTATCAAACATGAATTGTAATTCGGACCCCATGGTTCCTAACCATTTATCCGAATTAGGAGTGGACATCGCCTCTAGATAGAAAGTAAGTCCGTCATTCTCAATGACTCCCACTTGATTACTTTCCGATATGAGAAATCAATATTTCTCAGGTTCGGATCGTAACCTATCCAATCTACGATGGACTTGTGTAACTTAAACCGGTTCCACAACTCTTTGTGAACTTGGTTCCGTCTCTACTCTTGATTCCATGTCATTTTCAGGTTCTTGAACTCCTTCAAGATCAATCTTACTCCCACTAAATCCTTTATTGAGAAACTATTTCTCAAGAAACGAATCATATAGAGCAACAAACATTTTGTTCTCTTTGCGGTTGTAAAATTAATATCCGAAATTAACCTTGTCAGATTTGGTGCTATCTTATAAGAGACAAGTCTCTTTACATAAGATTCGCAACTCCAAATCTTCATGAAAGACATTCTTTCATGCCACATTTCATGTGGGAACTTAGGAGCCGATTTAGTAGGGACACAATTCAGTGTAAACGCATCAATTTCTAATGCATATCCTCAAAAGTTAATAGGAAGGTCAACTTTGACTCATCATCGAACGAACCATGTCAAACAAGGTTCAATTCCTCCTTTCAGACACACCATTCAAAATGGTGTTCCGCATGGAGTCAACTCTGAAACAATTTCACATTTTTGAGATGATTGTCAAACTCTTGGCTCAAATATTCATTACCTCGATCTAATCGAAGTACTTTAATAGTTTTGCCAATTTATTTTGTACTCTATCTTGAAATGTTCGAAATAGGAGAGAGAATTAGTGGAGGGAATAGTAAATTATAATAGTGTTGTGAGTATTAAAACAATGTAGGAGAGAGAATGAGTGGAGAGAATAGTAAAGATTTCTTTGCCAAAAAAGGAAAGTAAAAGCTATTAACGGGACACCCAAAATGACAAAATGAGAAACTACTATTGGGACGGAGGAAGTATATAAATATATAAATTGAAGTACGGCAGTGAGTGAGTGATGATCGCTTAAAAAACAAGATTCATTTATGACTTAAAAATTTGACATAAAGGAATCAATACAGTATTCTAAATTTGCCACGGTTAAAAATTTAAAATTAACGAATAAGTACAATGTACTAAAAGGTTCAAGTAACCTCTTTTCCTTAAAATTATCATGGCCTCCCACGGGCCAAAGTGGCAATTAAATTTATTTCTTATGTCACACTCATGTAATCCCTACTAGCTATTTCCCATCTTAATTCACAAAAAAAAAAAAAAAAATCATTTTGAATGTCTCATAAGTTATAAAGTCTCATAACGGACATTTAAAATATTATAGAATATTTTATTCCAAAATAGCAGTATTTTTTAAGAACAAAGATATTTTCTTAAAAAAACAATTTTTAAAATGTAAGAAGAGTTGGTCTTATAAAAAACTAGTTTTTTCTTAAGATATGAAAAAACGTGTTTTCAAATTAAGCGGTGGCAATTTTGTAAATACTGGCAACAATGTTCAAAATAAACGGTGGCATTTTTGTAATTACCGGTTTCCCGTTTATGCCGATTCGTTTAACAAACTGCCAGGTGTGATAAAGTGCCGATTCATGTATCACAAATTGCCGGTGAAAAAAGTGCCGAGTACCAATTTAACAAAGTGCCAGTGTAAACCTGACACCGGCACTTTGTTAAAACTGGCACCACTTTTACACGGCACTTTTATATACATGAACCGCACTCTTCACACCGGCACTGCTCAACTAACACTTGGCACTTTGTTACACTAATATTTTTGCCGGCTCTCAAAAATACAAGCACTCGGCATTCAAAAACATGAACCGGCATTCAAAATCACGTGCACCGGCACTCAAATACACGTACACCGGCACTCAAAAACACCGATAATCATTTTTGCTTGGCATTCAAAAATATGGACCGGCACTCTATTTTGCAATGCATCGGCACTTGATTATACACTAACGGGCACTCTGTTATATACCAACTGGCATTCTATTTTACACAGACTGGCACTTGATTATACACTAACGGACACTCTGTTATATACCAACTGGCACTCTATTTTACACAGACTGACACTTGATTTTGGTACTCCTTATCTCTTTCTCACCCACACAGACCCACACATTTCTTCATATCTTCACAATCCAATCATTCACACCCAGAAATCAAAACAAAACAATGGCCCGCAAAATCAAATTGCGTCACGAGATGGCAATTGTGACCGGAGATCGGTATCTCGAATTTCTGTTAAATTTTGTTGAGAAGCAAGCTGGATCTTTGATTGAAGGTGGAATTGCTTTGAAGCTTAATCCGATTGGGCTTGAATCCCTAGTAGAGCGCTTGCGGAGAAGTCGTCGGATCTGTACGAAGTCATCGGAGAAGATGGAGATCGCCTGTTGGATTTGGATGTGAAGGAGGATTGATTGGCCGGAGAGGGAGAGGTTAGGCTTGGGTGTTGGGTGAGGTCGCCGGTTATTGCGGCTAGAGAGAGAGAGTGCGTATAGTGAGAGAGAGAGAGAATGGGCATCAGTCCGTTGAGTCCGTTGTTGAAGGGAAAACACGTTTTTTTGTAAGCTTAGAAAAAACGCGTTTTTTACAAGTTTTTGGCATGTAAGAATAGGAATTTAAACTAAAAAAATAAGTTCAAGTGAAAAAAATAATACTTTTCTCATCTAACAAAAAAATACTTGAAAATAAAATAAAATAAAAATTCTAAAACTTATGGATTAAAAATGAAATACACACATAAAGATGAACATAAAAAGAGCACCCGAAGAATGAGTGAAAATTAAAAAATATATATGAAGCGAATCCGGAGACTTGCTTAGGGTGGAATGGAGACCGGATTAAGGGAGGAGGTGGAATCGGGGGAGGAAAATAATTGGAGAGATGAAATTAGATTTTCTAGAGAGTTTAACAATGTTTAATACTACCTCCGTTTCAATCTAAACGTCTCAACTTTTCTTTTTGGGCGTCCCACTTAAAATGTCTCAATTCCAAAATGAAAACTTTTTATTATTTTTATACTCTTCCTACCCCACTCATTCTCTCTCCTACTTTACTTTTACACCCACAACATTCTCTCTCATAACTATTCCACCCACTCATTCTCTCTTCTATTTAATTTTTAATACTCATAACATTTAAACTTTTTCTCTTTCCTACCTCACTTTCCTTAATTCCCATGCCGAACCCATTATTTTAGGACATTTAGATTGGGACGGAGGGAGTATATACTATGGTACAAGTTAAACCCTAATTATGGTTTTGGGCTTGTTTTGGATTGGACTCGTTTTATTGTTGTGGGCTTTGACCCTTTTTTTTTTTTTTTTATCTAATATGAGTAGTATTAACAATGGTGTAAACTGTTGTAAAAAACTTTTTAATTACTAATTAATTCATTTGCTAGTTTATTTCTTTATTTAAATATATTTTTAAAAATGAATATTTTATTTTTAATTATGAAATTTTTATATTATTATAATCTTATTTATTCATAACGAAATTATTCTTCTAGTTCTTAAATGTAGAAAACCATATCTTTTACATCCGGTGCAAAATAAATTTTTATTATTTTAAAAAAATGTATTTTCAACGAAATTGTCCCTATTGTTAAATTCTACTATTTTTTTGAAGAAATAAAAAAATAGTTCATATTTTTTTTGTTTGAAAAAAAAGTTGTGTTATAAATTTCTAACAATTTAATACATTTTTAAGGTGTTCAATACTTGGCAAAATTTGATTGATTGGGTGCACAATATGGGATCTTCTCTTGGATATGTTATTGTCATCAAAAGATTAATAAATAGCTCATATTGATCTATTGTTCAATTTAAATGTGATCGTGATAGAATATATAATAGTAAGAAAATTTCTAGTAGAAATACTGGCACAAAAAAATTGGTTGCCCATTTGAATTGGAAGAAAGATGCATGTAAGAGGGTGATGGATGGATATTAAATATAATATACAATCTTGACCCTGCTTTGAACTTGAAAGGTCATCCGTATGCAAGGCGATTGCCAGAAAATGAAGCTCGAATAGTCAAAGATTTGACAAAAAAATTTGTAAAACCACAGGCTATCTCGAGGACTCTAAAGCAACAAAATGAAGGTAATGTATCTACTGTCAAAAAGATATATAATGAACGTCAAAAGCTTCGTGTGACGGAGAAATCAGGTAGAACTCAAATACATGTTGTTTTGACATTTTTACATCAAAATGACTATATTTTTTATAGTCGTATAAATGATACTACCAATGAGTTAGAAGACTTATTTTTTGCCCATCCAAAATCATTGAAAATCACACAACAAATCGAGTGGAGAGTCTGCTAAGTTAAAACGATATTTGGAGTCCTCACATTCAGATTTAGAAAGATGCATGGCCCACTATTCGACATAATTTGATAGAAGAGTTGGTCACTTATGATGCAGAATATATTGAGATGTTTGGCGTTGGAGTATGGTTAAATGTTTATAATTCATTGAATTTCTTTGAGATTGATAGATGTGCACTTCCCGAGCATCGGATGAGTATGCCTGAAATGGGTGTCCTTATTGCTTCAAAGTACAATGTGATATTACATGTTCTAAGCATTACAGGCAGCATGACGTACTTACCGCTCCGATCTAGTCCGCCCCCATGGTATCAACATGTTGCTATTGCAATCGGATACGTTAATAATAATCATTACGTCCAAGTAACACTGACAGGAGGGTATCCAATGCCTACTCTCATGCCACAGTGGGTTCATTTCAGATATGATTGTGCAGCTACATGAGTTACTACATACATGACTCGAATTAACAGTTATGAGCAATATTTACGCTCTAATCATACTACTGAATTTGTTGTATTAGATTGACTCAAGAAATGAAATGAGATGACTTCTTTTGAATTAAATGAATTTTTAATTTCTTTAATTTTAAATATTAATGAATGTAAATTATTTAATTAGGACACATTTTGCATAATTTTTTTATTAAAATAAGAAAAAAAACTTATTAAAATTACCTTAAAAAATTAAAATTTCAATATATGTAAGTCTATAAAATATTGTACTATGTAAGGAGGATAATATGAGTATGTTTATATAACTTGTTAAAATTGATGAAAAAAATAGACAAAGTCTTTAGTGAACCGGGTCTGGAGGCCGGATGAGTCAGCAATCAAAGTATAATAACCTTTTGGTATAATAAACTTATTTAGATAAATATATAATATAAACTATAAAATATATTCAAAAAATAAAATCATAAATTAAACTCCAATTAATAAATCTAAAAGACTAGTATATAGTATATAGGGAACAATATAATTAGGTTGAAAAAGTCAAAGGCTAAAAAAAATTAAAGAAAAAGTTTCAATATTGATTAATGATAACTTTTCACAATTAGCAATGTTGGTTTAAAATATCTAGGTTATTTACACATTAATTTAATAAAATAAATGTGCAAATAGTAGGACCCTTAAATTTGTACAACAATTCGAAATCCCTAATATAATATAGAATGTAATATATGTCACCAAATTATTCTCGCATATCCTCTAAAATAAAATGTGAGTAACTCTTGTGAAAAACTAGTTTTTCTCAAAATGTTATAAAAAAAACTAGTTTTCAGAACCGTTCATCACTCTTATTAGTTAGACTTAGTGCTTTAAAACTAGTTTTTTTTCTTATGTTACGAAAAAACTAGTTTTTACAAAATTTTGACCTAAAATGTAAATATATTATTAGAAATATCTCGTTGTTACTATAGTAATCTCGCGTATCCTTTAAAATGTAAATATGTTATTAGAAGAAAGACCTCGTGTTACCGTAAAATATAATCATGTTATTATATAAAAGTCAAAAGTTGACTATCGTCCCGTTCGACTTCACATGGCCCGAATCCCTACATATAGCTGAGGCTCAAGAATAGAAAGAGGGAGAAAGAGAGGGAGGGAGAGAGAGAGAGAGAGAGAGAGAGAGAGAGAGAGAGACAGAGACAGACAGGGGGGGGGAGAGTTTTTCTTGACTCACCGTAACATAAATTCTTCAAAGTTTACGAAAAACTTACAAGATCAGGAGGAAGAAAATGTCAATAGAAGCTCTGGCAATGACAGGAGCAGCCTACATAGAATGTGGCATCAACTTTGAAGCCTACGACAGCTACGAACAGCCACCACCTGCACATCTGTTACCACTTGAACATAAACCGACGGCACCTGAGGATGAGAATATGGGCTCAAAGGGTGGCAAGAAAAATGAAGTTGAGGGAGCTCAAGATAACGAAGATGCACAAATGGGTTAAGGTAGTTGTTTCTACAAGTATAAAAACTTTGCGGTATGAAATGATAGACATATTTAGTGAATGAAATGTTCTACTTTGTAATGAAGAAAATTGTAATTAAAACTTGAAATTTCTAAGAAAAAGGGTATATATTGAGCTAAATATCGAAAATGCACCAAAACGATGGAAAGAAATCCACTGCAGAAACATCAGAAAGAGAACTGAAGCAACTTATCTGCATCAGCCAAAAAGCTGTAACTCAAGCGGGATCAGGTATACCCTTTCTATACGGAAGGTTTGGGGTTCGATCCCCATAAATGGTAGATTTCACTCTCCAAGTGTGACCATTGTAATAGATTAAGTTATAATTTATTAAAAAATCTAATTTTGTATAAAAAAAAAACAAAAACAGAAACAAAACTTAACTGCATCAGCAGCATATTTCCACACAAAGGTAAGGAAAAAAACAAAGAAAAATCATAGTATACAAACAATTCTTTGATAGAGCAACAAGAAGTCACCAGAAATTGATTGGAAAAATCATAATTACCAATATCAAGCCAAGTCAAGAAAGGAGAATTCATTATACAAAATGTACTCATGTTAGGAAAATCATAAGGAAATAGGATGAATGAATGTACTTTATCTATTATAACTAAAACATGCAAATGTAAAAATACTTGTTATTTTAACCAGTGAGGCATATATGCTTCATTCATAATGCCAAGATCTACAACAAAGAAAATATATATACTGGTTATACTTTATAGTCTATTACCTTATCTTCCACCGGACAATTCAATAGCATCTTGATTATGAATAGAATCTTCTCCCCAATCAAATCTTCTTTGTATTCTTTCGTACTCTTGCCTTCGGGTAACTTCAACATGCTGCCATTCTTCCCATCTCTCAGCAAGCCCTTCTCCTTCCAGCATCCGAACAACATCTGACATTGTAGGGCGGTCCTCTGACGCTTGTGTGCAAAGCAATGCTACTTGAATCATCATCTCCACTTCTTGGATGTTGTAGGTCCTACCCAAGTTACGATCTACAATAGCTTCCAACCTTTTCTCCCTTTCCAGTTTCTTGACCTTCAACCAAATAGTCAAAATTATCAACATGCAGCTACCAAGAAGTAGATACCCTAATACTCGAAAAACGGTAATACTAGAGATCTACTCTAATGTCATGAAAATGGACTACGCCCGACATGACATGTATCATATCAGCATGACACTCTTAAGCCAATGCCTAATAAGGTCATATTATATGGCACCTAAGAGGTCAAGTGCGAACTATTTAGATTCAGCACATAAATGAGAAGAGGGGTAATATAAAGCAAAAATATTAAGGGAAAGTCTCCATGCACAGAAACTAGCGTCACTAGAATTATAGAGCATTATTCATATTTGATGACATAGTGGCATAATACTGAAGATCAGACAAGAAGGAAAAGATATACTCCCTCGGTGCCATAATAAATGTCACACTTTCCTTTTTTGGTCTGGCCCAAAATAAGTGTCTCATTTCTAAATTAGGATATATCTTAGTGCTATTTTACCTTGGTACAAGCAATGTACAAATCAGTAAACCATATTCCTTAAAAAGTTTGACAATTCAAATGTGACATTTAGCATGGGATGGAGGGAGTATAGTGTAGAAGGTTGAAAAGTTAAGACGTCATTTATGCAGCTAAAATGAGAGTCTAGGGAAAGAAAGTTCACAGGTAAACATTATCTGAATACAGCAGTCAGCAAGTATATTATGTATGGTAGGTACCACGAAAACGAATTCTGAGATGAACTATCAGGGTAACCAACATATAGTTTACATAGAAATTGAAGACTGAAAAGCATTAGATATCAAGGAAACAGTGAAAATTCAATGTGTGTGTGTGAGATACAATATACTTCCGGATAATTTAAGTAGAAAGCAAACAATTCTAGTACAAAATATCATAAACGCTTTTAAAAGTGATTGTCCAGGTGGGGTAAAGGATAAAGTATAAGTAGAACTTTCAACAATATATTATAGGCATGGGAAGAGCAAACAAATTCCATTTTGGTTTGCACCTACAAAATCTCATTATCTTTTTACTATGTTGAGCAAATAGATATGCTTACACGTCACTGAAGCATCACCCGAGAGGATAAGTATATATGAAAAGAACAGGAGATACGAGCACAAACCAACAAGTAACTTGTCAATGTAATCTTACATGGTCAAGCAACAAGACATCGTCTTCTTCTTCAAGGCGTGAGAAATCTATAGCCCTTTGACCAGTTACAAGTTCCAAAAGCATAATCCCATAGCCAAAAACATCTGTCCGTTCCGATGACTTCCCCGTGGACAAGTATTCAGGAGCTATGTGACCCATCGTTCCACGAACTTGTGTTGTCACATTAGTCTTTCGAACATCGACCAACTTTGCCAAACCAAAGTCACCAACAACAGCTTCAAAATCTTCATCGAGTAATACATTAGCAGCCTTAACATCCCTGTGAATAATTTTAGGGTTGCAATGTTCATGAAGGTATTCAAGCCCACGAGCTGTGCCTAAAGCCACTCGTTTTCTTGTAGACCAATCCAAAACAGCTTCACCAGGTTTAAGCTCTGCTCATGGTTCAAAAATAATTGTTGAAGATCTTTACGAAAGGGACAAAAAGAAACATGGACTCTTAAGTGATAAATGAGTTAAAAGTGTAAGAATTGATCTCCAGGAACATGAAAATAATCACCCTTAAACTTGTTTGCTTTCAATAGTACATGGGCAAGAATTAGGTTGACAAGGGTATATGAAACGGTGCAGGGAGTCTTCAGCATTTTATCATAAATTTACAAATCTGAAAGAAGTATACATAGAAATGAGAAAACCCTAGCAAGCCAAGCGATGTAAGAAATACTCCCTCCGTCCCACCCGAATTTGGACAAAGTTACTTTACACGGAGATTAAGGAAAAGGTAAATGTTGTGAGTGTAATTTAAAAATAGGAGAGAGAATGAGTGGAGGGAATAGTAAATTATAATGGTGTTGTGAGTATTAAAATAATGTAGGAGAGAGAATGAGTGGAGAGAATAGTGATTTAAGGTTTCCATTTTGGGCTGTCCAAATTCGGATGGGACGCCCAAAAAGGAAATTTGTCCAAATTCGGGTGGGACGGAGGGAGTACAGATGTAGCTGCACATTCAGCTAAAACTATTACTCCTTCCGTCCTATAATGAATGTCCAAAAAAAATTCACATTTGCTCTTGATCGAGAGAAAATTCGTTTTTTTTTTTTTTGGACCTTCATTTTGGGACAGAGGGAGTACAAAACTTAAACCATGCAGACCAAGGCTAGAATCAATATATCTGACTTATATGTACTTATGCAAAGAAATGGGAATCACATTCATGTGTATCTTCATAGGCCAATATTTCCCTTTGTCTCAATCTCCAAAAAAGAAAAAAGAAATAAGAAAAAGAAAAGTTCCACAAGCCAAACTGCTTGATCCCAGAACAAATTATGCTGGTCTAAAGAAAATAGATGCATTTGACAAATAGAATCTAATTAATTACTAGTGTTTTCTTCATCTTAGGTTAGGCACTTATGTAGAGAATACCTTTTTTCCAAAAAGATTTGGGCTGAAGAAGCCTAGAGAGGATGTCAACCAGGATATAGATTTTTCATGGACCATATCGAGGTTTATACATTAGAAATTAGTGAACAGCCAATGCGCTAAAATTCTTGTCTTTTTTTTTTTTTTTTTTTTTTTGAGGGGGGGGGGATGGGGTGAATTGTGTCTGATATTTATCTATTAAAGTTTAAATTTCATCTAAGAGTTATATCTCAGAGTTTAAACTGCAAATGTCACTATAGTTGCTAATAGTATAGCTTTTTTTTCCTTTGGATGATAATACTAGTCGGAGAGTTATATCTCAGGCATAAAAATTGTTCTGAGAGATAAGTCTCACATCTATTTTGGTCCCTTTATTTGCCTGAGAGCCAACTCTCAAGAGTTTTTTTGCCTTGGTAGTTGGTTATCAATGATTTTTTTACTCTGATAGCGCCATAAGAGTTGGCTATCATTTTATTTTATTTGATTCTGATAGTTATCAGAGCGGGCCGAAATTTAGGCCTGGAGCACTTGAATGAGCAGAGCCCACATAAATGAGGGCAGTCAGGGGTATTCTTTTTCCTAGGGGTCTTAGTGGAATTGCGAAAATGTCTCTCCTTCTTTAAGCGTTAATGTAGGCCGAGGGGCCTTAGAGGAATTGTCTCTAGTAGAAAAGAGGACTAAACCAATAGTCATGATTTATGTTGGAAAGAAAGGCGAGTCACATGAGTCGCTCTTGGCTGTTATAGATTTATCTGTCATCTAGGTCCAATGCAAGAATAACCACAAAGAGCATAATATTTCATCAAGAAGCAAGTATAAAAAGAACCTAAGAGTTCGCTTTTTTAAAACTTGAAGCAAGACACACTCCGGACTAACCAAATTATCAAGACAATGGTTCCTGGTGAAATTCAAGTTGATGATTTGCTAATGTGAAATATCCCTGAAGTCGGTACTTCATTTTCCAGATATTTATGTAGTTTGTTACTCTTTCACGCATGTGCAATGAACAATATTTATTTACTTAAATAACATTTCCCCTCCCCTGTTCATATTCTACTTTCTGATGACTTCTCATATCAGAAAAACTGGTTTAGCGGCGCTGCTCCATAACCATAACTTTACCCCAGATACAGAAAAACAAATATGCTTTGATTAAAGCCTCAAATCTGCGCAACACAGGCACTTGTATATGATGCCGACATGCATATGTCAACACTGAAATGTACTGAGTCAGCATATGGGCTACTCGTAGTCAACCATATCATGGATATGCAGAGATACCTTATGGGTAGTTTTATAGTACTTTTTAGTTCTGCATCTCTATTTTTGTTTTCATACTCTTTTTCTTAATTCTTTTCTGGTCCGTTTTGTCTTGGATGCTGTTATATCACTATTGATGCTGTACCGGTCTCAAGTACTCCCTCCGTCCCAATATGAATAAAAGGGCGAACCCCGGTGCGCCAAACGCTCCCCGCCAAGTGGGGGTTGGGAGAGGGAACCATTTGCTAGCGCCTTCCCCTGACAATTGACAAGGTTCGAGCCCGTGACCTTATGGTCACCAAAGGAGCAACTTAACCATTGCGCCAAGGCTCGCCCTCTCCGTCCCAATATGAATGTCCAAAAAAAATTCAAAATAGCTCTTGATCAAGAGCAAATTTAAAAAAAAAAGTTCGGACATTCATTTTGGGACAAAGGCAGTATAAGCTACGGAGTATATTAACAAGAAAGAATTGAGAAACTAATACCTCGTAGACGGTAGGCAACACTTAGGTTCTGCATGAAAGGATACACCAAGAGCCGTTCTGTAGGAGTGGTGCAAAACCCAATCAAGCGTAAGAGATTCCTGTGGACAGCCACACTTATCATCTCCACTTCACGTTGGAACGCTGCATCCCCACCAGGGCTCTCATAATCAGTCAGTCTTTTGACAGCAACTTTTGTATTGTCCAAGAGCACTCCTTTATACACCTTGCCAAATCCTCCCTGTCCAAGAACATTTTTCTCACTAAAGTTGTCTGTAGCTAGCTGTAGTTCCCTCCATGCAAATCTCTTTAATTGACCAAATGTAATCCTGCGGTCAACTTCCCCTGAGGATGCAAATATTAGAAATTACTCAGTGAAGGCTCAAGGCAACAATAGTTCAAATTCAGGACTTGTAACTATATTATACCATGAATGAACAAACATAGATCAAGTGATTATGTTGGTGTGAGTATGATACATATAAAAGCAAAATGCACATCATTCCCATGTTCTGCTTGAATATAAATTTATAGATAGATCATACTTTACTTTCAACTACTTAATTGGTCCAGAAGAAATTTGATTCATGTGTCATGGTTGAGCATCCAAATATCAACTGAACACGGTTACTAAAGTAATAATAATGATATATAAGCCCTCCTTCCCATTTTATACTTCAAAAACTTCCCTTTTGAGTGTCCAATCTTATACTTCAAAAACCCAAAATGGAAAGTTTTTAATACTTATTTAATGGGACTCACATGTCATACTCACAATAACTATCCACTAACTAATCCCTACCCCACTTTCATACCCAAAATGGACCTTTTTTTAATACTTCTTTATTCGGCTGCGAAACAAAATACAGATGTACAATCAAGATCTAACCAGATTATTGCCCTAGACAATACATAACAGATTACACCGGATGTTTAATCTTCAGATTGTACCAGATTAACTAGTTTCCTACCACGAGAGATGCAGATGCCAAATACCAGATGTGTTCCGGATGAACACTAGGTGCAAAGCAGCAGATGAGAACTCACTAGATTGATAATCTTTAATTATCTCAGAATTGACTCCAGAATTTTCCTTGGAACAATTCTAAAATCACAGAATAGATTGTGACTCTCTCTCTCTCTCTCTCTCTCTCTCTCTCTCTCTCTCTCTCTCTCTCTCTCTCTTGAATTGTATCTTTCTGCAATATTCAGCTATTAGGAGATATCTAGTATTTATACTAGCTTGCCCTAATCCTAGGGTTGCAGGAAACCCTACAAGAAAATTTGGCCCAGCCCAAGTCCGTCCGTGCGTTGCATGACCGTGCTAAACATACTGCACGCCATGCAAAACTTGGCAAAGCTACTGGATTGGCCAACCTTGCTTCGCACGTTGCCAAATTTCAAGGCATGGCCGTGCCAAAGAAAAACTTCCTTTTTCAGCTTAATTTAAGTCACATAATCCAACAATTACGAGGCAAGTTTAGTTACTGTTTTGGAGTCTCCAAATGAAAGCCATTCCTAACATTAAAAAAAAAACATTTGGGGGCAAAGTTTTTTACAAATAAGACATTCATTTGGGACAAAAAAAAAAAACTTGAAAATGGACATTCATTTAGGGGCGGAGGGAGTACATTACATCATTTCAGACGACTCCATATGAAGCTTGCGAACTTGGTCCAAGTCTAATGACTAATAGCTGCAACTTGATGGCGCATATAATGCCCGAGTCACATAATTGCCTCATTACTAAAAAACCTTATCCAAGTATCAATTTAAAAGAACGAAGGTTCATCATATTTCCATAAAGAAGGGGTCTATAGTCTGCATGTATACAAAATAATTTGATGAATCTATTCATATCGCGTAAAAAAATTCTAGAGATCAAGCAAACATTGAAATTAAGCATATCTTCTATAGCTCTACCTAGTGTTCAGAGTTTTAAGTGAAGCAAACCTGCAACATCAACAAAAACTTCGCGCTTGTATCCCTTATGCCTAGCCCTCCAGAAAAATAGAAATAAGCATCCAAGCAGAAGAAGAACCAGAAGTCCACCCACAATTCCAAATATTATTCCAACATTTGATTTCTTTGAAGACCCTAAAACAGTAATTAAAGAGATTAGTCTTTCCCAGTTAAAAATTCTACCACCCATGTTTTTACCATTATTCATAGATACATCAAATAACTAGTACCTCCATTTCTAGATGTGCAGGGGTGGGGTAGATTGCTGCCACAATTCAAGTTGTTTCCTGTAAAACTATTTAAGCAACCCAAGTCAATTTCGTCGCTGATATGAAAGCTTCCATAAGTTGTTTCAAGCAAAGAGCTTCACTGGAGAAACTGTGACGGAAAATGATTATCATACTTGTATTTTGAAACTTGGAATAAACGATCCGGTATTTGACCACTAAGGCTGTTGAAACCAAGCTGACTGCAGAGAGAAGCATCAATTATTCCATAAGCAAAAACAAACCAGGTTCATCTCTAGAATTCTAAATTTTCAAGGAGTTTAATTAAATTCAGTTTTGAAAAAAAAAATATCATTTCAACTACCTTCTAAATGGGAGTGATAACTTACATGGTATTCAGGTTTGGAAGACTGGAAAGTGAGTCTGGAATCACCCCTGTGAGATTGTTTTGGTCCAACATCCTGGTCGCATAAGGAGAAAAAGATACCTTAGTATAAAACATACACTAGTGGTATTCTCAATTTAGAAACTTTTCACTTACAAGAACTGAAGCTTCTTGAGGTTTCCAAGGGAAGCTGGTATTTGTCCAGATAAACGGTTGCTTTCCAAATTCAACATTGTTAGACTGGTCAAATTACCATACTCTTCCGGTATCTTACCCACTATTTGATTTCCTTGCAGAGCCCTGAAAACCAAAAAGCTCCAACATTGAATCATATATCTCTGTCTTTAAAATTTTAAATAAAATTTCCATCCATACAAGTCTGAAAAATATATATCAACGGAAGGGTAAAGGTTTTGATGGTCCCACATAACACTATTCAAAAATGCATCCATAACAGCCCTGATTATAGCAGTTTTCACTGGCTGGGAGAAGGGTAATCCACATATGGTCAATTTGCTTCAAAAGCATAGATATGAGAAAAACTGATAAACTTAGTATGCCAGAGTTTCTACAAGAGCAATATGATGATGGTTTAGTATTCTTATTTCAGTACCTCTGATTCAGTATTTAATTTATAATCCACTGTTGTAGAAATTAGTGATAGAAGAGGATTAAGGGTACTACATGGATTTAGTTCAACTAAGCTATTCTTGCAGAATTTCATGGATTTAGTTCCTTAAAGATACTCAGTATTACATTACATATGCTCAAAGACCATTATCTCCTCATATAAGCATTTTCAGAATATTTGGTACACTATATACCACAGAAAAAGATCTTTGTCAACCGGGGAGGCAGTACACTGTATGCCACAGAAAACCAAAGAGAACATATTTACACAAACATACTACTACATGCAAGATCTCAGAAACTCCAACTAAAAGTAACTTATTTATAGGTTGGGATTAATTAACTTTAGGCTAAACAAATGTGCACGAATTCAGATTTAAGTCATTGAACAATCAAACTGATTCTCATTTCCTACGCATACAATGTTTGAAGAGTCTTCAGAACTCCAATTCTAGGATGCAAGGATCCAGTAAATCCCATGAATGACATTGATCTGCAAACAAATTATGAAATCGTCATATAGATCCCAATCAAAGCCAGAATTTGAGCATCTATAGAACAAATGTAAGAGAAATGTGAAAACACATTATTCTGAGGAGGGACAGAGAAGTTGTCTTTAATTACTTACACAGATATAACATTGTTATTGGGGTCACAGATAACCTTAGACCATGTACAAGGGTTAACTTGATTCTGATTCCAACCTTGGAGCTGACTGTCTGAAGCATTCAGCGAACGCTTCAATTCGTACAGTGCATCTCCTGAAACAGATTACCACCAGTTCATGTCGTGCCAACCCTAATAAATCTTCATTCCAAAATTTTGTAAACAAAATTTACAAGAATCTGTTCGTCAAACTGAGTGAGAGCAACCCTTGGTGTTTATAGTCTTTTTCAGAGAACAATGAATGGAATTTAAAAATGAACGGACATATGTCAATATACTTGCTTCAATGTTCCCTAGGCAGAGAGATTGATCCAGCATTCTCAAAATGTAAGTAATATCAAGAGTCATCTCCTAATAAATAACATCATGAGACCCTCTATGCATAATTTAACCTTAGAGTTATGACATACGGCATGTCAGTTCTCCAACCCTATAATACAGCACCGCAATAAGGAAAAATGGATTCCTTTCTGAGTTTTGGTGGCCACTGGAGGGAGGTGTTCCTTATGTGTGCACTCTGACAAGTGGATGAACATAAAGATAAAGAATTATAAGCACAGCAGCGGTATAGGGGATCGATGAGAGAGAGAAAGGATGGTGTTCCAAGTAGAACTATCAATTATTATCCAGCATGGAAGTCAAGGAACAAACTAGAAGTGTTCTCTAACTACTCCCTCTGTCCCATAATGATAGTCCCATTTGACTATTCAAACATTTTAACAGCTTCTTTTCGTTTACATAACTATCCTTGATGAAGTTTAGCTATTACACCATTACTACCTTAGCAATTGTTCTCATTGGCACTATTCTCTCTCTCCCTCTTCTTCCTATTGGGCAATTATGAAAGTTCAATGATTTTAACCTATCAATTCAGGAAATGGGACTATCTTTTTAGGACAAACAACAATCGCAAACAGGACTATCATTTTGAGAAGGGAGTATTATGGTAGTTATCAAAAGGATGGCATTTCAAGTAGAATTATCAAACAGATGATGTTTAGTCACTCTAACTAATGGTCTTTTTGTGTGTGTGTGAGAGAGAGGGAAAAAGGATGGTGTTCCAAGTATTATGGTAGTTATAAAAGGCCATTAGTTAGAGTGATTAAACATGATATATTAAATATTTCGAGAAGCAAGTATGGCCAAATTACAATCACCATGAGCATATACCTTGGGCATCAGGCACTACAAAAGTTTGCAAGCATGCCAATAGGAAAAGAGCAAAGATCAGCTCCATCTCCGATAATGTCAATCTTTGTGACATGCTCAAGCATTACTGCATCATCCTCTTTGATAGCATGAAATTTTGCTACACAAACATTCCATCATGCATTTAATTTTTGCAATTGTATAAGACTTGAAAATAAAACCTTAAAGCTAACAAGAGGAAGGGTTTATGACTGAAAAGAAAAACAAGGACTTAACAAGACATAGAGAAAGGATTGGGTAGCAACATTAGTAAACAAAATGTGGAAATGGAGAGCATATTTCAACCATGTTTAAAATATATTGTGTTCCAGATTAGGCCTCTAATCTCCAATGGCAACATTATTTCATGACATTTCTCACCAGATATTTATGACTTTAGAAACACCATGTGGGTCCAGCTCTTCCCTGGACACCACTCATAGTAGGAGTGTTAGAATATCCCCAAGTATTAGGAATATTCTTTGTAAATATTGCATGTATATCTCGTAGTCTTTGCATACCCTAAGTATTAGGAATATTCTTTGTAAATATTGCATGTATATCTCGTAGTCTTTGTATAGAAATAGGTTACCGTGGATAGTATCGTGATCCTAAAATTATGACACGAATTGTGTAATATGTATAGGGTATTTATACCAGCTTGTTAATAAGAATTATTCACGGAATAAACTCTTTCAAGGAGCTCTTGTAGCACCAGATTGCCCTTTAAATGTTGTTTCACTGACTAACACCTTCTTCTTGGTTGGTTCTAGTATATCTCCTAAGTGCATCTTCTTATCTCTAGAAAACTTTTTAATATCAAATACATGCTAGGTCTGGTAAACATAGTACTAACTCGTTTCATGCACTAACTAATTGACCGCGCACATCCACAAACATCATGAATATCCCCTGCATTCCTCTTACATGAAAAACCTTAAACGGTTCCAACTTCCAAGACATAAACTGTAAGAGAGAAAGAAGAAGTTTCCTAAATGAAGAAGTTTCCTAAATCTCTCCAATTAGTTTCCTAATATCCCTAGTCTTCCTTTTTTGTATATTGTTTCCTTATTTCCTCATTCCTTCTTTGTATTGGATTCTAGAATCCTAGTCCTAGAAGTATTCTCTCTATTACTTGTATAAATACTCTTCATGGTGATCAATAATATTCTTGGGATTTATTTCATAAACTATTTTCCTTGTGTTTTTGATATGGTATCAGAGCTTCACCGTGTCCCTTAGCTTTTCTTTCCTCCATCTGTTCCCAGTGGCGGATCCAGAAAAAAAATTCAGTGTGGGCCAAAAAAATTGTTTTTTTTAATGATGCTATTTTTCCCAATGTTTAAACAATTGATGCTATTTTTATTAATTTATTAATTACTTAGCAAACAATTTTGTTTTTTAAACATTCAAAAAAAGAGATAATATAGTATATTAAAAGGACAAATGACGGAATGGTGAGTATAGAAGTCGAACCCAGAACATAAAGGGGAAATGGTAAACAACCTTCCGCTTGGGCAATCAAATATTAGAGTTGAAATGCATAGTTTCAAAAAAAAAAATTTTTTTTTTTTGGGGAAATTTGAGTGTGGGCCATGGCCCACTTTGGCCCTAAGGTGGATCCGCCCCTGTCTGTTCCGTCATATTACTGCTATGTCGAAGGTTTCAACCATCCCCAACCCAGCCGAACCCAACGTCCCCCTCATAGTTGTTTCCCTAATTCATGTCCTAAAACTAACCCCCACAAATTATATTGCTTGGAAAACCCAAATTGAAGCCACTCTCATTGGCTATGACCTCTACAAATTCATTGATGGAAGCCATCCCGTCCCATCCGAAAACCTAACAACCACCACCAAAGCCATCCCTGCCATCGACGATACCCCTGCCACCCCCTCCATCACCGTCTCCTCCCCTAACCCAGCCTACCAAACATGGTTTCGTCAAGACAAACTGATTCTTGGTGCTTTGGCAGGTACGTTATCTTCCGACTTGGTTCCCCTTATATCCTTATGCACTACAACCTTGGATGCTTGGAAGACCCTTACAAAAACTTATGCCAATCCCTCAAAAAGTCACTTTAAACAAATTAAGGATCACCTCAAAAATATTACCAAAGGTAACCGCACCATCACCGAATATATGAGAGACATGAAATCTTGTTCCGACCAACTTGCTTCCTCGTCGACCCATCGATCCCGAAGACATGGTAGATAGAATCCTCGACCAACTCAATGACCCAGATTTTGATACCGTTATTCATGCCTTCCAAAACCGAGAAAACCCCATCACTTTTGATGAGTTGCATGAAAAACTCATCAATAGAGAATTATCCCTCAAGCACAAAACCAAAACCAACCCCAACCCCTTTCCTGCCTCTGTCAACTACTCCTCTCGCCAACCCTACAACAACAACAAACAACCCTACAAAGGCACATGTCAATGGTGCCGTCAACCCGGCCACTTCCTCTCCCAATGTCCATCCTTCCATTCACAATTTCCCAACGTTACCATGCCTACACCCCCTCCTCGGCCTAACAACCCCAACAACAGCTTCCGCTCACCCAACCAATCCCAAAACAATCGGCCCTCCACCACCTTTCGTCCCACCAACCTCCATCCCTTTATGCCTGCCACTCGTCCCCAGCACCCCTCACCAACAATCCCCCTGGCTCGCTTCGATGGTGGTGCGGACACATCACGCCACCAACAATCTTTCCAACTTATCCCTTCACTCTCCATACAATGGCACCGAAGAACTCTTCATGGCGATGGCTCGGGTCTCTCAATCTCAAATACTGGTCTACCACTCTCCTTACTCCTTTTTCTTCTTTTAAATTAAATCATGTCCTTCATGTTCCCTCTCTGTCTCGCAATATTATCTCAATTTCCAAATTTTGTCAAGATAATAATGCTTCCATCACTTTCTCATCTTCCTCCGTTTTTGTGAAGGACAATCTCAATGGAAAAATCCTACTCCAAGGACAACCTAGCTCGGGCGTCTATGAATGGCTTCCTTTTCGCTCCGCTGTTCACTCTGCATTTGTCTCATCCGCTTCAAATTGGCATCACCGCCGAGGACATCCCTCTTACTGCTTTACGTCTTCTTAGCAATAGCTTTAGTTTAGACATCCCAACTGTTCGGGACTTTTATTGCAATTCTTGTGCTTGTAATAAAAGTCACAAAGTACCCTTTTATGAAAACACTATTCGTTCCTTTGGTCCTCTTGATATTCTTTATAGTGATGTTTGGACATCTCCCGTGTCCTCCTATAATGGTTACGAGTATTATATTATTTTTGTCGATCACTTCTCCAAGTATATATGGTTTTACCCCCTTAAACACAAAAATGATGCATTATCGGTCTTCTCTCATTTTAAACCTCTTGTTGAAAAATACTTTGCTCGTCCAATAAAAACCATATATAGTGATAATGGTGGTGAGTATCTTGGCCTTCGCTCACTTCTTACCTCCTTTGGCATTCAACATCTTACTTCTCCCCCACATACTCCCGAACACAATGGTTATTCTGAACGTCGCCATCTCCACATTGTTGAAACCGGCCTTTCCCTCCTCACTCCTCAATGCCTCTAAAATATTGGCCTCTCACCCTTGCCACTGCTTGTCACCTCATTAACCGAATGCCAACCCCTACCTTGAACCAAGACTCCCCATACTCCATCCTACACAAACAACATCCCAACTACCTTAAACTCCGTGCCTTCGGTTGTCAGTGTTACCCATGGCTTCGCCCCTACACCAACCACAAACTTGACCCTCGCTCCAAACCATGTGTTTTCGTTGGATACTCTCCCACAAAAAGCGCCTACTTCTGCCTCTACACCACCAACCACAAAATCTATACATCTCGCCATGTTAACTTAGTTGAACACATCTTTCCTTTTGCCTCTTCCCCCGCTCCTACCATTCCCTCTACCATACTTGATGAATGATGCACCATCCGCCTTCCCATCTTTCCCACAACCACCGCCCTCCCTCCTTCCCTTCCCCCAGCCAACTCCGGCCCACAGCTCCCTCCGCCCCCTACAAACCCTCCCTCGTCCCCAACCCAACACCACCCCGTCCCCTATTCTCCCAATCCAGCTTCTCTCGTCCCCCCCCCCCAACAGGGACGAGTCGTCCCCTGCTATAAGCCACACCCCCGCTGAACCAACATCTTCCACTTCCTCTGCCGAGTCTCAACGCCCCCCCACCGCCACCTCCTCCACCCGCAAAACCAGTTACCCGCTCTCAAAACAATATCCACAAACCTATACACAAACTCAATCTCCATGCCTCCTTAAACGATCCTTCAGCCAAACCCACAATCATAACCCATGCTCTTAAGAGTCCTGTGTGGCGTTCCGCCATGCAAAAGGAATTTGATGCCCTTATCCACAACAACCCTTGGGAACTGGTCCCTCCCTCTTCTTCTCAAAATCTAGTTGGGTGTAAATGGATTTTTCGCACCAAGTTCAATACGGATGGAACAATTGATCGTCACAAGGCTCGTCTTGTTGCCAAGGGCTTCCACCAACGCCCGGGCATTGACTACTCAGAGACATTCAGTCCGGTTATCAAGCCGGCCACAGTTCGTACTATTCTTACTCTTGCCACTGTTCGCGGGTGGCCTCTACGTCAAGTCGACATAAACAATGCCTTTCTTCAAGGCACATTGCATGATGATGTTTATATGGCACAACCCCCTGGCTTCATTGATTCCACCTTACCCTCCTATGTTTGCAAACTATGGAAGGCTATTTATGGTCTTAAGCAGGCCCCACGAGCTTGGTATAATGAGCTTGGTCTTTACTTACTCTCTCTTGGGTTCAAAAATTGTGTCTCCGACTCATCCTTGTTCACACTTCCTCGTGGCAATGGCATTATTTATCTCCTTGTTTATGTGGATGACATCATTCTTACAGGTTCTAATGTGGAGAGCTTAAATTCATTCATTAACATGTTTTCTAAGAGATTTTCCTTGAAGGATCTTGGCTCACTTTCTTATTTTCTTGGGGTAGAAGTGCTTCCTCACCCTCAAGGAATTTTCCTAAGCCAACAAAAATACATACAAGACCTTCTTGCAAAATCACAGATGGCGGAATCAAATCCAGCTCCAACCCCTATGGCACCGCACCCTTCTCTCTCGGTTTCTAAAGGCACACCACTCTTGGATCCGTCGGAATATCGAGCTCTTGTGGGTAGTCTACAAGGATGGATATCTCATTTGCGGTCAGCCATCGTCTCGGCTTATGCACAAACCTACTTCGCATCATTGGGCGCCTTGAAACGTGTTCTTCGATATCTTGTGGGTACAATTTCAAATGGGTTACTTATTTACAAGTGACTCGCCTCTAACTCGCATGCATTTACCGACGCCGACAAGGTGAGACATGGATACCTACGTCTCAACTACAGGGTATATTGTCTATCTAGGGAAGAATGCCCTTTCATGGAGCTCTCGCAAGCAGAGGACCTTGGCTCGCTCCTCTACCGAAGCGGAGTATAGAGCAGTTGCGGCTACCACAGCCGAAGTCATTTGGGTACAAAATCTTCTCCTTGAGCTCAACTCTGGTTCAACCGATTCTCCAGTCATCTATTGTAATAATTTGGGTGCGACATATGTGGCTGCGAATCCAAGGTTCCATTCTCGCATGAAACATCTTGGGCTAGACTATCATTTTGTTCGAGAGAAAGTCCAAAATAATTCCTTATGCGTTACATTTATCTCAAGTAACGATCGGCCAAGCGTACGCATTGACAAAACCTCTACCTCGGGCTCGGTTTCGAGATATTATGTCCAAGATTGGACTTGCCTCTCGGTCGTCCATCTTGCGGGGGCATGTAAGAGAGAAAGAAGAAGTTTCCTAAATGAAGAAGTTTCCTAAATCTCTCCAATTAGTTTCCTAATATCCCTAGTCTTCCTTTTGTATATTGTTTCCTTATTTCCTCATTCCTTCTTTGTATTGGATTCTAGAATCCTAGTCCTAGAAGTATTCTCTCTATTACTTGTATAAATACTCTTCATGGTGATCAATAATATTCTTGGGATTTATTTCATAAACTATTTTCCTTGTGTTGTTGATATAAACATCAAGAACTTCTTCACCGGAAGCATGCTAAATATATTAAATACTAAGGGGACCTCATCAACATGCTTCCTACATGAAACTACACTAAACATCAACTAAATTTCTTATCATTAAAATGTTTAAATTGTCACATGCTCCTGACCCGAATCCCAATCGCAAACTATTCACAAATAATGCATACCCATAAGTCAAATTTAACTGAAAGCTAGTTCCCCTGATCCAAACCCATTCGAAATAGTTGATGCCCATCTCTATAAACACAGAAACCAAGAAAAATTTTGAAGCCAAAACCTCAAATTCACAGAACCTGACCGTAGTTATAGTGATTCATACAAACAAACCCACATCAAATTACAAGTCTACGAAGAATCTAAAGACACCATTCATGTAAATAAACAAAAAAACAAGATTCTTGAAGCGCAGTAGCTTTCTACAAGTTCAATAAATCAAAAGGGGCCGAAGGAATGAATGAATTACCTGGGGATGAGTAAATTAGAAGAATTTGTTGGGGAAATTAATGGTCCTGGTTGAATCCAGCAAGCAAATCTAGAAAGAAGCTTCTTTCTGGTTTGTATGGCTTTATGGGTGTGGGTCTCTGTAATAATCACACTGGAAAACTGGAAAGTGAAAACATTGAACAATTTACTAACTGTATAGTATTTTGGTTTTTCTCTCTAACTTTCTCTCTCTATCCACTCTGGTGTGGGGCCCATACAGATCAATGGCGGATTCGTAGTGGCTTCAGAGATTTTGGTGTGAGATAAAAGGTGCGGTCTTAGCCTCAGTCTCAAAAGGCGTCTGCTGCCTATTTACCAACTTGGTAGGGTGGTCAATGGTTGAACTCGGGATCAAACTCAATTCATTAAAACATACTCCCTCCGTCCCACTTCACTTGACACTAATTTCCATTTTGATCTGTCTCACCTCACTTGACACTGTCCAAAATGAAAAGTTTTTACACTCACAACACCAATCAAATCACTATTCTCTCCACTCATTCTCTCTCCTACTTTACCTTTTCTACTCACAACATTTTCTTTAATTAATTATCTTTCTTACTTTTTCTTAGTTATCGTGTCACCTCTTTGGTGTCAAGTGAACCGGGATGGAGGGAGTATGATCTGATTATTGTTCTTTTATATATAAAAATTGTTTTGTGGGTTTTACACAAAAATTCAATTGGTTTAAAAATCCATATTTTCAACAATTAGTTATCTAAGTTTAATAAGCTGTAGTAATGTGGCATAGAAACTTACAAATTGTAATTTTTAAGGAAAACGTGTCATATGTTATGTTATGCACATGACATTTTAGGACAACTATCATTTTGACAGGCATATAATGAGCAAAGTGTAATATATTATCACCAAAAAGGGGATTTGAGATATGTGTGATTGAACTCCACAACAGTTTCGTTGAGTTTGAGGGCGCCAATTGCACACGGTCTCATCCAGCAGATCGAAAAAATGAGGTGAACGAAATGACCAAAATATCATTAATAAAGGGCAATAATGAGGGCCGACAAGATGCAAACGGAGAAACTGTTAGGAAAAATGTAACGAAAATTCGAAAAGGCTTTCTTTAAGAAAATAACTGAAAATAAATAAAATCGGAAAAATAAAATTAAATCGAGATGGAGAAAAGTCGAGGCTTGTGTTTGACACAATCTCCGTAAGAAGTAATTGCCCCGCACTGGTGCTAACGGTTATTGGCAATCTTCTCGTAAGATGCAACGACTTTAATTGTCGTTAATAGGAGCACTCCAAATTAACGACTTCGGCGAACAAATCTGAGTATTTGAAACTTCTGGACTTGAAGGAAATTTATGCTTCAAGATGCTTTCTATCTAACTTGCTAATGATAGTTGGATGACTGAATGAATGAAATTGTCAAATTGTTGGGGACTATTTATAGATAATGAAGAGTTGGGGTGTCCTTTGGGAATAACCACATTTGGCACCTGGTGGATTTCAGCCATTGGATCTGATCTTGATGGAGGGTGGAGATCATCTGGACCCGCCAGCACCTATTCGAACAGGCTCCTTGAACCATTCCAACCCTTTCGTCAATGACCTGGTTCATTGAACCTGACTTGAACCCTTTGGCGTGGATAGGTGTGAACCAGATCCAAGAGTCCTGCACCGCCCAATCCGAACGGGCCTAGGCCCAACCGCACCCATGCACTAGCCTAAGCTGAACCGAACCACTGCACCTGAGCCACGAACCTTGATCGATTTTTTTAAAAATCAAAGGCTCCAATAGCTCCTAGCGACGATGCGAAGTGCAAAGTGCGCCTCTAAAGCGCCCAATGCGGCCTTCGCGCGCTTCGCGAGTGTGATCCAATTTGAGCTAGTATAAAACTGGCACAATTGGGCTACTCCTTCCATGGTTGGCCCAATGGTCCACCTAGGTTGGCCCAAGGAGGAACAACTTGATGTCTCCTCCTTGTTTGCATCCACTTATAAACTAGCATTACTTTACATCTCAAAGCAATGTGGGATAACTCTTTCATATCCCATAAACTCTTTATTTTCTCATTTCAAGTTACAATCTTTACCCATTAATTTCTCATTCACCCGGAAACGGTTTTGAGTAAATAAATGCATTTTATTATTCTACAACAAATGTAGATTATAATATTGTAACTTATTTCATTAAATAATAAATGAAATCTATTTGAAAATTGGGTCAAAACTTGGTCAAACAAAGTTTCCAAAACCCATTTCCAACAATCTCCCACATAAATGACAATTAATGCATGTATGCAGATTCGTCCAAAAGTTCCGGCGAACTACTATTGCATCGGGATAGGTAGCTTATGGCCTTGAACCTTCCCTAGTGAAATACTATCGGATATACTAGCCATTCAGTAGCGCGATGCTTTGAACTGGTGGCTGTATAATGTATACCAAGACAACAGTATTCTGCTATACTCCACCCGTAGGTATAGGAATCATTAAAAGTTTTCTCAACTTATCCTCACCACTGTTGCAGGTGCACACACTTGGATATTCTGGGAATGAGTATGAAACAGGTTCCAAGTGTTTCTACCGAACTCAAAACTTAGTTTTCTCATTGAACCAAGGGTCTGGGATCTCCATTTCTCAAGGTTGAGTGTCCACTATGAGTTCTTTTGTTGTGGGTTTTAAACCTATTCCCCTTAACAGTTTATACAGTTGATCTCTATTTATACCTTTCGTAAACGGACCGCTATATTATCGTTTGACTATACAAGTTTACATAGTCAATTGTGATAACACCATTTTTGATCAACTGTCTAATGGTATTATGTCTACGACGAATATTTCTAGACTTACCATTATATATACTGCTCTGTGCCCTTTCTATTGCTGATTGACTATCACAATGTATCATAATAGCAGGCACATGCTTACTCCAACAAGGAATATCCTCCAAGAAGTTCTTAAGTCATTTTGCTTCTTCTCCAGCTTTATCTAAAGCTATAAACTCAGATTCCATCGTGAATCTAGCTATATACGTTTGTTTGGAGGATTTCCATGACACCGCTCCTCCACCAATTGTGAATATATATCCACTTGTGGATTTAGAGTCTTTTGTGTCTGATATCCAATTAGCATCACAGTATCCTTCTAATACTGTTGGATATCTCTTATAAAGTATCCCATGATTCATTGTATACTTTAAATATCTCAATATCCTTAATAGGGCCTTCCAGTGATCCGCACTGGGATTACTAGTGAACCTACTTAGTTTGCTCACTGAATATGCGATGTCTGGACGTGTACAATTCGTTAAGTACATCAGACTCCCAATTATTCTTGCATATTCCAACTGAGAAACTGGTTCCCCTCTGTTCTTTGCTAAGTGTAGAGTCAAATCTACTGGTGTTTTAGCCGGAGGGTCATTAATGACATCGAACTTTCGAAGTATATTTTCTAGATAATGGGACTGTGACAGAACTATTCCTTCTGATGTTCTAGAAATCTTTACTCCTAATATAACATCTGCTAATCCCATATATTTCATGTCAAAGTGCTTCTTTAACATGCCTTTAGTATTCATGATCAATTCATGAGTACTTCCCATTATCAACATGTCGTCTACATAAAGATAGACAATTACAAATGATTCAGATGTTCCTTTGATGTAGACAAACTTGTCACATTCATTTATCTTGAATCCATTTGACAACATAGTTCGGTCAAACTTTTCATGCCATTGCTTAGGTGCTTGTTTTAGTCCATGCAACGACTTAACAAGTTTACACACCTTCTGTTATTTACCTGGAACAATGAACCTTTCGAGTTGTTCCATATAAATCTCTTCATCTAGCTCTCCATTCAAGAAAGTTGTTTTCACATCCATCTGGTGTATCTCAAGATTATGCACGGGTGCAATTGCTATAAGAACACGTATGGATGTGATCCTTGTGACAGGAGAATATGTATCGAAGAAGTCATATCCTTCCTTTTGTCTAAACCCTTTGGCTAATAGCCGGGCTTTGTACTTATCGATAGATCAATCTGCCTTATACTTCCTTTTAACGATCCATTTGCAACCCAACGGTTTGCATCCTGGAGGGAGATCAATCAACTCCCAAGTATTATTATGCATTATGAACTCTATCTCAATGTTAATTGCTTCTTTCCAGAACGGACTATCCGGTTCAGATAAAGCTTCTTTAACAGTAGCTGGTTCGTTTTCTAACATATATGATTGAAAATTAGGACCAAAAGACTTTTTCCACTCTTGCCCTCTTACTACGTCTAGATCCTTCATCTTCTTCTCGAGATGGACCATTTGTAGCTTCATAAGTTCTCTTATTAGAACTTGTATCTTTCCTATCCTTAGAAGGAAAGATATTTTATTATTATTTTTAATTTATTATTATTATTATTATTATTTAATTATTATTAATATTATTTTGTTATTATTATTATTATTATTATTATTATTATTATTATTAATTATTATTATTATTATTATTAATTATTATAATTATTATTGTTATTTTATTATTACTTTTTTTATTATTTTATTATTTTATTATTATTATTATTATTATTATTATTAGAATGAGAAAGTAGAAAGTTGTACCTTGTGAAATATGAGTTGTACATGAAGGGCACCATTTTTCGGAAAATATTTTACTTAGGACAATGTCAGTAAGTCGTTTTACTTAGGAAGGGCGTAAAATATTTTCCGAAAAACATTTTCTCCATTTTTCGAAAAACAACCAAACACTGAAAAACGAGTTATTTTACAGAAAATATTTTACGCCCTTCAACCAAACAACGAAAAATGTTTTACGGTGTTTGCGTTAAACAACCAAACAACGGAAAACGAGTTATTTTACGGAAAACATTTTTCGGAAAACGTTTTCCGAAAAATGTTTTTCTGTAAAATGTTTTACGGCGTAAAATGTTTTACGGCGTAAAATGTTTTACGGCGTAAAATGTTTTACTTAGGAAAATGTTTTACTTATGATTATTATTTTTATTATTATAATAATAATAATTATTATTATTATTATTATTATTATTATTTTATTTATTATTTTATTATTATTATTATTAGTATTTTATTATTATTATTATTATTATTATTATTTTATTTTTTATTATTATTATTTTTTTTTAGTTATTATTATTATTTTATTTTATTATTATATTTATTATTATTTATTATTATTTATTATTATTATTATTATTATTATTATTATTATTATTATTAATTTATTTATTATTTTTTATTATTATTTATTATTATTATTATTATTATTTTATTTTATTATTTTATTATTATTATTATTATTATTATTATTATTATTATTATTTTATTATTATTAATTTTTATATATTATTATTATTTTTATTTTATTTTATTTTATTTTTTTTTATTATTATTTTTTATTATTATTATTATTCATATTATTATTATTATTTTATTATTATTATTTATTATTATTATTTATTATTATTATTTTTATTATTATTATTATTATTATTATTTATTATTATTTTATTATTATTTTATTATTATTGTTATTTTTTATTAATGTTTTTATTATTATTGTTGTTATTATTTATTATTATTATTTATTATTATTATTATTATTATTATTATTATTATTATTATTATATTATTATTATTATTATTATTATTATTATTATTATTATTATTATTATTATTATTATTATTATATTATTATTATTATTATTATTATTATTATTATTATTATTAGAATGAGGAAGTAGAATGTTATACCTTGTGAAATATGAGTTGTACATGAAGGGCACAATTTTTTGAAAAATGTTTTAGTTAGGACAAGGTCAGTAAGTCGTTTTACTTAGGAATGACTTAAAATGTTTTTCAGAAAACGTTTTCTCTATTTTTCGGAAAACAATCAAACACCGAAAAATGAGTTATTTTACAGAAAATATTTTTCGGAAAACAACCAAACACCGAAAAACGAGTTATTTTACGAAAAACATTTTCCGAAAAACAACCAAACAACGAAAAATATTTTACGATTTTACGAAAAACAACCAAACAACGAAAAACGAGTTATTTTACGAAAAATATTTTCCGAAAAATATTTTACGGTGAAACAAACGGGGCCTAGAGGGAGATAATTTCCCCTTCCCCCATTACCCAGCTCCGCCTTTGATTTTATTTGTCTTATATGGTCAATTAGGTGTCAAACGAACTACACACTGAATTTTATATCTAATTAAATTTTTTGTTGATCAAAATTATTGATTTGTTATATTTTAGTTTCCTTTTAAAACTCATAATTAAAATGAAATCAACTTGATTTGTTTTATTAATGTGAGTATTCTTTAGTTAAGAAAATTAAATAAATGTATTATACAATTTATGTCATGTGTGATTTCACATTCTCTTTTTATTAAGCTATTTTATTTTTATTTACATTTTTTCTCGATTTCTATTAATGTTCAGGAAGAATTTTATTTTAAAATTTAAAATTATTTATGACAAAGGATAGTGATATATGCTTAAATAATTTCAAATATTGTATGAACATCTAAACTGACATAATTCTGTGGTAACAATAAGCATGATTTTTTTATAAACTTTTTACTCGTGAAATGGTATGTAAATATTATCCGCGGACATATTTCTATAGGTAATTACGTTGGTTGTTGACGAAAATTTCGTAGTTAGCGGAATTTCTATTTTCGTAAAAAACATTGCCTCAAACCGTTAAATTTTCATCTGTAAACATTAACTTTTCGTAAGTAATACCAGCCGAATAATTTCGACAGTAATTTTCGTAAGTAAACACAATGTTTCTATTAGTGTAACAACAAATATGCTTTAGAAATAAAACACAGCAATGATAAATATTTTGTTCTACTCCCATTTTTCCTAAATGAATGTAAAATTAATAATCAAACTTGATCTTGATCAAGAGCAAATTTAAATATATTTTTGACATTCATTTAAGGACGGATAGAGTAGCTTCTACTACATGTAATGGATGTGTAATAAAATTTGATGGGCTGAAGATCTAAAAAGTAATTTGTATCTATAAAGAAAACCTCATCTAGCGTTCGTAGATGCTCTATCCGCATCAGCACTGGCATTGGCGGCTACTCCATTTTCAACACTAATAATTGATTATAGGTGATATTAATGAACGAAAGTGTTATATTTTAGGGCTTTTTCTGGTGCACATTTTTAGAAATGTAGTATTTTAAAACAGAGCATTTTTTAAACGGGTTTTTTTTATGTAATACAATTGGTAAATTATTTTAAAACGCTAATTGGAAATTTGAATACTTATTCACAATGACATTTTTATCCTTTTAGAATTAGCATGATTTATTTCATACGGAAGTATTTTTTTTCAATCATTCAGAATAATAACATAAAAATAAAAATAAAATAATATTATATTGATAAGCACTTGTTGGTTTTTATCCTTTTAGAATAAATTTTTGGTTTTCATAATCTTGGTATCAATTATATTTATTATATAGTGTTCTTTTAGTTATTTTAATGGATGATGAGTTTTCCTATTCATTATTTGTTATTTAAGTTTTCCTAAACCCTAAATAAATCAAAATATGAGTCTTTTGATAATCTCAAACCTATTTAACTTAAGTTCATATTAATATTATTTCACCTAATCATTCATCTCCCTTTAGGACTTATAGCATAAACAAAATAAAATTAATTTATGATGACGAATCTAACCTTTGATTTCATATCACTTTTCATATTCAATTCATTTAAATTAAGTTACATTAATATTTTATCTAATGTTCCATATTCTTGGACTTATTATATGCACATATATTTATTAGATGTTTTAGTTTTTTATTTAATTTAATTCATAAATAAAAGACTTTAATAATCTAAATATTATTTCACCCAATGATTCATCTCTCTTAAAGACTTATTGCATTAACAAAATAAAATTAATTAATGATAAATCTAACATTTGATTTCATATCACTTATCATATTCAATTAATCATTTAAAGTAAGTTATATTCATAATATATAAATTGAGATATTTTTGACAATCTTTATTTTGTGTTACTCAATGTTCCATCTTCTATAGAAACTTAATATAAGGACATATATTTATTACATATTTTCATGCTCAAATTACTTTGATTCATGATGGAGGAAATTTGGATAATCAAAAATTATTAAAGTATGAGACTTTTGATAGTTCTGAATTCCATCTTCTCTTATAAATTGAGAAAAGTATCTTTTTCGTCCTTAAAGTACTTTAAGTTTTACCTTTTCGTCTTTAAACAATTTTTTTTACTTAAGAATTTCTAACCTAACGTTTTAATGATTATGTAGTCCGTCCAGTTAACTGGCGTTAATTTCCCCGTCAACTTTGTCTGAGATGGCGCCTACCTGGCTTCTTCAATCCTACATGGCGATGAGTAAGCTCACTCAAACACACGGACAAGTCACGTGGGTATTTTTAGGCATTGAAATTCCCCCCAAAACAGTAAGCAACCACTTGCTCACCATTAACGCTGAGGAAAGACTAGGAGAGAGAGAGAGAGCGAGACGATTATTGAAGACTGTTGAAGGAGCAATCGAGGAAGAAATTGGAAGAATCAAAGCTCGATTTTTACAAAATAGAGTAAGTCTCTCCAAGAATCGCCTCGCTCTCTCTTTCTCCTAGTCTTTCCTCAGCGTTAATGGTGAGCAAGTGGTTGCTTACTGTTTTGGGGGGAATTTCAATGCCTAAAAATACCCACGTGACTTGTCCGTGTGTTTGAGTGAGCTTACTCATCGCCATGTAGGATTGAAGAAGCCAGGTAGGCGCCATCTCAGACAAAGTTAACGGGGAAATTAACGCCAGTTAACTGGACGGACTACATAATCCTTAAAACGTTAGTTTAGGGATTCTTAAGTAAAAAAAATTGTTTAATGACGAAAATGTAAAACTTAAAATACTTTAAGGACGAAAAAGGTACTTTTCTCCTGATAAATTATTAAATGCACTTATTATTGAAAGGGGGTCAAAGGCTAAAGAAGAAGAAACTTAAAAGTTAGAGGGTCCGTGATGGTGCAATCCCAAAATATCAAGTTTGATAATTTGATATTTAATGGGGTGCTACTATATACAAGGCACACAATGTACAAGGCATATTAAAATTACCAAAATACCCATATATATACTTTTAAAAAAAAAATCTTCCCCTCCCTCCCCCATTTCAAACCTCGACTGTTCTCTCTCTCTCTCTCTCTCAAAACAACGGCGAACCCCTCTCTCTCTCTACTCGACGAACCCGGCGACCACCACAACACCACCACCGGAAATGAAGACAAACCTCCCTCTCACCGGTGGAAAGTCCGCCTCTTCTTCCGCCGCTCCAAAAGTAATATAATCTCTTTTTAACCTAAAATTTAAATTTGAAAACCCAACAACAATTTTATGCCTAAAACCGATTATATAACTGTTAAATGTTGTGTAAACCTATCCAAAATGGTTCTAATTGTGATTTGGTAAAACAAATTAGGGTTTTTCGTTGGAATTGGTTACGAATTTGTGGGGGTATAATCTGGCCATGTCAGGGTGTGTTTCGTATGAACACACACGAAATGGTCACCAACATTTCGTGTAATGGCACACGAAATATCAGTTTACATTTCGTGTGCCAATACAAGAAATGTTGGTGACCATTTCGTGTTGTAGTACACGAGATACTTTCCACATTTCGTATATTAGGACACGAAATGTAAATTGATTCATCAGTTTGCATTTCGTGCTCTAATACACGATATGTGGTGAGGTTTCTCGTGTCTTTTTACACGAAATGATCACCAACATTTCGAGTATTTCCACACGAAATGTCAACTGATTCTTGAAAATTAATTGTCTCTTATTTAATTTTTTGTAGGGACGTAAACCTGCGACTGCCTCTAATAGAAAGAGGAAGGCCGAGGAGGCAGCTGCAGTTAGAGCAGATAAACGGAGCAAAAAGAAGAACGACAAGAATGTCGTGATTGAGCAGATTGTGGATTATGAGACAGATAGTGAGGGTACAGATTCTAGTACAGGGTCGGAGGAGGATTCATCTTCTCGTACTCGTTCCCGAGGTGCATCTGTGCATGAGGCACAGTTATCTAGTGATGATGAGGAGGAGGAGGAGGAGGAGGAGGAGGTGGAGAAGAGTTTATCTGTGAGGCCTCGCAAGAGGCGGGAGGCACGGGCCAGAAAGGGGAAAGGGACTAAGGATGAACAGTGGCAGCTTAAGAGTAACCCCGATGGCGACCCGGAGGAGGTTGATTTGTTGTACGGGTTTGGTCATCATCGAGCTCGTAAGATATGGGAGAACGCCACTTGTGAGCCGGTGTTGAAGCACCAAACGAGGCAGCAGATTCTAGATAAGTAAGTATATGATTTGTTTATTAAATAGCTTTATTATTTGTTGTTATTGTTTTAAACCTCCTCTGTTCCGGAAAAGCAGTCCCATTTTGACTTTTTGTTAAAAAAATCAAAATGGGGCTGTTTTCTAACAGAAGAGTATTAATTATAATGTTTTGTTTGGAATCAACGGGTTCTCGCATGCTTCTTTCTGGCGGATGATAGAGCTTGGTGGGCTCGTGTTCGAGTGCGGCCTCCATTACCTACATGATGCTACCATTCGTCGGCCTAGCATGGCGCTCCTAACGGCGTTTGTGGAACGGTGGTCTCCAGAGACTAATACCTTCCACATGCGGTGGGGGAGATGACGATCACTATGCATGACGTCACTCATATCCTAGGTATATTCTCGTTTGTTGTCTATTTTTTATAAATTACATAAATTTTATCAATTTCATAAATTTTATCAATTTTATTAATTATTTCATTTTCAATTTGTAGGTATCAGTGTTCGGGTGGCCTGTTACGAAGGCGGTTCCGAGCCTAACGTAGCCGGTATCGGGGCACGCCTTGATACATGTCGGAAGGACGACGTACTCTTTAGATGGCCTCCGCCGGTCCTTTGAGTCCCCTTCCGACATGGCGACGATGAGCGCGCTTCTACGTACATCATGTTCCTCCTTGGCTCCACATTCGTGGACAAGACTCGAGATAAGATGCCCTCGGACTACCTTTCATTGTGCGTGGATATTGACAGAGTGGGGGCTACATCTGGGGGCAGCTGCGTTGGCATATCTATACCGGGAGTTGGGGAAGGCATCTAGATACGGATGCAAGCAGATCGGTGGTTGTTTGAGTCTTTTAGAGGTAATATTTAACAATCATTTAATAATTACAACATGTATTTATGTTTATAACATTTTTAACTTATTTATTTCATACATTTGCAGGCCTGGATATACGAGCACTTTCCGGTTTTCCGGAGAGAGATTGACCCGTTATGGACGGAGGGCCAGCCGAGGGCTCGTAGATGGGTACGTACTGATACGGTCGGAAGGGATATGCCCCATCTATTGAAGTTCCGGTATACCCTGGACACGATGACGGTTGATAGGGTGAGTTAGTTATATTTAAAGTTTTACAAATTGTTATAATTTATTATTTCTGTTGACGGTGTCTAACAAATTCATTTTTAGGTTTGTTGGACTCCCTACGGTACCACCCCAGAGGCGCTTTTGCCGGTCTCATACTTCCGTGGGGTTATACACTTCCAGGATATCACGGAAGCGAATATGCCTGACCGTGTTACACGGCAGTTTGGGATCCAGCAGAAAATCCCCAGAGACCCCATATCTTGCGGCGGAGATTGTTCATTGATGGCCGGTCAAAAGGGGTACAAGAAGTCCTATGGAACGCGTGATGAGGTATGGGAGGATTGGTTAGAGGACGACTTGGGGGTTTTCGATCCAGTGCGTAGATGGGGGCCGTCCGTGAGCACATTTGATCCTGTTACTTCCACATATATGCAGTGGTTCCTGGCTAGGACTCATGTTCGGATTACTAATCCGAATCATGATGCCCTAGTTAACGTTCCACCACTGCCTAGGTTTGTAGAGGCACGAGGCATACTACTTCGGCTGCTCACGGATGACAGGTTACCCGCGGATGTCAAAGATCAGATTAGACGGGGGCACGATTTGTACGGAGACGCTTGATGATTATGTAGTTTAAGATTTGGTTGTTTATGTTTTGGGATATGTTCATTTTGGGATACAATGTTTGTATTTGTGATTCTGGTTTGTAAATTTTGGAATATGTTTGTAAATTTTGGTTACAAAACAAGTTTATGTTTTGGGATTTGTTGATAAATGATTTGTGATTCTGGTTTGATGTATTGGAATCAGTTTGTTTCAGTTTGTGTTTCAGTTTGTTTGTATCGGTTTGTTAGTTTCGGTGGGCTGTTTTTTTTTCTTGATGCGAGACCATCTCGTGTGCTTATACACGAGATGGTTTGACTCATCTCGTATATATACACACGACATGTTTTCTTTCATCTCATATGAACACACACGAGATACATTATTGGGTAGTTAGTGTATTTCGTGTAATGTACATACGACATAAATGAAATACGTCGTGTATATTTATACGAGTTATGATATTCCATCTCGTGTATAGGCACACGAGATGGTCTCTGTAATGAAAAAAAGCAGAGACAAGTGTGTATTGAAACAAACAAGCGATGTATCCATACATCAAAACTATAATTTAAGTACTACATCAAGTGATCCAATTTTAATATACTATATCCGTCCCAAAACTTCATACAAAAAATAATCAATACGCTATACACATAAACTATGGCCTATTTCCAGCAATTCGTGCTTCGTTAGCCATAATTGAGAGTCGGTTGAATGTTTCTATCCGAGTTACGTATGGCATGATCGGGTTACTTGCGCTTGGATCACGTTGCTCCCCGATATAGTGCTACTGATGGTATCGGGTAATCACTATCGGACATGTGCAGCTGCAAAAGTAATAAAATAGTCAAATATAACAAATTTAGAAAATATAGTTAAATATAACAAATTTAAATAAGATAGTTAAATATAACGAATTAAAGTATCATACCAATATAAAATGGTTTCCCACATGTCCCAACACAAGTGTGTGTACGTGGGTGGTCACATTCCTTGTGGTACGATCATTTGGTAGGCATGTGAAGCCAGTGGTTTGCGAGTACGAGACAAACACCACATTATACACCGTGGCTATGATGTGCCCTATCTCTGGGAGTATCAACCAATAATATTCCGAACAAGGGGAGGCATAGTGAGTAATGCGACTATAGAGCTCGTCCATATCTCTCCAAGGCATAACTCTCTCATAAAGCTCGCGGCGATGAAGCAGCTCCTTGGCACAATCTGAGCGCACTCTTTGCCACATCTCCTCTGTTTCGTATATTTGCGGCTGCTCTTGCTCTATATCCACAATTTCCATCACCCATCACATCTGTGAAGCCATCAATAAATGGGATAATGAGAGGGGTAAGTAACATCCTATGCACAGAAGTATGTATATCATTGACTTGTCCATTTTCACGACCCCGTCCCCGTCCCCATCCCCGACCTCGACCTCGACCTCGACCTCTCCCACGACCTGAAGCAGCTAGTGGTGGAAGAGATGTAGGAGTGGTAGTGTTTGATGGTGTAGTGTTTGAAGCTGATTTCGGATTTGGTGACTCCCGCGACATCAAACCTGATTGGGTTGATGCAATAAATGAAGATCTATACCTGCTGCTAGTGGAGGGTGGTGTAGTGGAGACTCCAAAATGTACGTCGATGCGCTCCCAATCTGACAGTACTCTACAACTGGTGGTTCGGGGTTTATTTGCCTTTGAAATATGATCCGGCTCAGAAGCATCTCCGGTTTGTGGATGTAGCCCTTCATTTATCGTTTGAAATAACCTTCTCTTTACCGGTCTAGGTGCGTTACGCGGTTCATTCAACACAACTTCAAAATCGGGTCCGGTGGGACGGTATTCTACTTCAATGTCCAACTTCTTCCAAAAATCATGAATCGAGGACAACTCAATCCGGCCCCCGAGTTTTGTATGCATGCAATCTCGTGACTACATGGAATTTCATGTGTTCTCCTCGAGTAACACCCAGCGGCTGAAGGATCCATGACATTATCCCCACAACGACTCCGCTCTTCTTTGATGATGTCCAAAGTTTGCCTTTGACACTCGCCCCAATATGTCGTGATACGAGATCACATGTCTTCATATCATTTGGAATTCTACTCTTTGATTGCTCCATAGTAGCTTTGATTGTTGTTATTTGGATTTCCATAATCTCATGAGCCTTTTTGAATAATGTGTCAAAAGTAGAAGAAGCACTCCCAGGCCTTCTTGACTGTTATGCTCACTCTCGGCCATTCGTGGTGTGGGTTCCGAAGTGCGATGGCGATACGTGTGCATCGACAAAATATTCGTAGAGTATGGAGCAATCCGAGTCTCGCGGAGGTAGGTCAATAAATCGGGATAAGATGCGTAATGATCGCAAAACAATTGCCAACGGGTGTCCCGCTCTTCGCGAGTAGCGGCGATATTGCTTCATTAAATCTCCTCATGAATGATAGTGCAAACTTCATTGCTACCGGTTTTAGCCAACGCTCTCCTTTTAACATTGACTTCGATATGCCTTCGACATAAATGGTGTGCGGTCTCGGGAAATACCATTTGGACAGCATTAATGAAAGCCAAGTCACGATCAGTTAAGAAAACAGTTGGCATGTGGGGAGTATGAAAAAGACTTTGCAAATTCTTGAGTGCCCACGTGTAATTCTCAGTCTTCTCATTTTGGAGGAACGCATATGCAATTGTGAAATTCTTCCCCGTTGAAGTAAATCCTATAATCTCAAGTAATGCCATTCCATAGCAGTTGGTGTTGTAAGTGCAGTCACCTTGTATCATTTAAAGAGAAATAAAGTTAGAAATGAATAAAATTGCAATTCAAAAAAAATGCATATGACTTGTGGAAAACAGATTCAAAAAAATCAAAAATTTACCTTGTACTACATATGGAAAATAGTTAAGCATATTCGATGCTCGTGGGTGAGAGAAGAATATGTCACCGATCATGTCACTCTCGTTAGCTTTCCTCATGAAGACGGTATATTGCTTATCCTCGAGTGCTTTTATGAACTGTTGAAGCGAGGATCTCCCTTGTCGTTCTTGTGACTTGCATTTTGTGAGGGCATTGTGGACGTGTTTCAGAGTACTCACGTTCTTCTCATCCTTCCTCTTTAACATTGTTAGAATGTTATTTGGACGCACCGAAGACTGACTTGCGCTACACACCTCCTCATATTCAGAACTAGTCAATTTACCCAACGGATGACCTTCGGGATACGTTGGAAAGTCATGATTATGAGAACCATGCTTCACAACGTAACCCCATACCCCATCACCCCTATCTTTGGCCCGGATTTCAAAATTGCACCCAATCTTCTTCGTACTAGTCAACCTCACATCTTTAGTTTTTTCGGACCTGTACTTGCCACCAAAATGGCATACAATCTTCGCGTAGCCTAGGATCTTGCCACTTGTCTTCCTCGAATCTCCTATAGAAAGGGTTATATTTTGACGGGCCGCGATATCCCGTACGTGTTTAACAAGATCATCCCTATTTGAAAATAATAGGGATGTATCGAATTGATCACTGACATCCGGTCCCTACAAATTGTATTACCATCAATTAGAAAATTGCACAATAAACAACAGGCTGTATGACATTTCGTGTAACATTATACGAGATGGTCTGGCACATCTCGTGTAACTATACACGACTTAAACGCATTTATCTCGTGTGACATAATACGAGGTAATACACCATCACTCGTGTAGACACACACGACAAATAGCATAAAACTCGTATAATCTCACACGAAATAGAGTAATATCAGAATTTAAAAATCCAATCTTGAAAAACAATTTCGTTTCAACATTGGATTTTTATTGCGATTTTGATCAAAACACCAAATATAACTTTAAAAACTTACTTCATTGCTGCTTGGATTTTGATTTTGATGTGGAGAATTTGGTGGCAAACCTTCTTCTTCAAAAATATATTCCACAAGCTCAAGATCAATATGATCATAAAAACTTGGAGAATGTTGTGGAGAATCCATACTATGGTGTTAGATGATTTGAGAATTAATGAAAATAATGGATATAAATTTATGGGTGTTAAGACTTGGACAATGGTGTGGAGTATATCAATGCTGCATGGGTGTACAGCAATGGTGTTTCTCTGTAGGGTTAAGTTGTCTGCGTGTATATCGTGTTTTATGTAGTGGTTCAGGGTGTATCTCGTGTGTATATACACGAGATACTATGGTACATATCGTGTAAAACCACACGATATAGTCTTTGTTTCTGGTAATTATCTCGTATGAACAATACACGAGATATAATGTTTCATTTCGTGTATTGTTCATACGAAATGTCTTACTAAATGTCGTGTATTTCAACACGACACACCATATAATAAAATAAAAATTATTATAAACTAGTACTCAAAAGCCCGTGCCAATGGCACGGGTCAGTACAAAAAGGTAAGCAGTGGAAAAAATGATAAGTAGAATAAAACAGCTTCTCCATGAGTTGTCTTATGCCTGACTATCAATTTACATCAAAAATGCCAAAATTAATTAACTGATGTTCTGTCCAAAGATGAAGTAAAGAAGAAGAACAGACTCTGTCCCATTATAGGTAGTCCCTTTTCACTCAAGTTTTCTATTATGTTATGATCTTATGGTGATGAACCTATGATTTTAGTACTAAATAACCTCTAAATCGATGTTTTAGAAAAAAAGGCAAGAAAAAATGTACTCCCTCCGTCCCACCTCAAGGTTGAACCTTGAGGTGGACACGCTTTTTAAGAAATGTAATTAAAGTGGGTAGAAAATTTGAAGAGAGAGAATGTAAAAGTTAAATGTGTGGTAGGGAATAGGAGAGAGAATGTAAAAGTTAAAAATATTTAATAGGAGAGAGAATGAGTGGGAGAATGTGTGGTAGGGAATAGGAGAGAGAATGGTTTTTTTTGTAAATATATGGAGATGATAAGGGTATAAATATATAGAAAACTTTCCATTTAAGGAAGTTAAACCTTGAGGTGGGACGGCCCAAAAAGGAAAGGTTAAACCTTGAGGTGGGACGGAGGGAGTAATATATTTGAAAAAAAAAAATATTCAATTTGAGACGTAGAGAGAGTAATTTCTCTGACAACATTTTTTTACATAAATGCTAGCCCTTAAGGCCTTAACATGCAATATTCCCGGAGTTTCACCTAGTAAAATACCATACTCACTTAGCAAAATACATGACAATAATTCTGAAATTTAAGTATTGATTGTCTACTCTTTTAGATCTTTTATACCCAAATACCAATATTACCCATAGAGAGAAGTGACGATGCTAAGAGATGGACACCACTTAACGGGTAGCTCTAAAACAAAATACTACGTATAAAGAGTATTTTCATGAAAAAAACATGTACTCTTCTACAAACTTGATCGAGATAATCATGTTGTTCAAGATGACGGTATGTGCTCGTGGTCAAAGAGAGTAAACCAGATATGGCGACTGCGCATTCCAGATTGAACTATTTAGACCAAAAATATAACAGAACTTTATATTAGGCAAAAATCTTGAGACAAAGATGATGGCTTGAGTGGCCAAAAGCAGATGCAAGATAACACCATTGATTAACAAAATAATATTTCCACATGCTCGTAGCTAACAAAGTGATATGCAGCATTATAGAACAGAATATAAATAGGATGAAGAACATTACTTATCATCAATTAAAATAAGCAGATGACAAAAGAGCATACAGAGTATTTATTAAAATAACATAAATATAAGAAACACACATATTTCCTTCTCTGGTTTCTTTATACGGCATCTCATCTCATACATCAGCAATACATCAATGTGGGTCTTCCCACAACCTGTTCCCAAATAAGCTATGGTATTATCACCCAAGGCTTTTGCACAGAGATCCAATTGATACCTGAGATGATGAGGGGGAAAAGGAAGCCAAATTGAACTTACCACCAAAGCTGAATTATATACTACCTCCGTCCCGAAACGAAAACAACAGTTTCTTTTTTGGCATGAAGCATTAACATCTCATAAATACAAACAATCATCTACACCATATAAAATACAAAAACTGCACAGGAGAATCAGAAATCAAGTTGTTGTTGCACAACAATTTTAATGTCAACATTGAATTTAGTAAAAGAAAAAGTCAGCTCTAAAATACCTTCATAGGCACATTTATGCTCCATGTCCTGAGGAACAGCCTTGATTGATATGAAAAAAAAACTTCATAACGTACTTGCTTTCAATAAAACATAGCATATCTGAAGAAAAAAAACGATTTCTAATGAGTTACAAAAATTAAAAAGGGAAAACTAACAAACATCAAAATTAGTCTTCTTCCTTAATTCCCGCACATTCAGTTTTAGCAAAACTTGGTATGGGACGGAGGGAGTATGCAACATGAGAGATACTGCAAGTTAAACGTCAAAGCCAAAACTAATTACCATCTCAGTTAATCAGTTAATTGTGATGACATCACCCTCTTTTGTATCAAGAGAGAAGACCTCAAGTTTCATCAACTTTGTGAACTGCAGGACATAAGAAAGAAATTAGAAAGGCTGGAAATCCAGAATCCTTTGTGCTAGCAAATAATTCCAACTGTATGATACTTCAGTGCACAAAATTGTATTAAACATCTAAATTACTGAGTGGAGAGTTGTGATGATGTGCCCGCCTAAAAATTTTTCCCGAAAGGGTTTTAACTTTAAAATTTTTGTTTCTTTGAAAACCAATCGAAAAAGAACGGAGTCGCCACGCCATTTTTATTTTAAGGGCCAAAACTTTGAAAAATGCCCGAGATTAGAGATTTGGGTTCGGAGGTCATGTTACACGCCGGGAAGGACGTTAGTGTGCACCCGGAATGCCTCGTAAAACGAGTCTTCCAAGCTGAAAATCATTTGTGTGTGTGTGTGTGTGTGTGTTTTGGACAAAATAATTTGAAACTCAGAAAAGTAAAAATTGGGATATCTTTTTAAGACTTTAAACTGATACCATGATTTTTTGGAAGATTTTTGGGTTGAGATTTGGTACTCAAAAGACCTTTTGAAATTGAGAGTCACTTCTGCCAGAATGAAAAAGGCAGTGGACCTTTGATTTTGAAATGGATTCAAGGGTCTTAAAAATTCATAATCTGGATAAACTCAGAGAATGAAAGTTGTTCCAGACACATTAAATAAGATTTTTGCGAAGGAATTTTCCATTTTGGAGAAGATTTGAGGGGTCAAAACCTTCTGGAAATCTCAGATATGCAATCTGGATTTCCAGAAGCTGATGAACTAGCCTCTAAAAGAAAATTTGAAAAAGAGAGTTTTACTCACCCAAAAAATAAAGTAAAAATATTTCTGGAAATCTCTGGATGTTTTCTACAAAAAGTGTTTTGTAGTCAACACCAAATTCCAAGTTTATCTATGTCCAAAAATTAAGACAATGGACTGGGATCTTGGAAAATTGCTACTGGACAGCAACTTCTCAAGAAAGAAAATATGATTTTAAGGGGGGTTTTGCATCCATGCTTGTCCCCATTTCCCTAGGTTTTGGTTAGTGATCACTTGACATTTTAGTGGTGAATCAACTATACCAAACCATCCTTGGGGTACATTAGGACTAAGCACTTCATTTGCTTGGGAAGGGGAATTTTATCCTTTAAAAATCAAGATTTGGTGCTTGAAAATGATTTTATGGTTTTGAAAATATGTTTTCTTTGGAAGAAAGTAATAACACTTTGAAAATAATATAGATCCTTGTAGAAGATCATCCATGGAGATGAACTTCCATGGTGATCTTCTTGGATCTTAAGATAAGAAGATGAATGAACTACATTTTGTAGTTTGAAGATGCATGCATGGATGAGAGATTTAGGGTAAGAAGAGGGAGGTTATACCTATCTTCTTTGTGCTTTGTGTTTGAAGGCTTGAATGCAAGAGTGTTTGAGTTTGATTTGAGTGAGTGAAAGTTGGGAAGATTCAAGAGAAAAAGGTGACAATTCTTATAGAATTCTCACTGTTTTTTCGAGTATATTCGCCAAATACTGTGAATTGTGCTCTTGTTCCTTTTTTTTTTTGTGACTGGAGGGCTCAATTTATAGCCCTCTGGAAATGACAGACATGTCCGCGCGGATGGGATCAGTCGCGTGCACTGTTCATTAAATGCTGCTTCAGGCTTTGGACACAAGGAATAATCTTTTTTAAAATTCAAATTAAACAGCCAGATTATGTTCCAGCCATTTCTATTTTTGGTTTTTGACCATTTCTTTCACTTTTTTGATTCTTTTCCTTGGTTTATCCTTAAATAACAATGCCCATTTTGCCCTCACTTTGTTAGAAATGTTAGGATTGTTAGGAAATGTTAGTAATTGTTAGTAATTGTTAGGAATGTTATAACTTTCGTTAATTTTCTAACGAAAATACTAACAAGCTCAAATTGGAGCACTTACAGTAGCCCCTCGGCGACGGCGCTTTCGAAGGAAGCGGGGTCGTCGATAAGAGTAAGGCTCCATATTTGGCGGGATGATCAGGTGATCGAGTGGCTGAACCTAGCGATAGGCTACCTACGTATCCCGAATGGGAATCAAGCCAGTCGTAGTTCGGGTCTTTGACCCTGGAGATGATGGCGTTTTAGGTGCCTCGAACCTGATGAGCGAGTTCTGCAATCGGTTGCTGGAGAGAAACTCTGCTGGGGATAAGAGATGACCATTTTCGGTCTGATGGCTATCCGCTCTGCTGGGGATAGGAAATGACCATTTTCGATCTGATGGCTATCCGCTCTGCTGGGGATAGGAATGACCATTTTCGGTCTGATGGCTATCCGCTCTGCTGGGGATGATTGCGATTTATCGCTTTCCTAGTGATAGCGTCTTAGGTGCCTCGAACCTTGGAGATGGCGTTTTAGGTGCCTCGGACCTTGGAGATGGCATTTTAGGTGCCTCGAACCTTGGAGATGGCGTTTTAGGTGCCTCGGACCTTGATGATGGCGTTTTAGGTGCCTCGAACCTTAATTTGAGAAGACCTTTCGGTGGACTTTGTCTGCTGCCGAAGGAGAGGGTGACCGTTTTGGTCGGGGGGCTGGACCTAATGATAGGCTACCTACGTATCCCTAGTGGGAATCAAGCCCTTTCGTAGTTCGAGTTCTTCTCGAGATTTCGTTGGCTTTTGGGATTCCGTTAACTTTGCTGGAGATTTTGTTAGCCTTTGCTGGGGAAAATCAGACGTATTCGTTTGGGAAATCGGTCTTACGTTTTACTGCCGGGGAATGATTTTGATGAAAGATACGGGATCTCGTTATCTTTCTCAGGGAGATTGGTCTTACGTTTGACTGCCGTTGGTAATTTTGATGAAAGATACGGGATCTCGTTATCTTTCTCGGAGAGATCGGGCTTACGTTTGACTGCAGTTTGATGATTTTGATGAAAGATACGGAATTCCGTTATCTTTCTCGGGAAGATCGGACTTACGTTTGACTGCCGTTTGATGATTTTGATGAAAGATACGGAATTCCGTTATCTTTCTCGGGAAGATCGGACTTACGTTTGACTGCCGTTTGATGATTTTGATAAAAGATACGGAATTCCGTTATCTTTCTCGGGAAGATCGGACTTACGTTTGACTGCCGTTGGTAATTTTGATGAAAGATACGGGATCTCATTATCTTTCTCGGAGAGATCGGACTTACGTTTGACTGTCGTTGATGATTTTGATGAAAGATACGGGATCTCGTTATCTTTCTCGGGGAAAATCGGTCTTACGTTTGACTGCCGTTGGTAATTTTGATGAAAGATACGGGATCTCGTTATCTTTCTCGGAGAGATCGGACTTACGTTTGACTGCCGTTTGATGATTTTGATGAAAGATACGGAATTCCGTTATCTTTCTCGGGAAGATCGGACTTACGTTTGGCAGTTGGTAATTTTGATGAAAGATACGGGATCTCATTATCTTTCTCGGAGAGATCGGACTTACGTTTGGCCGTTGATGATTTTGATGAAAGATACGGGATCTCGTTATCTTTCTCGGGGAAATCGGTCTTACGTTTGACTGCCGTTGGTAATTTTGATGAAAGATACGGGATCTCGTTATCTTTCTCGGAGAGATCGGACTTACGTTTGACTGCCGTTGGTAATTTTGATGAAAGATACGGGATCTCGTTATCTTTCTCGGAGAGATCGGACTTACGTTTGACTGCCGTTGATGATTTTGATGAAAGATACGGGATCTCGTTATCTTTCTCGGGGAAAATCGGTCTTACGTTTGACTGCCGTTGGTAATTTTCTTGACAAGGGGCTGACTTTGGTTAACTTTGGTTAACTCTGTCAAGTTGGGGACTGAACTGCAGAGTCCCAGATTTTTAAAGGGCAAAAGGGTCATTTTGACCCTGACAATCCTATCCGCGCGGATAGGAGCGTGTTCAGAGGGTTTTAAATGAGGGGCCGCCCCCTTCTTCTTTCCCAGTCTGTTTTTACAGAAAATTACGAGAGAGAGAGAGAAAATCGCCCTAAGCCGCCATTGTTGTCCAAAAAACTTCAAAAATCTTCCGATTTCTTCGATTTTTTGAGCAATGGAACACGGGGAAGGTGCTTTTCAAGGCCAAGGACGTGGCCCGGTAGCGGAGAGACGATTGGAGCTCGTCCGGATGAGGAGGCACTATACTCTTTCGCAATCGATTGCGGAGGAGCCCTACCCCGATGCTTGGCAACATTGGGCTTCTGATCCGAGTCTCCGAACGGTATACTTCGAATCTTTTCATTCCCTTTGTTGATTTTTTGCTTGAAATCGAATTTTGGGTGATTTTTGAATTTTTTTTTTTTGAAAATTCGAATGATTGATGTTCTTGGCTTTGAATCTTGATTTTGATGCTTTGCATGTTATGTGCATTTTGTTTGGGAAAAAGAATTGGCATTTTCGCCATTTTTTTTTTTGGTATCCAAAAATTATGGATGAAAATTGTGATTTTTTTTTTGAAATTTGAATATTGATTTTTGATGATATGCATGTTGCAATGAATTTGTTGGTGTTTCAAAATGTGCATTTTGCTTGAGAAAAGAATTGGCATTTTGCCAACATGAGATGATGATATGAATGTATGATTTTTGATTGATTTTTTTTTTGAAAAGTGGGACGGATTTTTCCTCCCGTTGATTGAATGCATGTTATTTTGTGAAAACGGGACGGAGTTTTTACTTCCGTAGGAATGCATTTTTTTTCCGATGAATGTATGCATGTTATTTTATGAAAATGGGACGGAGTTTTTGCTTCCGTTGACTCCTTGTATGAATGTTGATTGGGATTTGCTGAAAACTGTTCTTCTTTTTTTTGTGCGAGAAAAATGGGGCTATGCTCATTGTATGCTGTTATGCTGTCGAATTTTCTTTGAAATTTCATGATGCATATGTATGCTTTTCTTTTTGTGCAAATGCAAATGCAATTTTTTTTTGACATTTTCTCTTTTTTTTTTGTTTTATTGCAGGGTGGAAACAACTACGTTACGGAGCAGCTGAACAAGATGAAGACTCGAGGATCGGTGGAGTCTGTAGTTGACTTGTGGGACCGGCTTCCGAATGCGGGCCGAGGAGCTTTGCCGAGTCCGAGACAGATTGTCGTTGAGACCGGGCTTTGGGAGTTTGTTGAGTGCTTGAGGGGATTGGTCAAGTTCCCTAAGAGCAAGGGCCTGATGTTTGCTTTGGCGCAGCATTGGTGGGATGCGACCCACACGTTTCACTTCTTTTGGGGCGAGGCTACGGTTACGCCTTCTGACTATGCTGCGATCACGGGTTTGTCCTTCAATGGACGCAGCATTGAGTGGCGGGATGGCTACAGCGATGCGGATCTACGAGCTCTTGGGATTTTCCCTATTCCCAAAAGGGGATGGGGATGGAGTATGCGGTGGTCTACGGGAAGATTGTGGAGACCATTGTGAGCTACGAGGTCTGGGGAGGAGAGGATAGGCGCCGATCAGTTGCCGGGGCCTTCTTATGGTTTGCCTTTTCGAGCACCCTCTTTGGACATCTTGAGGGACGGCGGTCTTTGCCTTCCGAGGTCCTTGGAGGACATGGAGATGGCCGGAGACGTCTCTGGGAGAAGCCGTGGCGAGCTTTACTTTGCTCTCGATAGGTACAGCGGAAGGTTGTGAGCTCCTTATCTTGCTTTGAGTTTGCCACTGGAGGTATAAGCTCTCTTTTTGCTTTCCCTCTTTTTTTTTTGAGCACACACTTTTCTTTTGCACGGATTGATTGGATTTTTACCTTTCGCAGGTATGGGCGTTGGAGTTTTTCCACGTCACGATGTGGCGGCGGCCGGCGGAGTACGTCGGGCGTATCCGGCCATGCGCTCTTGGTCCAAGCATGCCGGGAGAAGATAAGCTCCAGGGGGCGTACGACTCTCGAGATACGCGGATTGCCTTCCTTTGACGGAGGCCGAGACGGATGAGAGGATGATATTTTATCCCCACGGGATCGTTTCGAGGTGGCGCGGTGAAGCGCCGAGATTTGGGACTGTGGCGGAGGATTCCGAGAGGTCCGACCTGCGATGCCTATTATCCGGGAGAGAGGGTGACGCGCCGGCATGGCGTAAACTCGCCTTTGAGGACACCGGTGGAGCCTCCCGCCGATATGATGCACCCGAGTGACAGCTGCGACCTGGGATGATTACCGAGCCGCCAGACTTCTCGGCATTTGTGGCGATTGAGCCGTACCCGTATTTGTTTTGAGGAGGTGAGGATGCCCCGGGTTACTGGATAGAGAGGGGCTTGGGATCCCGCGGTACCCTCGGACGGATTTTTCATATATCCGTGGATGGGGTCCGATTGAGGGTGCAGATCCCTCAGCCTGAGCGGCTTCCACGAGCTTTCCGGCCTCATCCGGGTATGAAGGTATGGCTTCTCTTTCTTTCTCTTTTTTTTTTTTACTTTTGTCTTTTCTTTTCTTTCCTGTCATCATTTCTCGCTTCAACTGTTTCTGACGCTTTTGCTTTTGTGCAGTTTTCGAAAGTGGTCGTCGAAAGGCGACGAAGCAAGTGATCGGAGCTAAGAGATTCATCAGGAGGATGGTCGCTTGCGGGGCTCCTCGAGGCTAGAGCGAGGCGACCACGGCCGGCGCCTGTCAGGCGGGAGGCTTCCCCTATTCGTTCGGAGACCTCTTCAGAGACTCCTCTGTCTCCTCTCATTGATCCCCGCGCGGTGCTGCCTTCGGATCACGTCATTCTCGGGGATCCACACGGGCAGGGACACGTTTGGCAGCATGGTGGGTCATCTTCGTACGTCCAGGAATCCGACGCCTTCACCTTCGGATATGATTTTTTCGCAGATCTCGGCTTGCCCTATCAGAGCGTGCCGGTTGGTCCTGACGAGCCTCTTTCTGGAGACGAGGACGATTCTGAGCCCGAGATTTTCAGGGCTCCTGAGGAGGCGGGCCCGAGTCGCAAGAGGGACCGGGGACAGACGTCGGGCGCTAGGGATTCTGATTGATTACCCCCCCTGATTTTTTGAGATTTTGAGATTTATGACTGGGATTGAGATTTGTACAGCTTATGCACATTTTTTTTTTGGATGTAATAATTTAGTATTATTGTTACCTACCCTTTTTTTTATTTGATTTTTTTTCTCTTTTTTTTTTTTTTTCCACACTTCCTTTATTTTTGAAATGTAATAATTTAGGATTTTATTCTTTTATGGATGCAATGCAGTATGAATGCAATGTTGCATGAGCCTTGGTTCTTTTTTTTTTGGCAAGGGTGTTAGTGTTTGGTATATGGACTGGTTTGGGGAGGTTTTTGCACAGGTTCCGAGCAACCGGGACGGAATATTCCTCTTTTGGTGTAGCAGCTTGGACTGTTGCAGATTTTTCTGATGGAAAGCAAACATATTCGCGCGGATGGGGACTGCATCTGACATTTTCCTTTAATTTTGCTACAGATCTGGTCTCACTTTATTTCAAATTCAAATATCCTCTTCAACCTCCAGTCCAAACAGCCATTTTCGGGGAGAAAGAGAGAAAATCCATGGAAAACCTTAGAAAAGCTCCATCAAAATTGTCCCAAGAATCCCAAATGTCGTTTTTCAACAAATTCAAGGATTGGTCCCGGGAGATTATGCATGAGAGGAGGTCCTTCTTTGAAGAAAGGTATAAGGTGAAGTGCTTATGGTCTCTCAAGGAATTGATTCCGGATTACGGTCTTTTGAGGGCTTCTTCCTCATTTTGGGATACTAGGAGGCATGTCTTTTGCCTTTCCTTCAACGAGATGGTCCCAACCGTCGAAGAATTTCGGGCCTTGCTTGGTGGTCCGGAGGTGGAAGAGATAGCGGTTCCTTTGCCCGGAGGGGCTTCTTTCGTTGACAGATTGTGCAACCTCCTTCATCTTTCCCCGGAGGAAGCGCAAGGTATGATCCGTGGTCCCGATCATTTTGATATTTCCAGTCTCCCTGATAGATTTAGGGGCTTAGGCTTGCTCGACGATGCCTATTGGGATGCCTTTGCACTTTGCATGTTCGGGACCCTGTTTATGGTCTATTCTTTTGGGATCTGCCATCGGTCTCTGCTGGATGTAGTCGTTCATTGTCGCTTGGGCAGAGATGTTGTACCTCTGATCCTGGGGGAGACTTTCCATGCTCTCGATAGGCTGGCTACCGGGAAGCGGTATATGCACGGGGGCAGCCCGTTCCTCTTGACCCTGTGGCTGATGGAGCGTTTGGGGATTCTTCGGGAAACTTCTGATATGATCAAGCCTTGGACATTCGCCAGGAGAGGGGTTGCTGTAGATTTCGATGATCAGGGCTCATGGGAGCGTTGGATGGCTGGTCGTCAGACAGAAGGTATCAGATGGTCAGTGCCTTGTTGGCGGGTGGAGACTCGCAGAGTGCTTCAGGACGGGTCTCATGTGGTCATGCTTCCGGGGCTTTCTCAGTCCAGCTTCTATATTCCGTCCTTGGTTCTGAGACAGTTCGGCCTGGAGCAGGTTCCTTTGGAGGACTTTGATGATATAGCCACCAGGGTGGTGGCTCCTGTTTCTATGGATGATCCCTCGGTGTTTCCATTTCTTTCCCGAGCATGGAGGTATGACGCCTTTCCTCCTCGGGTTATTCTCAGGCGTCCGAGACCTGTGTTCTTGACCACTTGGTACCTGGATTGGTACGAGAGGCATTTAGGAGAGACTCAGATGGCTATTTTGAGGCGGCGTGAGGCCATTGTGGGTGCGGAGGACCTGACTGTTTCTGAGAGGAGGAGGGCCGAGGCGAGGGCCAACCCTCATGACAGGAGCGGAGACGCTGTGACCGACTATGAGGCTTACGTCAAGAGACAGGAGAGGAGGGCTCCTATGCTACCAGCTAGGCTACAGGAGATGAGAGATGACGCTAGGGCTACTAAGGCCCTGGCAGAGGCTGGTTTGATAGATCCTGTTCCTATACCAGAGCTTGGTAGGAGGAAGACCGACATTTTTCCTGTTCAGAAAAAGAAGACTCGAAGGGGGAAGAAGAGGGGAGAGGCCAGTTCGAGTGGCATGGAGTGACTCTGAGGTTTCCGAGTATCCCTTTCTTGTCATGGCAGACACATTAGTTTGATTATGTATCTTAGTTTTCCTTAGCAGGTTGCCAGTTGTAGGAATGAATCGGGCTTAGACTCATCAAAAAGTTTTTAACTTGTAATGAATATTTGAATTGCTTCAGAGTTTTTCGAGACGCTTTCATGGTCTGATCAGTGTATGACTTTTATTTGTGTTTTAGACCGAACCGTTTCCGGCTGCCTACGTTCCCCTCATTTTGAGGAGCTCAGGTCTTCGTAGTTCAACCTGATTTTTTTTTGTTTTTTTTTTGTGCAACCCTGTTTTTTACCTAGGCCGCCCTTTTCGGGTTTTCAACCTAGTTGGGTATTACTCTTTTAGCACTCCTTTTTTTTTTACTTCTTCTTTTTTCTTTGTTTTACGCGTAGTATCTGCGCAGCTTGTCACCATTCACTGGGTGTACAAAGGGATTCCCGTCGAGGTCTGCAAGTTGCATGGCTCCTCCGGAGAAGATCTTCTGGACGACGTATGGCCCGACCCAGACAGGCTCCCATTTGCCGAGGGGGTTGATACGGACTGGGGGCTTTTCTTTTAAAACGAGATCCCCTTCTCGGATCTCCCGATGCTTTACTTTCTTGTCAAAGGCTCTGGCCATTCTTCCTTGGTAGGCTCGGATGTGTTCCATTGCTTTCAATCGGCGTTCATCTAGCAGGGCCAATTCGTCATGGCGACTCTGGAGCCATTCGACCTCGTTGATCTGGCTTTCCAGCAGTATACGGAGCGAGGGGATCTCTAGCTCGATTGGGAGTACGGCTTCCATTCCGTATGTGAGGGCAAACGGTGTTTCCCCAGTTGCCGTTTCCGACCGGATGTTCTGTAACCCCCAGAGTGCAGGTGTAACTTCTCGGGCCAATCTACGCCTTGGGACGGCCATTTTCCGGATGATATTTTCCGAGTCTTGTTTGCTTTGCCTCGACGGCTCCGTTGGTTTGGGGCACAGTAAGGAGATGACTTGTGACGGGTTATTCGGAATTACGCCGGCGGCTGTCACATTCCCCTTCGAAGTGGGATCCATTATCTGAGATGATTTCGGCTGGCAACCCGTATCTGCATATGATGTTTTCTTTGATGAAGAGGGCTACTTTCCTTGAGTTGAGGATCTTGTAGGATTTTGCAGAGCATCCTTTCCAGTTCCTTTGAAGAAATCACCAATCTGCGTCTCTTTAGGCTCTCCCGCAGTTTCCAGATTCACACTCGTCAAAATCTCTTCGGCAGCTTGGGCTCGATTTTCCTCTTTCCGGACAACCTGCTTAAAGATCCTCTCTTTTTTTTTTTTTGTTTGATTTTTTTTTTGTTGTTTAATGTGTCTGCTTCTTTATCTAATGGATTATTATTAAAAAAAAATTTTATTAATTAATTCATCATTAGTTAAAGTGGCAATCAAGGGATACTCAGAAAGGTTCGTCATTTCATTGAAAACGAAAAGGAATACAGCGCTTGCTACAGACTCGTAGTCTTCAGGTGTAAGGCCGTCGGACGACTCTAGAGACTCGACCTTAACAATGAAAGACTCTGAGGACTTTTCCTAGGTTGACACAAAGGGATGGGGGACCAATCCAGGCTTGGTGATCATTTCTTCTTTGGTTGCGGACGGGCCTGAGAGAGTTTCCCGATTCTTTAGCGGCATTGCTGTCAGTAGCCTCATGACTCGGGAGCTGTCTCCCTCGATCATCGCTACCGTTTCTTTGACTAAGCTGAAATCAATCAGATCTGGCACATGGATCTCTTCCCCGAACAACTGCTGCATGATTGGGCCATCCCAATCATCTGAAAAGACTTCTGTGGCTTTGGCTTTGGGCACGGTCAATTCGAACTCAGGTTTCGGACCTTCATGGGCAGTAGGAATTGTGGTAGTAAGCTTCTCGAACTGTTCTACCAGGTCAGGCACGCCTCTGAAGGTGTACTCACTTCTCATGGTAGTGGTAGCCCCGGGTATCTTGGGTAGGTCCAGGAACATTCTGCGGACCGGGTTAGCTTTGGCTCCCCTGAACTTGTTGAGGCTATCCTGTAGCTTTAGCCATTCTTCTGTAGGAGTGGGTTCTGTGATGTTACCCGGTTGTGTGGGGCCCTTTGCAAAGTAGTCAGCCAAATTAGGACTGAAGGGGAGAAATTTAGGGTCGTCGACCGGGACCCTTCCTGTGGCAGCTTCAAATCTTTTTCCTTTTGCAGTGTCCACTGAGGAGGCCTCATATCCCAGGCCGTGGCGAGTATTCTGTCCTTTCACCTCGATGAGTCTGTGAGTTCCTTGTTGGTGTTTCCCGGACCAAGGCCGGAGTAGATAGCTCATTTTTCTCATCATTTTCAAGACCGGTGGGATTTTATCCTGAGTGACCGTCAGATCTATGTTGCACACTTGGGCCTTGGGAAGCTCGACCGTGAAGCCCGTTAGCATAAGACCTTCCTCGTCATGTTTGATTTCCAGAATAGGTATTCCGCCCGTATCTGTGCCCTCCAAAGTGACTAAATCCCCGTAAATGGTCGTCAGATCCCCATTCGAGACGAATTTCACACACCTTGGTGGAGGCTTGAGGCGACCCCTTTGACTTGATGCGGCCAAGGTCTTCCTAATAAGGCATTAAAAGTAATCGGGATGTCAATAACCCGGAATTCCACAGGTATCAATTTACATCCAAACCAGAGGTCCAAGGTAGCGACTCCAAGGGCGCTCGAGATGTTGAGTCGTAAGCTTTGACTGTGAGGGAGGAAGGCTTCAAGTGTGTAGTTTTGATATCAAGCGGGCTCATGATCTTTGCCGGAAGAATGTTCATTCCGGACCCATTATCCAACCGGGACCCGAGGAGGCGTCGTTCATCCAAGCTCGGGGTGATGAAGAGAGGCTCGTTATGATCGGCCCCAAATTGAGGGAGGTCGAGATCGTGAAAGTGATTATATTCCCGTAATGGATGTTTCCAATTAGCTGTACCACATCATCGGGAGTAGCATCAATAGGCACTAGAGTGCGAGCCGGGCTTTCTTCCGGCTTCGACATGGGGATAGGACGAAGTGAGTAGAGACCAGAGGGAAATGTTGGCACTCGTGTTTGCTTCAACCGGGTGAGCACGGGATCCTCTCTTTCGGGGTCTGGAGTTTCACTGTCTTAGCATAGGGGCGACGATCTTCTTTCGGTGCTTGATCGTGGCCTTCTTATCGCCTTGGGATTTCCTTGGAAGATCGCCCGGATCGGGTCAACAGTTAACTTCCTCATCGGGCTTCTTGGCTGGATTTCTTCAATGCTGCTAAGGTCAACGGGAGCCCTTTTGGCTATTGGCCACCGGTTACGACGGAGTCTAGCAACGGTGAGGGGCCGAGTATCGCTCCTTCCCGGGCGGCCACCTTGATCGCTTCCCAAGTCAGGGCTTTTGAGTGCAGGGTTGTGTTGTTGCCCCTTGGATGGCCCACGAGCTAGGGCGTCCTCCGATTCATTCTCATGGCTTGCCTTGCTCATAGTTATCATGCAACAAGAGTCGCTATTGTCGGGGCTCTGGGGCTTTTCGATCTCATCCCGGTATAGTGCGGCCATTACGGTTCCTTTCGTAATATTCGTAGTTGGAGATGATTATAGCACTTTGTGTTGGAGGCACATCCGGTATCATGCCGCTTTCTAGGACTTCTCGAAAGCCGACATACATTCGGGAAGGTGACCTCTTCTCGGGTAACCCCGACAAGGAGTGTTACTTTGTTCGGGTGGATTTGATCTAACCATGGTTATTTTCTCATTTGGGCGGATGAGAGTTAGTTTCCCTCTCTCTATCGATCTTCGACTATCACCGGATCGGACGCCTGAAAACCCTTTCCCCAAAGCATGGTAGGCAGTGTTGAATTCTAAGACATCCACGTGCTCAGATCCAGGAAATTTCATGGCTTTCATGTCCTCGGTCTCATATTCGTCTTCCGAAGTTTCTTCGTCGTCGCTTGCTGACAACCAACCATTGTGCCCGGCTCCCATGGGCTCATTTCCGGCATGATTGCTCCAGATTGTTTCCGGATCTGAGGCTTCGGTTGACTCTTCACTCTCGTCATCATCATCGTCGTCGCTGTCATCGGAATCTTCTTCCCATACTACCGGGATTTCGGCGGAGAGGGAACGCCGATCAAACCCGTTAGGGGAATATGGGTAAGTGCTGTAGACACCCCATTCTGAACCAATAAATCATGATTACACTACTCTTAGTCTCTCTTTTATGTTTTGATGAAAGCGTATCAGTTTCGTCATGTTTCGTTAAGTTTCTAACTAACCTCGTTAGTTTTGGACCTAACTGACTAACGGAATAAACTGAAGAGGACAAAATAGTCATCGGACTAGATATCTCGCACGAGATATCATATCTCGCGCGAGATATCCCCTCGACAGATGTGCGTAAATCACTCTCCTTCTCCGTTTCAACCTCCTTTCTTGATAAACCTCATCTAATCCGGTTCTCCAATCAGAATTGAGTTCTGGAAGCTTCCTAGGAGTGTTTTACCTCTCCACCTCTACCTCTTAAACCCCTATAAATACTTGGTGACTTCCACTGTTTCAAAGGTCCAGAATTCCACACAACACACACAATTTGCTGGTTTCTTTCCACGAAAGACTCCTTCAAATCACTCACAAACAACTCCTAAATTCGTCCTTCAACCACGTTGATTGACGAACATCAAGGCTCAAGCTTAGCATCAAGGCGAAGCTCTGTCCGCATCAAGACTTGACTCTCATATTGAGTCGAAGCTCTGCCCAAATCACTTCTCGATCGAGAAGACATCTTAGAACCACGTTCTAAATCAAATCCTCCCCAAACGCTAGGTAAACTCCTTCACTTTTTACTCTCTTCTTCTCAATCTCTCTCTATCGGCTTTTAGAGTGGTGTAATCCCATCAAAAGGATTGGCCTAGAGTCCCTTCAATCGATGAAGGCGATCTCGAAGCATACAATCCGACATTCCTAATCAAGAAATTGATTAGGGTTTACTTGTTTTCTTTAATTCTATATATTTTAAAAGATTGAAAATCTCTCTTTTCTTTAGCAAGACCGATCTTCGGATCGGGTGGAATGGATGCTCCTCGACCTACCCATTCCATAACCTAAGCCCCGAACTCAAATCTCTTTTCAAAACGGTTTTCCTATGTTTCCAAACGAATAATATAGGTGGCGACTCTAAAAAGATAAAATTCTTTCTCACAACGCTACAGTTTGGCGACTCCGCTGGGGACTTAAAATTAAGAGGCTTAAACTTGCGTCAAAATTAAAAGAGAGGTTTTCAAAAATTTTGTAAATTCGAATTTTTTGCTCTCAGATGAGGCATGTCTCGCGGCGAGATATCATATCTCGCGCGAGATATTGCTTCGGCAATCTGGTTGTTTTCTAGTTTCTCTCATAGTCCAAGACGAGAGCCGAACATGCAAGGGGGATCCCAGAATTCATTATCTGCAGAGTTCCCGCATCTTAAGGCCTCCCTTAAGGTGTAGAACTCGAACCTTCGTTTCCTTTAAATAATTGATTATTATTTATAAACTGCGTGCGATTGGGTTTTATTTAATTAAAGTCCGGTCCATTGGGGATTCGGGAGTTGTAAATTGAATTATTTATCTCTCTTTCTCTCTCTTTAAGTGGAACTACGACGACCTGAGTCTTCCTAGTTTGGGAGAAACGTAGGCAACCACTTGGTGCGGCCACTATCTGTTTTTCTTTAGTTTTCAAAAAATAAAACTTTCTATTTTACTCTATCAGCTAGATTGACTCTCACACACGCGCACTCATATATAACTGTCATTGCACTATATACCCTCTATAAATCCGGGACCCACACTAAGGACGGATGACGGTAACCACCTAGTCGCCGGTCTCTCCGAAGTTGGATCATCCCACTCCGCGTATTCAATCCACCTAGATTGTCATATCGCGAGGAGCCTAGCCTTCCAAACGGCCACGCATCGCCACATATCATGTAGATTGACTTTTTAAGACACTCCTTGACCGGTCGGTTTGATCTTGGAGTCCTTGTAATCCCTTGTCAAGATCGTTTTGTGCAATAATCCACGGAAAAGAAATCAATAAATTGTCGCTTCGGAATTGTCCCTTCGGAAACGTCCCTACGGTTGTCCCTTCGGATTTGCCCCTAAAAAGAGAAAATTTTCTCATCAAAATTATTGCACAATACTTGATGTTACTTTGGATTACTCCGACCCCTAGGTCCCTAGGTTTGGTTCTTGAACTTTAGAAACCCCCAAAACGGATTTTCCGTCCGACCAAAATTAGGATTAAAATCAGAAAATTGTGACTTTCCGTGGTGAAGTCTCGCGCGAGACTACTTGTCTCGTACGAGATAAGTGTTCGGTCTTTTCGTGTTTTGGCCAAAACCTTCAAACCTTCAAGCCTTCATTCACCCTATTCAGCCGACTTGTTGGGACTCGATCATGGTTTAACACGGTTGCTACACGTCTAGGTTCTTCGCCAAAGCTCGACACGATGTCTGCTTCTCCTTCTACCACCGAGGCCGATTTCAACGATGCTAAGGTCCAACTCATCGAAGCCATGACTAGGTTGGATGAACAAAGTAAGCAAATTGATGAGCAAAACGCCCAAATGGCCGCCCTCATGAAAGAACTCAACGATTTGAAAGTCAAGAAAGGAAGAAAGCAAAAGCAGAAAGTGGAATCCTCCTCCGACGAAGAGGAATCCTACACCAAAGTGAATAGAAAAACCAAGAAGTCAAGCAAGAAAAAGGAAGAATCCGATTCCTCCTCTTCCTCATCCTCCTCCGATGATGAGGAACATACCTCCAAGGGTGCTAAAACCAAGAAAGAAGGCAGTGGTGAAACTACTAAACTTGGTGACCATGTTACTAAGAACTACCTCGAAAAGAAGCTTGCAACTCTTGACACTTCCAAAGGGTCATTCGTTCCATTTGATCCCGATGCTCTTCAACAATCCATCACTAAGTTTCCTCGCAAGTACAAGACACCCGATATCGCCAAGTTCAATGGTACTACCTGTCCTCGAGCTCATGTTGAAACCTACACTTGGGCCATGCTTCCAATGGGCGTTGATAACACAATCTTGGCCCAATGCTTTCCTCAAACTTTAGAAGGTGCTGCAAGGGATTGGTACATGTCTCTTCCTATGACTACAAGGCTTGATTGGTCATCCGCATGTTTAGTCTTCCAAAGGCAGTTTGAAGACAACTCCACCTACCGCCCTACTAGGAGGGATCTTGAACAAACCAAACAACATGCCAATGAGTCCTTTGCTGAATTTGCTAGAAGATGGAGACTCAAACTCACTGAAATCGTCGAAAGGCCTACTCTCAAAGAGCAAATCCACATCTTCCTCCAATGCCTTCGTGATGAATTTCAAGAGAAACTCGCCGGTAACTACTTTCCTAGTTTCAATGAACTCCTCGAGTCCGGAATTAGGGTTGACGACTTCCTAAAAAGTAAAAAGAAGGAAATTACTTTCCGCTACAACACGCCCACCACAAGTAAGGATGCTTCAGTCAACGCTATTGCACTCAGCCGCCCCAACACCGGAAAGTATTCTGCTGTCCCTCCTCCCGAAAAGAAAAAGAGGCACTACGACAAAATTGAAGGAATCACTCAAGAAGAACTCTTCGATGTGCTTGTCCAGAATGAAAAAATCAAACCAAGGGAAGGTGGTCCTCCGAAGGATATGGGTCCGAATCATGCTCATCACTTATTCTGCAAGTACCACAACTTCACCGGCCATGACACCAACTCCTGCCATCACTTGAAGGACATCATCCAAGACCTCTTTGACAATGGAGATCTAGAACGTCCCAACGTCATCACCAATCCTCTGCCTCGTACTCCATGAAGAAGATGAAGCTCCAAGAAGAAATCTACACTTACCACTTTGGGGCTACCACTATCCTCTCCCTTTCTCCTTTGATAGAAATAGATTAGGTTTTAAATTTTCAAGTATGAACTCGAAGAGCCGTTCTGTCTTTCTAGTACTCCTCACCTCCTCTAGTTTGTGTCTTCTAAACTATCGAGTCTGATCTTAAATTTCTCAATAAATTAAAGTAATTTCTTTTCCTAAACACTTTCCCTAAAGTTGTTCTACCTCATGAATATCATTCAACTCATGCAAAATAATGGACCTTTCATTCCCTAAATCATCGCAAAAATAGAAACTTCTAAGTGACTTTAAAAAGCAAGTTATCATTAGGAGGCTTAAGGGTTAAACATTACCCCTACTGAAAGTTAGAGACCAACAAGCGAAGAAAGCCAAAGGTGCTGCTATCAACATTCATCCAAAGAAAAGTGGGGCTACTCAACTCAAGGCTTTGAGAGTACAAAAAATAAATAAATAAATAAAAAGCTCGCTAGGATGAAACTCCTCAATTCGTCCTTGGCAAAAATAGAACATCGAAAAAAAAAAAAAAAAAAACCTCTCAAGCCTTCATCGCCCCACAACAAGGATGGAATTTCAACAAAGGCAAGAAGGACTCTCCCACAAAGAAGAGGAGTCAAGTGATACCAACAAAAGAAAAGAGGAGTCCTCAAAATCCTCCTACATCAAGTGAAGAAGACTTTCAGTATCAAGAAAAATGTTTACCCTTAAGTCATACTAATGATTGGCTTTCTTCTCAAACTTATTTAGAAACTTCTAGATGATGCGCGGTTCATTAAAAGGTAGAACAACTTTTCTAGATCATTGAGCCAAGAAACGTTTCTCGTTGAGTCTAGGGGCTTCCTGATAGCCACTCTCATACACACTCTTGAAATCCAAGCATCAAAACTGGGGCTTCCTAACCTTTCCTCCCCCAGTCAATCTCTACTTCAATTCTTCAAGATAATCAAATCTGCATTAGGGGCTTTCCTCTTTGCTTCTCTCTCATCATTAGAGAATACACTTCTCCAAAAAGTCAATGCTTGGATCACCTTCCAATGAATAGAGTCCGTCTCTCCTAAACTAGCTTGAGATCTCATTTCTCTCCTCAATAAGATTTTCTCTCTCTGAGTTCTCTTCGAGTTACATACTATCAAAGAAAAATGAAAAGAAAAGACGCAAAAGAGATGCCCGCTAGATTGAAAACCCGAAAGGGCGGTCTAGGCAAAAACCAGGGTACGCACTAAAAAAAAAATAATAAAAAAAAATCAAAGGACAAAGGGAGAGTATTCTTCAGCCTTCTTCATCGGACATCATTCGATCTTCTTCAAATTAAACCAACAAGGAGAGTCTTCTTCGATCACCTTCAAATCAAGAGAGCAGACTCACAAGCCTGTTCACAAAGTCATCTACCACTTGCAAGCAACCTGGGGCTTGAGACACCAAAGGGCCTTGGACATAGAGCCATTACGACAGTCGACAGATGTGTAGTCGTTTGCCTCCTAGAGACACGACTCAAGGAGAAGTAAGAATGAAGATTCTCAACAGACCTAGATGGGTTCACACAAGGATACTCATCGAACGAAATTCTACAACAATACAACCTCGCTGACTAGCAACAGATTCTGCAAAACCTGATTGGGTCCCAACTTGTCAAACACAAGTTCACTCATATAGTTCACCCATCTCAAATACAAATCCATACAAATTTCCCTACATTTTCATATACCATATACTCATACATAAACTCACCACCAAAATGTCCGACCGGCCATTTACACGAACAGACGTGAGCACCACCACGTAAGTCCAGTCAAACAAACTAAAATCTGCAAAATCTACTTGGGATCTTTATGTGCTGACAGGTACAGAAAGGTAAGAATCATTCGGGTCCATCCGAGACCAGCATGCATATATCCTTGCACTACAGGAGCCGACAGGACCTCCATCTCAACCGACAACAACAAAGTCCGTGACCTCGGCAACACCCGGCAAAGTCTGCGATGGCGGCGACCTCAAGTCAGTGACCTCGGCAACAAAGTACGCGACGGCGGCAACTTCAAGACCGTGACCTCGGCAACCTCTTCAAAGTCTGTGATGGCAGCAAACCTCAAAGTCCGTGACCTCGGTAACAATATCAAAGTCTGTGACGGCAGCAACTTCAAGACCGTGACCTCGGCGACAATATCAAAGTCTGTGACGGCAGCAACTTCAAGTCCGTGACCTCGGTGACAACTTCAAAGTCTGTGACGGCAGCAAATTTCAAGTCCGTGACCTCGCGCGACAACAACGGAACGTCGGTAACCTCGGGCGGCACACTTCAACAACTTCATCAACAAATGGGTATCTTCGGAATTGGGTCAAGTCTTTGATTCCTCAATATGATTTTACCTTTCCAAAAAAAAATCTCCTTGATTTTCAAAAATGCTTTTCAAAATACCAAAAATAGCCTTTTTAGTGTTTTGGAGTCGAACTACGTTTAGTCTGATTCTCTCTTAGAGATACGTAGGCAGCCGTGCGGCACGACCATCCCAATGTTCAGAATGATGTCTTTTCTATCGACGACACTTCTTCTTTCATAAGACACGTCGCCGAGGGGCTCTGTAGATACCCCATTACGAACCAATAAATCATGATTACACTACTCTTAGTCTCTCTTTTATGTTTTGATGAAAGCGTATCGGTTTCGTCATGTTTCGTTAAGTTTCTAACTAACATCATTAGTTTTGGACCTAATCGACTAACGGAATAAGGCGAAGAGGACAAAATAGTCATCGAGACTAGATATCTCGCACGAGATATCATATCTCGCGCGAGATATCCCCTCGACAGATGTGCAGAAATCACTCTCCTTCTCCGTTTCAACCTCCTTTCTTGATAAACCTCATCTAATCCGGTTCTCCAATCGAATTGAGTTAAGGAAGCTTCCTAGGAGTGTTTTACCTCTCCACCTCTACCTCTTAAACCCCTATAAATACTTGGTGACTTCCATTTGTTTCAAAGGTCCGAATTCCACACAACACACACAATTTGTTGGTTTCTTTCCACGAAAGACTCCTTCAAATCACTCACAAACAACTCCTAAATTCGTCCTTCAACCACGTTGATTGACGAACATCGAAACTCAAGCTTAGCATCAAGGCGAAGCTTTGTCCGCATCAAGACTTGACTCTCATGTGAGTCGAAGCTCGCCCCAAATCACTTCTCGATCGAGAAGACATCTTAGAACCACGTTCTAAATCAAATCCTCCCCAAACGCTAGGTAAACTCCTTCACTTTTTACTCTCTTCTTCTCAATCTCTCTCTATCGGCTTTTAGAGTGGTGTAATCCCATCAAAAGGATTGGCCTAGAGTCCCTTCAATCGATGAAGGCGATCTCGAAGCATACAATCCGACATTCCTAATCAAGAAATTGATTAGGGTTTAATTGTTTTCTTTAATTCTATATATTTTAAAAGATTGAAAACCTCTCTTTTCTTTAGCAAGACCGATCTTCGGATCGGGTGGAATGGATGCTCCTCGACCTACCCATTCCATAACCTAAGCCCCGAACTTAAATCTCTTTTCAAAACGGTTTTCCTATGTTTCCAAACGAATAATATAGGTGGCGACTCTAAAAAGATAAAATTCTTTCTCACAACGCTACACGTGCAGCCGCAGAAATTGTCATATGCTCCCATTCCCGGAAGTGGTAATTGTGACTCAGCTTCTCCTCCTAGAAACTGCGGGAGAAGAGTGAGAGGGGGTGGCACGTATTTGACACCAGGCAGAATGTAGAAGGATTCTTCCTCCTCTGATTCTTCAGTTTCACTGCCTTCGGGATCGTATTCGACTTCTCCAATAGCCAGTTTGCAGAAGTGTACTAGCTCCAAGTGCTCTTCGGCCTCTTTCTTTGATAAGCTCCCATCAGCGCCCGCCCTGAAGCTTTCTCGTTCAATCTTTCTTGACGCTCTAACCATCTTGTGTAAATGGTTCTTTCATGTTTTGACCGAACAGCCCAGTTCTCGATATCGGCTTTCCCTTCATCCGAGAAATAGCGGGCCTCGTATTCTTGCAAGGAGTCTCGACATGAGACCAAGATGGGTTGATTCGTTCAATATCCTCGTGAGGGGAATCCGAGTCGGGATCCTCGACGAGGTTGGCCACGGGTATTTGGGGACCTTCATCAGCATCTTCCTGGGCATGCGAAGATTCTCCGCATTCAATCATATTCACCTGATTATGGTTCCTTGGCAGAGGATTTTTGACTGTATTAGGTCCCTCGGGGCCTTCCAACTTTCCTTGCTCTATGAGCCCCTGGATTGCCTTTTTCAGAGTAAAGCAGTTATCTGTTAGATGTCCATGGGCTTGATGAAAAGCACAATATTTTGTAGTATCCACGGGAGCATTCGGATTCCTGGGTTGGAAATTCTCCAAAGGCCGCAACAAGCCTTCTTTCACCAGTCCCCTAAAGATGTCGTTCAGAGGCATTCCAAAGTTTTCGAGGTTCATGACCCGTGTAGTGCAGGCTCGGCCCGGTTTTACAGGGGCAAAAGGAGTTGTGTTATTACATTCCCGTCCCGCGTAGTTAATCATCTCTTTGCCTTTAGCGGGAGCGGGCGTATTTGCGGGAGGAGCCCGATATACGCAGGCGGAGTGCGGCGGCCGGTTGCTTGATTGTAAGCCTTTTCAAACTTAGGCTGCGGAGTTAACCATGGCCCGTAAGTGCGAGTATGGGAAGTAGACGAGGAGGCTCTCGGATGCGGTTTCAGACATGAGCGGAAGATGTCCGGTTGTTCCTCTTCGGAAGGAGGGATGGCCATTTCACTGAGTTTCAGATTCCACCGCTTGTAGAAGTCCCCAACATTCTCATCGGACGCCGCACTGCTTGTTGTTTGTAGGTCAACCCTATTTGTTTCCCACTCCAAGTTGGCCTTATATTTCTCTGTGAAGGCATTGGTAATCTGGTCCCATGTAGCCCTGGCTTCGTGTTTCAAACGGAAGAACCACTTTAAGGCACTGGACTTCAAGGATAGGCTGAAATAGTCGGCTAGCTGGCGATTGGTGCACCCTTTGGCCTTCATTGCCAAGGTATATGTGTCCAAATGGGTTTTCGGGCATGCGGTCCCATCAAAGAGATCCAGATTAGGCATCACGAATTTGTGGGGCGGAGGAACAATGGAGTCAGTGTCTGTAGGCCGGAAGGCGGACTTCTTGGCGATCGGTTCGGCGATACTGCGCTTTCATTTCCTTGTGTTGTTCCATGAACCGGGCCAAGTGAGGGTCTTGTGGTGGAACCATGGCATTCAGGCTAGTGGGCTGAGCTAGAGAGAGGAGCTACCAGCGGAGATGCGGGTGGAGGGAACGGCCGATCCGGGGACATAGGTGAAAACCTGTCCTTGGGTGAGTTACCACAGGGAGCATGAGTAGGACCACGAGCAAAAGGATAGAACCTTGCGGCCTGCTTTGTTGATTTTCAAGCCCCGGCAAAGTAGGTGGAGGCAGGCCCGATGTAGCCGGATAACTTGGATTTCAGAATGGGGCCCATAAGTAGGCTTAGGTGCGAGCTGTCCTAGTGAATTGCATGGCCGGCGAGGCGAGGGTGTATAACCCGGGGAGTCGCGGTCACAGTGATTCGGATGACACCGGGATGGAGGCTTGGTAACCCATAGAAGTCCTGAGTGAGGAACGGATTTGTGTGAGGAGCAGTTGAACCCGGTACTATTCGAGGAGGGCCCACGACTGTGGCCCCGAGAACCGAGCTGTGGCGGCATTCCGAACTGTGGTATTCTTTGTGAAGGTCCGGATTGATCGATTCCGAGCGAGGTGGCATTCCAATTTGTTGGGGTATTCCGAGATAACCCCAACCATGAGAAGACATTCCGTGCGAAGCTTTGTCCCAGCTGAGGGCTGGTTTTGTCTTTGTCTGCTGCATGGATCCAGGTGATCTGTGGTTGGAGAGCTGGGCGACCGAAGATCGAGGAGCATGGAGTTACGGTAGTGGCACCATAGGAGGTGGGTGGTGGCATCCTGGAGTAGTCAGGGCGACTGAGAGTGGGGTTGGCATCCTCGTCTTCTTCCACGGTGAAGGTGCCATCTGGATTGAGGCTGGCGGCCAGACCATGGCTCTTAATAGCCTCCATAAGGCTGTTTAGCTGTGCTTCCTGTCGTAACCTCATCTGTTACGCTAAGCTGATTCCACTGTTGTTACGCCGATGGGTCCCGGGAGGCGGAGTGACGTTATCCCCATCATTACCGGCTAATGCGGACATTACAAGAAACCGGAGTCGGAACAAACGGCGAAGGCGATGACGCGACGACTCTTCCCAACTAATCAAACGATGACCGGTGCCGAAACCAAGCTTTGTGCGGAGGCTGCGGGGGAAAAGGCACGGTGGTTCAGATGTCTGGGAATGAAGGAGGGTAGATGTTTAGGCTTTAGGCTCATGCAACATGCGATTATTTGTTCACGTTTACTTAAAACATGCTTTATTAACCTAATCGATTGGAAAAGATTGCTCTTCTTTTTTTTTTTTCGCAAACTACTCTGGATCCTGGATCAGTGGGCCCCGTCACTACGTCTATAAGCCCCTCATATTCCACACGTATTTCGACCTCCCGGGGTGGACGGCCCGGGCGAGGGTCACATAGGGCAAGCGGGTCCCACCGACCGAAAGAAAAACGATCCTAAAAGTCGGCGGGTAATCCGGTTTTAATGAGCATTCGATGTAAATTACGGACAAAGGCGACGTCAAAAGTCAAGATCATGTCCGAGGGCTCGACGAAAGTCGGCATGATTTGGAGCGATAAGCGTCCACATTGATCTTGACTTGTCGTCGGTTAAGCCGTAATTAGGCATGGAATAATCATTAATCCTTGATGACTCGGTGTCAATCTTTGGGAGTCGGTGTATAATTTGTGCCGATCGAGCCGAAGTCAAGGCGCCGGTCAATATCTTGGTCAAAGTCTGCGGCGGAAAACCGGCAGAACTTCGGCGGATTAGGGTCCCGAAAGATATTGAGTCGGTATGCCGACAAAGGCTTGAAAGGAAAGGTCTATACACGGACGGGGCATGACACGGGACCGGACTAAAAACCAACCGGGTCTCGGACAAAGTGTGTCACGGACAAGTGCATGGTCGACACGAGGCTCCATGGGATGTTTGGGTAGTCATGTGCTCGTCCGAGAGGCGTAATAAGACCAAACGGACCGCGACAAGGATTTCCCCGGGTTAGGGACGTAGTGTGCAGTGTACGGTCACGTGCGCGTAGTGTGCAAGCAGTCTATATTCTTTTTCTGAGTAAAACAGAAATTTTTTTTATGTGTCTTACAAATATGATGCATAATTTTTTTTTGAAACTTTTCTTTTTTGAAAATCCTTTTTTTTTTTTGAAATTTTTTTTTTGAAATTTAATGAACACATAAGCACGAAAATTTCGACAGTTAGGGACATGATTCCGACAGTCAAAATTTTGACTTTTTCCGAGGCGGCCAAAACAACACGAAAAATGTGCAAAAATCAACACACACACAAATGATTTTCAAAGCCGGGACGGAAGCTTGACCCTCAAAAGCTTTTTCTTTTTTTTTTGAAAACGGTGATACCGGTACGTGGGATTGTTAAACCACAATGTATCCCCGACTCGTGTTAGGAGGCGGTAACGGGAAGTTTAATGGTTTCTACCAATATACCAAATATCATTTTTTTTTTTAGAAAAAAGCTTAAATCCCCAACGGAGTCGCCACTGTGATGATGTGCCCGCCTAAAAATTTTTCCCGAAAGGGTTTTAACTTTGAAATTTTTGTTTCTTTGAAAACCAATCGAAAAAGAACGGAGTCGACACGCCATTTTTATTTTAAGGGCCAAAACTTTGAAAAATGCCCGAGATTAGAGATTTGGGTTCGGAGGTCATGTTACACGCCGGGAAGGACGTTAGTGTGCACCCGGAATGCCTCGTAAAACGAGTCTTCCAAGCTGAAAATCATTTGTGTGTGTGTGTGTGTGTGTTTTGGCCAAAATAATTTGAAACTCAGAAAAGTAAAAATTGGGATATCTTTTTAAGACTTTAAACTGATCCCATGATTTTTTGGAAGATTTTTGGGTTGAGATTTGGTACTCAAAAGACCTTTTGAAATTGAGAGTCACTTCTGCCAGAATGAAAAAGGCAGTGGACCTTTGATTTTGAAATGGATTCAAGGGTCTTAAAACTTCATAATCTGGATAAACTCAGAGAATGAAAGTTGTTCCAGACACATTAAATAAGATTTGTGCGAAGGAATTTTCCATTTTGGAGAAGATTTGAGGGGTCAAAACCTTCTGGAAATCTCAGATATGCAATCTGGATTTCCAGAAGCTGATGAACTAGCCTCTAAAAGAAAATTTTAAAAAGAGAGTTTTACTCACCCAAAAAATAAAGTAAAAATATGTATGGAAATCTATGGATGTTGGCTACAAAAAGTGTTTTGTAGTCAACACCAAATTACAAGTTTATCTGTGTCCAAAAATTAAGACAATGGACTGGGATCTTGGAAAATTGCTACTGGACAGCAACTTCTCAAGAAAGAAAATATGATTTTAAGGGGGGTTTTGCATCCATGCTTGTCCCCATTTCCCTAGGTTTTGGTTAGTGATCACTTGACATTTTAGTGGTGAATCAACTATACCAAACCATCCTTGGGGTACATTAGGACTAAGCACTTCATTTGCTTGGGAAGGGGAATTTTATCCTTTGAAAATCAAGATTTGGTGCTTGAAAATGATTTTATGGTTTTGAAAATGTGTTTTCTTTGGAAGAAAGTAAGAACACTTTGAAAATAATGTAGATCCTTGTAGAAGATCATCCATGGAGATGAACTTCCATGGTGATCTTCTTGGATCTTAAGATAAGAAGATGAATGAACTACATTTTGTAGTTTGAAGATGCATGCATGGATGAGAGATTTAGGGTAAGAAGAGGGAGGTTATACCTATCTTCTTTGTGCTTTGTGTTTGAAGGCTTGAATGCAAGAGTGTTTGGGTTTGATTTGAGTGAGTGAAAGTTGGGAAGATTCAAGAGAAAAAGGTGACAATTCTTATAGAATTCTCACTGTTTTCTCGAGTATATTCGCCAAATACTGTGAATTGTGCTCTTGTTCCTTTTTTTTGTGACTGGAGGGCTCAATTTATAGCCCTCTGGAAATGACAGACATGTCCGCGCGGATGGGATCAGTCGCGTGCACTGTTCATTAAATGCTGCTTCAGGCTTTGGACACAAGGAATAATCTTTTTTAAAATTCAAATTAAACAGCCAGATTATGTTCCAGCCATTTCTATTTTTGGTTTTTGACCATTTCTTTCACTTTTTTGATTCTTTTCCTTGGTTTATCCTTAAATAACAATGCCCATTTTGCCCTCACTTTGTTAGAAATGTTAGGATTGTTAGGAAATGTTAGTAATTGTTAGTAATTGTTAGGAATGTTATAACTTTCGTTAATTTTCTAACGAAAATACTAACAAGCTCAAATTGGAGCACTTACAAGAGTGTGCAGTGACCGATGTGGGCATGTGTTATGAACACAATCGTTTACATGAACAAATAAAGTGTGGAAACCTGAGATGTCTTCAGTTCCAGTTCCTCCCACTCTTGAGATGAATCACTTCCTTCCACTATCCCAGTTCCAGCATATATTGATGCCCCGAACCCCTAAATACTCAAACTGTCAGAAAATAAATATTCGGAAAAAAAATATGATCAGGGATGCTGCAAGCAGAACGAAACCAATTCTAATTTTGAGGTTGTTCCACTGCACTGTTTCTATTTTTTGGTGTGATAGCTCAATATTAACCAGGCTAGAGGTACAGGAAGACAAAAACTAACATGGACAACCATAATGAAGAAGAATATGACTGAGTGTGATTAGCTTGAATTGGACCAAACTGAATGGTGAAAAAGGATTCATAATTGGGGACAAAGGGTGAGTTCACTTGAGATGTACGAAAATGAAATAGCATGCATGCACATGCACAAAGTCAAACCACTAATTATTAACACAACAACAGATCTTCAGTGTAAACTGCCAACGTAAGGGATGCTTAATTACTTGCCTTTCTCACTAAGGCAGACCGTATACCAACAGCAAACTCACTCTCTCCTCCACCAAACCACCCAACCGGACCAGCATACATTCCTCGATCAAACATATCTGCAGAACATGTCTCCATAGTAAGTACACCATAAGCATGAAAAAGTTGCACATGTCATGCAGTTATTAGAATCTTATGCTATCTCAGTTGCATGTAGCAAAGATTGAAGTAGAGTACTCTTAGAAAAAGAGCAATGCTATAGGCATACCCAAAGTGAGTGTACTTAGATTCAAGAACCATGAATGAAGAATTCATCAATACTTGGGGTCAACTAATCTTATTTGGTCCAATAAAAAGTTATCATAATTGAGTAGACGTGTCCAAACGGTTATAACCGCCGGTTAACGGTTATAACCGCCGGTTAAAAATTTCGTTAAGTCTTAACCGTAACCTAATCGTTAACCGTGTACTAACGGTTACGGTTATACGGTTAACGGTTATACACGGTTACACGGTTATACACGGTTACACGGTTAAAAATGTGCTTTTTTTTTCAGTTTGGTCCTTTTTTTAACGGAATAGTTAACTTTTGTACTGTATAACCCCTTTTTATTTTTTTTTTATTTTTTTTGAATAAAGAATACAATTTGAGATGTTACTTATTAATGATTTTTTTTTGGAAAAAGTTATAAAAAAAAAGTTAAGAATTTTTAAATAAATGAAATTTTAACGAAAAATGTGTTTAACAGATTTTTTTAACAGTTTTTTTTTTTTTTGGTTAAGCAAAGCTATTTGAGAAATATTTCTTTTAAAAAACAGTTTTTAACATTTTTTTTGAAGAAAATAGTTAACTTTTTAACAGATTTTTAACTAGTTTTATAAAAAAGTTAACTTTTTATTCTTTTTTTAATTTTTTTTTTGGATAAAGAAGACCATTTTAGACTTTTGTTTACTACACACATTTTTTGCAAAAAGATATATAAAAAAAGTAATGAATTTTGAAAGAAATAAAACTTAACTTTTTTAAAAATAAACGAAAGTATATAAAATAAAAAGGGACGGTATCCTTAAATTTTATTAATTAATTAAAATTACAAAGAGGGGGACAACCAACCTTACCCTTTTATAATTAAGGGGGGGCATTTAGGAGCCTTTACCTCAAAAGAAATAGTAAATATTATATATATATATATATATATATATATATATATATATATATATATATATATATATATATATATATATATATATATATATATATATATATATATATAATACTATATAATATAATATATATATATATATATATAAATATATATTATATATTATATATATAAACATATATAATATAATATATATAATTCAAAATTTGAAATTTGAATTTCAAATTTAAAAATTTCAAGGTTAGGCGGTTAGTTAGGCGGTTATAACCGCCGGTTAGTTAAACGGTTATAACCGCCGGTTATAACCGCCGGTTGCCGGTTTTTGAAAACCTTAACCTTAACCTAACCGTGTAATCGCCGGTTTCGGTTAAGGCGGTTACGGTTAAGGCGGTTGACGGTTATAGCCGGTTACGGTTACGGTTATTAACCTCCGGTTAGCCGATTCCGGTTAGATTTTGGACACGTCTATAATTGAGTTCTAAAACACTTTATTTGTGTCAATATGGATGCCCCATTTCACAGTAGGCGGTGTCTCTTGCCTACAATTCCCAATTGACACTTTAAACTAAGTGTAATACACTTAATAACTCACCATAGTTGAATGCAGCAACCTGAGGCCGAGGAAAATGTCCTGTTTCTGCATCGGAATCTGCCAATTGCAAACCCTAGCCTCAAGCTCTTTTGGTTTCGTCAATGGCGTCAGTCTCCGGCAACTCCACCACCGTCAATTATGAATATTTTTAATGACATTTTTAGCAACTTTTTTTATTTAGTTTTCGTCATTTTTCACAGTTTGTTGGTCGTGCGTTTAACGCACGGGTGTTATACTAGTTAATTGATTAAAATTGGACACTACGTTTCATAAATTGGCTGTTCGGGCAATATTAATGTTATCTGTTTTCTAAAAATTTTGTTATGCAAGTATAATCGAGTACTATATTTTTGGTAAGAAAATATTTAGGGAATTTCTAAGAAAAATTTATGGGGACAATTTTTTATTTTTTTTAAAGTTCAGTTTGCGACATATAATTAAAAAAGTACAATTGATAAAAATGGAGAGAGAATCATTTAAACAAACTCAACAATGTAAACATAACATAAACATAACTTACAGATAATCCAGGCTTTGCATATTTACAATGTAATCAGGAATTTTGTCCTTAATTTGACAATTCCTCAGTGTCCTGCATTAACAACATGCAATTTCAAAAATTTAGTCAAAATAACAACTACAAATTTTGCTAAAAAAAGTTGCTAAAAATGTCCTTTTTTTTTTGTTTTTTTGAGAATACGCAATTTTAACTAAATTTTTGAAATTGCATGTTGTTAATGCAGGACACTGAGGAATTGTCAAATTAAGGACAAAATTCCTGATTACATTGTAAATATGCAAAGCTCTTTTGGTTTCGTCAATGGCGTCAGTCTCCGGCAACTCCACCACCGTCAATTTCTTCACGCTTCTCCTCATTCCCCACCATGTCGTTAACCCTCCCTATCCCATGCCCTAATCTTCCCGGCGACCTCTTAGCAGCCGCTCCATCTCCACCTTCGTCAACACTCTTCGTCTTCCCCCTCGTCGCCTCTGTCAACTACCGCAAATTGCAAAACGGGGTTAGATTGGAAATTGAGTGGTAGGTTTGATTCACCGGGAAGAGAAAAGACGGGAGAGAGCAAATTGAGATTGTCTTTCAAATCAAAAGACGATGAATTGGGAAGAGAGGTTTACGCCGCTTAACTGCAGCAGGGAGTGGAAGAGGGGAAATGAGAGAACGTGGGTTTTTAAGTTAATATGGACCGTAGGATGAAATAGCTGGGAGTTAATCTCAGCCTCTCTTTATGGGGGGGGGGGGCTAAGAGGCGGTTTTTACCCCCCTATATTGTATATTAGATAAATGTGGTAGGTTATATGATATTGTATGATGTTGGTTCATTCTTATATGTAATCATTGTTTGTTTTCCAACTTATTATAACAAGAAACATATAATCTTGATTAACAAATATGATAATTTCAAATATATAATCTTGAGTAGTTGGTATTCCTCTAATGTACAACTTATCATTAACCCCGTTTGGCAAATCATCGAAACAACTTAACTCGTTATATAACATGTTTAATTAACTCATTATATATAATCTTGATTAGAAATATAACACATAATTCATTAATTTAACATAGTACATGCACATCATAACATCGGTTGTTAGTTGATAAATAAAGTGGTATCACATTAACCTAATGAATGTGGTAGCTTATATATGATATTGTATGATGCATTATAACATGTTTAATTACCTCTTTAAATATATTATTGATTAGAAACATAACACCACAATCATTTGTTAGGTGATTATAAATAAAGTGATATCACTTAAATGTGATAGGTTATATGATATTGTATGATCCAATATGACATTTGTTCCTTGTCATGTATAAGTGTATAAATTTTGCTCAATTAACAACACAATTCAATAATATAACATAGCATAGCATATGCGTATCATTAACATCGTGTTGCAAATCATCGAAGAACACCTTCATTTTGATATGTCGTATGGATATACACGATATTAGGACATCATATCGTGTGGTTGTGTACGACATTAATGACAGAGTAAATTTAAATTTCGTATAATTTCATACGACCTAATATTTTACACAATTATTTGATGTCGTGTAAAAGTACACGACATGAAGGCTTCCTGTCGTCCTTTCGCACACGACACGCGAGGGGTAGTTTGGCTATTATTGGTGCTTTTTTTTTTTTTTTTTTTTGGCTTGCCCACCTCGAGTCAAGCCCCTTTTTTTTTGTGTAAGTCAATTTTCTAACAAGTCCATTAATTCTCTTAAAATCCCCACCCCAATCATAGGACCTCCGTGTTGGTGTCTTGTATGTAATATGCCTTGTATATAGAATTTACCTATTTAATGCAATGAAAAAATGAAAAAATGAAAAATTCCGTTGCCGGGACTTGAACCCGGGTCTTCCGGGTGAGAGCCGGATATCCTGACCAACTAGACTACAACGGATTTTGCTTAATAGATCAAAACTGTAATAAATAATCATAAATATTTGCTCTAACACCTCGCCTGAACCCCAACCTTCCCGGCAACGAAATCCAATGTGGCGGACAGCAACCGGCAGACCGCCATGCTCCACCACAGTCGCAACCGTCTTCTCCATTCCCACCACCCAAAACCCTCCATCTTTCTTTTCACCACCTTCTCCTCCTTCACAACACCCAAACCCCACCCCTCAATTCCCAACCCACTACCACCATCACCCACTCACCTCCACCGCTTCCTCTCCCTGCATCATCCCCCAACCCTCCCTTCACTCCTTAATTTCCACTCCCAAATTATCACCACGGGACACACCCATAATCTTTTTATCTCATCAAAGCTTATCTCCCTCTACGCTTCCCTCAACAGACCCGAATTCTCAACCAAAGTGTTTGACTCTGTTCTTTCTAAAGACCCTTTTCTTTGGAATTCAATTATCAAAGCTCATTTTAGCAATGCTGATTACTCAAAAGCTATTCAGTTTTATTTATCTATGAAGTTATCTGATACTCTGCCTAACCAGTTTACTGTTCCTATGGTTGTTACCGCCTGCGCGGAACTCGGGTGGTTGAAATATGGCATGGTTGTACATGGGTTGGTCTTGAAACTTGGGGTTCTTGAAGGTGATTCAGCTGTTCGGTCTTCGTTGATAGGAATGTATTCGAGGAGTGGTTGTATGGGGGAAGCGTGCTATGTGTTTGATGAAATTACTGACAGAGATGTGGTTGCTTGGACTGTGATGGTCATTGGGTATGTGAAGAATGGGGAGAGTGAAAAAGGGTTGGCTTGTCTTTGTGAGATGTTTAGGAAGGGTGGAGATGCGGAAAGGCCTAACTTTAGGACATTGGAAGGTGGGTTTCAAGCTTGTGCGCTTTTGGGAGCTGTTTTGGAAGGTAGGTGTTTGCATGGGTTTGCTGTGAAATCTGGAATTGGTTGTTCTGAGGTCGTAAAAAATTCAATTTTTTCCATGTATTCCAAGTGCGGAACTCTTGAGGAAGCTTGTAGCTCATTTTCGGATGTTCCAGTAAAGGATGTGATGACATGGACGTCGATTATTGGTGTGTATGCGAGATTCGGATTTGTTAGAGAATGTTTGGGTGCGTTTACGGATATGCTGGTTAGAGGGATACATCCTGACGAAACAGTTATTAGTTGTGTGCTTTCTGGTCTTGCCAACTCCTTGTGGGTTTCTGCAGGAAAGGCATTTCATGGATTCATTCTTAGAAGAGAATATATTATAGATCAGATGGTTTGGAATGCATTGCTGTCAATGTACTGTAAGTTCGGGCTACAAAATCTTTTTGAGAAGTTCTTTAATGGAGTACAAGGACGCAATACGGAGTCGTGGAACATAATGGTGAATGCCTATAGTAAAGCAGGCGGGGACACAAAATGCATTTACTTTTTTAGAGAAATGCAACATCTGTGCATCAATTCTGATTCAAACACTTTGGTATCAATGATTTCTTCATGTTCCCAATTGAAAGCAATTAAGCTTGGGAGGTCTCTTCACTGTTACATAATTAAGGGCTTGATGCAGGAGAATCTCTGTGTGTCAAATTCACTCATCGACATGTATGGTAAAGCTGGAAACTTAGCTGTAGCTTGTGGGATATTTTGGAGAATGGATAGGGATATTGTCTCTTGGAACACGTTGATATCAGCTTATACCCATAATGGACAATTTGCCGAGGCCTTTTCTCTGTTTGATAGAATGATTGCAGAAGGCGTGAAGCCTAGCTCAGCAACTTTGGTAACATTGCTCTCTGCTTGTTCTCACATGGCATCAATAGAGAAAGGAGAGCAAGTTCACAATTACATCAAAGAAGAGATGCTTGAATTAAATCTAACCCTTGCTACTGCATTTGTAGATATGTATGCAAAATGTGGTCAGCTTGAAATATCAAGGGAATTATTTGACAATATGAAAGAGAAGGATACAATTGCTTGGAATGTGATGATATCAGGATATGGGATGCATGGAGATGCCAAATCAGCAATAGACATCTTTCAGAAGATGGAACTGTCAAATGTTCGACCAAACCAACTCAGTTTTCTTGCAGTTCTTTCGGCATGTACTCATGCTGGACTTGTCGAAGAAGGGAAGTTTCTATTTCAGAGAATGAAAAAATATTCTCTGGAACCAACACTTAAACACTATGGTTGTATCGTAGATCTTCTTGGTCGATCAGGTAATCTGCATGAGGCTGAAGCTTTGGTTCTGTCAATGCCCATGGCTCCCGATGGGAGTTTATGGGGTGCTATATTAAGTTCTTGTAAGATTCACAATGATCCTGAGATGGGTATCAGGATAGCAAAGCACGCTATTGAAGCTGACCCGCAGAATGATGGGTATTATATTATGATCTCGAACTTGTATAATTCTATAGGAATGTCAGAGGAGGCAGAAATGATGAGAACCATCATGAAAGAAAGGGGAGTGAGGAAGAAAGCTGGTTGGAGCGCAGTGTAGTGTACTCTTTGTCGGGGAACACTTGTTTGAAACTTCGAGATTGACATTATTAAATCTGGATGAAAATCCACGCTCATATTCACCTCATCCATACGATTCGGTTGCACGCTGCAAATGTTCATATTCTTTTGGGCATCAACATCTTTGTTGGCGCCAAACCACCCAACATATAAAATTCCAAGTGTACAATTGAACAAGCCTTGGAGGTAACCTTTATTAATCTTAATGCATCTACTTTTTGTCCTATTTTCAGTTTATATCTGTTCCCAATTTTTTGATCGTGATTCGTGAAGCGTGCTTAGTAACTAGTGCCTCCTAAATTGCTAATGCATGTCTGGTTTCCTTGCAATTGCTTATGAACTCTTTTTTAGATGTTCTTCTAGATTTTTCCCTTTAATTCCATATAACCCATCGAAGACAAATTCTGTGCAATCATTTAGAAGTTAAATTGCATTTGCCAGTTGCTCCTCTATCTCTGAACCTAAGGCGTGATCATATAGTCAGTGAGTGAGCTGCACGAAAATGTCGGACCAGAGTGAATACGACTTTATTCATTTTCCTCTTCATTTTTTCCGACGTTAAACAAATTGTTCGAAAAGTTGGGAATGCTAGGTTCTGATTAGTCTGGGCTGCTTCTTTTTATGTGGAATTGGCATATTCTGCTCTAAGATTACTAGTTCCAGTTTAACGGGAGCTGACACCTGATAAGAATCAGATGTTACTTTATGAGTTCCCTTGAGAATTCAAGTATCAGAACTATAATTTTGGGCAACATCATACATCTGACATATGTCGAAAATAAGAATGGACTTTGGAAAGTTTTTGTTTAGTCCATGGGAAGTACACAGGTTAAGTACTGAAGTTCGGATGTCCAGCAGCAAAGATGTAAAGATATTTGTGGTCAGTTGAAATTCTAATCTCATAGCAATATACCCTCTTGCTCCACCCTCCAAAGATATCTATTACCATAAGTTCAGCTTAGCTTTAGTTTATTTCGTAAATAGTACTCCCTCCGTCATTAATTGAATGCATAATTCGTTGAAGGGACATTTTGACGGAGTCTGTTTTTTGTACAATCTAATGGCAAATATGCGTACTTACCTGTGTTATCCACTTTCTAAACATGTAGTTTTGCAAATACAAAATGACTAGCGAAAAAAAAAATTGGTAAAAAAACATTTAGGGACAGTTTTTTTACAAAAATGACATTCATTTTGGGACAAAAAATTCCTGAAAATTGACATTCATTTAGGGATAGAGAGAGTAGTTTTTTTTTGTTCCCCTGGACCCATCAGCCTATTGAAATTCAAACTAAAGACCCAGGCTCAGTCTCATTGATCCACACTGCACACTGGCTCGCAGCCAGGAATATGTTTAACATGAGATCTCCGCAATCTGGGAAGATTGTGGCATAGAAGTGAAGGGCCAATGAAAGATAAGAACAGAAGAAAATTGGCAAATCCATAATCAACTGTAGAAAAACATGTACCTCTATCTAACATTTATTTTTCTGTATTGGCTTTCTCTTCTCCCTCCCTCTCTCCCCCCCCCCCTCCTCTCTCACACACCAATTAACACCAATGCTAGATTGGAATATTATGTAGCAGTGAAGATTCTTCATATATGCCCTGATTTTATTTTTATTTTGGATTAAAGATGGTTGCCTCCTAATGTAGGGATAGTATTCCTTCACCCTTCAACAGAATGCGGACATAATCCTTTTAAGTCTTAGGGTTTGGCTTCAGATGTTCTAAATTCATGGCGAAAAGGATGCACTTACTTTGTTTTTGCGTGTGCCAGAGTGAATGAAATTATTTATATATTGGTCAGAGCAACAGCATCTGCAGTTTTTACATTTGACTCAGTCCATAATGTTATCATGGCTAATCTAATCATGGGTGAAACTAGGATAGGTGCGATGTGATTTACCCAATATTCTTATGCTAATTTTGTCTACTAAGGGGGCGTTTGTTTTTTTATTTTAAGCCTTATTTGCCTCTTAACACTTATTCATTAAGAGGATTAGAGAAATAAGTGTGTTTGTTTTTTTTTTGAAATAAGGCTTGTTAGGCTCTTAAAGTCCTCTTAATTTTAAGTGGTTAAAATGTTGCTGAATTGCCTCTGAAAGCCTCTGAAAGCCACTGTTTCATATTTGGTTTTGGGTAAATTTTTTTTAAAACTGTTTACTGTTTCATAATGCATTTACAGATTTTTTTTTTTTTAATTTTTTTTAATTTTTTTTAACTGTTTCAGATAATGAATTCAGATAGAAAATCAAACAACTTATCCAATTCAGAATTCAGTTTTCAGTTGCTGCCTCTTAATCATTCAGCCATTTTCAGAACTGAAATCAGATTTCAACACTTATCACTTAAAAAAAACAAAAACCCCCTAAGTTATGTGTAGTTACTTATTCCATAAAACAAGTCATTTGATATCATGGTGATGAAAAGCTTAATTCTTACAGAAGCTTTTGTGACTTTGATATTGCAGAGCTAAAATTGGGAATTATGAAATCTACTGAATTCAAATCAAGGGTGGAAGCAAAACGTAAAGGCGCCCATGCATGTTTAGATGGATGTTATCTATATATATGGTGCTTTAGCCGTAGTCTAGGTAAATCATCAATCTCACTTGCTTGGAAATATCATGACATTGATTGATTTGAGCATGATAGTTGCCTAAGCTCAGTCTTTGTCCTGATAATTCGGATTAGGTTTCATAAATCCTTCTCGCTATTCTGTACTCTGGTGACTTTGGATTCACTTTCTGTAGGAATCTGGAGAGTTAACGGTCCCGAGCTTGCCATCAGCTGTATGAAGGGATGACTGAAAGCATGAAAAAGTGCATATTCTGTTGACTTATTTGATGCGTTGAGTTGCTGAAGACAAGGGGTTTTCAGAAAGGTGATCATAGGAGTAAACTTGGTATTGGAGCCTTAAAGATGAAACTTGCATTTCTTCCCTGCTGGTAGCTATGCCTATGTACTATTGTTTTCAAGATCGTATATTTTTAATAATTTTAAATAAAATAACTAAATGACTTCCAAAAGATTTTGTCCCAAGACAAGACAGCTGCTCATCTTAAGGAAATTATTATACTCATACTTCTTTAAAAAAATGACCAGTTTCCATTATTTGCAATGCCACAAGTCTATAAGGGAACTTATGTCTATTTGCTACTAAAATTGCATAAAAGTTTTTTTTTTTTTTTGTATAAAAGGTCTGGTCTCTCAATTGAAAGCATATACTCCCTCCGTCCCATAATAAGGGGCACAAATTTTCTTTTTGGGTGTACCATTGATAAGTCTCATTATCCAAAATGGAAACTTTATAATACTTAGGCTCCGTTTGTATGGGGTGAAAAATGAAAATGTTTTTCGGAATATGACATTCGGTTATTAGGTAAATCTACGAAAAATGTTTCCCATAAAATATTTTAATATGAGTATTTTTTTTAATTTTTTTTTACGGGGGTTGGGGGTGGGGTGGGGTTTGGAGGTACGGCAAGAGAGTTGATAAAAATAAATTAATATGAGCAAAAATAAATTTTGATGGGGTGGGGGAGTGGGAGGGGTGGGGGTTGGAGGGGCGGGTTGATAAAAAAATTAATATGGACAAAAAAAATTTGAGGGGGGGGTGGGAGGGGCGACAGGAGAGTTGATAAAATAATTAATATGAGCAAAAAAAAAAAAATTGACGGGGTGGGGAATGGAGGGACGTCAGGAGAGTTGATAAAAAAAATTGACGGGGGTGGGGGTGATGGTGTTAAAAAGCATTTCCGGAAAATGTTTTGAGTATGAGAAATCCGGAAAACATTTTCCTTAGGAAACAAAAATATTTTTCATTTACTGAAAAATATTTTCCGTTGATTTTATTTTTCAATGGTTATCAATCACTGGAAAATGGGGAAAATATTTTCCCCCAAACAAACGAAGTCTTATTTATTAATGGAACTCACTTGTTATACTCAAAACAACAATCTACTTACTATTACTTCTCCACTTTCTCTCTTCCACCTCACTTTTCATACATACAACAACTACTTTGCTATTAATATTTTTGAATATACTCCCTCCGTCCCAGAAAAAACGTCACCATTTTTAGTTCGGCATGCAAATTAAGGAAATAGGTGGGAAGAAAAAATGTTGTGAGTGTAATTTGAAAATAGGAGAGAGAATTAGCGGAGGAAATAGTAAATTTAAAAAGTGTTGTGAGTGTAATAGTGTTTTAGGAGAGAGAATGAGTGGAGGAAATAGTAAGTGGGTGTAATAGAATATTAATAAAACATTTCCATTTTAGGAAATATAACGCTTCAAACGGAATGCCATTTTGAATAAAAAGTGACGAATTTTCTGGAACGGAGGGAGTATATATTCTTTTCTTAAATCCCGTGTCCTACCAAAAACTTTGCTGGCATCCATGAAGTTGCAGAGAACAATAATGTCATTTGGCTTTTGAAATAAAATACACATTCAACTTTTAGAAAAGCTAAACCTTATTCTAATTTATAAAAAGTATACTCCCTCCGTCCCATACCTATGTGCACACTTTTCATTTTGGGCGTCCCAAACCTACGTGCACATTTCCTAAAATGGAAAGGAATCTTTACTATTCCCTCCACTCATTCTCTCTCCTACATTATTTTAATACTCACAACACCATTATAATTTACTATTCCCTCCACTCATTCTCTCTCCTATTTTATTTCACACTCACAACACTTTCAATATAATACTTTCTCCTTAATTTACGTGAAAAGTCAAACCGAGCACATAGGTCCGGGACGGAGGGAGTATATATAGATATGTGGAATCTGAATGTTGGACATGATCCTCATTTTGGACTAAATTAATCGTCAAGGAATAACTTTTGCAGGGGATGGAGCGGGCCAGCCACTAGGGATGGCCAAATCGGATCGGAACCGGACCGGAATCGGAAAACCGGATCGAAACCGGCCCGGAAAAGCCCGAAACCGCCATGAATCGGGGAGAAAACCGGAACCGGGGTAACCGGAACCGGTTTGGAGGCGGGCCGATTAAGGTTCACCAAATTGGTGAACCGGACCGGAAAAAGCCCGGAACCGGACGAAAATTTGTTGTTTTTCAATAGAACCGGCCCGGAACCGGACCGGAAAAGCCCGGAACCGGACCAAAACCGTGAGAAAACCGGAACCGGATAACCGGAACCGTGAGAAAAGCGGGCCGGTTAAGGTTCACCTCCTCGCCGAACCGGAACCGGCGGTTCAAGGCCCGGAACCGAAACCGAAACCGGATTTGGTCATCCCTACCAGCCACAGCCAGTATAGTATTGTACTGTATTAGCTATCCAGACAGAATTGAGACTTTAACATCGTATTTTCCTCTATTTACATCTTTTGAGGCGGTGAAAAATGTTAAGAAAGGAAAAAACTGCGTTAAACGTCTCAATTATGTCCGAATAGATAAAACTGATGTTGGGTTTGAAGTTATCTAATTTTTTGGTAATAAGTCTCAATTATGTCCGAATAGATAAAACTGATGTTGGGTTTGAAGTTATCTAATTTGGTAATAAATTAGGAGACTGAACAATAACAAATCAGGTAATTCTTGTGACACCACAGGGGCAATCGAGCGGTGCAGAGGGAGAGACCGTGCCAATTTACTCCCTAAAAGGCGCAATTGCGCTCCCCTTTGGGACGATCGCGCAGTGCCTATTGAGCGGACGAGTTGATCGTGCCCTACCCCATTTTGGCTCTGATAAGTGACAAATTTTGTGCAGAATTAGAAAATCTTGCAGGGTTAGAAATAGGCAGTATAAATAAGCACTATTACATATCAGTTTTGAGGTTATAATTCCTAATGTGATACATAATTCTAGATGTTTCAAAGGTTTTTTTTTCTCTCTGTTTCTCTATATCTAGGGTTTGCATAGTTGTGAATTCTTTTGATCAATAAATTCGTGCATTAGATTAGAGATTGTATTTGGTGATTGCCGGTTGATAATAATATTCTTGCCCTCTGCCCGTGAACGTAGACAAGTTGGTGAACCACGTATATTTGAAGATGAACTAAATGGGCCGAAGCCCATGGGCAGCCTGTCAGCCCGCTAGCCTGTGGCCTGCCAACCCGCGGCCTGCCTATTCCGCCTATAAGGCCTGCCAAGCCCAGCCTGCCTAACCAAGCGGACCTGGCCTTGATAATTAGCCAACAGGTCGGGCCAAGCCTGTCGGGCTTTTAGGCCCGTTAAGCCCATGCCCGCCAGCCCGTCAGTTGAAGACTGAAATTTTTTTCCTTTTTCAGTGAAAAACAGTCTTTTTGACTTTTTCCCTTTTTTTTTTCCTCAAAAATGAAATACATTGTCATTTAAATAGTAATTTCCAAAAAAATGGGCCATTCCATTATCTAGGTCAGGTCGGTAGATTTAGTTTTATTTTTCAATTTTTTTTCATTTTTTTTTTGACATTTTAGCCCCTCCACAATAATTTTTTTGGGGGTATTTTTGATCCAAAATGTAATATGTTTTAGTATAAATAGGTGATGCTTTGGTTAGTATTTTTCACACCAAAAGTTCTATCAGGAACTCCTTTACTAATCACTAGTTCACTGACTCAATCTCTCTCAAAGATAGTTGTTGAGCAAGTTATATTTGAGAAGAAATCATCAACCCCTTGTTAAGGTAAATTTATATTTTTAAGTTGGTTCTATTATTGTGTATTTTATTATTATCTACAATTGTTGTCAATTTTATTATTATTGCTCAAATATACTTATTCATTCAAAATGTAATATGGAGAACGAATTATTTTGAAATATAACATTAATATCTAAAATTTTGAAATAAAAAATGGAGTGAATTATTTTTTAAGTTGATGGTTCGAAGTATTAATACTTATTTCTTTAATTAGGTTATTATGGCGGATTTTGTTGAAGGAATATTTGCCCCTCCATCACCACGACTATACCAACAACAACAACAACAAAATAATGACAATGAACATATTATGTATGATTTAATCAATGAAGGTTCAAATACAATGGCAACCCCTCATTTTTTCGGATATTACACTCCGGATCCTACTTCAAACTTTTCTTTTGACTCCCAACCATCTCAATATCAAAATACATCTAGAAATTATCATCAAATTGATGATGATGCTGATAATGAGGATGAGGAGGAAGAAGAAGATGATGATGATGATGTAAGAGTTACTGGTGAATCTCTTGCTACTAGTAGTCTTCCTAGCGTAAGTAAGGGGAAGGGGAAGGGGAAGGGAAAGGGGAAGGATAAGGAGAAAGCTAGGGAACCTAAAGCTTCCAAGTATGAGGAATTTTATAACATGATTATCAATGATCATGGTGAAGAAAAAGCTGAGTGTAAAATTTGTAAAAAACACCTAGCTCGCCCTAGCAAAAAGGGTACTTGTCAACTAAAAAGACACACTGAAAACCACGCAAAAGGCGGGGATGATAAAACTCAAACCAAACTGAACATACCTTCTGTCACCTACCCCAAAGTCAAAGCTGATATCATAGACATGTTTATTGTAAGTTGTCGATTACCCTTGTCAGTTTCGAGTGATGAGAGATTTCATCGGGTTTGCAAAAGTCTCAACCCCGGATTTGAACCTATGTCCCGAACTAATATCACAAGGGACATTAAAATTCTTTTTCAATCTGGAACACTTGCCCTAGCCAATCTTCTTCAAAGCCACAAGGGTAGTATTTCCTTGACAACTGATGGTTGGAAAGCTAACTATAGTTCTTCTGCCGAAAATTTTACTTGTATTACCGCTCATTGGATTAATGAGGATTGGTTGTTAGAAAAGAGAATCCTATCATTTCGAACCATGCCATATCCTCATACAGCTAGGCAATGCACAAATCACATTCTCAATGTTTTGGGTGAGTATGTTATCACGAATAAAGTTTTCTCATGCTCATATGATAACGCCACCTATAACACCAGTACTGCCTCATTGATGATTCAATCCCTTACTCCTCCCGTAGAAGGCAAGTTGTTTAATGTTAGGTGTGCTTGCCACATTCTCAACCTATGTGTTCAAGACTTGCTTAAGTCCCTACGCTACACCAAAAATAGCATTAACCAAGCTTGTATAACCATAAAGGGGAGTGGACAAAGGCTAGTCAATTATATGGAGATGTGTCATGCTGCGGGGAAGAAGTTCTTGAAGCCTAAAACAGCCGAAGATATCAAGTGGAACTCGACCTATACAATGTTGGAGAGAGCACTCGAGTATAAGGTGGTGATTACTGAATATTTTGACATCTATCAAGTTGACCGTCAGGTTACTATTGATGATTGGGATATACAACACAACTCATAGAATTGCTTCAGCCTTTCTATAGGGCAACCGAAGTACTTTCCGGAATGTACTATCCCACAAATCATCTCTTATGTCGTGAGCTTTATGGCCTAAGTGTTCTCATTGTGAACAATAGAAATCATAATATATTTGCAGATGTCGTTGTGGATATGGAAAAGAAATTTTCTAAGTATTACATCGATTTCCCTCTACTTTCCTTAATGGCGACCGCGATGGATCCGAGGATCAAGCATACTAACATGTGGAGTTTGCTCCTTGCTTTTTATGAAAACATGAGACCAAATCTTTCCCCCATTCAAGTAGAAAAAGTGACGAAGGAGAAACATGAAGAAGTTGAAACCCTCTTATTCCGCTTGTATTCCTATTACAATGCAAAGCTTTCAAACCCTGAAGAAATGGGCCGATACGAGTGGAAAGGGAAAATCAAAGTTGCCAAAATTTGGTTGGGGTTTCCTTAAGAATGGATTGGGTGGATGTAGTGGATGTGGAAGTGAAAGACCTTCAACGGAAGGAGTTAATGAGTTGGTCCAATACTTGTCCAGTACCTACTACCCCCCTCCGATTCAAGTTTTGAGGACCTAGATATCCTCCAATGGTGGAAAGCACACCAAAGTGTTTATCCTATACTTTTCATCATGGCACTGGATCTTCTTACCCCTCCAGTGTCGACAGTAGCCTCAGAATCCGCATTCAGTGCCGCTAAAAGAGTTGTTACGCCAGCGAGGAACCAACTAACCCCGAAGCTCATGGAGCGGCTAATTTGTCTTGCTGATTGGGATGATGCATCTCTAAGGAAGCAAGGGAATGATCGAGAGCTTCAACATGACAGCGAATCGAGCGCAGACGAAGACAATCTTGATGGGGATTATACTTTGGATGGAAACTAGAAAGTTTTCAAATCTATGAACGGAGAAAATCATTTGTATTTTAATATTTTGTTTTCCTAGATTGTTTAATTAAAACTATGTTTCCTATTTTGTTGCATTTTATTATGTTTTATTTTCCTAGATTGTTTAATTAAGACTATGTTTAATATTTTCTTGTATTTTCCTAGATTGTTTTCCTAGTTAGTATTGAGGTTAAGGCTCCTAAATGTCCCCCCTTATTTATAAAAGGGTAAGGTTGGTTGTCCCCCTCTTGTAATTTTTTTTTAATTAATAAAATTTAAGGGTACCGTCCATTTTTTCTTTTATATACTTTCGTTTCTTTTAATTTCGTTAAGTTTTATTTCTTTAAAAAATCTTAACTTTTTTTTATAAAATTTTTTGAAAAAAAAATCAGTATTAACAAACATCTAAAATAGTATTTTCTATCCAAAAAAAATAAATAAAAAATACACAGATAAGAACTTAACAGAAACTGTTAAAAATTTAATAAAATATTTAACATTTGAATACTTATCAACAATAGGCTTGTGTCCAAGTGGTAAGCATTCATTTCCATCCCACCAGCACGGCAACACCACTCTAGGGACCAGGGTTCAAACCCCCTTCACCCCATTTCATATTTTGTTTAAAAAAAAAATGGACCGCCAGACGGGCAAACGGTGCGGGTCGGATTCGACTCAGATAGGCGGGCCGGAGCGGGCTTGGCCCGCCGGCCTCTCAATAGTGGGCTGGGCAAAATCCGTTATCCGCGGGCTGCTTTCAAACGGGTCGGGCCAGGCCGGCCCGAATGTTCATCATCACGTATATCGTTGTGTTGTGTGATTGATTTATTTTCTGTCTTCTATATAGATATGTTATAGCAAACTGGTATTAGAGTCGGTCAGGTTGATAAAAGTCTAGGGGTTTTTCGTTGCATAAGAAGAAGATAGGATCTGGAATCGAATCATCAGTTGACAAGTTCAATGGAAAGAATAGTTTTTATCTTTGGCAGATCAAGATGAAGGCTTTATTGAAAGACAAATGTTTGTGAGCTCCGTAGAAGGGTAAAGAAGTAGAAGTTTCCACATGTGCTGTCGCGGTTGCAACAACAGAGGGTTCGGGAAAAGCAGTTGAGAAGGAAGCAACATATCTGATCGCGCTAGATATGAGAGGGCCCACTCTAAAATCATCAGATGCTTAGATGATGATGTTATGGCGGATATTACAAATACTGATCCGAAGGTGCTCTGTGACCTGCATTGGAAGATATGTATCTGACATGATCATTGACTAACAAGTTGTATCTGAAGCAGAAGTTGTATTCACTCTTAATGATGGAAGGTAGGCCCATTAGAGATCATATAGATCGGTTTACATCTTTAATACTTGAATTGCGTAATATTGAAGATAAGGATGTTGCTCTTATTTTGTGTATTTCTTTACCACTGTTATATGAGAGATTTGTGAATTTCTGCACTAATGGTAATGATAAGGTTACTTTGGAGAGGTTAAAAATAATCTCAATACCAGAGATATGCGCCGCAAGGCGAGCGATTTATTTACAAAATATCAGTCAGCATGGTTGGTTGTAAAAGGCAATAGGGGTCAAGGTAAGAGAAATAAGGGTTCTTCTAAAAGTGATCCAAGACCTGGAGATGTCTGCAGTTGCTTTAAGGAAAAGGGGCATTAGAACCGTGAATGTCCAGGTTGAATAAAAGCGAACAATTTGGGTTTACTGCAGCTATGACTAAAGACGATGAGGAGGACTATGACCTAGTAATCGAGGAAGACAAAGGTATGATAGATACATGGATTCTTGATTCTGGGGCTTTTTATCACATGTGTTCGCACATGGAATGATTTGCAACGTATGAAGATACGAAAGGGGTGATATTTATATTGTTAATGGTTCTGTATGCAAGGTAGTTGGCATGGGTTCCACCAGGGTGCGAACTTTGGGTGTTAAGTTTAGTACATTGAACAAGGTTAGAAATGTTCCTGAAGTAACAAATAATCTGATATCGCTTAGTCGGCTAGATAAGATGGGATACAGTTTCAAAGGTGAAGGTGGAACATTAAATGCTTGTATGGGTTCGAATGTAATTCTGAAAGGGGTAAAACAAGGTTTCTTGTATGTCATCCAATGTTCTACGTTTTTGGGTGTCGGGTATCGTACTACAGAGGATATGGTAGAGACATATCTGAAGGAAACATGTTGCATGTCTTCGTGTGGGGTGGTTGACAAACAGGTGGAGCAACAAGTTACTCAAGGTAGAGTTGAACTGGGCAAACCACGATTAGTAAGTCAACACACACAATTCTGTGAATGTGTGCCCAAAATTTTTGTTTATTGGAATTCACGCGAGTTTGAAGACATCCGAGTTATTTGAAAAACGGAGTCGCCACGCCATTTTGATTACCTCAAAACTTTGAAAAAAAGGTTTTATGGGTTCGGAGGTTAAGTTACCCCTTGGGAAGAACGTTTGGCGTTCACCCAAAGTGCCTTGCCGGAGCAAGTCTCCCTAGATTTCATTAATCGTGTTTGCTTGCGTGCTTTCTTTGTGTGCATGTGTTTGAAAATAAGGGGGGGAATGTCCCAAGTTATCTTCCGGACGTACAAACCATTTGTTGGTTGTCGCTCGGGATTCCTTGGAATTTATGTATTTGGGATTATGATCCCGTCCTCATCTTATGACTTATGATCATCGCATTTTAAACCTCGGGACCCTCGGGACTTGCGTGATCGAGAGAATGACTCTCTTTTGGTCAAAGATGAGGTTCTTTAGGAAGGAATGTCCTTAGCCCATCAATCCTACGCTTTAAGACGGTCGAGCTCGTATAGAGGCTTCATACTCATTCTTAAGCGATAATCGGAGATATAGGGTTCAAGGTTATCCTTTTCCTAAAGAAATCATGAACCTTTAATGGAAGGAACGATGCAAAGATGAGAACTTTTACACCGGTCCGTTCCAAGGTTGGGGGAAAGGGGAAATGCATGATAAAAAATGACTCTTTAATGAAAAGATGACATTTTTAGGTTGCAAATGATGCTTTTTGATTGAAAGAAATGATCTTTATGCAAATGATGCATAAAGATTTGATTTTTATGCAAATGATGCATTGAAAAGGGGGTTTTGATGCAAAGGATGCATTTTTATTGAAAAAGATTTGATCTTTATATGCAAATGATGCATAAAGATAACATTTTTATTGGAAAATAGGGATTTTAGGTGCAAAGGATGCACCTTTATGAAAAAAGACTACATTTTTATGACAAATGAGGTCTTAATGCATGCAAAGGGGGAAGGGGATGATAAAGATGTGATCTTTAAGCTACCAAGTCCCAAGCAATATAAAGACAATGCAATGAGCAATTTATAAAGCAATTAGGATGCAAGGATAGGGCGTGCGAGGTTACCAATGACTTCCTTTGCTTCTCGGGACGGAGCTAGGAGGAGAGGTCGATCTTTGGTCTTCAAGGAGGAGGGATGTAGCTTCTTGGCCTTCCTTCTTCTTCTTCTTGAATTCCCAGCAGTTTCTTCACGTCTTTCAGAGTGGATTGAGTATTTTTCTCATATATTGTGTCTTGAAATGGGTAGAGGAGGGCTCTATTTATAGGCAGTCTGGATAAGGCTAATGAAGCCGTGCGGCTGCAGGCCCTTTGCAAATGAGGCCGTGCGGTCTTATCCACAATGACTCAAAGATTCTAGAACCATGCAAGGTGGCATCATTCTAGAAGCTTCCCTCCTAATTAAAAACGTGTTTCTTAATTAGGAAGGATTCCCTTCAGCCTTTATTTAATTAAAAACAGCTCCGAATGTTTCCTAACGCCGGGAAGGTTCTGGGAATTACCGGAAAACTTACCGAAATTGCCGGGAAATTTAACCTAAGGCATGAGCCAGATTTGGGTACTTACAGAAGCCCTCGGCAACGTCACTTGCAAGGCGAGTGGGGTTGTCGATAGAAAAGGATCCGATCTCGGCGAATGCCGAGACGGATTGGGAGACCAAGGTGGTCGAGCGGCCGAACCTTTTGGAAGGCTACCTACGTATCCCTGAGGAATCAAGCCAGCCGTAGTTCGGAATTAGGATCCGCCGGGGGAGGAAGAAGAGAAACCGGTCTCTTGCCGAGAAAATGACCTAGGAGGTCAAGCAAATGATCCTACCGGGGATATGCTAGGAGTGACCCAGTGGTCGAATATTTGAACTTTTATGAGGGGGCGCTTTATCACCGAGGAGTGACAAAGAAACAGGGTGACCAAAGTGGTCGAATGGCTGAACCTTTTATGAAAGGCTACCTACGTATCCCTGAGGAATCAAGCCTGATCGTAGTTCAAGCATCACTAGATAGTTAGGAACGATGTCTAGGATCCTTGAGATTTTGACAATTCCCGAGGTCACACCCGAGGAAGCTAGAGCTTACGCACTATCTCTTTATGACTGAGATAGAGGTAACTTAAGTTGGGAAACTTGAGCGTACGTCACTATTCGCGGATAGAGGTATCACAAGTTGAAATGACTCGGGGCATACGTCACTATTCGCGGATGAGGTAGCACAAGTTGGAATGACTTGGGGCATACGTCACTATTCGCTGATAGAGGTAGCACAAGTTGGAATGACTTGGGCATACGTCACTATTCGCGGATAGAGGTAGCACAAGTTGGAATGACTTGGGCATACGTCACTATTCGCGGATAGAGGTAGCACAAGTTGGAATGACTTGGGCATACGTCACTATTCGCGGATAGAGGTACCACAAGTTGGAATGACTTGGGCATACGTCACTATTCGCTGATAGAGGTAGCACAAGTTGGAATGACTTGGGCATACGTCACTATTCGCGGATAGAGGTAGCACAAGTTGGAATGACTTGGGCATACGTCACTATTCGCGGATAGAGGTAGCACAAGTTGGAATGACTTGGGCATACTTCACTATTCGCGGATAGAGGTAGCACAAGTTGGAATGACTTGGGCATACGTCACTATTCGCGGATAGAGGTAGCACAAGTTGAAATGACTTGGGCATACGTCACTATTCGCGGATAGAGGTAGCACAAGTTGGAATGACTTGGGCATACGTCACTATTCGCGGATAGAGGTAGCACAAGTTGGAATGACTTGGGCATACGTCACTATTCGCGGATAGAGGTAGCACAAGTTGGAATGACTTGGGCATACTTCACTATTCGCGGATAGAGGTAGCACAAGTTGGAATGACTTGGGCATACTTCACTATTCGCGGATAGAGGTAGCACAAGTTGGAATGACTTGGGCATACGTCACTATTCGCGGATAGAGGTAGCACAAGTTGGAATGACTTGGGCATACTTCACTATTCGCGGATAGAGGTAGCACAAGTTTAGAGTTCCGACACTGGAGGTTGTCACCTAGTGTTATCCCGTTATAACGGAATTAACTGAGGCGACCGGGAATAAAGCTTGATTGCTAAAGAGATAAGGGATATTTTCGAAAAGATGTTATCTTGGTTAAAAGATAACGGAAATTGCATGCCCAAGTGGAAGGTCCAGGGGCAGGATTGTAATTTATGCTCGTAGCGAATGAAGCCGCCCGCATGAGATGGAGAAAAAGAAGCCGTACGGCTAGAAGCCTCGTTTTTTCCAGATTATTTAAAATCAGGTTTTGAACGGGCATCGGGCATCATTGCCGCCCACTTCAGCCGAGAGAGAGAGAAGAGAGAGAGAATTTTCGAAATTCTTCAACCCTTTTGCTTCCCTTTGATTTGAAATGGATCCAGAGGGCAATCCCATACCAAGGCAAGCGAGGAGAAACATCTCGGCGGCCGCGAGAAGGAGGAGGAAGGAGCTCGTGAGGACGGAGAGGAAGTATGACTTCCTTACGCCTCCATCGGAGCTTTATCCGGGGAGAAGGGAGCACAAATCAACGAACCCGCGATCAGTTGGGATAAGCATTCTCATTTTGCTCAAATCCGATGATTTTGCTTGAATTTTGAATGATTTAGGGCTTGACCCGAATTTTAGGATTTTTGAATGATTTTTTGAATGATTTTGAGATGCATGAACAACCTATGAGGCTAAGAATATGCAATGTGCAATTTTATTTGATGAAAAATATGAGAATGACTCACTTTTTTCTCGCAAAATGAAGTAAGAATGAGAATTTTTTCAAAACATGAGACGGAGTTCTTGCCTTGTGCTAGAACTAGGTCAAAATTCTGATTTTCAATGAGAAAACATGATTTTGGAAGATGAAAATGATTCATGCATGCCATTTTTTGAAAAATAATGCTTATGTGCAAAAAATTGTGATTTTGTGCTTTAGGAAAGCAATGACGCGTTTCAAGTGATGAAAGACACGTTTTTGATGCAAAAGTTATGCTAGAAAACTTTTATGAATGCTTTTCTTTGAAAATATGTGCACTTTTGAATATATGCATGCTTTTGAAATGATATGAAGGATCGACGCTTCTTTTGATGTGCTTGTCTACAGGAGAACAAGTCTAGAGGACCGTCTGAGATAGCGGTCAAGCTGCGCAGAGGATGCCGATTTTGAGAAGGATGGGGCAAATCCCAAGCAATGCGAGGGCTACCGGCTTGGATGCATTTGTAGAGGCTATCGGTAGGGTGTCCACATCACCTCTAAGAGCAAGGGCTTGGTCCAGCCCTATCTCGAGTTCCGTGGGACAAGACACATAGCTTTCACCCGAGCCGGGAGAGCCGACAAAGGACTCTGCCGATTTCACCGCTATTACGGGCTTACAGCTCACCGGAGGCCCGTGACTTGAGGGACCATATCACCGAGGAGTTCCGTGCTTTGGTCGGGTTTGAGCCGATTCCGAAGGGGCCGGGATGGAGACACGGAATGTCGAGGTGGCGCCCGTACTAGCATGCGTAATTTTGCCGCTAATGATGTGACTCGCCCAAAGCCAGCTGGCTAGAGCATTCATATGGTTGATGCTATCACCACCATCTTTGCCAATTCTCGGGACGATAGCTATGACTTGCCTCCTCGACTCTCGGAGGATGTGGATGGGATTGGGACGGCCTCTTGGGGAGAGGCCGGATTGGCGGAGCTCTACTTCGTTGGACATGTACACGGAACAAGGCCGCTTCCATGGACTCGCTTTCTTTGCCCTCGAGGTAGTCTCCTTTCTTTTTTTTTCTTTTCCGTCTTGAGACTTTTATGCAGAGAAAATGACCTTTTGATGTTTTGAACATGCAGCCTGGTTTTGCGAGGTGATCGGGTTCTTCCCTTGGAACCAAGCAGAGCGATGTCACCATCTTCCCCGCTATGGTTCGCCGGAGGGGAGACGCGAGAGATAAATTCACTGGGAAGACCCGGATTACCTTCGACTACAAAATGGTGAGGCCGGTCATCAACAGTGGACGGGCACGATGGAGTGGACTTCTACCCCGGGGCGTGTATCCAGAGATCTTGCCGGGAGATGCCATAGAGGTGACGAGGCAGCAGGAGGTGGCTCACTGTGGCCGACATGTGATGTCATCTACTGGGACCGCCGAGACAAAGATGGTCATGTTCCCCACTAGATGCCATTACTCCTTCGACCCTCCAAAGACGGATGCCGCAGCCTGTGGACCGCGCAGGATGAGATTGCTAGGTACTGTGTGCGTGGCCGCGGAGGAGTACTTCGACATGGACACCCCCTACGCCGTGTTTGTGGAGCAGCGCCGAGGACGCCACGTGCTAGTGAAGCCGGCGGTCACTCGTGGATATGGGGAGGATGAGCCTACCGACCCGCCGATCCCTCCCGCGCATCCGTCCTACGTGGTCCATGGAGTGCCGAGGAGGACGAGGATACCGTCCCCGATGCTAGGGAGCCCCAAGACACCTTGCCGCCCGATAGCACCGTAAGTGTACTCTTAGGGTCTTATTCCCTTTTTAGCTTTCATATTTTCTCGCTTTTGCAAGTTTTCTCGAGATTTTCTCGAGATTTTTCTTCTTTTTTCTCAGTTCCAGCCGCACTTACGATAGGCCGGTCAGTGCGTAATAGGGCCGGAAGGACATGTGCCTGCCTTCTTCGAGGAAGCCGGCCCGCGCTTCGAAGGCGGCAATGATGCACAGGAGCTCGGGGCGCAAGAGACGGCACGTCTGGGGCACAAATGCCTACCTCATCGGCCTCGAGTACTCTTCCAAAGGCTATGCCTCGGGCGGGGACCCAACGCCGACATTCTGGAGCAAACTGGCCGAGTACGGGCACGATAATGTCCATTTGTCTCGACGTGAGCGACTGTGAGGACTTGATGAGGGAGGCTAGCATCTACGAGCCGAGCAAATGATGAAGATGAAGAAGAATCTGAGGCCTAGGAGGTCTCTAGAGTAGATTTGGAACAAAAACAAACAATTTACAATTTTTATGCACACTTTGTTTATTTTTTGCTTTATTTGGGCGCCGATGGGGCGAAAACATTGTATCTATGTTTTATTTGCTTTTCTAATTCATGCTTTTTCAATTTGCATATTATCTGAGCCTTGGGGCGACTTTTTTGCTTGGAATTGGGGCGAAAATGGGCCAAAATGATTTATAATGGTGTATAAATGCTTGAATGGCTTCGGATATGTTTTTGTATGTGTTTTGGTTGAAAAAGTGGGGTGAAAACTCCCTTGGGCAGAATCTTGGTTGCCGCAGAATTTTTTTTCTCGCAGAGGGCTAATGTAGCCGTGCGGCACGGCCTCGAGGGCAAATGTAGCCGTGCGGCTAACAGCCTGTCTCGAGCCGGTTATTTTCTCGAATAAAAGCAAGGCTTGGCCATTTCATTTCATTTTCACTCTAGACTTGTCCCAATTGTTCCCGCAGCATATTTTGGACCTAAAAGCACCATCTTTGATCATTTTGCGATGGAGAATCCCGTTAGATTGCAAAGGGGGAAACGAGACCATTTTCTATCCGGTCTTCAATCTTGGGCGAGATATAACTTCCAAAATCACAAGGGGCCGCTTGATTCTTCCTTCAAGATCAAGTCTTTATGGCATTTGAGGGATCTCCCGCCCGATTGGGATCTGTTGAGAGCCGCAAAGAAAGTTCGGGATGTCCGAGACATGTTTATCAAGTTTCTCTTACAACGAAATCGTCCCAACGCACGAAGACTTCGTGAGCCTTGATTGGGGGTCCCGAGATTGAGGCTATATCTATTCCGCTGATCGGAGACGTGCCGTGACGGTAAAGCTTGCATCTTTTCTCGCAGATTCCTTTGGGAGAGGCCGAGAGGATGATGGTAGCCCTGATAGGATTGACCTTTCGATATCCCGGCAGTGTGCCTGGGTCTCCAGATATGGCCGCGACCACAGTGGCTATGGATGCTTTCATTCTCTCGCGTATTCTCTATTTTGTTCACCGCCGAGTCCGTGGGGATCTCACATAGTGGTCTCGGGACATGGTCGAGACTCGCAGTGGCCGGGAAGGATATTGTCCCGCCGGGTTTTGGGAGAGACATTTCATGGGATTGACAGGATGGCTCTGGGAGACCGCTTTCATGAGGTCCGGAGTCCGGCTATGTTGACTTTGTGGCTGCAGGAGAGGCTCGGCTTTGCCCTGGGGCTTTGCCGACTCGCCCTTGGGTGATTTCTGAGAGGTGCACCTAGGCAACAGAACAGGTAGCCGAGCCGATGATGGCTAGGCTATCCACTTCGGACATCCGTTGGTGGATACCACATTGGAGGTTGCGGCATCAGAGGATATTTCAGTGAGTCTTATGCCGCGAGGGTTCCGTGATTCTCGCCGGTCGTCCTTCTACATACCCCGCTTGGTATCCAGCAGCTTGGGGCTTTACAGAGCCATCGAGTGATTGGGAGGACATCCGGACCATGGAGGTGGTGTCATTGGACATGAGAGATCCACCAGCCTTCTCTTTCTTCTCGAGGGCTTGGACACATACCGCTTTCCCACCTGTGGCTATCTTCAGAGCAGGAAGAGCACCATCTTGACCACCTGTCTACTCGACCGGTACGAGAGGGAGACGGGAGCGACTCAGTTATCTTGGAGGATAGACGCCGAGCTTTATTGGGAGCCGATCGTGACTCGAGTAGGACTCGAGGGAGACCGAGGCTAAGGCGAGTTGCCATAACCAATCGTGTGACTTGGTCGTGATATGGAGGCTCTGTGACAAGAGATTGTCCGAGGTCGCTCCTTCGACCGAGGCTCGAGGGAGGAGGTGCGGACTCGTGCTCGTATAGAGAGAGCGCTCATTGACACGGGGTTGGTAGAGGCTCCAGCTGAGGATACCAGCAGGTCGGGATGAGGGATACCGACATTATTGAGAAGAAAAGGAAGAAGACTCGACGAGGCCGAGGAAAAGGGAAGAAGATCGAAGAAGACTCACGAATGACGACCGACAAGTCTTTTCTCAAGATCCTCTTATTGCCATTTGCAAACACATTAGTTTATTTAGGCATTTTATTGTATTTTAGATCTTTTTAGCAAAGTTAGCAGAGTTAAGAGGTAGACCGTGCTTGAACTCATCAAGAAGTTTTTAACTTGTAATGAACAAGAAATATTATTTTAGAAATTAATCAAGACACATTTCATGGAAATTCAAATGTCTTTATTGATTGGGACCCGTTTATGAAAACTCGAAATACCCTTTACTATTTTTTAGGACGCACTTCATGGAAGCTTGATCGTCCTTTTTATTGTTTAGGACACATTTCATGGAAACTTAATCGTCCTTTTTATTGTTTAGACCGAACCATATATGGCCGCCTACGTTCCCCTTTTACAAGAAAGGCTAAGTGGGCTCAGTCTACGTAGTTCATTCTCGTGAACTAATAATTTTTTTTATGTGCACTGTCTTTGCCTAGACCGCCCTTTGGGGTCTTCACTTAGTCCGGGCATTACTCTTTTTGCACTAAGATTTTTTTTTTCTTTTTTTTTTTTTTTTATATATTTTTTATGTGCACTGTCTTTTGCCTAGACCGCTCTTTTGGGGTCTTCACTTAGCCGGGCATTACTCTTTTTGCACTTTTTTCTTTTTTTTCTTTTTTTTTCTTTTTTTTTTTTTTCTTTTTTTTTTATTTTTTTTTATCGTACATAGTATCTTCTGAGTTTATCACCATTGACCGGGTGGACAAAGGGATTGCCATCCAAGTCTCGCAAGCTTCATTGCTCCTCCCGACGATTTTCTCGCACCACATAAGGGCCGATCCAGACGGGTTCCCATTTTCCTGTGGGGTTTGCCTCCGGGTAGGGGGCTTTACTTTCAGCACCAAGTCGCCTCTTTGATGTCTCCGGCCTTGACCTTTTATCAAACGCTCGCCATTCGCCTCGGTAGGCTCGGTGTGTTCCATGGCTTTTAGCCTTCTCTCGTCAAGGTGGCTAATTCATCATGCCGGCCGCGCAACCATTCCACTTCATTGACACCGTTTTCCAGAGGACCCTTAATGACGGGATTTCCAACTCCACCGGTAACACCGCTCCATCCCGTAAGTTAGGGCAAAAGGAGTTTCTCCCGTGGCCGTTCCGACAGACGCTCAGAGCCCCGCAGTGCTAGGTGCAGCTTTTCGGCCAATCACGACCACGGTGGCCATCTTCCTGATGATCCGCTCGAGTGTCTTATTAGCAGCCTTCCACGGCTCCATTGGTTTGAGGTCCGTACGGGGACGACTTGTGGCGAGTAACTCGAATTCTCGACAGCTAGCCTATCGCAGCCTCCTTCGAAGTGTGACCCATTATCGTAAATGATCTCGCTGGGCACCCCATATCTCGCACATTATGTTTTCTTTGATGAACCGGGCCACTTTTCTCGGAAGTGAGGACCTTGTAGGACTTGGCCTCTACCCACTTGGTGAAGTAGTCAATGGCCACCAACACGAACTCGTGCCCATTGCTTCCTCGCCGGATATTTTCCCTATCACGTCAATGCCCCAAGTTGCAAACGGCCAAGGAGTCGTCATGCAAGACAGTCATGAGGTGGGAGATGGTTGAGGTTGGCAAACCGCCGGCATTTGTCGCAGTTCTGACGTGCCGAACGCAACCGTTTCCATGGAGATCCAAAAGAGTAACCCATTCTCGAGGATCACTTGCATCGTGGCTCGCATTCATGTGAGGACCGCAGGACCATTGTGGACTTTGGCCATCAACTCTCTCGGCTCTTTCTTGAGTGACACATAAGAGGAGTGGTCCTTGATACCGCTTCTTGTATAGGTTGCCTCCTAGAATGACATACCGAGAAGCCAACCTTTTCGTGGCTTGCAAGCTCTTGGCTCGACTCCTTCTTTTGGTCTACCTTCTTCGTCTCTCGAAAGCCGACTCTCCGTCTTTGAGGAATTGGTAACTGATTGTACCAAGGTTCCTTTATAGGCTCGGGTCCCAGTCCACTTCACAACGTAAAGTCGGGGCTTCTCTTCTACCCACTCAAGGGCTTTATGGCTTTTCCCTGTGGATCTCTACCAATGAGGCTAGAGTAGCTAGAGCATCTCGCGAACTGCTCTTTTCCTCGGCAAGTAGTGGAAAGTCACTTCTGAACCGTCCCAAATCAACTCCTCCATACGGGCATGATACCGCTGTGCAGATTAGGGTCTACGCCTTCCACTTGTCGAGACTTGGTTGATGATCGTGGCCGAGTCTCCGTAAACTTCGAGCTCCTTGACATTTCTTTCTAAGGCGGCCTCCAAACCAAGAATGCAGTGCTTCATACTCGGCGACATTGTTCGTGGCAGAAAGTTCAACTTGAGGGCTATGGGGTATGCTCATCTTTCGGATCGACCAATAGCATTCCTACACCATTTCCTCTTTTGTTAGCGGCTCCGTCAAAGAACAACCGCCATCTATTTTCGTGCTCAACCGCAAAGATCCCTTCATCCGGAAATTGGGGTTCGTGCCCTCTCGTCTTCATTATCGGGGAAGTTCGCTAGGTGATCTCGACAATGCTTGACCCTCGATGGCCTTTCCTGGTCACATAGTTGATGTCGTATTCTCGCCAAGAAGAAGGACCACTTCGCTAGACGCATCGATAGGGAAGGCTTGTCAAAGATGTACTTGATGGGGTCCATTTTCGAGACCAAGTTCACAGGCGGGCTTCGCATATAATGCTTCAACTTGCCGACTACCTGCACTGGGCCCCGCACAGTCTTTTTCACACGCCGAATAATTGAGCTCACTCCCCGTAGCTTCCGCCGACAAAGTAAATGGCATTTTCTACCCGAGAGTCTTTCTTCTCTTGAGCAAGCATAGCCCCAACCGCCGTGTTCAGGATGCTAGATAGAGCGTAAGAGGCTTCGTCTATGTGGGGGCATAGTACGGGGATGCACTAAGTATGCCTTGATCCGGTCAAAGGCGTCCCGGCATTCTTCGGTCCATTCTCAGGTCCACATTCTTCTTCATGAGCTTGAAGATGGGCTCGCACATAGTGGTCAACCGATTGACAAAACGGCCGATGTACCGCAATTTTCCCATGAAGCTTTTGACTGTCCTGGGTTTGAGGTGGCCTCATATCCATGATAGCTTTGATCTTTCTGGGGTCAACTTCTATACCTCGCTCCGTGACCATGTACTCCGAGCACTTTTCCCCTTGTCACTCCGAAGGTGCATTTGTGTGGTTTAGTCTCATGGAATGCCGTCTCAGCCTCTCAAAGAATTTTCGTAGGTCAACAAAGTGTCGCCCACCTTCTCCTTTCGAGTGGATTATCATGTCGTCTACGTAGACCTCAATCTCCTTGTGGATCATGTCATGAAAAAGCGCGGTCGCCGCCCTTTCGTAAGTAGCCCCGCATTCTTGAGCCCGAATGGCATTACCGTATAACAAGAGGTTCCCCACGGTGTGGTGAAGGCCGTCTTTTCTGGTCTTCCTCGGCCATCTTGATCTCGGTCAGAGCTCGCAAAACCATCAACGAAGGATTTGACTTCGTAGTTGGCAAGGGAGTCCACCAGATGTCTATGTTTGGCGTAGGGTAGTCGTCTTTGGGCCGGCCTTGTTCGTATCTCTAAATCCACACAAAGAAGCCGCACCTTCCCATCGCCTTGGTTACGGCCACGATGTTGGACAACCATGTCTGGTATTCAATAACTCGATGAATCCTACCCGCAGAGCTTCTCAATTTCTTCTTTGACCCCGTAGAGACCATTCCGCTTGATCTTTCGCTCGCTTATCGGCTTAGCATCCGGTGCTAGAGGGATTCTCGTGCTCTACTATCGAACCTGTCTAGCCCCAGCATATCTTTGTATGACCATGCAAACACGTCGACGTATTCTCTCGAGCAAATTTCAATCAATCGTCCCTTTCAACCCCGGAAGAAGCTTCCAATCCGTGTCTCTTTAGGTTCCTCAATAGTACCCAAGTTCACACTTATCAAAACCTCCTCAGCACTGGGCCCGGTTTTCCTCTTTTTCGAAACCTCGCTAAAGATTTCTTTAATGTATTGTTCGTTTAGTGTGTTTGCATCTTGTTCAAATGATTCATTATTAACTGTTGTTAAGTTTTGAGTTAATTTATCATTTGTTAAGTTGGCAATAAGAGGATAATCGTAAAGATTTGTCATTTCATTCAAGATAAGGGGAAAGATGACATCGATTACATTTTCATAATCCTCAGCGTGAGGCCTTCTGATGACTCGAGGACCGGAATTCGAAGATTCCCGACTCAACCGAATAGACAACACCGACTGACCCTACGCTACTTATTGACTCGAGGGGGACTTGACAAGGGTTGGACCGGGATCTCACTCCTTCTTGCCGTTGCCCCGGGAGTAGCAGCCTTGTCGGCGTTGTCATTTGATTGTGCACTCGCGGATCATTATTGCCTTTGTCGACACCAATTCCATAGGAAGTACTCTACCGATCCTGGCGGAATCTCCTTTCGAACTTAACTTCATCCATTTGTACCTCCGGGCAAGAGGACCGGTTGTGCTTTCAAGATTCGAGATACAAACTCTCTTCATCCCAAAAGTCTTCTCGGCTTGTTCACTCTTCTTCTACCTTTTCCCAAACAGGGGTTTGGAATGATCCTCTGAGTAGTAAGAGCCATTACAAACACATTATGCTCTCGCCATGGGTAATGAAGGGTTCTGAGAGACTTTCATTAACATGGCTTGTTTTACTTCAAACTCGCAGCCTTCATAAGTGAGCCTTTCTTCCGTAATCTTGACCATGGTTACCGGTTCGATGTCGTAGAAAAGAGGCCGAGCTCGACAACATTAACGAAATCGCTCCGACTATGGGTCCAAACCGTCCCTCCACGGCAGCGGCATTAATCGTATCTTTCCATTTCCCTTGTAATTCAAAGATAAGGAACATTGAATTTCGTGGATATCTATGACCGCTGGATTTCCAAAACCGTTTCCATTTGTTCCTTCGAACTCGATCATGTTGACTCGGTTGTTGGCAGTGAAGAGGATTCTTGACCACATCGGGACCCCGAGGTGGTTCTAACTTGCCTTCTTCAACTAGGCGAGAGATCGTGAGCTTCGTGTAGGTGCAATCATTAGTGTTATGGCCATGATAATTGTGAAAGCGACAAAGTTGTTTGGTCTCGTCCATTCTCGATACCGGGGTTTCGGGTTTCCAGCTTTCCAAAGGTCTCGATGAGTCCTTGGCTACCAAACCGTCGAAGACCTTTTCTAGTGGCATTCCGAAATCTTCGCCGGTATAGAAAGGGAGCTTTGGCTTTGCAGCAGCTGGCCCGCATTCTCGTCCCGCTTTCTCATTCTCGAATGTAATTAACAAATGCCGCCAATCACTTCTTTTCCTTTTACTAGTGACAAATGGGCATTTGACACCGGTGCTTGTAGCGATAAGAACCGGCCGTTCTCGTGGCCGGGCCATATTCAAGGCATTCTCAAACTTGGTGCCGCATTTACCATCGCCCGAAGGTCGTGATAGTAGTAATTGCCAATTTGGACTCTTAGTTGAGGTTTCGTGCAAGATTGGAAGATCTCCATCTCGTTCCTCTTCATTGAGTGGGGTCATCATTTCACCGAGCTTCCAATTCCATCTCTTGTAGAATTCACTTACCGGCTCATCTCGAACGTTGTAGGGTACCCCGTAGGTCATTCCTACTGGTTTCCCAATTCAAATTGGCTTTATACTTTTCTAGGAACGCTTTCGATCCGGTCCCAAGTAGCTCGGGCCTCTCGTTTCACATGCAGAACCACCTAAGAGCCGAACCTTTTAATGATAGCCGAAAATGATCGGCCATTTGTTGCCGTGTACAATCTTTGGCTCTCATGGCAAGAATGTAGCTTTCAATGTGAGTCCGGACAATCGCTGCCGCTGAACTTTTCAATTTCTCGGCATTCGGAATTTTGGAGGGAGAGGGACAACTTTGTTGGGATCAAATGATCCGGTATGCCGTCTTCTTGGTGTCTATTTCCCCAAACTTCTTGCATGGACCTAACTTGTTCCCTTAGCCAAGCCATGTCGTAGTCGGGGATGGTTTAGGATTGCTCGATTCCGGAGAAGGCTTATCTCGACTTGGGTGGAAGGACAAAGGGTGGCACAAATGGTAGCCGGTACCAAGGCTCGGGATCTTCGAGGGGAAGTAAGTGTAAACTTGACCAGGTCCCGTGTTCCCGTGAGATCGGCCGAGGCATAGGAATTAGGCTCATAATTTCCGAAGTAGGAAAAAGGATACGGAACCTCCCGGGGTCCCGTGGGCAAAGTTGAGGCGGAAGATCTCGCTGTGGCGTGACATGAATCGAGAGGGTCATCGAGCTGATTTTGAGGCCTAGGAAATGCCCGGGATGGCCCATACCGAGGAGAGGGAGTGAATCCCATGGGGTAATGCAGAGGCCGCGTAACCGGGATAGCCGAGGCGTTTGCTTTCGTTGGTAGGGGACAAAGCTAGGTCTCACTTGAGGAGGTGAGGGTATTGGGATCCCGATGGCTTCGAGATGTTGGAAAGGACTCAAGAGGGGTAATCCCGGATAAGGGATCGTATGAGGATGGAGGAGGGCATTGGTTATAGGTGGATGGAGCCGAGATGGCCGCTTCCTCGGGAGGCTCATCTTCTATCATCACCAAGGAACCGCTGGGCTCGACCACTATTTGAACTCCATGACGACGAAGCGCTTTGATGAGCGTGGCTTGCTGTTCCTCATGGGCCTTACGATCGTTTTCCAGGGCTAAGGTTAGCTCTTTCTTCCCTAGTCATCTCGGTTACCCAAACCAAAGATCAAGTTTCTGTCAAATCGGTCATTCTCGACTCTCCGAACCGATGAAACCGAGGATTCTCGCGAACCGTCTCGAGGATTCTCGCGCTAACAAGTCGCCGACCCTTGTTCTCACCCACTTCTTTCTCGCCAAGGGAAAGGGATAGGAAAGGTTTAGACTCTGGGTAGGTGTTTAGTCAAGGCCTGTGCAATATGCAAATTAGAATCTTCAAGTTTACTTAAAACAATGTATTTTATTAATATCTATTTGGTTGGAAAAGGGGTTCTCGCCCTTCTTTTTCACAACTACTCTAGATCCCGGGATCGCCGGGTTCCGTCACTACGTCTATAAGCCCCTCGTATTCCACCCGTATTTCGACCTCCTGTGTGGATGCCTCGGCGAGGGTCCTATAGTGGCACGCGGATCCCACTGACCGAGAGTAAAGAACGCTCCTATCGGGTCTAGCGGGTCATAGGACCTTTCAACGCACGAGCGATGCGGATTATAGTCAAGGCAATACCGTGAAAGTCTCGTCTCTCGCCTCGACTGATCTTTGACAGAGTTTCGCTTGAGCGAATGACGGTTTTTGACTTTCGGTAATGTCCGAGAATATAATAGGCATGGGTCGGGCGGCAAAAGCCGGATGACACAGTGTCACATTGAACTTCGTTGCATACGCCGGGCGTGAGTTAGAATCGAAGTCAATGCCGGGTCAAGATCTTGCCAATTTTTCCTTGTCGGAATTTTAGCAGAGCTTCGCTTGAGCGAAAGATCTTTTGATTTGTTGGCAAAGACTTGGTCTCGACTCTTACGCATTCCGTGCGGGTCAAGGTCAATAGTCAATGTCGGAGTCAAGATCCCACCGATTTTTCCTTGTCGGAATTTCGGCAGAATTTCGCTTGAGCGAAAAATCTTGGTTTCCGTTATGAGCTAAGGCTTGACCTTTACGTGGGTATGCAACTGGGCTATATGACACGGACTAGACCAAAAACCAACCAAAAGTCACGGTTTTTTGAAACGTGTGACACGGACTGTGCATTGGTCGACACTGGCCGCCACGGGGAGGTTGGGATGATTCCGTGCGCGCCCGGAGCATCGTAAGGCCGTCCGTGATCGCACTGAACCACCCTCGGTTTGAGGGACGTGCGTGCAAAAGTGTACAGTGATATATCAAAGCGCGTAGTGTGCGGTCTCCTAAAATTGTTCCTTTTTGAGTTAAAACAGAGATTTTCATAAATGTGTTTTAAAGGAATGATTTTCTGGACTGGGAAAATGCAACACATAAGCACGTAAATTTTCTCGGGAGCCCCGCCGCTCATGGAGCCGAGTAGCCCCAAGCCGCTAGGACCGCGTATTAACCATGATTTTTCCCGGTGGAATTGCCACCGAGGTCGTATGGTCGAATCCTATGAGGATTAGCCGTACGACCGCATGGATCAATTTTCCGTGTTCCACTCCTTTTGCTATTTTTCGGTTGTTTCCCGTTCAAAGTATGCACGTATTCCAAGATGCAAATGATGCAATGCAAGGTAAAAGAAAGCAAGCACGATTAATGAAATCGGCGATGGGAGTCTAACCCGCTCAAAGAAGAAAAGCTTTCTTCTATTTTTTTCAAAATTATTTTTTTCGAAAAGGGGATACTGGTACGTGGGATTGTTAAACCACCTTGTTATCCCAAGCCCCGGTTAGGAGCGATACAGAAGGGTAAGTGGGGTCCACCTATATACCAAGTATCGACTTTTGTTTTGAAAATAAAGCTTTTCTCCTTTCGGGTATCCCCACGGAGTCGCCAAACCGTGAATGTGTGCCCAAAATTTTTGTTTATTGGAATTCACGCGAGTTTGAAGACATCCGAGTTATTTGAAAACGGAGTCGCCACGCCATTTTGATTACCTCAAAACTTTGAAAAAAAGGTTTTATGGGTTCGAGGTTAAGTTACCCTCGGGAAGAACGTTCATGGCGTTCACCCAAAGTGCCTTGCCGAGCAAGTCTCCCTAGATTTCATTAATCGTGTTTGCTTGCGTGCTTTCTTTGTGTGCATGTGTTTGAAAATAAGGGGGGGGGAATGTCCCAAGTTATCTTCCGGACGCACAAACCATTTGTTGGTTGTCGCTCGGATTCCTTGGAATTTATGTATTTGGGATTATGATCCCGTCCTCATCTTATGACTTATGATCATCGCATTTTAAACCTCGGGACCCTCGGGACTTGCGTGATCGAGAGAATGACTCTCTTTTGGGTCAAAGATGAGGTTCTTTAGGAAGGAATGTCCTTAGCCCATCAATCCTACGCTTTAAGACGGTCGAGCTCGTATAGAGGCTTCATACTCATTCTTAAGCGATAATCGGAGATATAGGGTTCAAGGTTATCCTTTTCCTAAAGAAATCATGAACCTTTAATGGAAGGAACGATGCAAAGATGAGAACTTTTACACCGGTCCGTTCCAAGGTTGGGGGAAAGGGGAAATGCATGATAAAAAAAATGACTCTTTAATGAAAAGATGACATTTTTAGGTTGCAAATGATGCTTTTTGATTGAAAGAAATGATCTTTATGCAAATGATGCATAAAGATTTGATTTTTATGCAAATGATGCATTGAAAAGGGGGTTTTGATGCAAAGGATGCATTTTTATTGAAAAAGATTTGATCTTTATATGCAAATGATGCATAAAGATAACATTTTTATTGGAAAATAGGGATTTTAGGTGCAAAGGATGCACCTTTATGAAAAAGACTACATTTTTATGACAAATGAGGTCTTAATGCATGCAAAGGGGGAAGGGGATGATAAAGATGTGATCTTTAAGCTACCAAGTCCCAAGCAATATAAAGACAATGCAATGAGCAATTTATAAAGCAATTAGGATGCAAGGATAGGGCGTGCGAGGTTACCAATGACTTCCTTCGCTTCTTCGGACGGAGCTAGGAGGAGAGGTCGATCTTTGGTCTTCAAGGAGGAGGGATGTAGCTTCTTGGCCTTCCTTCTTCTTCTTCTTGAATTCCCAGCAGTTTCTTCACGTCTTTCAGAGTGGATTGAGTATTTTTCTCATATATTGTGTCTTGAAATGGGTAGAGGAGGGCTCTATTTATAGGCAGTCTGGATAAGGCTAATGAAGCCGTGCGGCTGCAGGCCCTTTGCAAATGAGGCCGTGCGGTCTTATCCACAATGACTCAGCATTCTAGAACCATGCAAGGTGGCATCATTCTAGAAGCTTCCCTCCTAATTAAAAAAACGTGTTTCTTAATTAGGAAGGATTCCCTTCAGCCTTTATTTAATTAAAAACAGTTCCGGAATGTTTCCGGAACGCTGGGAAGGTCTGGGGAATTACCGGAAAACTTACCGAAATTGCCGAGAAATTTAACCGGAAGGCATGAGCCAGATTTGGGTACTTACAAATTGGGAAGCGAGGAAGGAATCAAGGAAAAGGTACGTACTGTCAGGGATTCCACGGATATTGCTGCTTTATCTGTTTGGGTTGGCAAGATCCAATGTAAACTGAATTAGCCCAATTGCCGGTTGAGGCAATTTTGAGTGCCTACTGCAGTGGCACATTTGGGTGTATTTGAGACACATTGGTGTTCTCGACGCAGCACAATTTGGGTGTCAAAGGGGATACATTTGGGTGTCTGGCAGACACATTTGTTTACTTGTTGAACAAGTCTGATCAACTGTTGCATCAAGTGTTTTAGTGTTTGCGTAACACGATTTTGGATACAGTTTTTGTTGTACGAAGGACAAGTTTGGTGTTTGACATAACACATCTGAGGCAGAGGGAAGTTCTGGTTTTGTGATCGAGATGTTAGATGTCAATGTGGAGATTTGTTGGGTTTGATGCCATCTAATTTGGGAATAAATTAGGGGATTGAACAAGAACAAATCAAGTAATTCACGTGACATGACAAGGGGCGACCGTGAGGTGCTGAGGGAGCAATCGCACGGTGCTGAGGGAGCGACCGCGCCAAGTTAATGCCTAATGGGCGCAATCGCGCTCCACTTTAGGGCAATCACGCGGTGCCAATTGAGCGGATGGGGCGATCGCGCCCTACCCCATTTTGGCTATGATAAGTGGCAGATTTTGTGTAAAATTAGAAAACCTTGAAGGGTTAGAAATAAGCAGTATAAATAAGTACTCCCTCCGTCCCACTTCAATTGAGCCATGACATCTTTGCACGCTTTTTAAGAATTTTTTTAAAAAATGATTAAAGAATTGAAAGTGGGTAGAAGATTAGAGGAAAGAGAATGTAAAAGTTAAAAACATTTAATAGGAGAGAGAATGAGTGGAAGGAATAGTAAGTTAATGATTGATTTTTTTGTAAATATGTTAAAATTATAAGGGTATAATGAATGATTTTTTTGTAAATATATAAATATTATAAGGGTATAAATGTCTGAAATACTGTTCACTTCTTTCCATTTATGAAATTGCTCATTTGAAGTGGGACGTCCTAAAAAGGAAAGTGACTCAATTGAAGTGGGGCGGAGGGAGTACTATTTTCTAGCAGTTTTGAGGTTGTAATTTCTAGTGTGGTAGAGATCAATAATTTTAGGAGTTTCAATGATTTTCTTGTCTCTCTGTTTATTTAGATTTAGGGTTTGCACAATTGTAAATTATTGTGATCAAGAAGTTCATGCATTAGATTAGAGATTGTATTTTGTGATTGCCAGCTGATAATAATAATATGTTTGCCTTTTACCTATGTAAATAACTAAATTAATGAATCACGTATATAATTATGTCTGATTGCGCAGGAAAGCGTGTTGGGCTCAGTTATTGGGTCCAGCGAATGATTGAGCTAGCTTCGTGATCTGCACATCAACAGAAACAACAGTGAAACTGCGCCGGGGGTCTTCCGGCAAGCCCCTCCGGCGTGAGAATGAGATGATGGACTGGAAAGATGGTGATAATAATATGGAGAGTGTGTGAGTACGTAAAATATGCAGTAAAGCATTACCTTTATCCATGATACTATTCTCTTATTTATAGTGGATGTAATGATATTAGGGTTTTCATCTGAACCGTTAGATTGGATTGACGCCAACCGTTGGATCAGCGTTGTCTCCTAGGCGTACACGTGTCACGCTGGGATTGGTCCGTCTATGTAAGGACACTGCAGCGCCTGACATTGATAAGCAGCTTACCTTATAAGGGAAAGTCAACCTGTACGCCTTTTGGTGTTATTACTGGTTACATGATTGCACGTGTAACAAGGCACTGTGGTAGGTCTGACATTATCCCAAATCAGCTAATTAATCAAACTTGTTGAGGAAGCTAATTGAAGGGACGACCTGGAGCTGTACGTCCAATTGGGTCGTCTCCTTGAGAGATGACTCGACGAGCAAGCAACAGCGAGAGTTGGTCGTTCAATGACGACACTCATTCTTGGAAGAGATCAGTTTTGAGCGGCGGGAAGGCTCGTCGTTAGGTGGGTCATAACTCATTGGCGACGACCTCTTCCTCACGTATCGACGGGCTAAAGTCTAAACCTTTGCTCATGGGTGTATAGGCTCGTCGCTTGGATGGGCTTGGTCGCTCAGTGGCGACGACCGCCATCCGTTGTTGGATGGGCCGTAACCCAGATCTTGATATGATCTCTCGTATTTGATCCTTTGGTGGGCCTGCTGTGCCCATAGCTCGTAGCAAAGTATTGGGCTCGGCCCATCACAGATTATTCCGTTCAATGTCGTATGATTAATTTATTTTCTATATTTTAAATAGTTCTGTTATACGGAGTAGCTTAGACCAGCCACTATGGTGACTCTCCAAGTGAGAGTCACCCCAAAAAAAAAAAAAAGAAAAAGCAAAGGAAAGTCACGAAATTTGGTGACTCGGTAATCGGCCAACCGTCGGTTGACCAGGTTGTGCAATTTCTTTTTTTTTTTTTTTTTTTGATTTAATTATTTTGATTTTGTATTTATATAAATATATTTTTAAAATTAATATATTTTATATATTAATTTTATTTTTTAAAGGTTGGGTTGGGTCGAGGTCACTGATGGGAGTATAAATTATATAAGGTTGGGTTGGATTGGGTTGGGTGAGAGAAATTAATATTTTATTTAAGGTTGGGTTGGGTCAGGGTCACTGATGGGGATGGTCTTATAACAACTAAATCGAACGGTTATCATAAAAATAAATATATGTGGGGAATCATGTTGCATAATGCTTACACGTTTTTCTCATATAATAACTGCTGCTTGTGATCATATGCTACGCGGCCCGCATCACTTCCCCTAATCCTCTCTAACTTCCTCCGTCCCATAATAAACTGTAAAAATACAATTTTTGAGTGCTCTGCAATAATTTGCAAAGTTCTAAAATGAAAATGAGACTCACTTGTTATACTAGGGGTGAAAATGGTTCAGTTTAGCTCGGTTTGGACAATTTTAGAAGTCAAATCGCTAGGATCGATTTGAAGAAATTATAAACCGAGCTAAATCATAAAAAAATCGAACCGAGCTAAACCAAACCGCTATGGTTCGATTTGGTTCGATCTAAACCGCGGTTTGATTTTTCGGTTCAGATTGTAGGTGTTAGTGCCCTAGGCCTATAGAGATAGACTTATATGTAATGTCATTATTCATTTTATATATGAGATTATTACTTTGATTATTACATGTTTGCATGTTTACTTTAATAATCATGTCCCTAGTACTTATGAAGCACTAGTATGAAGTCTAATGGATAATCATATGATGATTATATGCATGGAGATGCACATTAGATTCATGGGTACTTGTTAGAGAACAAGGGGCGAATTGTCAAAAATGGAATTATGAAATCTGGACTCATGGGCGACCGCCCAAGTGTACCATGGGCGACCGCCCACAAGTCAATAGTTGGCTTGGGCGACCGCTCAAAGGGGTATGGGCGACCGCTCATGTTTATTCGAAAATCAAGCATTGGAGACTGTCTTGGTGGGCGACCGCCCATGCCCATATGGGCGACCGCCCATGCCCATATGGGCGACCGCCCATGTAGGATTTCGAATAAGGGTTTCAAGCGCTGTAATGATGGGCGACCGCCCATGCCTTGGTGGGCGACCGCCCATGCGCCGAAATGTGCTGAAACCGTTTTTGATTAGGGTTTTTAAAAAGGAATAATATTTATAAAGTATAAATACTATCCTTCTTCAACCCTAGCAGTCAACCCACGATTTTGAGCTTAGAGAAACACAGAATTGTGATTTCTCAATTGAGAATTGAGAATCAAATCACACCAATTCCATAATACTTCATAGATTGAAAGGAGTTTCAATCGAGGGATCTAGCAATCCACCTAGAATTGTTCTAGGGTTCGTTCAACGCGTGGATACACATAGAGGATCTTCGCCATTCAAGATCTTACGTTCATGATTCAAGGTTCGTACATTGAGGATTCACTAGTTCTTCAATCTGGAGTTGGAACGCGTTTATCAACGACAAAAGCACACAAGGTTGGTAATTCTATTTCATACTTCTTAATTAATCATCTAGAACGGATCCTAGGGCTCCGGGTTTTCGAGTTAATTTTGGATTCTTCCGCTGCGCATGGACCCTCGAAATCCAACACAGATCACGGTCTAAATGGCGTTATAGACCACGGTCCGAACCACATTTCAATAAATAGCAAAGGATCCAATGATAAGGCCTTGTCAAAAGGAGATGCAGTTAGGACATGACAAAGAATGCAAGAAATCTTTCAAGTTTATCATATGACAGTTGCATGAGGTTGCAACTAGGTCAAAGAATGACAACAACACCTTTTATGTGAAATGGAAAAGGATGTATTACATTGAGTTCATACAATAACATGGTTTGGATGGTTTGTTAAGATACAATAGCATGATTTGTATAGACTTTATTGGGTGAACATGTAATGGCCAAGAATGATAGACAAGAGTCTGTTTGTGGTACAATGTTACATGCCTTTTTGGTTTAATGGACATGTTAGTTCAATACTATGAAATTAAGCATGTTGGATGCTAACGGTTTCATAATAGAAACTACAAAACAGAGTATAACATAACAAATGACATAATAGCAATTGGTATTTTCATTAAGGTTCGGCTTAATGGTTCGGTTTGACAGTTTCAAATCGTGGTTCGGTCTCAGACGGTTCGGTTCGATTCGGTTTGGCTCGGTTCGGTTTAGGAGTGTCAAATTCCAAGCTGAGCTGAACCACATGATTTGTTAATTTCTAAAACCGAGCTAAACCACTTATGTCTAAAAATCGAACCAAATCGCACGATTTGGCTCAGTTCGACTCCAAACCGCGGTTTGAGCCTAACCGCTTTCACCCCTATGTTATACTCACAACAATTACTCACTAACTTCACTTTCTCTCTCTTACCCAATCATCTATACTCCTAACACATCACCTTTTTTACTTTTTACATTAATTCTTGTCTCAAGCAAATTTTGTGTACATTTTTTCGGAACGGAGTGAGTATATAAATTACTAAGACCATTAAAATTCCATCTTTGTCTACAATCTTTATACTCCCTCCGTTTCGCCCGAAAGGGCACAAATTTCTTTTTTGGACGTTCCATTTAAAAGGGCACAATCCCAAAAATAAAAGTTTTTATTATTTTTATACTCTTCCACCCCACTCATTCTCTTTTCTACTTTACTTTTACACTCACAACATTCTCTTTCCTAACTATTCCTCTCACTCATTTTTTCTCCTATTTAATTTTTCATACTCATAACATTTAACCTTTTTCTCTTTCTTACATAATTTTCGTAGTGGGAGTCAAAATTGCCCTGTCTCTGGCGGGACGGAGGGAGTATATGCATATCTTTTGTTGCAACATCTTCCACATTTCCTTGCCAATGGCAAAGTGTATAAGCTTCTCATCCGCAGGAAACAAGTTCCTAAAATACTCCTTCTCCTACGCCGGCCTCAAATCCACCACCACCGACCTCGGCGACGGCACCGTCATCCATGTGTGGGTCCCGAAAACCACCACCCCATCCAAACCCAACCTCCTCCTAATCCACGGCCTAGGCGCTAACGCCATGTGGCAGTGGCACTCTTTCATCTCCCCTCTCCTCTCCAAATTCAACCTCTACATCCCCGACCTCGTCTTCTTTGGGGATTCCCACACCACCCGACCCGAACGCTCCGAAGCATTCCAGGCTCAGTGCGTCATTTCGGCTATGGCCCGCCTCGACGTTCCTAAAATGCATGTTGCCGGATTGAGTTATGGTGGGTATGTGGCGTATAGTATTGCTGCGCAGTATCCTGAGGTGGTGGAGAGGGTGGTGATTTGCTGTTCTGGGGTTTGTATGGAATTGAGCGATTATGATAATGGGATGTTTACTATGAAAACTAAGGAGGAGGCGGTGGAGCTTTTCATGGGACAGACGCCGGAAAAGCTGAGGGAGTTGACTAAGATCTCGTTTCACAAGCCTGCCAAGTTTTTGCCCAATTTTTTTCTCGCTGATTTTATTGATGTGAGTTCTTTCTCAATTTTATTTCTGATTCCTTGGTCAATTTATTCTTCTGGCTGTTTATTTTTGCCTGATTTTCCCTAATTGTGCGGGTCACAACGAAGTCCAATTTCAAGCTCTTCAGGGTGTTGTTTTGTACAACACTTAAAGCATCAAGGTGTTGTACATCAGCACCTTCTGTTGATATAACTTTACTCTTCAATATCTGTGAGATAATTATAGTTGACTATTATTAGACTCAGTAAAATGTACCCTGTATTTGCCTGAAGGACATGGCTCCAAATTTTTAGTGCTTAAAATTATGCATATACTCCCTCCGTCCCAATAGAAGCTGCCCGTTTTTTGTACGCAAATTAATAAAATGGGTGGGAAGAAAAAATGTTGTGAGTGTAATTTGAAAATAGGAGAGAGAATGAGTGGAGGGAATAGTAAATTATAATGTTGTTGTGAGTATTAAAATAATGTAGGAGAGAGAATGAGTGAAGGGAATAGTAAAGATTCCTTTGCCAAAAAAGGAAAGTGGAAGTTTTTAACGGGACACCCAAAATGGTAAAATGGGAAGCTTCTATTCTATTGGAAGGAGGGAGTACATCTCTAAGCAATTACAGCTAACATTTTATTACTTTATGTGATCAACATCATAAGCGGAGTAGCTGACCAACTAACCCTCTCTAAGTTATGAATTTCATTATAACAATATCTGGTCACATGGCTCCTCCGTCATAATTAACAACTATGTTGATGATTAAGACTCCTTTTTAAAAGGTGTTAACTTTTTGGGATGTTTTCACATTTGCAACAATAACTTTAGGTCCGAGTAGACAAGTTATGGATATTGCTGTTTCAATTTTTTAAGTTACTGTTAACTCTTCATTAGCCAAATGATTACTCAGTTTGTGTATTACAACAAGTTAGAATTTCCATTCAGAGTTCTTCATAAAATGGCTTGATTTTATATATATGATGATGCCAAAAACGTTTGGATCAGTCCAAATCCAGTAGTAGGTTGTATCATGGCGATTGAATAGCCGGAAAGATGAACAAACACGTAAAATGGCTTGATTATATATATATATATATATATATATATGATGCCAAAAACGTTCGGATCAGTCCAAATCCAGTAGTAGGTTGTATCATGGCAATTGAATAGCCGGAAAAAGATGAACAAACACGTAAACTTAGCCGGGGCTTCACCGGCGAAGGCCCTCCGACGTGAAAGTAAGTATTTGCCTTTAGAGAGAGAGAAATCAATTGACAAGAGTTGAGAGTCAAAAGATAGCATACCAAAATATGTGAATTATGGCTTGTATATATAGACATAGCATTGTATAATCCTTGTTGGATTTTACTCCAAGGGGGAATATAACTGTTCACAGTCCTTTTTTGAGTAGGATTGATAGATAACAATTCTGCACGTGCGCCGGTGAGGAGTCTCATCGACTTGTGTTGCCTGGTCGGCTTAGACTATGTCGAAGAGGAGAGGTGGATAATGGGGAAGCCCATTTCTGCTTTATTGGTAGCCGAGGAGGGGTTCCTCGTCATCAAGGAGAGCCTTGCTCGGCCTTGGAGGGATGCCTTCCTCGGCCTAGATGATGATGCTTTGTCGGCATAGGAGCCTAGTTGGGTCTTAGTCATTATGCACCTGCTATGTCTAGGTCGACGTAGGGGAATGACGAGGAGGCCATACGAGCAAAGGTAGGGAAGACCCACTCCCTTTGTCGTAATTGAGACTTGTATGAATTATATTTTGGGCCCAATCCATTGGGCCTTGCCCGGTCACGGATCTACGTTCGTACTTCGGTTTATACCGTTCATTTTGCAGGCAATAAACTCAAAGCACGCTCAAGAAAGAAAAGAGTTGATTGAAGCCCTACACACGAACAGAATAATCTGTAATCCTCCCAAGATTACTCAGGTTCCTTCTTTATTTCCAAATTGAGAGAAATGTGCCATTTCTTCCCCATCTGTTGGCACATTCCATTTTATTGACAAGATTTCTTGTACATCAAATTGCAGCCCACGTTACTTATCTGGGGAGAAAATGACCTAGTATTCCCACTGGAATTGGCGCACAGGTTGAAGAGGTAACATCTTAATCATTTCTATTATATTACTCCCTCCTTCCCATAATAATGTCGTGTTTCTATGTAAGGAAGAAATAGTCTTTGTGCAATTTCACCAATGTACAAGCAATATACAAACAAGTAAAACCCATTTTCAAAAAAAAAAAAAAAAAAAAAACACATTGACAAGTCAAATGCGACATGTATTATGGGACGGGGGGGGGGGGAGTACTACTTTAGGATCCCTGTTTTAGTATCTCAATTCATATGACCAAAGACAGGTTTAGAAAGGTTCTTCTGTAACACTTTCCTTTCTCTTTTACTGAAGGTTTTAAATTTACCAGAAGAATTTTATACAAGAAGGATCTAGGTTTTCAAAAAAAAAAATTGAAAACAAAAAAAAAACCCAACGAAATTCGATGAAATAATGCCATGTGTGTGTGTTGTGCAGTCACTTGGGTGAAAATTCAGAGCTAGTAATCCTAAAGGAAGCCGGGCATGCACTCAATGTGGAGAAGCCTAAAGAGCTATGCCAACTCTTGATCTCCTTCCTTGTTGATCACACCATTCCTGCTACTTTCTTAGACCAACCAGGTGAGCAAAAACAGGCTTTAGCAAACGAGAAATCCGGATGGAAGGGCCGCTGGTTTAAAGGCTAGTAATATCTATTCAAAAAAAAAAAAAAACTAGTATCTATTTATTCACTCTCTTTTAAATAGATTGCCTAATCTGTAAATTTACCCAGGCCTCGGAGGAGCGGGGAAAGGGAAATTACCAGAATGATATGGTAGCAGAGAAACCTTCATATTTTCGCGAACAGGCTATAGATTTCATAAGAGTGATTATATTTTGTGTTCATCTGTTCTGATTGTATCTTGGACTTGTTACATGTCAGAACTATCACATTTGCTACTCTAGATTTATTGTGTGGATTTTGGTTGTATAATTAGGTCAATTTTCAATAAATGTATCTACACATGTGTTTAATTTCCTGGCCTATCAATAATCTGAATTATCGTAGTTTGTTCAAATTCCGGTTTTAACCATCTATGCATTTGTTGAGCAGTTTTAGCCATTTATTTTCAATATGTACTCGAACAACAACAACAATATTATCTCAGTGGCGCAAAGGCTCCCACCTATGATGTGGTAAGGGGGGGGGGGTGTGGATGTGCGCCTGTTGTATTAAAGCACAAAGATGTTTCTGAATGACCTATGATGAGAATTGCGTCGAAAAACGCATGGACCGATTGATACTTCAAATAAAAGAAGCGTAGACAGTTTAGTTTAGTGAGCCACTTTTATTTATTCCATCATATTTTTAAGTAAAAAAATAGTGAGTATTTGGCTCTATCGAAAATGATGGACAAATTTTCAATATGCATTCATTATCCCAATTTTTTTTTTTGAAAGTATAATGATTAAAATTGCTAAAAATATGCATTATATTCCTACTTTTGGAGATTATGAGTACATATCTAAAGAATGATAGCTAAAACTGGTTAAAAAATATTATTGAACAAAGTATAATGGTTTAAAATGTCATTGTGCCCTTATTTCAGCAAAGCAATCTACACTTGGCTATTAGTGCAAATAGGACCAGCATTTTCTGCAACAAACCCTTATTATCGTTGTGTTATTTTTAATGTTAAATATTATATAATTAAATAACGAGATTCAAAATAACAGCGGGGATAGCTCAGTTGGGAGAGCGCCAGACTGAAGATCTGGAGGTCAGGTGTTCGATCCACCTTCACCGCAAAAATCAGTTGTTTTCTTTTTCTCTTCCTTCTCTAAGCCTGATTTATTTTTCTTTTCGCGATTCATACATACTTGCTTATTCATTATAAATTTACCTTTGAAACTCTCGGAAGGCCAAATTTGCTGCTAATTTGGGAATTGTAACCTTGGGTTTCAAGGCATACGTTTAGTCCCTATGTTTTTGTGTTATGTTCTTGTTTCAGTGTTCTGTGTGCATGTGTTTGTGTGTGTGTTTTTTTTTTTTTCTTTTTCATGGTTTTTCTTGCTGTTTCTTCTTAAATTTATTGGACACATGTTCACGTTTCATGAATATCAGTACCTTTACTCCCTCCCTCCTACCCCAAATAAATTTGATTTCTACACCATTTTGACCGCCAAGAGTTTTCGTTTTTAGAAAATAAATATCTATTTTGGGACGGAGTGAATATTAATTGTATTTTAGACTAAAAATCAATTGAATCTCAATTTTACCCTTTTACAAATGAATGGTATAAGGACAGTTTGGCCGAGTGGTCTAAGGCGCCGGATTTAGGCTCTGGTCCGAAAGGGCGTGGGTTCAAATCCCACAGCTGTCATTATCCTTTAAACTCACCAAGGATTTATCCTTGCCTGTCCCAAGTCAGGATAAAGGGCGAGGGTTGCGGTAGGCATGTGACAGCCAGCGTAAAATTTTTGTCACATTAACATGACATGAATCGAAATATGAATATCGTTGGGGCGTTTCCTCAGCAGCGACGCGCTACACTTCAAAGACCTGGGTGTAGTGATAAGTATGCAAAGGTTGCTAGGTCGTCGCCCGGAAGCGACGCGCCATCTCTTCGCCCGGGGGTGGTGTCAAATATGCAAGGGTGCGCTACACTTCAAAGACCTGGGTGTAGTGATAAGTATGCAAAGGTTGCTAGGTCGTCGCCCGGAAGCGACGCGCCATCTCTTCGCACGGGGGTGGTGTCAAATATGCAAGGGTTCCCGCATTGCGGACGAGTGCGGGTAAAGAAGCTAGTCCATGGTAGGTGTAAGGGTAGTGGGATGCGCTTTGAAACTTGAAACATTGGATCATTGACAGGGAGATCAGCAGAGGTGGTGAAAGTTATGAGGAGGAGGAAGATTCACATAATGTGTCTACAGGAAACTAAGTGGGTTGGAGAGAAAGCAAAAGAAATATCGCCGTGGAGTTTTAAGCTTTGATACTCAGGAAAGGATAAGGGTAGAAATGGAGTGGGTATCATTATTGATAAGGAGTATAGTAATGATGTGGTGGAAGTGTACAGGAAGAGTGATCGAATTATGGGCATTAAACTGGTGATACGTGATGAGATTATAACTATTATTTCCGCCTATGCACCACAAGTAGGGTTAGATGCATCTATTAAACAAGTGTTCTGGGAAGATTTGGAGGAGGTAGTGCAACGAGTACCTAGTGGTGAGAAATTAGTGATTGGTGGTGATCTGAACGGACATGTGGGGTCTAGTCGACATGGCTTTGAGAGCATACATGGATGTTTTGGTTTTGGAGAGAGGAATGAAGCAGGAAATAGTATCCTGGACTTTGCGTTGACATATGACTTGAGTATAATGAACACTTGGTTCAAGAAGAGAGAATCTCACTTGGTCTCCTATAGGAGTGGAGGTAATGCGAGTCAGATTGACTTCTTCTTAGTAAGAAATACTTGTAGAAAGAGTTATACAGATTGCAAGGTTGTTGCGGGTGAGAGCACAGCAACTCAACATAGACTGGTGGTACTTGATTTTCGAAGTAAGAGAATTTCGAGGAAGAGAAAATCACAGGTAGACCCTAGAATCAAGTGGTGGAGACTTTAAGGGGAAAATCAACCGAAATTTGTAGCTAAGATGGTCGATACTGGTATTTGGACAGATAATATGGAGGATATGGATATAGATTCGACTTGGACTAAGATGGTACATACCATAAAGGAGGTGGCGAAAGAAGTCCTTGGAGAATCTAGAGGAAATGGGCCACCAAGTAAGGACACATCATGGTGGAACGAGGAAGTAAAACAAGCAATAAAGGGCAAGCGAGAATGCTACAAATTATTGAGGAAATGTAGGAGCGACGAGAACTATGAGAAGTATAAGGAAGCTAGAAGAGATGCTAAGAAAGCAGTAAGAGACGCAAGAGCAAAGGTGAATCAGAAACTTTATGATAAGTTGGATACAAAAGAAGGGGAAAAGGACATCTACAGACTCGCTCGTATGAGGGATAAGAGGACACGAGATATTGGGATGGTTAAATGTGTGAAGGATGTAGACCAAAGAGTTTTAGTCGGGGATAAAGAGATAAAAGATAGATGGAGTTCGTACTTTGATAACCTGTTCAACGGCGGTCAAGAGCAGGATGTTGGAGATTTAAATATCTCTTCGAGTATGGTTAATCGAGATTTTATGCGGAGAATTCGAAAGAGTGAAGTGGGAAATGGCAATGAAAAAGATGAGATTGAAGAAAGCCGTTGGACCGGATGGTATACCAATTGAGGTTTGGAGATGTTTCGGGGAGAGGGGAGTAGATTGGTTAACAATGATATTTAACAAGATATGGAGAGTTAACACAATGCCATTGGAGTGGCGGAAGAGTACTCTGATCCCTTTGTATAAGAATAAAGGTGATGTCCAAGATTGTGCCAACTATCGGGGGATCAAACTAATGAGCCATACTATGAAACTTTGGGAAAGAGTAATTGCACAAAGGCTGAGAAAAATTGTGGATATTTCAGGTAACCAATTTGGGTTTATGCTAGGAAGATCGACTATGGAGGCAATATATCTTATGAGACAAACCATGAAGAAATATCGGGATCAAAAGAAAGATTTGCATATGGTTTTCATTGATTTGGAGAAGGCGTATGATAAAGTGCCAAGAGAGGTACTTTAGTGGGCATTAGCAAAGAAGGGTGCTTCATAGAAATATATTGATATTATCAAGGACATGTATAACGAAGTTAGTACTTGTGTACGTACTAGTGTTGGGAAGATCGAAGAGTTCCCTATAAAGATTGGAGTGCATCAAGGTTCCGCACTTAGCCCCTTTCTTTTGCTTTGATAATGGACGAATTGACGAGGTCACCCAAGATGATATACTAAAGTGTATCTTTGTTCGCGAGATGATATTGTGCGATTGATGAGACAAGAGAGGGTGTTGAAAGTAAATTGGAGTTGTGGAGACACACTTTGGAATCTCGAGGTTTTCGATTAAGCGAAGCAAGACCGAATATTTGGAGTGTAAGTTTAGCGAGTTGAAAGTAGGGAGGCGGGGCGGTCACATTTGATGGAAATATTATCCAAGCTTCGAGTTTTTTCGCTATCTTGGATCCATTATCCAAAAGAATGGAGAATTAGATGGAGATGTGGCTCATAGGATTAAAGCGGGTTGGTTGAAGTGGAAGAGTGCTACGGGGTTTCTATGTGATCGCGGCATGCCCAATAGATTAAAGGGAAAATTCTATCGCACGGCAATTAGGCCGCATTGCTTTACGACACCGAATGTTGGGCCGTGAAACAGTGTCACGTGCATAAGATGAATGTGGCGGAGATGCGTATGCTTCGATGGATGTGCGGTCATACAAGAAAGGATCGATTGGGAATGAGGTGATCGAGGTAAAGTAGGAGTTGCGCCCATTGAGGATAAAATGAGGAAAAATCGTCTACGGTGGTTTGGACATGTGAGAAGGAGACCAGAGTGATGCACCTTAGGAGGCCGGAACAGTGGAGAAATGATAAAATGACGAGGGTAGGGAAGACCCAAACAAACTTGGATTAGAGTAATTGAAAATGATATGAATTTACTTGGAGTGGATGAAAGTATGGTGTTGAAGAGGCCGGAGTGGAGGGCAAAAATCCATGTGGGGGTTGATTTTTTTATTTTTTATTTTTTTATTTTTTATTTATTTTATTTTATTTTGTTTTATTTTATTTTATTTTATTTTATTTTTTTTTTTTTTTTATTTTTTATTTATTATTTTTTTTTATTTTATTATTTTTTCACGATAACATATGAGGATTCATGTTAGTCGACCCCAAATTATTTTGGAACTAAGGCTTTGTTGTTGTTGTTGTTGTTGTACAAATGAATGGTAGTTTGAGACAATGGTGGAGCCATTATTTAAAAAAGGAAAAAAAAAAGAAAAGCAAAATCATTTTCACTAAAGGGGATGAACAAATGGTTATCCTCATGAAATATTATATTGACTAATACTCTCTCTGTCTCAAAATATTTGTCCCATTTGACCTTTTTTGTTGAACTTTAACCACAAATATATGAGAGATTAATCATGTTCATGAAATTCTAAAAGTTGTTGTTGATAATATTGTTGTGAAATTGGGGGGATCACCACATCCACTAGCCCATACTAGCAGTCATCAACATGGAGAAAATAAATCAACACATGATAATATGAAAGAACAAGAACAAGAACACCGATAATTTGTTAACCCGGTTCATTCACCAACTCGTGAACTACATCCGGAGGCACCAAGCCAGGACATCACTATAATAATATATGAAGGATTACAACTTTACATATGCACTCACACAGATCTAGCATAGTAACTCTCCATGAGCAATCTCTCATATACATTATCTCACCTCCCCAAGAACACACAAAATAACACAGTCATGGCCGGGTTGTAGGATCGCCCCCATGGCTCTCCTAGGCCCCCGGCCCCCTCCTAGATACTATTTTGTGGCTCTCCTTGATATCCTAACTTTTCCCCTCTTTTGGTACGGTACAAATAATATGGTGGTAGTCACAATATATTTATAGGGATACAAAACCTATTCCTAATCAAAACCTGATTCACCCGGAGTCCTTGACATGGAAGGAGTATCACATAAATTAGGAATCAATTTGTTACCAAAATTAATTCCACTCCAAGCCTTACACGCCTCGTAGAAGAAACCGTCCGCCACAAGCGCGGCCGCGCAAGACCTCCAGCCGCGGCCGCCCTCATCGACAGAGACTTCTTCACCATCGTCCGACCTCTCGCCGCGGTCGCCCTCCACCACGAGCGCGGCCGCCCTCCTCTCAATCGGCCGATTCGCTCCTCCATGGTTTTGATCCTCTCCCCGGTTTTGGCTCCAATCCCAACAATCTCCCACCCTGAGACATAAACCACCATTGTGACATGCTCCCATCATACTCCCACCTCGAGAATGATCCACCAAATATTTTCCCCACCATTTTTGAGCCTCCACGCTCTCAACCATGAGCCAGCACGCCCAAGTAATAGGGCGAATTGAAACCAAGCGACGCTTCAATCTCCCCGTGTTAGATCCTTCTTGCCTCCCCAAATCAACTTCTACCTTGATTTATTTGCAAGACTAACTTCGCCTTCTCCCTCCTAGATCCACTCCCCGCAATGCTCTCATGAAACTCTGACACACCTTGCTTCTTGCATTGTCTCCTCGTGAACCTTTTCTCGCTCTCTTGTTAGGTACTTGTGGATCGTCTCCTTCGCCGCCTACACATTGTCACCTCCCAACACACCGTTTATTGATGTCTCTCCTTTTACACCAACAGCCGGCCTCCAAGCCTCTTGCTCCCACCCGAACGAAATTGATGTTGTCGGTAGAGTACAACATCCCCCTTACCCTCATCCGTCGTTTGCGAGAAGTCCTCCTCTTCTCACGTGGTCCAACCGGCTTATACCACTCACCTTTGCACGAAGAAATTGTATCAAAATAGGAAACAAAGCACAGTAAATCCCTTCCCCGTCACGAGCGCGGTCGCGAAGACACCTCCAGCCGCGGTCGCGCACAAATGGATTTCCCCCAAGCTTCATTCTCTCGTCCAACCGCGCGGTCGCGCACCACCACTAGCGCGGCCGCCCTCGCCCCGTAAACTGCTCCGACGATTTTTCCCGTTTGATCTCATCAATCCTTCCGACTTAGACTTCTTTTCTTTCATATTTTTCTCCAACCACCTTTGGCGCCCCAATAACCTCAACATCTCCGGATCCATCTTGATTTCCGCATCTCCAAAATTCCACCTCGAATTTCTGCGAGATCTCAACAAGAAACAAACGAACTCTTCGTACTTACCGATCTTCCGCACGATCGTAGACCTATTTGGCGCGAGTCATGCTTCAACCATAAACCCTGAAGCTCTCAAATCCACCGCACGTCTTCCACACGAAGAATCCGCACAAAAATCTGTTGTCTCTTTTCTTCACCTCGATCTCTCCTAGATCTCGAACCAAAAGCTACGATACCGCTTGTTGTGAAATTGGGGATCACCACATCCACTAGCCCATACTAGCGAGTCATCAACATGGAGAAAATAAATCAACACATGATAATATGAAAGAACAAGAACAAGAACACCGATAATTTGTTAACCCTTGGGTTAGATTCACCAACTCGTGAACTACATTCGGAGGCACCAAGCCGTGACATCACTATAATAATATATGAAGGATTACAACTTTACATATGCACTCACACAGATCTAGCATAGTAACTCTCCATGAGCAATCTCTCATATACATTATCTCACCTCCCCAAGAACACACAAAATAACACAGTCATGGCCGGGTTGTAGGATCGCCCCCATGGCTCTCCTAGGCCCCCGGCCCCCTCCTAGATACTATTTTGTGGCTCTCCTTGATATCCTAACTTTTCCCCTCTTTTGGTACGGTACAAATAATATGGTGGTAGTCACAATATATTTATAGGGATACAAAACCTATTCCTAATCAAAACCTGATTCACCCGGAGTCCTTGACATGGAAGGAGTATCACATAAATTAGGAATCAATTTGTTACCAAAATTAATTCCACTCCAAGCCTTACACGCCTCTGTAGAAGAAACCGTCCGCCACAAGCGCGGTCGCGCAGCACCTCCAGCGCGGCCGCCCTCATCGACAGACTTCTTCACCATCGTCCGACCTCTCAGCGCGGTCGCCCTCCACCACGAGCGCGGCCGCCCTCCTCAACAGTCAGCCCCGAATTTCTGCTCCTCCATGGTTTTGATCCTCTCCCTGGTTTTGGCTCCAATCCCAACAAATATTATTAATGGTGAATCAGTAGGAATTTTTAGAATTTCATTAACATAATTAAATTGTCATATATTTGTAATCAATGTTCAACAAAAAAAGTCAAATGGGACAAACATTTTGAAACGGAGAGAGTACTATTTTTCGGTGGTGTATCAATTTGAAAAGATTTATTTATTTATTTATTTATTGATAAATATTTAATCAAGGTCTTATTAATTGACTATGAAAATTAAGGGTCAACTGTAATTGATAACTTATGATCACACCCCACTTTTACTACACCATCACTACCAGCGAGCTTATTTTGATTTGAGTAAAATGGGAAATAATAAATGAATTTAGAACAATATAGTCTTTTTAAAGGTGAGGTGATCATGTTATTACTTGTACTAGTGTGACCCCCGTGCGATGCACGGACAGTTACTAACGAATAACAGATCGAAATCTAAACAAATACAAAAGGAAATAGAGAAATTTGTATACATTGTAAGACAATTCTTTAAAAACTATATTGTCATTACAAATATCAGATTAAAGGTCACCAAAGTAAATATAGTGCTACATCAGTGAGATGCATGAGGAGTTATTGATGCTTAAAAAGATGAAAATTAAATAAAATGACTAAATGAGAGAAATATTTTTATAGGAAAAACACAGCTTCAAATTATTTTACGAAATTAATAATTGAAATTATTATTTCTTAACAAATTGATTAGTATCACTGTGTATTAGTTTTGTAAAATAAATCTAAATTTTTAAATAAACATTTTAAAAATATAAAATATTATATATATATAATATATATATATATATATATATATATATATATATATATATATATATATATATATATATATATATATATATATATATATATATATATATATATATATAATATTATTTTATACTCCCTCCGTCCCGGACCTTCGTGCTCACTTTGACTTTTCACGTAAATTAAGGAGAGAGTATTATATTGAAAGTGTTGTGAGTGTGAAAATAAAATAGGAGAGAGAATGAGTGGAGGGAATAGTAAATTATAATGGTGTTGTGAGTATTAAAATAATGTAGGAGAGAGAATGAGTGGAGGGAATAGTAAAGATTCCTTTCCATTTTAGGAAATGTGCACGTAGGTTTGGGACGCCCAAAATGAAAAGTGTGCACGTAGGTGTGGGACGGAGGGAGTATATATTAACGGAGCCAACAAAGCGAAAATAGTTATGGCAAGTTAAGCAACCATTTAGTACTCCATTGTAATTGTAAGACTATTATCAATAGGAGTACCTATCTCAATTTAGCATAATTTTCAAGCCCAACATCAAATATAAAAGAAAACAATACTATATAACTACATATATTGAAATAAAGAAAAATAAGAAGAAAAAATTATAAAAATTAGAAAACAATATGTCATATTTATTTACATTAACTCATCATGAACATAATAATGATATTTATTTTCAATTTAACATATTTAATTTTGAGAAGAAAAATCAAAATTCTATACCCCACCACTTCTATTTAGAAAAATCGAACTAAATAAATTGTTTGATGTATGGAACTAAAATAATTTTCAAGCCCGATATTCGTCTTTATAAATACACAATTTTTTGAGACGAATAGAAAAATCGACAAATTTATTAATACTTTATTTACTATGCTTCAAAGAATTTTTTTTTAAAAAAGAATTAAATAAATTTTTTGATGTATCGATAGAATTATAAAAATTAGAAAACAATATGTCATATTTATTTACATTAACTCATCATGAACATAATAATGATATTTATTTTCAATTTAACTTATTTAATTTTGAGAAGAAAAATCAAAATCATATAAACCACCACTTTTATTTAGAAAAATCAAAATAAATAAATTGTTTGATATATCGAACTAAAATAATTTCCAAGCCCGATATTCGTCTTTATAAATACACAATTTTTTTAGACGAATAGAAAAATAGGCAAATTTATTAATACTTTATTTACTATGCTTCAAAGATTTTTTTTTAAAAAAAAATAAATAAATTGTTTGATGTATCGAACTAAAATAAACCCAATAATCATATTACCACATCCCAATAACCCACATTCAACACCCTTCCAACTCATCATCCTATACACTATCACTTTTATTTTGTTTTATATCTTCATTTTTATGATTAGTGAAATGAAAAAATAAATTTTCATACACTTTAAAATATTTATTACAGACAATTATGAGATATTAAATAATGAATAAGTGATTCAGCCATTAATTAAATACAAACCCAAATTCAAATTCATCATTCCCTATATGACCAATCCATAAATTCTCTCGTCCATCAAGTATTTTAATTCATCTTCATATATTTTTTTAAAAATTATTAGACATACATACACATAAACAAATTAAAGTAATACATAATAATATCGGGAATTTTATAAATAACGAAAATTAACAAATAACTTTAAAAATTGAATATTATTATTGTGTATTAGTTTTGTAAAATAAATCTAAATTTTGAAATAAACATTTTACAAATATAAATTATATATAAATTATATATATATATATATATATATATATATATATATATATATATATATATATATATATATATATATATATATATATATATATATATATATATATATATATATATATATATATATATATATATATATATATATGTATATATACTCCCTCCGTCCCACGTGAATACAAACTTATTTCCTTTTTGGTCCGTCCCACGTGAATACAAACTGTCCAAAATGAAAATAAATTTATTATTTTATATTCACCCTACCCCACCCACTCATTCTCTCTCTTCATTTTCTACCACACAATTTATTCAACCAACCAACTCCACTCATTCTCTCTCTTCATTTCCTACCACACATTTTCATTATCTTAATAATACTTCTTAATTATTGTGCCCAAAAAATTGGTTTGTAATCACATGGGACGGAGGGAGTATATGAACAGAGCCAACAACGCAAGGGGGTAAATTGACCCTCCTCCCCCGTTAAACTCTACATATATCCCATTATTTTTTTTATTATTATTTCAACCGATATCCCATTTTATTTAATGTATACAACAAATAATACTTCGAGAATAAGCTTCTGAGTTACCAAAACAGCATGCTCAAAAGACGACAATTAAAATAAAACAAACTGAAAAGCGAGTTGTTTTATATATTGTGAAAATTTTCTTGAATAATATATTATTAGTACAAACATCAAAGTGGTCAGTATTATCATCATTACATATATTTAAAATCATTTACCTTTGAAATAAATTGTTTGATATATCGAACTAAAATAAAACCCAATCCCACTTATTAAATAGAAACCAAAGTCCACATTCATCACACTCCCCCATATATATATATATATATATATATATATATATATATATATATATATATATATATATATATATAATATTAAATAAGCCTATATACTTTATAAATACACAATGATTTTGTTTAAAAAAATTCAACACCATCCCAACTCATCGTCCTATACCCAACCACTTTTACTTTATTTTAGATTCTTTATACATAGTATCTATTAGAAAAAAAAAAAAAAAACAACAAAAGATAAATATCTACCTTGACTTTTATTAATAGGCATGACATAAGAGGAAAACAATAATAAAAATATCGGGAAATGAAAAATAAAGTATCATACACTTTAAAATGTTTATTACAGACAATTATGAGATATTAAATAATGAATAAGTGATTCACCCAATAATTAAATACAAACCTAAATCCAAATTCATCATCCCCTATATGATCAATCCATAAATTTTCTCCTCTATCAATTATTTTAATTCATCTTCATATTTTTTTTTTAAATTATTAGACATACATACAAATAAACAAATTAAAGTAATACACAATAATATCGGGAATTTTATAGATAACGAAAATTAACAAATAAATTTAAAAATTGATTATTATTATTGTGTATTAGTTTTGTAAAATAAATCTAAATTTTGAAATAAACATTTTACAAATATAAATTATATATAAATTCTCTCCTTTATCAAAGTGGTCAGTATTATCATCATTACATATCAATATTTAAAATCATTTACCTTTTAAAGAAATTGTTTGATATATCGAACTAAAATAAAAAAATAACCATATTACCCACCCACTTATTAAATAGAAACAAAAACCCACATTAATCACACTCTCCCACACACACACACACACACACACACACACACACACACACACACACACATATATATATATATATATATATATATATATATATATATATATATATATATATATATATATATATATATAAATTATTATTATATTAAATAACCCTATATACTTTATAAATACAGAATGATTTTGTTTAAAAAAATTAAACACCATCCCAACTCATCGTCCTATACCCCACCACTTTACTTTATTTTAGATTCTTTATTTTTATGATTAGTAAAATTATTATTATTATTATTATTATTATTATTATTATTATTATTATTATTATTATTATTTATAAGAAAAATAAATACTTCACACTTGATAAAAATAAATTTATATTTAAAAAAGAGTATTTTTTTTCTTTGTCCAAATCAAATGAAAAAGTCTCTATTTAAAGAGAAAAATAATTATGAATTATGGCGTAAAAAAATTATTTTAAAGAAGAGGATTTTTTTATTATCATTTATAATTAAAAAAATTACTTCATACTTAATTAATTTTCACGAAAAAGAAATTGAAAATTAATAAAAGATAATTAACAAATTTATATTTAAAAAAGATAATTTTTTTTTGTCCAAATCAAATGAAAGAAGTATCTATTTAAAGAGAAAAAAAATTATGAATTTTGGTGAAAAAAAAAATTAAAAAAAAATAATTTAATATATAATAATTGAGCTCAAAGAAATGGGATAATTTTTTTTTTGAAAATCCATTCAGCCAATCGGTGCTTGCCACGTGTTAAAGGTAAATAAAAAAAAAAAAGGAAAAATCTGATATAACGTGCGTGTGTCGACGCGTGGGTCGTCAAGGAAAAGTCTGAATTACCCCTCCTCCGCCATTCGACACTTGTCCAAATTGGTTTTAAAAAAAAAAAAACCAATAACTTATTGTCACGTCGCTTTTGGGACTTAGTTATTGCAATTTTGCCACCGCATGAAAAGACGAAAATACCCCTCGAAGGCAAAAAAATTACCACTATCTTATTATTATACATAGATAGATGTTTAAAGGGTGGACACTACAATCATTAAAAAAAAAAAAAAAAAAAACAAAAACTAGTTAAATTTTCCATCAAATTCCGTTAAACAACAAGTATTTCTTTAGTTTTTACTCTTGATTGCTACAAACTCTAAAAATTGGAAATCAAATTGTAAAAAATTACTACGTTGAAAAAAAATATTTTATTAATAATAGATAAAATGTCACTTATACTACATCAAATGACCTATAAATAGGCTAGCACATGTCCTTAATATAATTCGAACTCGCTACCTGCAAGATAAAAGCTACTCCCTCCGTCCTGCACTGCGGTTAAATCTTTCCTTTTGGACGTCCTGCATCAAGAGTTCATTTCCAAAAAGGTAAGTTTTTGAATATATTAATACCCTTATCATCTTCATATATTTACAAAAAAACCATTCATTATATCCTTATACATTCTCTCTCCTATTTCCTACCACACATTTAACTACTATTCCTCCCACTCATTCTCTCTCCTATTAAATATTTTTAACTTTTACATTCTCTCTCCTATTCCCTACCACACATTTAACTTTTACATTATCTCTCATATTTTCTACCACACATTTAATTACTATTCCCTATCTCACATTTAACTTTTATTCATTTTTTAAAAAATTTCTTAAAAAGCGTGAAATCCCCCCCATATACCCTTGGTCTGGGACGGAGGGAGTAATACTGATTGCCACTAGAACTAAAATTCTTTGATTTTCCGAACTCGATGCCTCTACTATTAATATCGTTTTCGTTAAGTTTTTGGGGAAAAAAAAAAGTTGATTATATTTATGTGTTTTCTAGATTTAAAATAGAGAGACTATTTTTATTATGTTAGCTGTATTTGAATGGAGTATTAAATTTGTCTGCAAAATGGGATGGTATTGGTAGGACAGGTTAGTTTGGTCCGTGTACATATACCGTGAGAAGATAGGGTTGAAGTGGGGCCGGGCAGATGATTAAATTGGGGACAAAAACCCTAAATCAAGAGAAAAGATACAAACAAGAAGTTGTAGTAGCTACATTTATAGGGTGAGGTCAATTCTACATACCCTACTACTACTACTAACATTTACACAGTGAAGAAACAAGATGAGACATTTCAAACACTGCTAATTTCCACTTCTACCCTCTTATCTTTGTTGTTATTCTCGAAAATTGATAAATATTGTCGGTAAGATACTCCCCCGTTCCACGTTAGCTTATCAATTTACTATTGAGCATGAAAAATAAAGAGTGAATATATATAATGTTATTAAAGTAGGAGTTGTGAGTAGGTAGGAGAAAAAAAGTGTGATAGAAAATAGTAAGTGAATAGTTGTTGTGAGTATGACAAGTGTGTCCCATGAATAAAAAAATATTAAAATTTTTTTTTTTAGAAAAATGAAACTTTAAAGTGGGACATCAAAAATAACAAAATTGATAAGATTTTATGAGACGGAGGGAGTATAAAGATTTTGGATCATTCTCATTACTCAAAATTTGATAAACATTGTTTGTAACATACTCCCTCCGCCCCATTGATAGCTTCACTTTTTGTCAAAATGGGTGTTCCATTAAAGGCTTCATATTTTCTAAAATGACAAAGAATCTTTACTATTTCACCCACTCATTCTCTCTCCTATTTCACTTTTATAATCACAACACTTTTCAAATTTACTATTTTATTCACTTATTCTCTTTCCTATTTTACTTTTACACTTACAACACTTTCTTTACTTACCTTTTTTTTAATTTGCATGTCATACTCAAAATGATAACCTACTAAACGGAGGAAGTATATATAAAGATATTGTATTAATCACCTTACTCTGAAAAGTACATTGGGAATATGTGTTTTTCTCTTTCTGAATACTAAAATAAAGCAAAAGTATGAATTTTACCATCTAAAACGCACTAAATAAAAAAGCATGAATCTGAATCATAAAGAATATTCCCATGAATGTTAGTGTAAATTTACTAAGGTACAAGAAGGTGAAGCCCTTCCTTAATAATTGCAAAAAGTATAACAGAACAATTTTTTAGGGACGGAGGGAGTATAATACTCCATCTGTCCCAAAATGTTTGTCTCATTCGACTTTTTTGTTAATCTTTGACCACAAATTTATGAGAGATTAATCATGTTCATGAAATTCTAAAAGTTGTTGTTGATAATATTATTAATGGTGAATCAATAGGAATTTTTAGAATTTCATGAACATAATTAAATTGTCATATATTTGTGGTCAAAGTTCAACAAAAAAGTCAAATGGGACAAACATTTTGGGACGGAGGGAGTATTAAAATGTTATAAGTATAGGTAGTGAGTTGGAGTTGGAGAAAAAAATAATATAGGAAATAATAAGTAGATTGTTCTTTTGAGTATGGGAAATAAGATCTACTTCCTCTGTCTCGTTACTAAAGACACAAAAGTCTCATTTTGATTTCTCATTACAAAACACACAATACTTACTACAATATAAATTTTTCTTAATTTTTGTGTAAAACTCATTTTGTGATTTTTGAAATGAAACGAAGGGAGTATAATTTAAGAAATACTAAATAGTTTTCATGTTGAAACTTGAACATTAAGGAAACACCAAAAATTAAATATAAAATTTTGTATATTAAGATATGAAGTCTTGGCTTCCCCTTCCCATCTTTCCACTATTCTAGACAATATGAAAATTAATTTTGTTGTTCACCTTAAAATTTGATTAAATATTAATATTTAGGTTTTTTTTTTTTTGAAAAAATAAATAAAAAACAAACAACACATAATTGCATTAATAAATTTTAAGAAGACAGCGTTTTACAACTGTTAAAGGCTTGTCCGAAATATAATGTTTGCAATTAATATATAACACATTAATAGTATAACATGCACATCTTTAATAGTGATAACCAACCCCGAACCAAATCTCCAAATAATACTTGGACACGACTCAACAATATCCTTTATTAAACCCCCGTATGGTAAGAATATGGCTTTGAAAACATGACAAAGTAATGCATTTGAGTCGGCAATAAATGCGAAACCAAACATATCAAGCATTGCACCGAGGAAAAATATCAAAATCATTTCAAGGCAACACAACGGAGAGAGGTCAAAGACTCCAAACAAAGGGGAGAATGTAAAGGCTCCCAACAAAACAAATGGGAGAATACAAAGACTCCAACAAAAGGGATATAACATTAACATATAATCAAACGGAAGTAATACAATGTGATTTATTAAACAGTTTAATCTCTAAATTTTTCATTTATTAATTAACAATTTGACAATTAATAAAAACAAAATTTGGGATTTTGCAACAATCAAATCAAGGAAAGAAGAAATGGAAGAAAATAAAAGGAAAATGGAAGAAGATTAGGGCAACCCTGGGTCTTTATTTTTCAGTTATAACTACATATTGTTGACCCCCTCGAGGTTTTATGTTGTTTCAATGTTCCTTTTATTATGTAAGCTCTATTTAAACGAAGTGATTATTTTACCATAAATATTTAAGGTGGTTTTTAAAAACTGATAATTTATAATTATTTAATATAAATACAATTAATATATAATTCCATTTCAAAATAAATGATTAGATTTTTAAAAAAAAATTGTAATCACAAACAAATTTAAAATTTCTTTGATACTTCACTTTGAGAAGTAATACATTTTTAAATAACAAAAGTGAAATTTGGCCCGACTCATGCGGTCCAATTGTCTATCAAACGATTGGATACGGGATCACATCTCCTAATATACGATCGGGATCAATATCCCGATCTTAGTTTAGTAATATGTGAGAACACACTAAACAAAGTTAATATAGGCATATACTATTTATTAGAAAATGAGGTGATGTAAAGTGCGTAATATAGGCATATAGTACTATTTATTAGAAAATGAGGTGATGTAAAGTGCGGTTAATCGCATGCAATGCTACATCGACTCGAACAAAGTCAACGTTGAAATTAATCTATAAAAAAGATTGAAAAACAAAAGAAAAATGTGAAATGCAATACTCCCTCCGTCTCAATAAAAAAAACACAAAATAGATATTGCACGAAAATTAAGTAAAAAATTAAGTAAAGTGTATGGTGCAGTAAGTGTTATTAGCATGAAAAGTGAGATATGAAAGATAATGTATGGTATGAAATAGTAATTGAATAGTTATTGTAAATATAACAAGTGAATTATATGAATAAAGAATTACTAAAAATATTAAAAAAAATCATTTTTAAAGTGTGTCTTTTTAAACGAGATACACAAAATAAAATATTGTGCCTTTTTTTTAGTGAGAAGGATAAAGTATTGAGTAAGGATAGTGGCCAGTAGGGGTTAATTTTGTTATTTTTCTTGGAGAGCAAAGTACTTTGATGTTTGATTGGACAATGCATATGATAAGATGATGGGTGAAGGAAGTAAGAATGAGCTTTTAGGAATTACAGTACAAATAAATGTTTTATGCAAATCCCAAGAGGATAAATAAGTCGGATACCACTATATACGACGCCCCGTCCCAATAAGCTTGTACTATATCGGCTAATCAATTTCTTTTATTTCTTCACCTCCCAAAATATCCAAAAAAAAAATTATATATTAAGAGTTTTGATTAATACTATATTTTATTTACAACTATACGTCTGATGCTCTAATTTAGATGGTTAATTGAATTAAACTACTGCAAACAATATATAAACTTCAAATATCTTAATGATATTTTATAATTAATAATATTAATATTTTTTTAAAAAAAATCATTACTTATTTAGATGGATGTTCATTTAAAGAAAAAAATTGTATACAAAACAAATACTTCCTCCAGTTCAAAATACTCGGTCACATTTAAAATAAAATTTTGCTCCAAAATAATTATCGATTTTTTAATAAAATAGTCATATTACATTTTTTCCCTTGCATTGAAAATTATTACAATTAATTAGTTATTTTATTATAGGAAGTAATTTATTGATACTTTGTTCATTCATCAATTTGTAATATTAATTGATTTTTTTAACTTGTCAAAAATGCTAGTTTTTTCTTTTATCGAAAAGAGCAATGCCTCTTAATTTTATTAAATAATAAATAAATAAAAAATACAAGGAGGGAAAATTAAAAAAAATTATTTTGAGACAAACTAAAATGAAAAATAAAACAATCTTCATTAAGACTGGGAATACATTTACTACTCCGAACAAACTGTGGACAAGAACAACTACTCATGTACACCTCTGATTCTGTTGCCTATAAATTTCAATAAATGATGTCCTGTCTCTATAACCATAACCCCATCCCACCTCTAGGGATGGGATGGGACCCACTAATAATAATACTACTAATATTCTCTAATATACAAAATTTCAATTTCAAAAATTACAACAATTGCTTATCAATAATCAATAATATGAATTAATTAATTAATTTCTTGATTAAGGGTTGTAAAAATGGCCATCACATCTGCACTTCCAACCAAGTGGCTTGTAATTTGAGTACCTGTTGCCTGCTGATGTTGAAGGTGGTTGATCATAGTAGTCAAATGGAAAGACTCGGTGGTGACCCGGTTCAACTCGGTGGTGACTCGGTATTGTTGGTACTTGAACCGCCATGCATGGGTGGCATTGGTTGCACTTGTTGTGACAACTTGGTGGAGTTGAACCCAATCTTGTTTTCCCCTCGAATAGAGAATCCTGCACATTAAGCAAAAAGGTCATCAAAATTTATAGTCATAATCAAAATGTTGTGCCTTGTGCAGAAAAGCTTGTACATTCATTTAGTAAAATAAAAAATGGAATCTTTATACAAAACCCATAAATAAATTACTTAGATAAGTAAGCTCATTCAAGTTTCACCCAATTTTGGGTAGTTGTACCATGTGTATCGAAAGTTGTACAATGCTAGATAAGGCAGAAGTGAATGAGAAGTTAAGATAAGGAGAGGAGGAGGAACTTACCCCAACCAAGGAAGTATCTGAAGGTTGGTTTTGAATGGAGCAAGAAGTTAAGTAGAAGATTTGGAGAAGTGTGATTAATATAAATGAGTGAAGTGATTTCTTGGCGGCCATGGGAGCATCTCAAGGAACTCCCAACTATACAATCTCTCTATAAATTAACTAAACCATTCTCCACCAATTCACAAGCATGAAAACCCCAATAAAACACACACACACAGACACATACACACACAGAGAGTAAAGTGAGAAAAATAGAGGGTGAGTTTAGAGAGAGAGAGAGAGAGAGAGAGAGAGAGAGAGAGAGGAGTGAAATGAACAAGTGAGGAAGGAGAAAGGTAAAGGCTAAAGAGAGATGGGGTAGCAAAGAGGCAGGAGTTTTGGCTACTAGTAGGTGTTTGGAAAGAGATAGATATGTTGTGTAAGAGAGAGAGAGTAGTTAAAATTTCATTTAATAGTTATGAGAGATTATTGACTTATGTTTGACTGTGATTGTGTTGATTGAATGCAGGAGGGAGTTTGGTGGATTGCTTCTTTCATGTCAGCATGGCTGAAGAAATTTGATTGAGATTGACTCAACAATGGCACTCATTTAAACTACATTAAGCAAGCATAATGCTATTTATATAGGTATCTGTTGCTGTGTCCGCAACGTTCCGGGATAATATGCACTTTTTTGTTTGACACAAAAATTAAGATAAAAGATAAAAATTGTGATGTGTTGTGAGTGTAGATGGTTGGATAGGAGAGAGAAAGTGGAGTAAGTGGATAATTGTTGTGAGTAGAGACAAGTGAGTCCCATTTTCATTTTGAAAAAGTGCAAATTATTGTGAGACACCCAAAAGATGTCTTTTTACAGATTATCGTGGGACGGAGGGAGTACTCCCTTCCTTCCTTCAGTCTATATAATTACAAAAAATACAAAATAAATTTAGCATAAAAATTAAAAAATATATACTCCCTCCATCCCATTGTCATCCCATTGATAGCTTCACTTTTTGCCAAAACGAGTGTCCCGTTAAAAGCTAGGGGTGTTCACGGTCCGGGTTGGTCCGATTTTTGTCAAAATTTTAGAAAATCAGGACCGCACCAAATACTTCGGTTCTGTAAAAATTTAGGACCAGGACCGGACCAATACATTATAGGACCGGTCCCATCGGTCCGGTTCCAATGGTCCGGTTTCGGTCCGGTTCCACCGGTTCTACAAATTACAATATAATATAATTTTTTACAATAACAAAATCTACAAGCAAACATATTTAAAATTAATATTTAGTTGAAGCCATTACTCAAGTATTTAGTTGAATCGTATTAGGATCAACTGATCAAATTTGAAAATTTACCTTCTATTCCGTCCTTCAAAGTTAGATACGAGCAGGTACACACCATGGTAATGTAATTTTCTATTTAGCTTCTGCAATTGTATATCTAGATTCTGAGGAGTATAATTTCAGTAATTGGAGAACTCTGAAATGAAAAATGACCCACCCCTGTTGGCTTCAAGTTCTCCCGCATAAGGTAAAAAAGTACATATATATATATATATTCGGTCCGATCCGGTTCCGGTTCAGGATCGCGTATATTTTTTTCAAAATCAGGACCAGATCAAATAATTGGTTCCATAAAAATTTGGAACCAGGACCGGACCAATACTATTTTTTCGATCCGGTTTTTACTGGTCCAGTCCGGTTCTACTGGTTCGATCCGGTTCCACGGATTTTTTGTACAACCCTATTAAAAGCTTCACCTTTCCTAAAATGGCAAATAATCTTTACTATTCCACCCACTAATTCTCTCTCCTATTTTATTTTTATACTCACAACACTTTCTCCACTATCATTTTTCCTTAATTTGCGTGCCAAACTCAAAATGGTGAAGTTATCAATGGGACAGAGGGAGTATAGTGTAGTAAGTATTATGAGTCTAAAAAGTGAGTTAGGAGAGAGAGAGTGGGATAAAAAATAGTAAGCGGGTAGATGATTTAACACAAAATCTAGGGAGAAACGCGTTTCTCCATGATTTATGGAGAAGCGGGTTTTTTCAATTACCTTGGCTTGGCTTGCGTCGTCTTCTTCAACGGAAATCACCCTCTCCCTGCGTCGTCTTCTTCAACCCAAGCTCTCCCTCACCGGAAAACAAACCCAACCTCAACCTCTATCACCGGCGACCTCCCTCTAACTCAATTAGCTTCCTCATCGATCCAATTTCTCCTCATTTTCATAGATCGGTGAATGTGTTTAGAACAGGGGATTGGGTCGTTGTTTGGTGAAGCGGTGGTTGAGGGATTAGATCGGTGATTTAGAGAGAGAAATGGGAAAGGAAGTTTGGCCGGAGAGGGATTGGGTCGCCGGCGAAGGAGAGACCAGGTGAAGAGGACGAGGGAGACGGCGGCAATGGTGAGGGTCTGCGGCGGTTAGTGAGAGAGAGGAACGTTTAGTGAGAGAGAGATAGTCTCCGTCCGTCTTTTGTTGTTTCTGTCCGTCTTTTGTTGTTTCTTGATATTTATTAAATAGGTTCTGGATATCAAATATAATGCTTCTGGATATCAATTAAAAAGGGTTTGGATTCTGGATATCAATTAAAAAGCTTCTGGATATCAATTATAAAGCTTCTGAATATCAATTATAAAGCTTCTGGATATCAATTATAAAGCTTCTGGATATCCAGAACTCTTTGAAAGAATATCCAGAACCTTATGTAAGTGATAACCAGAAATTTAGAATTGACTTCTGGATATAAGTTTTAAGGCTTCTGGATATCCATATTCAATGTTCTGGATATCCAGAACATTGTGAAAGTGATATCCAGATCAGAAATTTGGTCTTGGTCTTGGATTTGGTCTCAAATATTTTTTCTGGATATCCGTCCCAAAGCTTCTGGATATCAATCCCAAAGCTTCTGGATATCCAGAAACCCCTTTTCTCCATAACTTATGGAGAAACGCGTTTCTCCCGAGACCTACTCATGATTTAATTATAACAAGTGAATTCCATAAGTATTAAAAACTTTCTTTTTGGGGCTTGTATCTTTTGTAATAAAAACCAAACAGGGGCTTTTGTATCTTTTGTAAACGGACAGAGTGACTACTTGGTAGTAGGGGTGGACATGGTTCGGTTTCGTTCGATTTGAAAGGAATTTGGAGACCAAACCGCTAGTACTCGGTTTGGGAAAATCCCAAACCAAATCAAACCATAGAAAATTTCAAACTAAACCAAACCAAACCACCTCGGTTTGGTTCGGTTCGGTCTCAAACCACGATTTCATAAACGGTTCAAAGCTGTGGAACTGGGACCGCATGCCTGCATCCCTGTATTCGAACTACAACCCTGTCCAACTAAAAGCGTTTCTCTTTACATATTTTTTTTTATCAAACTAGCAATCATATATATTAAACATAAAACACAAATACTTATCCGAATAGGAATGAGTTTTAGTAAGCGAAAGTTTATTGTTACAACAAGTACAACAAAAGAAACCATCTCAAAACAAATTACAAGACATTGGGAGGGAAAATTATACTTTTAAGAGAAGAGATAAACAAACGGGGAAATTACCGACGACGGCCGGCGGCGGTTTTGGCAACCGGAGGAGAATCGATTCGCCGCACGAGTTAACTTTGGTGAGGCGGATGGCGAGCACGAGAATCGCGTCGTATTACGTACACGAAGGAATTTGGGAGGACTTTGAAAGGAAGGGATGCGAGAAAGTTTTTTGGTGATAGAGAGAGAAAGAAGAAGAGAGAAGAGAGAACAAGGCGAGAAAGAAGATATGAAAAATGAGGAGGCGGTTTGAGTTAAGGAGTTTCAATCTAGTTTTTCAAATCGGTGGTTGTGATTCATCTTTAATTTTTAATGAACGGCTAGGATTTCGGTTCAAGAATTTCATGGTTCGGTTTCACGGTGCCCAAACCGCGGTTCGGTCGAATCGGTTTGGTTCGGTTTGGTTTTGAGATTCGCTATGACCGAACCACATGGTTTATTAAATTTTCAAACCAAGCTAAACCATTTATAGAAAAAAATCAAACCAAACTGCGTGATTTGATTCGGTTCGATCTCAAATCGCGATTTGAACCGAACCATGTCCACCCCTCCTTGTTAGATTCACAACAAAAATCTTTCAAACCTTTTATCTCTTTTACTTTATTTTTAGACTCACGACATATTTTTATTAAAATCTCAATGCATTCAGTTTTTGTAATCATAAAATTGAGAGGAGATTATATGTGAATCTCCTTCACATAAAAAAAAAAAAGTAATCTTCCTTGAAGGGGGCATTTAGCAAAAACTACTTTTAAAAAAAGATATTATAAAAAAAAAAAAAAAAACCATACAAATTGGATGTTACAAAAAAATCACACAAGTTGAATACTATAAAAAAACTCTTTAAATATTACAAAAAACTATTTTTTTTAAAAAATTACATTTATCTGTCAAATAACTGATAAATATATTTATCAGTTGTTTAACCAAAAAACCAAGCACAAAATACTCTTTAAAAAACTGATAAATGAAAATATCAGTTATAAACAAATGATAAATGCATATCAGTTATTTTAACTAAAAAGAAAAAAAAATTATATAAAAAAAAAAAAGAAAAGAAAAGTAGTTTTTTGTAATATTAAAACTTATAATTTTTTATTTTTTTTATAAATAGAATATTTTTGAGGTAATTTTTGATAGAAACTCCTAGTTGTTGAAGTTAAGAGATAGAATGAAAAAGTCTCGTCCTCTTGCTAGTAGATTTGGGGATCAATTGTGAGTCTTGTGACTTGTGAGTGATGTGGGCCCATGTGAATCCAATTAATCTAAAGTAATATAAAAGGAGGATAGTCTTGCCAAAATGAGGGATATTTTGGTAATTTTACACGATGGCAAAATTGAAGATAATATCCAAATATGACACGTGGCGTGCTTGCAATGGGCAAAATTTGGCGCGTTCCGTACACGCGCCTACATAGGCGCGTGAACGCCTGCCAATTTTTTTTTTTTTTTAAACGAACTGCCACGTGGCGGCTTCTGATTGGTTGATTTTATTTCAGTTTTTTATTTTCCACCCGTTTTTTTGACCTCAATTTTTTTATAATAAATTAATTTTTAAAAAAAAAAAATTACACCAAAATTCATGATTTTTTTTCTCTATAAATAGAGTCTATTTTCGTTTGATTTGGACACAAAAAAAAATCCTCTTTTTTAAATGAAAATTTCACCCCTTTTTTAACCTCAATTATTTCATAATAAATTATTTTTTTTTAATAACAATATGTACACAAAAATTCTTAATTTTTTTTCTCTATAAATAGAGTCTATTTTCGTTTTATTTTGACACAGAAAAAAAACCCCTCCTTTTAAAATATAAATTTGTTAATTACCCTTTCTTAATTTTCCTTTTTGATTTTTTCAATATTTTTTTGTGAAAATTAATTAAGTGTGAAGTATTTTTTTAATTATAAATAATAATAATAATAATAATAATAATAATAATAATAATAATAATAATAAAATGACATGTTTAAATCGATACTATGTCATTTGTCGTTTTCAATTATATTTCACATTAACAAACGTTCACTATCCCGCTGGTCCGAATATATTTATATGTAATGATGATCTTCCTTTCTCTTTCGACAGTTGCACCGACAGTGTTGTCTTTTAAATCCGTGTTTCACAATGAATAAACAAAATTTCTCTCATTTTGTTATTTTATTTAATTTATGTCTTTTTAAGCATCAATAACTTCCCGTGCATTGCATGGATGTAACACTAGATTTATTTTAGTAATCTGATATTTGTATTTTCAATATAATTTTCAAATAATCGTTTTACAAAATATACAAACATCTATATTCCCTTTTGTATTTATTTCGATTTTAATCAGTTATTCGTTAGTAACTGTCCGTGTATCGCACCGGGGTCAACTAGTCTAAAGTAATAACAGTGAGTTACTTCCCCATCTTTGTTGCAAACAATTTGAAATTTGGATGAGGCTTTCTCAATTTTTATTGCAGCGCTTCAGCCCAATGACTGAGATTGTGTCGTATATACTCCCTCTGTTCCGAAGCTTCATTTTTTGCTATGTTGGGTGTTTCATTAAAAATTTCACCTTTTTTTTTTTGGCAAAGAATCTTTAATATTTCCTCCACTCATTCTCTCTCATAATTCACTATTACACTTACAACACTTTTCAAATTTACTATTTTCTCCACTCATTCTCTCTCCTATTTTCAAATTACACTCACAACATTTTTTCTTTTCACCCATTTTCTTAATTTGCGTGATTTGCCCAAAGTGTGAACCTTCTTCTGCTGGGACGGAGGGAGTATAGTAGAATTATTCTTCATTAATTTAAGGATGCTTCTCATCATGGAACTAAATTGAACCTCGAAGCCGTGGTCCCCTTATTCTCAAACTTGTTGACTGTCTCTATTCTCTTAACAAAGAATAATTCCTCTCCACTGTATTTTGAAAATAAATACTCACTCCGTCCCAACAATTGCTTCTCATTTTTTGCCAAGCACGCAAATTAAGAAAATGGGGGAAAGAAAAAATGTTGTGAGTGTAATTTGAAAATATGAGAGAGAATGAGTGGAGAGAATAGTAAATTATAATGGCGTTGTGGGTATTAAAATAATGTAGGAGAGAGAATGAGTGAAGGGAATAGTAAAGATTCATTTGCCAAAAAAGGAAAGTAAAAGCTATTAACGGGACACCCAAAATGGCAAAATGGAAAACTACTATTGAGACGGAGGGAGTATTTAACTTATGATATGTTTGACAACTTAATTATAAAATACTCCCTCCGTCCCATAGAACATTACCCCTTTTGCTATTTTGGGCGTCCCTCTTTAAAGTCCCACTTTTCTAAAAAGGAAACCTTAAATCACTATTCTCTCCACTCATTCTCTCTCCTACATTATTTTAATACTCACAACACCATTATAATTTACTATTCTCTCAACTCATTCTCTCTCCTCCCACTCATAACACCTACTTTAATAACATTATTTCTTATTTTCCGTTCTCAATAATAAACGTGTAATGTTTTATGGGACGTATGGAACGGAGGGAGTATGAATTACGTGAAAGAAACTTACTTACTCTTTCAGTATTGGGTGATTTAAATAGTCAATAAAAGTAATTATATGTATGTGTCATGAGGAGAGAGAGAGAGAGAGAGAGAGAGAGAGAGAGAGAGTAACATGAATATTGCAGTGAAGGAAGGGTAAGAGGAAAAGAAAAGGGGATGCAGTCAGCTTTTCATTTACACTTTGTCAAGTTATACTGCAAAACAAAAGAATAAATAAGTAATGGAAATTGGGGATTGGCTGTTTTCATGTCAGTAGCAATGCCCAACCTTCAAAAAAAATTACACAAGTCAATAATAGATCAGTGAGTATGAATAAGATTTAACCATAATGTCAGTCCTTTAATTACTCCCTTTCTCTTCTTCCTCTCCTTTCTTCCGTATCAAAACAAATGTTCAAAAAATAAATAAATACTCCCTCTGTCTCGTTACAACTTGCACACTTTTTTTATTGGACGTTCTATTACACTTTCTAAAATGGCAAATAATCTTTACTATTCCACCCACTAATTCTCTCTCCTACTTTACTTTTATACTCACAATACCAATCAAATCACTATTTCCTACCCCACTTTCTCTCTCCAACCTCACTTTTCATACTCACAACATTTTCTCCACTAACTTTTTTCTTAATTCCCGTGCAAACAGTAAATGTGCAAGTTCTACCGGGACGGAGGGAGTATACTTTTAATCAAAACAAATTTGATATTTTTTTGATATTGTGGGACGGAGAGAATACTTTCTGTAAATGCTTCGTCTCAAAATGAATGTCTAAATCTGCTTACTCTTGATTGAAAGTAAATTTGCATATTCATGACCTTCGTCTCAAAATGTCTCAAAATGAATGACTAAATTAGCTCTTGGAGAGAAAATTTACATATTAAAAGTTAAAACCAATGGTATCGATTCGAAGAGATTACTCCTTTCTTAAGGGTATGTTTGGCAGCTCTTTGTAAGATTTAAATTTGGAGTAGAAAGAATAATATACACTTCATCCGCCCCAGTGTCTTCATCCGCCCCAGTGTCTGGCACTTTTTTTTAATTGTTTCAAAATAAATATCGCATTTCTAAATATGAAAATAGGTCGTAATATAGTTTTAGTGTGGTACAAATTATGTATAAACAAGTAAAGCACATCCCTAAAAACGTTGACATAAATATGACATTTATAACGAGACGGGAGTACATAGCAATAGACTTTGAGTTCAGTTGAGGAAAGGATGTAGTTAAATGGGATTTATGACAATGTGGTCCTTGAACTACAGATAAATTTACGGGACTAGGCCTTGACTAATATGGAAATGGTCAACGAGTAACCATTACATTAAACACTTGCACACAGAGAGAGAGAGAGAGAGAGAGAGAGATGGGCATGAAGTAGCACTGCAGCAACGAAAAGAGAAGAAGAAATTTGGTCAGCTTTTTAGGTTCTTTCAAGTCTTACAAAGAATGAATTATGTAATGTGCCATGCATGCATATTTTTCCTTGCTTTGCGTCAGTGATTTTTTATTTTTTTTCATTTATATATATTTCATTATGTATTTTATAGACAAGGAATGTATACAAAACAAATACTATAGTACAAATTAAAGAAACTGAATCAATGACATACTTACATCTCTCTCTCTCTCTCTCTCTCCTTTTATCACATTTGCAAAAAAAAAAAAAAAACTTGTTAGCTGTTTAGCCATTCTATTCAACACACTATTTTTTCCGAACCATTTTGATTCAATAAAGGATCCCTAATTTTTGAGTGACCAAAATATCCTTCAGGAGATGTAGACCATCTTGTTAGGCCATTTACAATGGAGGTGTTAGAATTTTTTTTTTTCAACTATTGAATCCATTGTAGGGTGTTGAAACATTTTTTAAGTAGTTGAATTTTTTATTTTTTTTTGTTGAATAAATTCAATAGGTGTTGAAAAAAGAGGTGAGTCTGTTTCTTGCCACGTGGCGCCACCCGATTGGGCCGAAAATGGCGCGTGGACGACACCGCCCATCTAGGCGCGTCGCTGCTTTTTTACTTTTTTTTTTCTTTTTTCCTGATATATGGCCACTTGTCATTTGCTGATTGGTCACTGAAATTTTTTTTTGGTTAAAATCATCCGAATTTTTCAAAGGCATTTATCTTATATCAAAAAAAAAAAAATTTTACACCAAAATTCATAAATTTTTGTTCTCCTTAAATAGAGTCATCTTTCATTTGATTTGGACACAAAAAAAAAAACACTCTTTTGCAATAGAGTGTCCTATGAAAAACGCGTTTTTCCTGGCATTAGGAAAAAGGTGTTTTGGATTTTCCCGTTTATGCCAGTTCCGAGTCCATAAAGTGCCAGGTGCATGTGTAATAAAAGTGCCAGTGTAAGCCCAGCACCACTTTTACACACGGCACTTTTATATACATGAACCGGCACTCTTCACACCGGCATCTCTGTTCAACTAACATTTGGCACTTTGTTACACTAATATTTTTGCCGACTCTAAAAAACACAAGCACCGGCATTCAAAAAAACATGGATCGCATTCAAAATCACGTACACCGGCACTTTCAAATACACATACACTGGCACTCAAAAATATTTTTACTGGCTCTCAAAAACACAAGAACAGGCACTTCAAAATACATGAACTGGCACTCAAAAAAACAAACACTGGCATTAGTTTACGGAACCGGCACATGAATTGCTTTAACCTAAACGCTGTCTTCTCAAAATCAATAGCGATCAAATTTACCTACAATGGTGTACCGATCCTCTACCTCATCTCTGCCATCCGCCTCTTCTCTGCCACTGCGAGTGCATCGTTGATGAATCCAACATAACGTAAATTGATTGCCTCAAAAAATCGGAAATCATGGAAGCAAGCTGGCTGTGTTGAAATTAATATGAATGTTCTTTCTGGACTTCAAATCCGACAACAATCTTAGAATTCGATAGTGTGCCCCGACTGAGAAAACTACTTTCTTCATCAACGCAGTAATTTTTTGGGGACCGTAATTCAGAACAAAAATGGGGGCGTCGGATTCCGTTCAGGTTGCCGGCGATGATGACGAGGAGGAGGAGGCCGCCGGAGAAGAAGAAGATGATAATGGAGAAAATGAGAGGAGAGAATTGATCGAAGTGGTGCCGGTGAAGAATACGGATGAGAATGTGCTTCTGGGTGCCGCAAGCGTGGGGAAGAGTCGACGACGTGTTCTAAAAACACGTTTTTTGTTAAGCTTGAAAAAAACGCGTTTTTTACAAGTTTTTGGCTTTTCAATATAATTATCGTCATTTTTCGTATTTATTTAATTGCAATTAAAAAAATTAATTAAGTATGAAGTATTTTTTTAATTATAAATGATAATAATAACTATTATTATTTTACTAATCATAAAAATAAAAAATATAAAATAAAATAAAATAAAAGTGATGAGATATAGGATGATAAGTTGAAAGGGTGTTGAATTTTATTAAATAAAACCATTGTAGGATTAAAAATTGAATGGGGTGTTAAATTATTAGGTGGAAGAGAGAGAAGTTGTGGAGTATTAAAGTGGGTGTTGAAAAAAAAATTGGGTGTTGAAACCACTGTAAATAAATGGTCTTAATACCCCACATCTGTTGGAGAAACAAACATAGACTATCTTATCACCAATAAGTTTTAGAATGGAACTACAATATAGTCTAAACGACACAGATTTGGTCATGCCTTCTTGTTGGTGGATTAACGGCTAGGACTAATTTGATTCATATAGGACTCACCTTAAATCAAATTCATACTCCCTCCGTCCCAAAAAAAATTGTCTCACTTACTGCATTATTTATCGGCCCCTCAAATCGCAGGATGTGCCCGAATGACACAGGGTTTGAAAACATGTCAACTAATATCACATATAAGGTCCAACCCCAGAAGAAAGCAAATTGCTTCCACCAAGATTCGAACCCACGCTGCATGTCTCCAGAATCTTATGTCCCCTCCTTTTACCACTCGGCTATGCTCCGGGGACAGATGGTCCTTCTAATTTCTAACATATCTATTGGCATCAAATCATCAATAATGTTGGCTGACTGCCACCACTGGACCACATGAAGATGACACCTCTTTACTCTGTTACTTCCCTTCATTTCCTTGGAAATAGTTTGATACAATTACCATATGCACAGTAGTCATTCAATGTAATGGGATTGAATCTCAAATATTCTCAAGTTTGGGTCGGGTCGGGTCATGTGTCAACTTAAAGTTCGGGTCATGTAGATGTACAAGTTGAATTTATAGCTGGCAAAATGTTTTTTGTTTCACAATTTTATCTTGTGTGTACATTTCATAGAGAACTGCTTAATTTGCCAAATAGCTATTAAGGACAGCATAGTCTTTCAAAGGTTTTTGGCATTTATATTCATTGTTGGGAGACCAAATTGATGGCACAGTCCTTGTTATGCTTTTTGCATGTGTGCCTCCCCCTCTTTTTTCTTTTTCTGTACAAATTAACTCATGAATAAAAAGATTGGAAATTACTCTTTTCACCACTGGTGAATTTCACATGAATAAAGAGATTGAAATTTAACTTAGGATCCATGGATTCTATAATACCTTTGTTATAGCAAGGACCAAGGAGGCGAGTAGCTCAGAAGAAGAAAATGTAATGACAGAGCTAACCTCAAAGCGGTAATCATGTTTGACATCCGACCTCCGTCCAAAAAGATTTGCCTCGTTTGAATACGAGATATGCACAATGGGTGAGCTTGTCCAACAATTTATTCTTCAAGGATATGGTGTGAATTTTACGGTGTCACACATGGCATCACTTTCACCATCTAGCTCATCGCCTAGCTGCAATCAGCCATAATATACGTAAATTACATCATGACTTTAAATTTAAGAGGCAAAAGCGGTAATGACCATGCATAAATTTATTTTTCGCTACATACATATTAATTGCAATAACTAGTCATTACCATACATTAATTCAGCTAAGGGTGTATGTAAGGAAAAGGCGACAAGGTGGCAATAAACTTCAACAAGACTAAACAATTCCTGTATTCAGTAAATACCATCTCAATTCTAGGGTAAAATAGCCATGAAAAATCAGAATGCATCACATGTAAAATGGCATTTATACCTGTATTCAGTCAAATACTATCTCAGCTCTAAGGTAGAACTGCTGGCTGAGTGTTTCTAATCTCATGTCTGTATAAGTCTTCATCTTCAATTACATGTGGCATAGTCCACGTCCCGAGAGGGGGACCAAATATCTTCCCACCTGAAAACATCAAAGAACAAAACCTAGGAGCATTACAAAGAGAGACGATAAACTCGTGACTGCTGGTTGGACAATGCTTGCTTAATACGGAGTATAGGTAACAAACAATTAAGAAAATTGTAACCTTCTTTTGTGGCCTCTTCACATCTTTTCTGATAATTGAGAGACAGGTTGGGATCCAAAGTTTTAAGTAAGCACCCATACTTCTCTTCAGCCTCCATTATTAATTTAGCCTGTGGAAAGGTAAACTCAGTCTAAAAGCAAAAGACAAAAAGGATAAAAGACAGCTTGAAGATTTCAGGTTGCGTCTCATCCTCTGCTTGCCGCAATATTTCAAAGTTGATATTTTAATTTTTAAGTAATGGGATTGTCCAATACTGAAACAAAATCGCGTAGAAGGTTTTAAAATAAGCAAAATATAAGGAGCAGAAGAACACGTTAGATATTGGATAAATGATAAAGCTAAAATCAAAACAACAGATGAAATGCTATTACTTTAAAAGACGAGTTTTGCAAATTATAAATGATCAATGGTAGAATATAATATGATAAATTAATAATATAGATGAGTTCATTAACTATTAGTTCCAGCGGCCTGTATCTACAAGAGATACTGATAATAGAAAAACATAACTTACCAGCATACTTGGTGCTACAGAAGCTCCATATATGCTAACAAACATGCGCAAAATATTAAAACTGTTCTCTAGCACATCATCCTGCCATGAAAGCAAGATTAATTATCTTATCATACATCATAGCAAAGAATAATGTATGATTATCTGCTCTAGAGAAGGGCTCACCTCATAGTCAAACCTATAAAACTCGCCATCTAACAAAATTAGTCACAAGACGCATTGTTACACTTCCCACGAGCAAAAGAAGAAAAAAGCAGGTTCACAACAAAAAGTTGTCATCATATCACACATTAGTGGGACTTCTTAACGAAATCATTGGAATAAAGATGTAATATGGATGTGAAACGAATAGATTCAAAATCAGGCACGGAGAGACTTACAAGTCATCGGATATCTCTACTAGGAACTCTGAAATTGATAGAAATTCCATATGCACTTCATTGATCTTTACGCAGCTTCAAAGAAAGTAAATTGAGTGAAATCTACTAGGTAAAACAGAATTGCCAATATAGGGGCTTTACATTATTCTATGTTCAAATGCAAACAAAAATCATGTGAGGTGCACATTTTAACTTTTTGATGAAATTTGTTGAAAGAATGGCGAAAGTTAACTTTTGGTTGGGATTTGTTAAAAAATTGACAGAAGTGCAAAAGTGGTATCAAGATGGAAGAAAGTATTTGAGACTATTACTACAATCAAAGAATAGAAGAAGGCACATGAGAAATAGAAGGAACATGCCTTTTCTCCTCTCAGCTGATACAACAGAAGATTCAGAACTCGAAAATCAAAGGACTTCAGATGGATTGCCCTCTTTACATCTTCAACTGGAATCTGGATGACATAGCTTTCATTAAAACTAAGAAGAGGAAACATTTGCCTATGATATTATGGAATAATCTTTCACCAATACTATCAAAGTTCAATGAATTCTCAAAAAAAAAAAAAAAAGTTCCTCGTACAGCTTATTGTTCATTTTGAGCAACGGATGGACCTTCAGAATGATTGAAAGGCAAGAGGCAGGCAAGATAAACCTCCAACAATGGGTGCTAGCTTTTCTTCTCTTTGATTGGTCAAGAAGGAAGGAAAGACTTATGGTCAACCTTTTTACTACATCGTAGGTATTAAGAGGTGAAGACTTTCATATTTACATGGATGATACTCTCTGCTACTTGAACAAAGAAAAAAATGGTGCATCCAATGTCCTTCAATTATTTCAAACTTTCTATTCCATCAAATAATGAACACACGTTTTACCATGCAGATCCCTCCTTGTCACAACTTCCTAATTAGGCAGACAACTCAGACATGGTCTCCAAGGATTTGATAGGTTGATATTTTTGTGCCTCTTGAGTCACATGCAGTGGTGGATCTACAGCCATGTATACGAGGGAAAGTGCACCCATTTAAGCAAATAGTTTGTCTAGTCCAGTGGCAAAGACCGCAAAGTGCCAGGACTTTAATCCTGAGGTTGTGCGTTCAAGTCTCATAACAAGCCTTTTTTCTCCACAATTTACATTTTAAAGCTTTATACTGTAATTTGTGCACCCAGTTGAAAAAGATCCAAGATCCGCCACAGGTCACATGGTCTAAATTCTATTATTGCAGAAGCTAATATATATCTTCAGTAAAAAAGAATAATGTCTTTAAACCATTACTATATAGAATCCGTATACTAATTTCTAAATTGCAAACCATTATAGTGCATGCTGACCTCTCAGGAAATAACTGGTAACTACTCCCTTCGTCCCAAAATGAATATCCAAAAAAAAATCAAATTTGCTCTTGATGAAGAGTAAATTTGAAATTTTTTGGACATTCATTTTGGGACAGAGGGAGTAGTATTTTTGTTTCTCCGCAGCCTGTTTGGCAAGGTTTTGTATTAAATTGTAATGGAACCTAAGTGAGGACATGGATGCATGATCAGACATACCGACAAAGAGGTACTTGGACATTTCTATATGCTAGCTAAAACTTTATGACAATTCAACATAAATCCATCTCTATCCAGCTCCATCTTAGAGATACTTAGTTCAGTGAGTTGCGACTGTAGGTGTTAGTGCCCTAGGCCTATAGAGATAGACCTTTATGTAATGTCATTGTTCATTTATATATGAGATTGCTTCTTTGATTATTATATGAGTTTGCATGTTTAGTTATAATAATCGTGTCCCTAGTACTTATGAAGCACTAGTATGAAGTCTAATGGATAATCATATGATGATTATATGCATGGAGATGCACATTAGATTCATGGGTACTTGTTAGAGAACAAGGTACTGGACTTGACCCATTATGAGATTTATGTCATGGTCATATGTCATAATTAAATCTCATATAGTCATATCATTGATATCCTTTGACCTGAGATTATCATCGTCTTCCGCTTGATGAATATCATGTTTGATATAGTTTAACGTTATCTTTAACCGGATGACAATAAGGGCTATCATTGGCATGGTATGATTCTTGTTGGGAAGAATGATAAGTCAAGATGGAAATTGTCCCTCGTAAAGAGAGATGTTTGCTTGGCCACTCGTAAGTAAGATTGATGTAGTGCATGGCCATGCCCGAATGAATTAATATGATTAATGTCATTCGATTAATCAATTTACTTGGTAACGAGAAAGCATTGAACAATATGAGTTGACGTGGACCATGACTCATGTTCAATATAACATCGTGTGACAATGGGATTGTGATATGTTCTATGTAGGAAAATCGAACTTGATATTATACTATTTGGGTAGGCATGATGGCTTGCTAGAGTCCGCTCAGGATCGATGTGATCGGACTCATTGCCAACATAGTATGGTCCTATGGGGTCACACGCATCGAACGAATTGTCAAAAATGAAGAATATGGAGTTTTTGTTCTCAGGGGACGACTCGTCCCCGAGCCGAAACCAACTATTCCCCTTAAGGGGACGCCGGATTCGAAGCTGGGTGCCAGGGACGGCTCGTCCCACAGGGGACGACTCGTCCCCCGGGCTGGGCGACGGAATTGACTTAAAACTAGGGTTTTCGCGAGGGGAAAAGTTTTATAACGTATAAATACTTACCCCTGGTTGCCCTAGCCGTCATTAGAACGTTTTGGCTTGAGAGAAACACTTAGAGTGGGAGATTTCAATTGAGAATTGAGAATTGAGAATCAAACACCACCAAATCCATTGTTCTTCATTGATTGAAAGGGTTTTCAATCAATTGGATCTAGCAATCCTCCTAGAAGAGTTCTAGGGTTCGTTCCGCGCGTGGATAAACATAGAGGATCTTCGTTCATCAAGATCTTTGGTTCGTGATTCCCGTTCGTTCATCAAGGATTAACAAGATCATTCAATCTGAGTTGGGTCAAGTTTATCAAAGGCAAAAGCATTCAAGGTTGGTAATTCTATTTCATCTCTCTTAATTATTCATCTAGAACGGATTCTAGGGCTTGGGGTTTTCGAGTTATTGCTTATTCCGCTGCGCATGGACCCTCGAAACCTACGGTGGTATCGAGCACAGTTCATGATGCTTAGTTAGATAATCATGATAATTATGTAATATGATTATATGAATTTTCATGATGTGCATGATCTAGAATATGAAATTGTATGAGTTTTACTTGAGAAGTAATAGTATATATAGATATACCATGATTATGAAATTGTAATATATATGATTAATATGATTAATCTAGATTATGGGATGTCAATTTCATTGATATGATTAATGTGATTAATCTAGGATATTTGTGATGTATTACTTGGTATATTGGTGGACACCAAAACCTTTCCCAGGCACTTCGATGGAAGTGTGGGATAATCTTGGAGCACGTGGCCGCGTACTAGTAATTACCGATCAAATGTAATATGTGTTGCATCATTCCATGTTCATAATTATGTTCATATAGTTTTCATGAATCAACCTTGGGATGTAATTGATAAGCATGAAAAATTGAACCTTCTTTGTAATTTGAGTTTGTTTTATGCCACCCATGTTTAAACACTTGTGAGTACACTGGTAGTTTTATGTGGGCTCGCCCATAGCGAGGTGCATTAATTCTATCTTTGTATGATCAAGATGAAGCTTGAAATAGTGGTTGCTATACGTTTAACATGGTTGAACTCAATTAGGCTATCAAAACGGTTTTGGGCACTAAGGCATAAGATGAGATTGAAACATGTGACATAAGATGTCTATAATCTCATAATGATCTAAGAGTCATATATAGATATGATTGATAAATGTTATCTACCTTTTTAGTTTAATTTTGAGCTTGATCGTGCCGTGCCAGACTTGAAATTAAATTAAAGTTGGGTCTTAGCCTATTAAATTATATTATACATATTTGTATAAGAAGGTTATATAATTTAGTGGGAGTATTTGTGAAATACGTTAATTAATCTCTTAAATGAATTGGTACTTATATGTGTTCATATCTTGTTGCATATCTTTGTAGATCAATGGCCGTAAACAATAATCAAAACATGTCATTGCGATCGAGTCCTTGAGAAGGACAAGTTAGAGGAGAATGGCAATAACTATGTGGATTGGATCCGCAGCTTGAGAATTGTTCTCAAACAAGAAAGGAAGTTATACATTCTCGATGGACCCGTTCCACCCGAGCCATTGCTAATGCAACTAAAGCGAAAGGGACCAACATAAGAAGCATATGGATGATTCTATTGATGTTGGTTGCTGATGCTTGCTACCGTATGTAAGGCTCTTCAGTAAGGACCTTGTACACATGGAAGCCTATGATTTGGAAATCATTTGAAGGAAATGTTCGATTCTGCAAGCACGTACGGAAAGGTTTGACACTATGAAGGCTCTTCATTCATGCAAGATGATTGAAGGACAACCTGTCGGGCCTCATGTGTTGAAGATGAAGGGTCACCTCGAACACCTTGAGAGGCTTGGGTATCCTATCCAGCTAGAGCGCTACGGATATGATATTGCATTCGCTCCACGAGAGTTATAATCGGTTTGTTGAATTATAACATGAATGGGATGAATAAATCTCTGTACGAATTGCATGGGATGCTAAAGAATGCGGAGAACAATATTACCAAGAAAACCAATCAAGTGTTGATGGTGAATAAAGGAAAGGGGTTAGCAAGGGTAAAGCAAAAGTTGCTAAACCGGAGAGGCAAAGGTCAGCTGCCGTTGTTGAGAAGCCTAAACCCCGAATCCCAAAAGGATGCGGTGTCTTACCATTGCAAGGAAGCTGGGCATTGGAGGCGTAATCGCAAACTTTATCGAAGGCTGAAGAAGAAGAGCAATGAGATTGCCATGACTTGGTATCTATATGATAGATATTTTACTTTCTACCTCTAGTTCTTGGGTATTAGATACCGGATGTGGATCTCACATTTGCCTAAATGTGCGGGGACTAAAGAATAGAAGGTTGCTCAAAGAGGGTGAAGTAGATCTACGGGTTGGAAATGGAGCAAGAGTTGCTGCATTGGCCGTAGGGACTTACGAAGTCACTTTACCAAGCGGATTAATTTTAGTTTTAAATAACTGTTATTATGTTCAGGATTTGAGCAGAAACATTATTTCTATTTCATGTTTAGACAATGAGGGTTACAATTTTCTTATTGCGAATAAGAGATTTTCGATTTATTTGAATGACATGCTTTATTGTGTTGCTCATTCTTTTAATGGCCTTTATGTCTTGGATGTTGAGAATAATGTTGATAATGTCTATCATGTTAGTAAGAAATCCAAACCAAATAATGTGAATGACACATATAAATGGCATTGCCGTCTTGGGCACATAAACGAGAAACGCGTCTCTAAACTCCATAAAGATGGATATTTAGACTCATGTGATTATGAATCATATGATGTTTGCGAGTCTTGTTTATTGGGCGAGATGACTAAAGCACCTTTTACTAAGAGTAGTGAAAGGGCTAGTGATTTGTTGGCTCTTGTACATACCGATGTATGTGGACCAATGAATAGCATTGCTAGGGGAGGATTTCGGTGCCATAACGTTCACCGATGACTTATCAAGATATGGCTACGTTTATCTCGATGAAGTACAAAAGTGAAGCTTTTGAGATATTTAGAATATTTCAAAGTGAAGTACAAAATCAACTTGGCAAAACTATTAAAACACTTCGATCCGATCGAGGTGGTGAATATTTGAGCCAAGAATTTGACGATCATCGAAAAGTTGTGGAATTGTTTCAGAACTTACTCCACCCTAACACCACAATGGAATGGTGTATCAGGAGAAATCGAACTCTATTAGATATGGTTCGATCGATGATGAGTCAAGTGAACCTTCCTATTTCCTTTTGGGGACATGCACCGGAAACGGCCGCTTTCACACTTAACAAGGTCCACTACTAAATCGGCTCTAAAACCCCACATGAGATGTGGTATGGGAGAAAGCCTAGCTTATCTTTCATGAAGATTTGGGGATGTGAGGTTTATGTAAAGAAATTGGTTTCGAACATAAACTTGCACCTAGATACGATAAATGTATTTTCGTCGGTTATCCCAAGGAAACGAAAGGATATCTATTTTACAACCAATCCGAGAACAAAGTGTTTGTTGCTCGAAATGGTGTCTTTCTAGAGAAAGAGTTTCTCTCTAAAGAAACTAGTGGGAGTAAAATTGATCTTGAAGAAATTCAAGAACCCGAAAATGACAAGGAACCAATAGTAGAGACGGAACCAAGTTCACAAGCTGTTGTGGAACCGGTTCAAGATACACAAGTTCTTCGCAGATCGGATAGGATACGATCCGAACATGAGAGATATGGATTTCTCATGACGGAAAGTAATGAAGTAGAAATCATTGAGAATGATGAACCTACTTCCTATCAAGAGGCGATGTCCATTCTGATTCGAGACAAGTGGCTAGGAGCCATGGAATCCAAAATCAAATCCGTGTACGATAATCAAGTTTGGAACTTGATTGATCCACCCGAAGGTGTAAAAACCATAGGGTGCAAGTGGGTTTTCAAAGAAAACCGGCGTGGATGGGAAGGTACATACTTATAAAGCTAGGCTAGTTGCTAAGGGGTATAGGCAGATTCATGGCGTTGACTATGATGAAACCTTTTCGCCCGTAGCAATGCTTAAGTCTATTAGAATCCTAATTGCCATAGCCGCATATTATGACTATGAGATATGGCAAATGGACGTCAAAACAGCGTTTCTTAACGGAAACCTACTTGAGGATGTATACATGATACAGCCTGAAGGGTTTGTCGATCCAAAGGATTCTAACAAAGTGTGTAAGTTGCGAGAGATTCATTTATGGATTGAAGCGAAGCTTCCCGGAGCTGGAATCTACGTTTTGATGAATCAGTCAAAGAGTTTGGCTTCATCAAAAACGAAGATGAACCTTGTGTATACAAGAAGATAAGTGGGAGCATAGTGCTATTTCTGGTGTTGTATGTCGATGACATCTTGCTCATTGGAAACAATGTTCCTGCACTTGAGACTGTGAAGTCTTGGTTAGGAAAATGTTTCTCAAATGAAAAGATATGGGTGAGGCGGCTTATATCCTTGGTATCAAGATCTATAGAGATAGATCAAGAAGGATGATTGGTTTGAGTCGAGTACATATATTGACAAAGGTCCTTAGAAGATTCAAGATGGAAAATTCTAAGAGAGGATACTTGCGATGGGACATGGCATTACTCTTAGCAAGACTCATTGTCCTAAGACAAATGATGAGCGAAAGAGGATGAGTGATATACCATATGCTTCGGCAATTGGGTCTATCATGTATGCCATGTTATGTACTAGACCCGATGTCTCGTACGCTCTAAGCGCAACGAGTAGATACCAGTCTGATCCTGGTGAGAACCATTGGATAGCTGTCAAGAATATCCTTAAGTACTTAAGAAGGACTAAGGATGTATTCTTGGTATTTGGAGGAATGGAAGATGATCTGGTTGTAAAGGGTTACACAGATGCAAGCTTCCAAACCGACAAAGATGACTATAGATCGCAATCTGGGTTTGTGTTTATGCTAAATGGAGGTCTTGTTTGTTGGAAGAGTTCCAAGCAGAGCACCGCTGCCGATTCTACAACGAAGCCGAGTACATAGCAAAGCATCGAAGATGCGGCTAAGGAGGCGGTTTGGATCAAGAAGTTCGTTAGTGACTTAGAAGTCGTTCAGTATCACTAACCCGGTGTTACGTGACAACAATGGTGCTATTGCCCAAGCAAAAGAACCAAGGTCACATCAGCGATCCAAACACATTTTGAGACGCTTCCATCTCATTCGAGAAATCTGTGAAAGGGAGGACGTCAAGATATGCAAAGTACCAACGGATGACAACATTTCGGACCCTCTCACCAAGCCTTTACCACAAGCTAAACATGATGGTCATGTTAGGTCCATGGGTATAAGATACATGAATGATTGGGCCTAGTGCAAGTGGGAGACTGTAGGTGTTAGTGCCCTAGGCCTATAGAGATAGACCTTTATGTAATGTCATTGTTCATTTATATATGAGATTGCTTCTTTGATTATTATATGAGTTTGCATGTTTAGTTATAATAATCGTGTCCCTAGTACTTATGAAGCACTAGTATGAAGTCTAATGGATAATCATATGATGATTATATGCATGGAGATGCACATTAGATTCATGCGGGTACTTGTTAGAGAACAAGGTACTCTGGACTTGACCCATTATGAGATTTATGTCATGGTCGTATGTCATAATTAAATCTCATATAGTCATATCATTGATATCCTTTGACACGAGATTATCATCGTCTTCCGCTTGATGAATATCATGTTTGATATAGTTTAACGTTATCTTTAACCGGATGACAATAAGGGCTATCATTGGCATGGTATGATTCTTGTTGGGAAGAATGATAAGTCAAGATGGAAATTGTCCCTCGTAAAGAGAGATGTTTGCTTGGCCACTCGTAAGTAAGATTGATGTAGTGCGTAGCCATGCCGAATGAATTAATATGATTAATGTCATTCGATTAATCAATTTACTTGGTAACGAGAAAGCATTGAACAATATGAGTTGACGTGGACCATGACTCATGTTCAATATAACATCGTGTGACAATGGGATTGTGATATGTTCTATGTAGGAAAATCGAACTTGATATTATACTATTTGGGGATCGATGTGATCGGACTCATTGCCAACATAGTATGGTCCTATGGGGTCACACGCATCGAACGAATTGTCAAAAATGAAGAATATGGAGTTTTTGTTCTCAGGGGACGACTCGTCCCCAGGCCAGAACCAACTATTCCCCTTAAGGGGGACGCCAGATTCAGAAGCTGGGTGCCAGGGGACGACTCGTCCCCTGGGGGACGACTCGTCCCCTGGGCACTGGACTGACGCGGAATTGACTTAAAACTAGGGTTTTCGCGAGGGGAAAAGTTTTATAACGTATAAATACTTACCCCTGGTTGCCCTAGCCGTCATTAGAACGTTTTGGCTTGAGAGAAACACTTAGAGTGGGAGATTTCAATTGAGAATTGAGAATTGAGAATCAAACACCACCAAATCCATTGTTCTTCATTGATTGAAAGGGTTTTCAATCAATTGGATCTAGCAATCCTCCTAGAAGAGTTCTAGGGTTCGTTCCGCGCGTGGATAAACATAGAGGATCTTCGTTCATCAAGATCTTTGGTTCGTGATTCCCGTTCGTTCATCAAGGATTAACAAGATCATTCAATCTGGAGTTGGGTCAAGTTTATCAAAGGCAAAAGCATTCAAGGTTGGTAATTCTATTTCATCTCTCTTAATTATTCATCTAGAACGGATTCTAGGGCTTGGGGTTTTTCGAGTTATTGCTTATTCCGCTGCGCATGGACCCTCGAAACCTACGGTGGTATCGAGTAGTTCATGATGCTTAGTTAGATAATCATGATAATTATGTAATATGATTATATGAATTTTCATGATGTGCATGATCTAGAATATGAAATTGTATATGAGTTTTACTTGAGAAGTAATAGTATATATAGATATACCATGATTATGAAATTGTAATATATATGATTAATATGATTAATCTAGATTATGGGATGTCAATTTCATTGATATGATTAATGTGATTAATCTAGGATATTTGTGATGTATTACTTGGTATATTGGTGGACACCAAAACCTTCCCCATGAGCACTTCGATGGAAGTGTGGGATAATCTTGGAGCACGTGACGCGTACTAGTAATTGCGATCAAATGTAATATGTGTTGCATCATTCCATGTTCATAATTATGTTCATATAGTTTTCATGAATCAACCTTGGGATGTAATTGATAAGCATGAAAAATTGAACCTTCTTTGTAATTTGAGTTTGTTTTATGCCACCCATGTTTAAACACTTGTGAGTACACGGGTAGTTTTATGTGGGCTCGCCATGCGAGTGCATTAATTCTATCTTTGTATGATCAAGATGAGCAAATAGTGGTTGCTATACGTTTAACATGGTTGAACTCAATTAGGCTATCAAAACGGTTTTGGGCCTAAGGCATAAGATGAGATTGAAACATGTGACATAAGATGTCTATAATCTCATAATGATCTAAGAGTCATATATAGATATGATTGATAAATGTTATCTACCTTTTTAGTTTAATTTTGGCTTGATCGTGCCATAGCCAGGCTTGAAATTAAATTAAAGTTGGGTCTTAGCCTATTAAATTATATTATACATATTTGTATAAGAAGGTTATATAATTTAGTGGGAGTATTTGTGAAATACGTTAATTAATCTCTTAAATGAATTGGTACTTATATGTGTTCATATCTTGTTGCATATCTTTGTAGATCAATAGGCATGTAAACAATAATCAAAACATGTCACTTTGCGATCGGTCCTTGAGAAGAGACAAGTTAGAGGAGAATGGCAGTAACTATGTGGATTGGATCCACTTGATTTGAGAAATTGTTCTCAAACAAGAAAGGAAGTTGTACATTCTCGATGGACCCGTTCCACACGAGCCGGTGCTAATGCAACTAAAGCGGAAAGGGACCAACATAGAAGCATATGGATGATTCTATTGATGTTGGTTGCACGATGCTTGCTACCATGTGTAAGGCTCTTGAGAAGGACCTTGTACGCATGGAAGCCTATGATTTGAAATCATTTGAAGGAAATGTTCGATTGCAAGCACGTACGGAAAGGTTTGACACTATGAAGGCTCTTCATTCATGCAAGATGATTGAAGGACAACTTTGTTGGGCCTCATGTGTTGAAGATGAAGGGTCACCTCGAACACCTTGAGAGGCTTGGGTATCTATCCGAGTTAGAGGCGCTACGGATATGATATTGCATTCGCTCCACGAGTTATAATCGGTTGTTACGAATTATAACATGAATGGGATGAATAAATCTCTGTACGAATTGCATGGGATGCTAAAGAATGCGGAGAACAATATTACCAAGAAAACCAATCGAAGTGTTGATGGTGAATAAAGGAAAGGGGTTAACAAGGGTAAAGCAAAAGTTGCTAAGCGGAGGCGAAAGGTTGCCGTTCTTTGAGAAGCCTAAACCCCAATCCCGAAAGGATGCGGTGTGCTACCATTGCAAGGAAGCTGGGCATTGGAGGCGTAGCTGCAAACTTTATCGGGGAAGGAGCGAAGAAGAAGGGCAATGAGATTGCCGCTGACTTAGAGTATCTATATGATAGATGTTTTACTTTCTACCTCTAGTTCTTGGGTATTAGATACCGGATGTGGATCTCACATTTGCCTAAATGTGCGGGGACTAAAAGAATAGAAGGTTGCTCAAAGAGGTGAAGTAGATCTACGGGTTGGAAATGGAGCAAGAGTTCTTTGCATTGGCGTAGGGACTTACGAAGTCACTTTACCAAGCGGATTAATTTTAGTTTTAAATAAGCATTATTATGTTCGGATTTGGCTTGAAACATTATTTCTATTTCATGTTTAGACAATGAGGGTTACAATTTTCTTATTGCGAATAAGAGATTTTCGATTTATTTGAATGACATGCTTTATTGTGTTGCTCATTCTTTTAATGGCCTTTATGTCTTGGATGTTGAGAATAATGTTGATAATGTCTATCATGTTAGTAAGAAATCCAAACCAAATAATGTGAATGACACGCTATAAATGGCATTGCCGTCTTGGGCACATAAACGAAACGCGTCTCTAAACTCCATAAAGATGGATATTTAGACTCATGTGATTATGAATCATATGATGTTTGCGAGTCTTGTTTATTGGGCAAGATGACTAAAGCACCTTTTACTAAGAGTAGTGAAAGGGCTAGTGATTTGTTGGCTCTTGTACATGCGATGTATGTGGACGATGAATAGCATTGCTAGGGGAGGATTTCGGTGCTTCATAACGTTCGGCGATGACTTATCAAGATATGGCTACGTCTATCGATGAAGTACAAAAGTGAAGCTTTTGAGATATTTAGAATATTTCAAAGTGAAGTACAAAATCAACTTGGCAAAACTATTAAAACACTTCGATCCGATCGAGGTGGTGAATATTTGAGCCAAGAATTTGACGATCATACGAAAAGTTGTGGAATTGTTTGAGAACTTACTCCACCGGAACACCACAATGGAATGGTGTATCAGAGAGGAGAAATCGAACTCTATTAGATATGGTTCGATCGATGATGAGTCAGTGAACCTTCCTATTTCCTTTTGAGGACATACGGCTGGAAACAGCCGCTTTCACACTTAACAAGGTCCCTACTAAATCGGCTCCTAAAACCCCACATGAGATGTGAGTATGGAAGAAAGCCTAGCTTATCTTTCATGAAGATTTGGGGATGTGAGGTTTATGTAAAGAAATTGGTTTACGAACATAAACTTGCACCTAGATACGATAAATGTATTTTAAATCGGTTATCCCGAGGAAACGAAAGGATATCTATTTTCCAACCAATCCGAGAACAAAGTGTTTGTTGCTCGAAATGGTGTCTTTCTAGAGAAAGAGTTTCTCTCTAAAGAAACTAGTGGGAGTAAAATTGATCTTGAAGAAATTCAAGAACAGAAAATGACAAGGAACGATAGTAGAGACGGAACCCAGTTCACAATTTGTTGTGGAACCGGTTCAAGATACACTGAAGTTCTTCGCGGATCGGATAGGATACGATCCGAACACGAGAGATATGGATTTCTCATGACGGAAAGTAATGAAGTAGAAATCATTGAGAATGATGAACCTACTTCCTATCGAGCGATGTCCACTCTGATTCGGACAAGTGGCTAGGAGCCGTGGAATCGAAATCAAATCCATGTACGATAATCAAGTTTGGAACTTGATTGATCCACCGAAGGTGTAAAAACCGTAGGGTGCAAGTGGGTTTTCAAAGAAAACCGGCGTGGATGGGAAGGTACATACTTATAAAAAGGCTTTAGGCTAGTTGCTAAGGGGTATAGAGCGGATTCGTGGCGTTGACTATGATGAAACCTTTTCGCCCGTAGCAATGCTTAAGTCTATTAGAATCCTAATTGCCATAGCCGCATATTATGACTATGAGATATGGCAAATGGACGTCAACGGCGTTTCTTAACGGAAACCTACTTGAGGATGTATACGTGATACGGCTGAAGGGTTTGTCGATCGAAAGGATTCTAACAAAGTGTGTAAGTTGCGAGAGATCCATTTATGGATTGAAGCGAAGCTTCCGGAGAGCTGGAATCTACGTTTTGATGAATCGATCAAAGAGTTTGGCTTCATCAACGAAGATGAACCTTGTGTATACAAGAAGATAAGTGGGAGCATAGTGCTATTTACGGTGTTGTATGTCGATGACATCTTGCTCATTGGAAACAATGTTCTGCACTTGAGGCTGTAAAGTCTGGTTAGGAAAATGTTTCTCGATGAAAGATATGGGTGAGGCGGCTTATATCCTTGGTATCCAAGATCTATAGAGATAGATCAAGAAGGATGATTGGTTTGAGTCGAGTACATTATATTGACAAGGTCCTTAGAAGATTCAAGATGGAAAATTCTAAGAGAGGATACTTGCCGATGGGACATGGCATTACTCTTAGCAAGACTCATTGTCCTAAGACAAATGATGAGCGAAAGAGGATGAGTGATATACCGTATGCTTCGGCAATTGGGTCTATCATGTATGCCGTGTTATGTACTAGACCTGCGATGTCTCGTACGCTCTAAGCGCAGCAGTAGATACCGATCGATCTGGTGAGAACCATTGGATAGGCTGTCAAGAATATCCTTAAGTACTTAAGAAGGACTAAGGATGTATTCTTGGTATTTGGAGGAATGGAAGATGATGCGGTTGTAAAGGGTTACACGGATGCAAGCTTCGAGCCGACAAAGATGACTATAGATCGCGATCTGGTTTTGTGTTTATGCTAAATGGAGTCTTTGTTTGTTGGAAGAGTTCCAGCGAGCAACCTTTATTCTTGATTCTACAGAAGCGAGTACATGCGCGCATCGGATGCGGCTAAGGAGGCGGTTTGGATCAAGAAGTTCGTTAGTGACTTAGAAGTCGTTCAGTATCACTAACCCGATAGAGCTGTTACGTGACAACAATGGTGCTATTGCCCAAGCAAAAGAACCAAGGTCACATCGGCGATCCAAACACATTTTGAGACAGCTTCCACCTCATTCGAGAAATGCAGTGAAAGGGAGGACGTCGAGATATGCAAGTACCGACGGATGACAACATTTCGGACCCTCTGCACCAAGCCTTTACCACTAGCTAAACATGATGGTCATGTTAGGTCCGTGGGTATAAGATACATGAATGATTGGGCCTAGTGCGAGTGGGAGTACGTAGGTGTTAGTGCCACTAGGCCTATAGAGATAGACCTTTATGTAATGTCATTGTTCATTTTATATATGAGATTGCTTCTTTGATTATTATATGAGTTTGCATGTTTAGTTATAATAATCGTGTCCCTAGTACTTATGAAGCACTAGTATGAAGTCTAATGGATAATCATATGATGATTATATGCGTGGAATGCACATTAGATTCATGGGTACTTGTTAGAGAACAAGGTCTTGGACTTGACCCATTATGAGATTTATGTCATGGTCATATGTCATAATTAAATCTCATATAGTCATATCATTGATATCCTTTGACACAGAGATTATCATCGTCTTCCGCTTGATGAATATCATGTTTGATATAGTTTAACGTTATCTTTAACTTAGGATGACAAATAAGGGCTATCATTGGCGTGGTATGATTCTTGTTGGGAAGAATGATAAGTCAGATGGAAATTGTCCTCGTAAAGAGAGATGTTTGCTTGGCCACTCGTAAGTAAGATTGATGTAGTGCGTAGCCGTACCGAATGAATTAATGTGATTAATGTCATTCGATTAATCAATTACTTAGTAGCGAGAAAGCATTGAACAATATGAGTTGGCGTGGACCATGACTCATGTTCAATATAACATCGTGTGGCAATGGGATTGTGATATGTTCTATGTAGGAAAATCGAACTTGATATTATACTATTTGGGTAGGCATGATGGCTTGCTAGGAGTCCGCTCATGTCTTATGAGGATCGATGTGATCGGACTCATTGCCAGCATAGTATGGTCTGTGGGGTCCACGCATCGAACGAATTGTCAAAAATGAAGAATATGGAGTTTTTGTTCTCGGGGAGCGGCTCGTCCCCGAGGCGAAACAAGCTATTCCCCTTAAGGGGACGCCGGTCGAAGGCGGGTGCCGAGGGGCGGCTGCGTCCCACAGGGGCGACTCGTCCACAGGCGGCTGGAGCGACGCGGAATTGACTTAAAACTAGGGTTTTCGCGAGGAAAAAGTTTTATAACGTATAAATACTTACCCCTGGTTGCCACTAGCCGTCATTAGAACGTTTTGGCTTGAGAGAAACACTTAGAGTGGGAGATTTCAATTGAGAATTGAGAATCGAAACACCACGAAATCCATTGTTCTTCATTGATTGAAAGGTGTTTCAATCAATTGGATCCTAGCAATCCTCACCAGAAGAGTTCTAGGGTTCGTTCCGTAGCGTGGATAAACATAGAGGATCTTCGTTCATCAAGATCTTTGGTTCGTGATTCCCGTTCGTTCATCAAGGATTAACAAGATCATTCAATGCGGAGTTGGGTCAAGTTTATCAAAGGCGAAGCATTGAGTTGGTAATTCTATTTCATCTCTCTTAATTATTCATCTAGAACGGATTCTAGGGCTTAGGGGTTTTTCGAGTTATTGCTTATTCGGCCTGGCGTGGACCCTCGGAAGCCCGACCTGACCTCCGCCGCCATTTCGAGCTTTGGGGGTGCCTACTAGTGCGGCAACCTCCCTTCGTCATTTTGTCCCTTACATGATATCTATGTTTTGTTAGCGCCATTCACCATTTGTATATTCGCCATTCCATGCGGTAAAAAATTAACACAAGATTAAAATTAATGAAGTCTTATAAAAAACACATTACGTCCCGAGAAATTTTATTTATATTTGTTTTCCGCATCACATCAAAACATATCATTCTAGAATATCAAATTTCATATAACTTTCACTATTCTAGAATAAGCGGAAAAACATAGTATTTGAAACATATAAAAATAGCGACAATCTATTGATAATACCGCTTTTAAGTGATCCATTGGCTCCGTGCGTTTTTAACTCTTCTCCATCTTTTTCTTCTTAACTGATAAGTCCCTTCTCTAATAACTTTGGCGACTTGGAAAATACCCTTCCACTTTTCATCAAGCTTAGAGAATCCGGGCTTTGGTTCGATTGCCTCAATGCTTTTAGAACCCAATCTCCCACGTTGAACGATATCTTCTTTGGCCCTTTTATCATCTTTCTTGCGCCTTCATTTTTTGTTTGTAATTGATCATCCTCATTCTCACATTCATTCTCTTCTCATCACATAGATCGAAGATCATTGCAACGCCTTTGTTCATTTCTAACTTCATCATAATAGGTAACTACGTAAGTTGGTAAGGCCATCTCCTTGGCGCCATTGCTTCTTAGCCGTAGGTGAGCATAATCTTTGTCTCTCCGAGTTAGACCCTTCGTAGTTGTTCTCACATACCAAGGAAGAGCAGTTGACAACTCTTCTAACCATGCTCCGTCCCTTCCATATAGATTTTTGCACAATGCGGCCAATTATACGTTTGTATGCCACCTCGCTTGCCCGTTGCACTATGGCACATGTAAACGTAGACTTCCAATGTTTAGCACTCAATCTTGCGCGTTCCGTAATTTTTTCCCAAATTGAATTCCATGGTATGAAATGATTGCCCTTGGAAGCCAATATCTGCACCGTATATTTTCTTTGTTACAAATTTGATTACATTATCTTTCGTGATTGTCGCCAATGCCTTAGCTTCGAGTCCACTTCATGAAATAATCACTTGCGGCCGACAGCATGCGACGCCCCGTCTTTGGACTTTGGAAAAGAACCAATCAAGTCAATTCCCACATGTCGAAGGACCGTGTCACACTATTGGGGTTTGATCTGTCGCTGGTAATCTTGGGATATTTCCATGTTTTTGACATTTGTCGCATTTCCTCACATAATCTTTTGCATCCCGCCTTAGTTTTGGCCAATAATATCCATGAAATAAGATTTTATACTTGGAAGTTCTCATTGTGGATTCCCTCTACATACTCCTTCATGTATTTCGCTCTGAAAACCACGTCCACCAAGCTGGGGTTCAACTCATCTGCATCGGCGGCTTGGAAAATGATCTTCTATACAAAATTACATCTTGAACTATAAACCTTGGCGAGGTATTCTTGATTAACTTGGCCTTGTATTCGTCAAGCGGCAACTCTTCTTTTTCTTGGAATTCCTTCATCTTGCTTACCCAAACTCTTTTGTGATTCTTCTATCTCGGTCGATACCGTAAAGAGTCTCCCCCGAGCACAGCGGAACAATATCCTCTCCCGGCTCTGCCGGTGCCTTGACACGTCTAGCAAAGCGCCATCACAAACACCAAGGGAGGCCGACCATGAAAAGCGTCGCTATCACGTATGAGCGAAATGCATCCCACGAGGGCACGTCACTCTACCGTCATCAATCATGAACCGCTCCGGCCCAGCCTGAAATGTCCCGATATGACTCGAATCGAGGATCATGCCACTGCACTTCTCCCAGACGAAGTCCGAAGAAAGCTTTGCAAGCTTCACGCTCGCGGTGGCACCACCAATCAAAGGAAGCGGAATGGCACTCCGCCTCAGGTCCTCCAATCGAAAGCCAAAAAATCCTCGAAGGTGGAAGCATTTACCTCGTTGTAGGAGAAACAATACGCATGCCTCCTAACATCCCGAGAACTTTGCGGCGGCACGCAGCAAATCCCAATCCGGAACCAACTCCTTAAGAGACCAAGCCAGAGGCAAAGTCGCAATCTTACCTCGAAAGCCCAGCCTACGATGCCTCATGCGATTGTGTAATCCACATTTTTCGGCCGCTCAAGGAAGAGTGCTTGCGGCTCTGCGAAATCCTTGGCAAATTTCTTGGAACATACGAAGAATCCATGGCAAAAATGGAGGTTCCTAGAAAAATGGGGAAGAAAGCTCGAAAAATGAACGCGAATGGGGAGTGGGGAAAGATCCAGACATTCGGAAAACATTTATGTCATCCCCAAAAGCAAAGGCGGTCCGTATGGACCTCTTTGCATGCTAGATTTTATCCGTACGGACCTCTTTGCAACCGTGACCCATTTCCCCGGTAAATGTTACCATGACCACGTTGCAGCCCGAGGACCTTGCTCTAAAGCGCCCAAACAACGGCGAAAGCCATTTCAGAAATGACATACTGTACCCAGTAACCAGCTCTCGGCTCACGTGGCATGCGCAAAAAAAATAATAACGACAATTCCTAGGACGATTCCGGGGAATCACAAAACGACATTACATCTTAAAATAAAATACTTTTGCCATGCAAATACAAGTGTTTTAATTACAGTACCCACGTAAATGTCTGTTGCTAAAAAAAAAAAAAAAGAAAGGGGATATGAAAGAGGGAAAGCAAATGAATCCTAAATCCGACTCACCAGCATCATCGCCAGTGACATCCTCAAGCGAGAAGTCGGGCATCCAGGTAAACTCGCTGCGTCACGCCCTCATCATCGGAGTATTGAGCCCCCCTCACGAGTGGTGCTCAAGATACTCGAGAAGGATCGAAGCTGAAAAAAGGGTCGAAATAGGCATGCCACTGACAGAACCCTCGCCACAAATGCGTCCGGTGGAGGAAAGAGGCGGTGAAGGGTCTGCGACTCTGAGGAGGCTCCAGAGGATGTCCTGGCATCCGTGCTATGCGGCCCCGCGAAGGTCCCTCTGGCGTGGCTCCCGGCTTGGCTCTCGGTGGAGGAACATCTGAGAATGCCTCGAAGGCATCGGCTTTCATGCTGTCGACACACGTCGCGCGGAGCCGGCACGGCGGCCTCGACGCCCGTCTTCTTCGCGAAGGACCTCGTCGCCACATAACGGCGGGTCGGACATGTCATAAGGCTCCTCCGGGACTCTGCACAAGCAAGCGGCCAAAGAAACGCTCGGCAATACGAGGTTATACTCAACAAAAAGAAAAAAATACAGAAAAGGATGCCAAGATGGAAAAGAGTAAGCACGCTCAGCTGACGTAATCGGGATCAGCTCGGTAGGCGATGGCCCAGACACCTTTCCGGACGGTCTGCAGACACCCTCCTCCTCGATGAATCCCATAATTTATATGTGAAATCCGGCCCGAGCACCGGAACCTCACGAGGGACCGGCGGACCGGTCTCTCCTCTCCCTCGCCAACAGCTATGGCGTCCTGAACTTCCTCCTCTCGAAGACCCGGGCCTGTCCCGAGTACGTGACGTCGCGAGGTCGGGCCCATGACATCTTCCTACTGCGCAGCTGTCTCCACGAGAACACCTCGAAAATCGTGCGCCTCATGCGGCAGAGTGGGCCAGAGTATCAAACTCAGCGAGAGCTATGTCTTTGCCCTTATAATCTTTGCCCCTGAGCGTCTAAAGGCCTATTTCAAGCAGGGTCGATGCGGCTTTGGTCCTTAACCCGTCAACGCAAGCTCACCCAGGCCGTCGAGTGTAAGTCCGGACTACCGCCCACTAAACGACAATTCCAACCACTTAGGCGGGTCATCGTAAGTCCGGATTTTGCCCGCTAAGCGGCAACGCGGCCCCTGGGCCCGTCGGTGTAAGCCCGGACTTCGCCCCGCTCCAACGGCAGATTGAAGCGCCGACCATCGAAATGGCTTAGAGAGCTCCCTTCCCGAAGCAGAAGTCGGGGAAGTGGTACCAGGCCACATATCCCGGCACCGTCGGAGTCATCGTAAGCCCGGACTCTCGCCCACTAAACGGTAAAACAAGCGTAAAAGGAACCAACACCTCCCGGCACTTATCTGAAGGCACGAAATGCCTCCCAACATGCCAAACGGTGAAGAAACCATGGCCATTATCCATGCCCGCTCAACGGCAACTCAAACATCGACCATCAAAGTAAGCCAGAAGTCACCCTCTCGGTGAAAAGGCCCCTGAGGCCACGATGATCCCCGACAAAGAACACCGGCGGTCATCGTGAGATCTGACCTTCTCCCGGGAGATAAGCGCGAGGCACCATACACCTCTCGCAATCAAAGATCAAGGCAACCATGCCTCCACAACCACAAATTTCTTAAGACGATTTAAGTCCTCACGCATGGCACACCCAAGTGAAGACGACTCAAGTCTTCATACATGACACAACCGCAGCCAGAAGACGATTCAAGTCCTCACGCATGGCAAACCATAGTCCGAAGACGACTCAAGTCTTCATACATGACACAAACTACGCCGAAGACGACTCAAGTCTTCATACATGACACAACCACGACGAAGACGATTCAAGTCCTCACGCATGGCACACCAGCCGAAGACGATTCAAGTCTTCATACTTGACACAACCACATGCCGAAGACGATTCAAGTCCTCACGCATGGCAACCACGGTCAAAAGACGACTCAAGTCTTCATACATGACACAACCGCGGCAGCCTTTAAGACGATTCAAGTCCTCACGCATGGCAAACCGCGGTCGAAGACCATTCAAGTCCTCATACATGACACAACCGCAGTCAGAAGACGATTCAAGTCCTCATACATGACATCACTATCTTTCACCAAGGGTTTAAACCACTCGGTCACTGGGAGGACTCCGCATAAATCGCCCAAACTACTATCTCCGGCCTTAAGGCCTTAAACCACCCGATGCGGAAAATCATAAAATTTCTACCCCAGATGCCACCACGTCCTCACAAATGACCTCGGCGGTCACAAACCATCTTCTCATAAGATTACCCATCTTCTAGTAAGATTGCACACCCCGGACGCCACCACGCCCTACCACCGACCTCTGCGGTCACACGATACTGTGGCACCACCACGCCCGTATACACTCACAATTTTATGACTCTCGAACTACGACTGTGCTTGATTCCCGCCTTGTGGATACGTAGGAATCCTATCACAGGGGTCCGGCCCATCGACCTATACGGTGGCCACCAGACACCACGTCCACCCACGAGTTTCGCCGAGGACATCTCCCGTCCTCGTACAATACAACACTCACCCCACACACGAACTACGATCAGGCTTGATTTCCGCCAGGGATACGTAGGAATCCTATCACAGGGTCCAGCCAGTTGACCTAAACGGTCACACAATAGGACACCGCCACGTCCTCTCACAGACCTACACGGTCACTGCCTCTCTCAACACGCGATCCAGATTAGGACCCTTATCTTATCGACGACCCCACTTTCTCCGCAAGTGACGTCGTCGAGGGGCTTCTGTAAGTACCCCAATCTGGATCACCCTCTTCCGAGTACACAGGAAACACCGCAGACTCACAAACGCAGTCTCGAAGACCTCTAGCACTCAAAACCCTAAAAAAAAACCCTCAGCCAAACCAAGGGAGAAACTTTTCTGGGATAAAAAGGGACAAAAGGACCTCTTGGGAATTTTCAGGAAATCAGAAAAGCATTTAAGGTCCGTACGGACCTTTTTGTTTCAATAATTACTAAATCCCCTTAAAGTCCACCATATTCCCTCAAATCGAGGAAAACCAAAAAATTGGATTACCTAGGAGGTCCGTATGGACCTCTTTGCAATTTTCTGGCACTATAAATAGAGGGCTCCCCCTCCCTCATTTTCACACATTTTCCTCTTCTCTCCTCTCCCCCCAGCCTTCAGGCTCCCCTCTAAGACCCTTCGGGGCACTCCCGGCCCCTTTCGGATCCTTCCGAGGCCTTCCGAGGCCTTCCGAGCCCCCTCGAGGTGCTCCGAAGCCTCCCCGAGCGCTCCCGCGATGCTCCCGCGCTGCCCCGAGGCACTCTCGAGGTACTCTGAGGCCCCTCGTGGTACTCCGAGGCCTTGCCTGGTCTTTCCCGAGGCGTTCCGGCTCTTTCCGCGTCAAACTGGCGATCCCAAACCACGCCGAACCTCTGCCCGAATCCAACCAACGATTCCAACGCACGCCGAACCTCTGCCCGAATCCAACCAACGATTCCAACGCATGTCGAACCTCTGCCCGAATCCAACCAACGATTCCAACGCACGCCGAACCTCTGCCCAAGTGATCCCTGTGATCCCAACGCATGCCGAAACTCTGTCCGCAGACAACCGACCCCTTTTCCGAAGCAATCCCGGTCCGTATCGGAACTCTATTCCGACCTCAAACACTATTCTCCTGCGGAAGACAGACACGAACCAACATTGGTAAGGCTTCCTTCCTACACTATTTCAATAAAGCAGTGTACAATGTAGACATCCGACACAACATGCATTTTTAAAAAAGCACATACACACACACACACAACAGTTAAAGAATATTAGGGGTATCCGAAAGACTCGTTTTACGAGGCGACTCAGGTGAGCTCTAAGATTCTAATATTCTCTTCCCGAGGAGTCATCTGACCTCCGAACTCAAAATCTCATCACACAACAAAAACAGTTTATTTTTAAGCGATGCCCTTTTTCAATGTTTTGGGCTTAATAAAAACGGCGTGGCGACTCTACAAAGCAAAAACACGGCGAGACACCTCCAACACGAAAAACAGCGCCGCAAGGCCCTGCGAAAATGCCAGATGCCGGGGCGCGACCGCGCTGCCTCTCGGATCCAGGCTATTTCAGTCGAGCAATTTCAGTTTTCCTATTTTGACTCAGATTTGACCCTCGACTCAGATTCTCTCCCAAGTATATAAATACCAACTCTAGCCAGATTTTTGTATATCATATCATATCATAATTTAGGTTTTACTTCATTGAATAAGAATTCAAGATCCGGGTTTTATTTATTTATTTTCTTCTTTTATTG